>CM042172.1:9105000-9292500 GCA_023376005.1 Doryteuthis pealeii | reverse complement strand
ATTAATTTCTTTGTTGTCTTTTATTGTTGTTTTTTTCTTTGTGTTTCAGGAGAAAATTAGTCCTGTCACTTTGCGAGAAATGCTTGAGATATTAAAGTAAGTTATTTTTCTTCTTCAAAATTTGTCATTTTAATTCATTAAATGTAAATAGGCAGAAATTGCAAAATTTGACCTCACAAGAAAGGAGCTGTACAGCTACTTGCCTTCTATCACACAAACCATCTGAGTGAGATGAACGAGACATGCTGGACATTACAGGAGAAGCAACGATGGACCAAGTATCCAATAGGCACCCCAAATCATCAACTTAATGAAAGGTTCATATTTCAACTCATCACCGGTAAGTTTAGCTTTCAAATATTTGAAAATAAACGAACAGATGATTTTTTTAAAACTTATATTGTATCTGACAAAAAATTTTTACAAATTTTGTGAAACTGTTTCTGAACAGCATCCTTTAATTTAAATAAACATAAAAATATTTTGTAAATAAAAACTATATTTTTATTTAATAAATAATTGTATTTCTCTTCTGATTACGTAAAAACTATTTTAGTATAAAAACGTCTTTCATTTTTTAAAAAATTTATTGTAAGTTTTGAAAAATATTCACAAACTTCTGATTAAAAAGTATTTATTTAAAAAAAATATTTTGCTTGAATTTTAATTTGATTACGTGTACCAACCATCTAAATTATTTAATTTATTGCGAGTCCAGCATCTCCATAAACTTCTGATTAAAATCATTTGTTACAAAAATTTGGAAGTTACCGGTGATGAGTTAAAATATGAACCTTTCATTAATTTGATTATTTGGGGTGCCTATTGGATACTTGGTTCACAAGGATGAACTCATAAGTGACCTTTGCCTGTGGAAACCTGCACATGGGCACATCAGTGTGGGGTATCCAGCAAAGACCTACATTGACCAGCTCTGCACGAAGAATGGCACCTCACGTGGTGTAATGGTTAACAAGCTAGATTCACAAACCATTGTTAGTGAGTTTGATTCTCACTGGGCGCCCCATACCTTTAGCCTTGTGCCACATCTTCGCTAAGCTTAGTAAATAACTATACTGGGTGCTGTTCAGAGGACCTCCCGAGGGCAATGAACAATAGGGATGGTTGGTGAGAGATTGTCATGGATATCTGTGCTACTAAGACAACATGATGATGATGATGATGATTTATTGGTCTCTATCTTTCAGAAGTGAAGGCGTTCAGTTGACCGTACGTTCCTTCAAGATCACCCAGGTTAACCCTACGGAGACGGAATTGCTCGACGCATATGTGGAAACATTTAAGGATTTTCCTTTGAAAAAACAGGTATGTCATTCAATGTTTTTTGTTTGTTTATTATAAAAAAAATGGTTAGCGGAATGAGAACAGGATACCCCCGTGAACTGCATAAAGGGTTAAGTTCAAAGTTCTGTAATGGCTCCTGATTACGACAAGAAGGTTCCTGATTACGACAAGAAATACCTGAAGAAGGCTGGAGGGCATGTTGGCCGAAACATTGTACAGATAACAATGAAGATGGGGACAATAGTCTGAATAATCCAAATAATACTAATTATCAAGCCTCATCACAAAAATTCAGAGAAATAGTGTAGATAACAATAAAGATGAGGACACTAGTCTGAATAATCCAAATAATACTAATTATCAAGTCTCATCTAAAAAATTCAGAGAAATAGTGCAGATAACAATAAAGATGAGGACAATAGTCTGAATAATTCCAAATAATACTAATTATCAAGTCTCATCTCAAAAATTCAGAGAAATAGTGTAGATAACAATAAAGATGAGGACAATAGTCCGAATAATACTAATTATCAAGCCTCATCTCGAAAATTCAGAAAAATAAAAAAAACAAAATCATTCTGACTTTTGCTTGTGGCATTTAGTGCTGTTACTGTTAGTTTACGGTATTCATCTACCTGCATAAATATTATGCCTTATGGCAAGGGCGGGGAACCTTTTTATGTTTAAAGGTTACAGTGACATTTATTGACTACTAAAAAGGCTGCACTCAATAAACTTTTCCTATGTTTATAAAATCTAAAGTTTAAACTTTTGTTAATGATTTAATTCAAATTCAATTAATATATACTCTTTAAATGAAGAAAATATAACTAATATATATATATATATATATATATATATATTAAGAAATTTGAAAAAACAAGTGTTCCAAAAATAAGATGAATTTAAACGTTTCGGTTTCTTTAAACCTTCATCAGGATGTATTATGGGATGAAGAAATTGATGGATGTTTTATAGATGACAGGAGATAAAATATATATATATATATATATATATATCAATGTGTATGGTTGGCACAATTATACTATTAAATGCATTACATAATACGGTCATTACATGGGCACATAAATGTTATTATTATTATTGTACTATATACATACTAATAATATACTCTAATACCGCCCTGTCGGCTGGGGCGTTAGAATGCACCGACTGCACCTCTGCAGAGGGGTAAGACTCCCCCAATGGGGCCACCTGTTGGCCGTGGGTGGCGACCCGTCATGCTTAAGGATGGAACCCAGATGGATTAGCAGTTCATGACTTGCAATACTCCACTTTGGCCCTATCTTGGGCTAGACGGCTGGTCGGAGAGGCCCCCTCCGATCAATCGGCTGGTCACGTCAAGCTCTAGCACCTATATGATTTTCCCAACCCTATTGCCCTTATGGCAAGCCCCACCCCTCTTTATCATATCGTTGCTAGAAGGCGGTGGCTGTGGGTCTACATGTCTTGGGAATGACGTTAAAGTCTATCTGATGGTGAGGTTTCAGTTTTGGAGGTTTGGAGAATGTGGAGCACCCCTTCATCACCATTGTTCCCTGGTCCACTCTGACCCGGAGTGGTAGTACCTGTTAGGGTCCCATCTATGGGTTAAATAGAAAAATGTATTTATAAAAAAATTGTATTATCCATTAAGAATTGATTTATTTCAAAACTTTATCGGCATTAAATGACCCACTGAGGTTGATATGCCGTAAAACAAACAAACCAAACCAAACTAATAATATACTCTAATAATCACGCAAAACCTCATACATCAGCAAACATGAACATCAAACACAAATATGCACATATATATGTGTATGTGATCATGACGTTTAGCTTCTTATGTGCATTCCTGTGTGTGTGCATGCTAATATATGCACATGTACAAACAGAATAAGTGCATCTGACCTTATACATCATACACGCAAACACGTAAACAAACAAGTGACATGTGGATACAGTTAATCTAACATACATATTTGACTATATTCATATCATTTTCAAAACATTTTTCATTGCCTGATGATTACTACACTTAAAAAATTTAGCATACACAGCAAGAAACCAATGGTAGCAAACATGTCCCCATGTAAATAAATATAAACTAAAATATTTATTTATTTATTTATTCATCTCTCTGTTTCTGTCTCTCTCTCATTCTCTCTCTCTCTCATTCTCTCTCTCTCTCTTCTCTCTCTTCTCTCTTCTCTCTTCTCTCTTCTCTCTTTCTCTTCTCTCTTTCTTTCTCTTTCTTTCTCTCTCTTTCTCTCTTTCTCTCTCTCTCTCTCTCTCTTTCTCTTTCTCTCTCTCTTTCTCTTTCTCTCTCTTTCTCTCTCTTTTTATACATACATATATATATATATATATATATATGAGAGAGAGATAGGAGAGTCCATCATATGTCATATACAACTTAAATAATGAGAATGTATTCGGTTTTTCCTATAAAAGAGAAACAAGATTTTATGGGATTTGTTAATTCAACCTCGCAAATGCTAATCACTCTGTTCACCTTGTATCTTTGCTTAGTAAATCTTTTCCTCTATCCTTCACACTCGTGTTTCTTCCTATTTTTTCTCTGCTAACTGATACTCGAGTTACAACTATATATATATATATATATATATATATATATATTTTTATGTTATTTTTAAAGTTGGGCGTTATTGTGAAGCATCTAAAAATAAATGAATGATGTTATGGAGTATTGGATTCACTTATTGTTTTTTTATTATTATTTTTTATCATAAATTTTCGGGTTCGTTAGATACCCTTTATCAAATGACTGTTGTTCCTGTTCAACGGATCTTTTGTCTCTGCTGTTATTGACAGCGGCAGCGTCTGTAAAAAATTTATAATAACGGAGTATTCCGATGTCAGCGTTCAGTCCCCTCACGTGAGTTTGTAATTTTATATATATATATATATATATAATTAAATATGGCTGTTAACATTGATACCATCACACAAGTTGAATTTCTGAGGTGGAAATGAAATTTTGCTTGAATAAGTGTTGATCACCAAGAGGGGTATTATAAAGAAAATGAACATTTGATTCATTGTCCGTTTCTATCTTGGAAAATACAGCTTCAGATTTTATATACCTTTTAGAAGCACCTTGTATTTCTTCTTTCTGTATGTAATATATATTCACACATACATATATGTATACGTTTGTGAACTTTTCAGCCTGTGATTACATGCATGGGAACCTTGAAGAAGTCTTCAACGGATGATGACGCTATCAGCTGCCTTATTATCGGCACAGAGAACTGTTGCATCTACGTACTGGATCCGGCCGCCTTCACAGTCCTGAAAACAGTAAGTTTTCTTATCTATGCTTTCTAGAATAATTGCTGTCATAAATGATCGGATTATTTACGTAAGGATTGTCACCTAATCTCTTTATTTCACTTTCTTCTTTACTTTCATTTTCTTCTTTCTCTTTTCTTTACTTTCACTTTTATTCTTTTCCTTTTCTTTACTTTCACTTTCTTCTTGTGTCTTTTTCTTTACTTTCACTTTCTATTCTTCAGCCTTCTCTCTTTTTGTGTTCCTTTTCTTTTCTTTAACTTTCACTTTCTTCTTTTCTTTTTCTTTTCTTTACTTTCACTTTCTTCTTGTGTTCTTTTCTTTTTCTTTACTTTCACTTTCTTCTTTTCCTTTTCTTTACTTTCACTTTCTATTCTTCAGCCTTCTCTCTTTTTGTGTTCCTTTTCTTTACTTTAACTTTCACTTTCTTCTTTTCTTTTTCTTTTCTTTACTTTCACTTTCTTCTTGTGTTGTTTTCTTTTTCTTACTTTCACTTTCTTCTTTTCCTTTTCTTTACTTTCACTTTCTTCTTGTGTCTTTTTTTACTTTCACTTCTATTCTTCAGCCTTCTCTCTTTTTGTGTTCTTTTCTTTTCTTTAACTTTCACTTTCTTCTTTTCTTTTCTTTTCTTTACTTTCACTTTTTCTTGTGTTGTTTTCTTTTTCTTTACTTTCACTTTCTTCTTTTCCTTTTTTTACTTTCACTTTCTTCTTGTGTCTTTTTCTTTACTTTCACTTTCTATTCTTCAGCCTTCTCTCTTTTTGTGTTCCTTTTCTTTTCTTTAACTTTCACTTCTTCTTTTCTTTTTCTTTTCTTTACTTTCACTTTCTTCTTGTGTTCTTTCTTTTTCTTACTTTCACTTTCTTCTTTTCCTTTTCTTTACTTTCACTTTCTTCTTGTGTCTTTTTCTTTACTTTCACTTTCTATTCTTCAGCCTTCTCTCTTTTTGTGTTCCTTCTTTTCTTTAACTTTCACTTTCTTCTTTTCTTTTTCTTTTCTTTCACTTTCTTCTTTTCTTTTTCTTTCTTTACTTTCACTTTCTTCTTGTTCTTTTTCTTTTTCTTTACTTTCACTTTCTTCTTTCTTTTCTTTACTTCACTTTCTTCTTGTTCTTTTCTTTACTTTCACTTTCTATTCTTCAGCCTTCTCTCTTTTTGTGTTCCTTTTCTTTTCTTTAACTTTCACTTTCTTCTTTTCTTTTTCTTTTCTTTACTTTCACTTTCTTCTTGTTCTTT
Source organism: Doryteuthis pealeii (assembly GCA_023376005.1). Lineage (NCBI taxonomy): Eukaryota > Metazoa > Mollusca > Cephalopoda > Myopsida > Loliginidae > Doryteuthis > Doryteuthis pealeii. Next base: position 9,286,642 of record CM042172.1, on the reverse strand, counting down.
ACTTTCACTCTCTTCTTGTTCTTTTCTTTTTCTTTTCTTGTTCTTTTCTTTTTCTTTTCTTTACTTTCACTTTCTTCTTGTCTTCTTTTCCTTTCCTTTACTTTCAATTTCTTCTTGTCTTCTTTTCTTTTTCTTTACTTTCACTTTCACTTTCTTCTTGTGTTCTTTTTCTTTACTTTCACTTTCTTCTTGTTCTTTTTCTTTTCTTTATTTTCACTTTCTTCTTGTCTTCTTTTCCTTTCCTTTACTTTCAATTTCTTCTTGTCTTCTTTTCTTTTCCTTTACTTTCACTTTCACTTTCTTTTGTCTTTTTCTTTACTTTCACTTTCTTCTTGTGTTCTTTTTCTTTTTCTTTACTTTCTTCTTGTGTTCTTTTCTTTTTCTTTACTTTCACTTTCACTTTCTTCTTGTGTTCTTATTCTTTCTATTCTTCTCTCCCTTTACTTTCACTCTCTATTCTTCACTCTTCTCTTTTTTTTTTTTTTTTTTTAAATTTCACTTTCTGTTCTTTACTTCTCTCTCTTTGGATGATGTTAAAGTTAGACAATTCCAAAATTTGAGCTTCCAATTCCGAAAAATGGTGACTTTTTGTTATCTATTTTTGTCTGTAAAATGAGTTCTAGAGCTGCCCTACTCCTAAAAATTGGTTTATAAAAGCATTTTTGCCAGAAGAATCCAAAAATGCTATCAAAAAATCTTAAAGTTCACCAATTTTAAGTTATTGATTATTTCTTCTTTTTTTCCTAGCAAGATCAATATCCTGATGTGGCACTGCATCTATGACAAAGATTTTTTATCAAATTTTAGGGAATGTTGAACTTTAACACAGTCCATTGTACTGTAGAAAATTTCAGAAAAATCGAACAGGGTGGGTGACAATTTTACTTTTTTCTGGATGATTTGACATGGAAATACCCTATTAGAAGATAAGTGTATATTGAAAGAAATATATTTTTATATTACAAAGTAATAAATGTGATTCTGTTGATTCTATAATTTTTTTCCTTTTATTTTGGAAAAATTGCAAATTATTTGAAGTGTTTTATGAAGCTAGGATGTTCAGCTATTAAAAGAATTGTCATGATTTATTTATTATGAAGTTAAAAATAAAATAGATTGAGTAAATATCCTTTGTGGTGATTCTATAATTTTTGCCTGGGGATTTTATAAAACATACTTAACACTATGGTGTTAAGTATGGGCTGTTTGATGTCAATATTTAATAAAAGTGTTCAAACATTTAAAAGACCATAAAACAATCAAGCACATGGCATAGAAGACGAAACTCTTGATTAAACAAACAAAATTGTATTAACAAAATGTATACAAAAAGGCATCATTGAATACTGGGCGAGGTTCAGCCAAAGGTTTTTTTTAAAAAGTTCAATGTAGAATATAAGCAGAGATGTTATAAATCTTTAAGTGAGAAAGAAAAGGTGAAAGTTTAAAGTCAACTCAAAAGCAGTCAGGCATAAGTTGAATGAATCTAAGGTTTATCTCCGAAAGCATAGGTTATTCAAAGAGAGAGATAGTTCATACCTTCAGCGTGTATGCAAAATGTTCTTAAAAAGGGTGACGTGAATTCCCTTAGGCAGGTAAGATCTTTCTGGTTAGGAAAAGTTGGCTTTTTTATAGTCCAGGATAGACTCCAAAAAGGGGTCTATTTGATAAATTTCCTTTTAGGCGCGAACGTCTCCCATTGGTTGAAATTGTACAAATTTTAATTTTAATTTTTCTCTTTTACTAGGGTGTGCAATCCCCATGCGCAAACTACCTATTTTTGTCATTCGACTTCTGTCCGTCGAAATATGAACTTCCGGCTCGCCACAACACTAAATATTACTGCATGCAATATATACTAGAATAAAACTAGTTCAGTCATTAGATCTTCACATTTATTACCAAATATGTTTTGAATGTAAGTCTATTTTTAGAAATACTATATGCCTTGTTGTGAAGAGGAAATACTTGGACACAAATTCTAAGAAAAAAAAATGTTGAATCTTTAAACAGAACTAAAAGAAATTCTATTCTTTGATGAAGGCAGAACACCATTATTTTTAAATTTCTATTCTACTCTACTGTAACAATACTTTATGTTTTTTTAAATCTTTTAGATGACTCTACCCAGCGTTCCTGTTTTTATAAACATTTCGGGAATGTATGATGTTGAGTATAGAATCATTGCCACTTGCAGAGATGGAAAAATTTACACTTTCAAAAGGTAAAAGACTTACATTAATTCATTCATTGTGTTGCATAGCGCGTCATCACTGTACTAAATTGCAATAGTTTTATCTTCGTTGTAAGGGATGACAATAACACCAAAGTTATCCTCCAGAAGTTTATTGAAATAAATTCAAGCTTCTTAACTTCGAGAGAGAGGGTCAGTTTAATTAATATATTCAGTCTTTAGACTTTCGGTCCTTCGATTAAATTTCTGGGTGACAAGCTTTTTCAGTTGGTAAATATTAAGGCTAGCTTTTCCAACACCAACTACACGAGGCCCCGCTCGGCCAGCTAAATCGCATCGACTCTCCCAACCACTGACCCCGATCACCTCACTCTCTCTCCGGCTGACTGCCTCCGGGGCTGACTGACGACTGACCTGTCTCGAGCCCTTGGTTCTTTTATATTCATAGCTACTCCTACACATTTTTATCTCTTGATCTGATAACGTGAAGTTGTTATATTTCTTTGTTTAATAAAACCGGAAATTCATATTTCCGTTTGTACAATATATAACAATTGTTTGCATTTCAATTTGCATTAATGCCCCTGGGAAAGGCACAAATCCTTCTCTTCTCTCCCTCCAGCTATGGGAGTGTAGCGATTGTCTGCCTCTGTTTGGTCTGGAAGAGTTATCTTCCCATGTCAGGTTTTCACTGCTAGGGGTGCTTACTATTTAATCAGGGAAGCGCCAAGTTTAAACTCTCTTATCTCCGGGACAGCAACCAGCACACATGGGTTAGACATTCACGTCTATACCTTTTATGTGGGGGAGCTTCACACCCCCCCCAGCCTAAGTAAGTGACTTTACTTCATGTACTCGGTACCACTTCTACTTTCTTTGTAATACATTTATGTATCTTCCTTATACACTTTTGTATACTTTCCATTCTTATATGTATTACTTATGTATCTACTTTGTCATTTGTATATGTATTCCTGGATAAATGTTTCTCCACATGCTCATCTATTATCGGAAAACCGATAGTAGAATTATCTTCCCCTGCTGCTAGGGGGCGAATCGCCAACATACGATGTTGGCGGCAAAACCAAACCCCACAACTTATCTGAAGGCTGTTGACCTGACGAGTCACCTTAACAAGGGCTCCATCCACTGCCCACTTCAAAGGGCAGTTAACCAGGCGAGTCGCTCAAAAAAAGCACTCTCCAACTTTTACTTATCGGATGAGAACCGACCAAGATGGACGCGTTTTAACAGCATTCCAAAACCACAGCGAGTAGAATCCTTTTTCTAGCGCTCTTCACTAACGAATTGTTAATTTCACCTAGAGAGGCGTCTCAACAGCACTCTACAACCATAGCGAGTAGAATCCCTTTCTAGTGCTAATTCACCAACGAACTGTTAATTTCACCTCTCAAGATAAGTCTCATAGCAAATGCCATCAAATTTGCATCATTTTGTATCTTTTGTTTAACACATCTATTAATAATGGAGATCCGCTTCTGGTTTTTGTCTGTAACAAAAATTACGTCACTGCTTACGTCACATTACCCAAAATCATCATAACATAGAATAAATGCTCTCAAAATTTGAGCATGCAACATTAGACAGTCCTCATTGTTTTTTTAAAACCAGTTTTAATAAATACATGACTGGTATTATATATCTATATATAGTTTGTTTTATTTTAATACATATTTAAAGTTTACATTTGAAATTGTTTTATTTTTTAATCCTTTAATGAATTTGATGATTTTACTTACTTAGAGTACAAACTTGCTGACATTGAATTTTTTACTCCCACCCCTCAGGCAATATGTTTCAAAAATCTATTTTTACATCGCCTGGAGGGTGTTTTTTATTTTGTACTAGTGTGTATAATTTCCATTGTGTTGTTTGTCTTCTTTCATCCGAAATAATTGCTGACCACCAGGAGAATAAGAGCTCCCTACGAATCCTGTAATTCCTCTTACTATTAAAGCCTATTTGTTACACTTCACAACTTCTTTGTTGGAATATTTCTGGTACTTATAGGTACCCACATTGGAAGGTCACCTAAAGCCTTCCTATCAATTATAATACCTGTTAAACATAACAGGTGAAAAAATTTTTTTTTCCACCATCTTTAACTGCATCAGTCTTCACCAATGGCTACAAAATAAATTAGTACACTTAATCGTACATTAATTGAAATATATATATATATATATATATATATATATATATATTATTTATCTTGGTTGTAATTTTTTTATTTGTCTTTTATTCGCATTTTATTATAGTTAATTCTGTATGAATTTGTTTTAATTTTTATTAATTTTTCAGATAATCTTTTGATATGTCCTTAATTTATACCCTTATTTGGTTTTTATTTAGTTATCCTTTTGTAAAATGAGGAGTACTTTTTTAAACCCCAACTCGGACAAATATATGGTATGGATTTTATTGATACGTAGTCTTTGCTGGTGTCCAATATTTTTTATATGTGTACGTACACTCGTCCGCTGTACAAACAAACCAACAAACATACATACATACATCTCTATTAATAATGAAGATTGTCTGTGTGTCTTCTCGTAGCAGTAACTTCACTCTCTCACACCTCGTTCTACGTGACTAGTTTGCTGCCGCCTTGGCAAATGAATGAGCTCCTTTTATATCGTAGGCGTAATTTGCATAGGCCATGCTCATGCCACGAACGAGACATAACGAGACCACACCTTACAAATTCGCTCGTCAACGGCGACCATGCTTCTTCAGCTAAATTCAGGCAGAACCTGACAAGCTAAGCAGATGCGTTTTGCCGGAGGTAAGTAAGCTTGTTCATTACACTCCCCCCTGATCTCATGATCACACACATGGCAGTGAGGGGGCGACCGCCTTCGACGAGTACTTCTTCGGAGAGGAGGGGGCTCCTCAGGTGGCAACATTTCCGCGTCGATATCGCGCGGATCAGAGTCATTCCCGGTGTCATCACTGCTGTCGTCTGGGTCTGTCTCTGCATCTTCTAATCCAGGAAGTGAGTCTTCTGACCGCCTCACGTACAGCATTGGTGTCTCCGATTCACTGCTAGAGGACATTTCTTGATGGCTTTCTTCCGAAGCAGTAGATTCTCGCCGTGGGCGAAGATCCCTCACATGGCGTGGCATGCCATTGACCTGGACGGTGTGCGAGCTGATCATTCCGTCAACTTGTCCTCTACCAAATCTGGTGATGCATCGTACGTTTGGGGGTTTGACCCAGACGAGATCACCTATCTTAATCTCCGACACTTTGTCTATCCCCTTTATCCGCTGCTCGTAACTGTATATACCGTTGGCTGGCGCAGTTGACATTGTTATATCGTCTCTGGGTGTGACGTTGTACCAGTACACAGCCTCCTGGATGGAGCACTGCGTCCTGGCTGCTATTCTTTTAACGGTGCGGTGACACCGTTCCGCTATCCCGTTACCCTCCGGGGTGTATGCGCCTCTGTACCGCACTCGCACTCCCCATTCCGCTGCAAAGTCCCGAAAGTCTCGACTGCAGAAAGTCGGGGCGTTGTCTGTCAGTATCTCAATGGGGGCACCGCGCTCACAAAAGACAGATTTCAGTTGTCGTATAACTGACAATGCATCCTGGCGCACTAGTGGGCGCCACACGGTGAAACGTGTTGGGCCACAATCTGTCAATGATAGGAAATGACTGCCGTCGTAGTGGGTTACATCCATGCCCAATCGCCACCAGTTCTGGTCCACCTCGAGTTTACCCTTCTTCCACCGTATTGGGGCAGGGTCCAACGTACAACACTCCTCACAGTTTCGTATGGCCGTCCTGACCATTGACTTGGTGATTGCGGGACACACTCTTCGGACGAAGTAAGTTGTGCGCCGAACGCCAGGGTGTCCTCTTTTTATGTATGGCGCGGATCTCCTCGTTGGTTAACTGGCCCATCAGGGTGGCGCACGTTGGTGGTTCTGCTCCTTCCTTCAGCATATTAAGCCATCTCTTTGGCACTCTAGTCAACTTGTCAGCCAAATTTCTCTCCGACGTGGTCAGTTTGACGTCGGCTACCAGACTGTACTCCTCAATTATTTTCTGGAGCGTCGACAATCGTCTGCGCACGAGCATCTCACTCGCGACTTTCGTCCTCACTCTGGTTTTACCTGTCAGGGTGTTCGTCAGCCAGTGGTATACACACAACGAATCTGTGTACAGGTGCACCACCTTGGCTTGCCACTGTAATGCGAGGTTAACACCTTTCAGCATGGCATCCAATTCTGCCAGGTTAATATGCTGAACATCGTCCGTCGGTCGAAGCCAGCATGCATCTTCTAAAATAGTACCTCGGCTTTCTAGCACCACGCCCATCGCCAGGGAGCTTGCATCACCCCACACGTTTATTTCATTCCCTGCCACGCACCAATTCCCTCGGGCGGGGTCGTCTTGGTGTACTCTGGTCAGTACTTCAACCATCATGGTCTTGAGAGGGGCATCCTTCACAGCATCTGACCATCCATGTGTCACCATACTCGCCCGTCTCTTTATCGTTCCTGTGGCTGCACGGAGCCACCCGCAAACAGGAAAATGTCCCACCAGCTTCCCGCACGTTGAAAATACTGAGCGTCGCGTCAGTGGAACAGGGAGTTCTGGAATTACGCTCCCACGCTTCCATCTCAGTGTGTCGTGCTCCCCCCAGACCTTAAGTCCCAGTACGAGGGTTCCATCTTTCAATCGAGCAGGGTCCTTGCTAGCCAGACCGAAGGATTCCAGCCTGCTCTTGACTTCGTCAGCTGACAGTATGTCCTCGTTAACGTATATGTCGTCAACATACGCTGACGTAGCTCTCATCATCAGCTCATCTTGCTCCAACACTGTCTTGACAATGGCTTTCATAATTAGGGGCGCCACATTAAGGCCAAACCCAAGACACGTCAAGCAGTATCTCCTTCCTTTGACGATGACTGATTGAAATGGCCACAGCGATTCATCGATCCGTATTTGAAGATACGCCTTCCGTAAATCAAGCAATGCCACATTGGCTCCCTGCCGTCGCCATTCCCTCATTTTTTCGGCACACACATCCGCGTTTGCGGTGAAGGCGTCCACATATCTGTTCACCTCTCTATAATCCATCACTGGCCGTACCTTAGCCTTGGTGGGTTGCGTGACGGCCATCAATGGATCAATCCCTAGGGGGGCCCAGTCGTTTTTGGGGATATGGTATCAGCCAGCCATTCGCGATCCATGTCCCCAATTCAGTCTCATATGCAGCTCTACTTTTATCGGACACTGTATACTCTGCGATGGTGTTATGCAGTCGATCTGGTGCCTCGTTCCCTGTCCACTTCCACCTCGCCGTCCAAGCCTTCTTCTTGTGGTCAAAATCAACAAAGAAATCTTGTTCATCGATCGTGATAGCTGCACACGATTCGCGTTTACCCCCGAGCCGCACTTCTCCAGTAGGCCCGATCTCCATACCGCCTAGTGCACGTATAGCGTCGATTCCGAGTAGCAGATCGTATCCAAGAGGCTTGTCGTGCACTACTAGAGCGTCAACCTCAGCACAGTCACCTTTTTCCGTAAGAATCGCAACAATTCCAACTCCACAGCACGCCTGGGACGTCCCGTCGATTGTCCTAATCACCATATGTTGCCTAGTCCAGGCCCGACAGCGATTTGCACTAATTATAGTGCGGGAACATCCCGTATCTACTAGAGCCGAACACCGTATGCCATCCACACGTATGCTGACCACTGGCAAAGCCGCATTCACTGACTGGAAGGGAACAAGGGTGGCGACAGTACCTTGTCCCCAGACCCGTTTCCTGGACAATTGCGTGCAATGTGCCCCAGTTTGTTGCAGCAGTAGCAACGCGGTTTGTTCCGACTTGTACCCCCTGCATTACTCTGACTCCGGCACTCCCGGGAGAAGTGATTAGGACCCCCACACTTGTAGCACTTTAGACCACGGAAATCATCAGCAGCACCTTCCGATTTAGATGGTGTTTGCTCTACCCTTGCAGCTGCTACAGCGTGTTCAGCCTCCTTTTATATCGTTTTCGGGTTTCGGCACCACAACCAGGTACACGTCAACAGTTTCACCTGGGTTGAGTCGTCGTCCAATGAATTGCTTCCAAGCAAAAGATTCATCCATGCCGAATGCTGTGTACAGAGCATGTTTTATCTCGTCTAAGTCCGCATCATCCTTGAGTTGTTGGTATACTGTGTAAGCACCTCCCGTCAATCTCAACGGGATAACTTCTGCTGGCACCTTTATCTTGGACAGCCTGCAACAGCGCTCCGCTTTTTTCAAACCATTCAACAATAGACGGACCAGTGGGGGATCCATCAAACTCGGGTATCAATTTCACATCGAAACCGTTCATCATGGAGTAGTAGCCGAAATAGCTTGTGTCTTCTCGTAGCAGTAACTTCACTCTCTCACACCTCGTTCTACGTGACTAGTTTGCTGCCGCCTTGGCAAATGAATGAGCTCCTTTTATATCGTAGGCGTAATTTGCATAGGCCATGCTCATGCCACGAATGAGACATAACGAGACCACACCTTACAAATTCGCTCGTCAACGGCGACCATGCTTCTTCAGCTAAATTCAGGCAGAACCTGACAAGCTAAGCAGATGCGTTTTGCCGGAGGTAAGTAAGCTTGTTCATTACAGTCTGTATTTCTGTCTGCAACAAAAACTAAGTCATAATTTACATCACAATATTCTTATGCTATATACACCCAAAATTTGATGTGTGCATGTTTGCTTTTTAATTATGATAAATTTCTATGGAATTAAGAGTAAAATGATTTCTAGTTATAATTCTGATAGTGCTGTAGCTGTATCAGTACTACTGTATGAGTGCACCACTTGGACTTTAATGCTTGGGAGGAAAAGCTAAACAGATATTTTGATCATATGAAATTTTGATCTCTTAGGTTCAATAAAATCCACACCCTACTTTTATCCAAGATGCGATTAACATTTTTTTTTACCCTTTTTCCATCAGAAAAACTAAATAACAATATAATATAGGTACAAATCAATGATATATATATATATATATATATATATATATATAATGAAATATTAAAAGTTTAATTTGAAAAAAATGATTAAAAAATAAAACAAATTAATAAAGGATAACATTAGCACTTTTGTTTGTCTATGGCTTTTGAGATATTGGCATCAGCTGTATTGGCAAATTGTGAATACAGGAGTAAGAAAGCAATATATAATTGGAGACAATTATTGTTAAACTGACTTCAGCATTGAATAACCCATCAATGGTTGACATGCTTTAAAACTAACCAACCAACCAACCAACATGACAATAGTTTTTAAAAATTAAGATATATATATATTTACCAACCCCTACGCATGAACAGGATGTGACACAAGGTCAATTTCTTAAGCGGAGTTGAACAGGTTTGAATTCAGAGTTTTCTTTCTCCTAGACCAGTTGCCTAACCAAGGTTAAAGAGCCTAGTCTGCCCTACTATTTATCCATAGCTGGAGGGAGAGTAGGATTCATACCTTTCCCAAGGGTATTAGCGCTAAGCGAAATGCAATTACCACATCCAGGATTTGAACTCGGGGCGACGAGTCCATGACTTTAACCATTATACCACGTGCTTTCCATTCAAAAAATTAAGATATAAGTCTCTAACAAATGAAACAAAATGATGAAAGTAAACTCGGTCGGGGGCACAATCAAGTCTGACGTATATGTTCTCTCAACTGACAAAGTCCTTAGCAACAATCTCTCACAAAAGTACTACTCTCTTCTTAACAGCAAAACTCCTACTATCGTTCTCCCTCGGTCTGGGAGAACAGGCTCTTAAATACACAGTTAATATGTACATCCAGGCTTCTTACTCTGGTCTGGCATTGCTCGTTTAGAACTTCAATATTCACCGGCATTTTGAGTACACGTCAATACTGTTTACATCCGGGTTACTGCCAACAGCATTTCAGCGACGAGGAGGTAGCGAGTTCAAATATCCGTGGCCACTCGCCATACTCTTCCCCCTCGCACAGGCCAAACATATCCGGACGCGCTTTGTTCGTGGGGGTTGGGAATCTGCTTGTCCACAGGTCTGCCTTTCAATTTCGCTACAAAGTCCAAAATGTCATTGATTGTTTTTATAAATAACAATGTCCCGGATAAAATTAGAAATGGAAATGTCAGTCCAAATGAATTACTGAGGAATACTTATGGTTCTTTTATATGTGAACACCTTATAAATAGCTGTAGTTGCATGTGACGAAATTGAAAGGCAGCCCTATGAATAAGTGGATTCCCAGCCCCCACAAACAAAGCATTTCAGGATATGTTTGGCCTGTGCGAGGGGGAAGAGTGTGGCAAGTGACTACGGATATTCAAACTCGCTACCTCCTCGTAGCTGAGGTGCTGTTAGCAGAGACCCGGATGAAGTATATCGGAATTTGCATAAGCGCAGCCGAACGAGCAGAAATAAGACGGACTGTCGCTGACACAGCGAGTGAGGAAGAAAGTGTGTGGACGGCAAGTGAAATCTGACAACTGCTATTTGAAGTGAGAGTAAAGTGCTCAGTTGGGAAAGGAATTACATTTCATTTGCTAGAGAGACTTACAAAAGATTAATATTATCTTGAATTTTTAGACCATGCAAAAGATTGCACCAATGTATTCAGTGTTGACTGGTTCTCCATTGTGAGCAAGTCTCACTCCTTTTACCATTTAAAAATCTTAGAGACCTTATATATTCTGATCAGTAAGCCAGACCTTTGCAAACAAAGAGAATGTTTCCTAGGTCTAAGTATAATAACTATGTAGTCTTTTTTTTTTCTTCCCTTTCTAGGGACAAAAAGAAGGGGTTATTCCCTCTTCTTAATCATTTTTTTGTTCTAATTGTTCTTAGTTAACTCTATTCTCCTCGATATTTAGTTCTGTTGAGTGAGGAATGAAACTAGTCAGCTAGCTCATGTTGCGTCGGGGCCAAGTTGTGTTGTTGTAGTAGTCATTAGTAGTAGTAGCCGTCGTTTGGTGAACACCTTATGAATAGCCGTAGTTGTGCCAAGTTATTCACAGTTGACTGGTTCTCCCTTGTGAAAAAGTCGCCATTCTTTTACGATCAAAAATCATAGAGAGTTTGTATATTCTGACCAGTAAACCAGCCCTTTGCAAACAATGGGAGGGCTTACTAGGTTTGAGTATTATAACTCGTATAGTCTCGTATTTTCTCCCCTTTTCATGGACAAAAGAAAATATCAATTTCTCTTTTGTTAATTGTTTTTTTCTTACTCGTGCCATTTTCATGTTCTTTATCGTTCTTAGTTAAAACTATTTCTCTCGATATTTATCGCTCTCTCTCTCTCCCTCTCTCTCTCTCTCTCTCTGCAAACAAAGGGAATGTTTACTAGGTCTAAGTATTATAACTATGTAGTCTTTTATTTTCCTCCCTTTCTAGGGACAAAAGAAAGGGGTTATTCCTCTTCTTTTAATTGTTTTTTTTCTTTTACACATCCCATTTTCTTGTTCTTAATCATTCTTAGTTAACTCTATTTCTTTTCGATACTTAACTCTGTTGAGTGAGGAACGAAACTAGTCAGCTAGTTCATGTTGTGTAGAGGCCAAGTCGGTGTAGTAGTAGTCGTTAGTATTAGTAACCGTCGTTTGGTGAACACATTATGAATAGCCGTAGTTGCGCCAAGTTATTCGCAATTGACTGGTTCTCCCTTGTGAAAAAGTCGCCTTTCTTTTACGAGTTAAGAATCTTAGAGACTTTGTATATTCTGACCAGTAAGCCAACTCTTTACAAACAATTGGAGACCTTACTAGGTTTCAGAATCATAACTCGTATAGTCTCGTATTTTCTTCCCTTTTCATGGACAAAAGAAAATATCTATTTCTCTCTTTTTTAATTGTTTTTTTCTTACTCGTCCCATTTTCATATTCTTAATCGTTCTTAGTTAACTCTATTCTCCTCCATATTTATCTCTGTTGAGTGAGGATCAAAACTAGTGAGCTAGCTTACTTGTTTCTATTTTTTTTCTCTCTCTCTCTTCCCCACCTCTGTTTCTATGAATTTTTTTCTTTTCTTTTAATAATATTAAATGAACATAATAATGAACAAAATATTTTTTAAAGCTCTTATAAATAATTGTAGATTTTTTTGTTGACAGGATAAACATCACTTTTATATTTCTTTTGTAGAGTGAATACCACCCCAAAACACTGCATTGAGCTGAGTTCCCAACCTGTGGGTCTTGTGCGCATTAATAAAACTATTGTGGTCGGATGTATGGATGAAACTCTTCAGTGTGTCTCAGATAAGGTAAGATTTAGTTTGTTTCCCCAATAACTACATACTATGCGTCAATTGCAGAGTATATAAAATATCAAGTGGTGGCAACATGTTTTAAACAGGACCTTCCTGAAGAGAACTGGACATGCACAAAATACTTGTCCAACTTGAGATGGGCTGGCCACTTAAACAGACTTGAGGCTGTTTCTTTACCAATTACTTTTCAAAATCAGAGTTGCCAACCTGAAAAATCAAAAATCAATCTGATCACTTTCTAGACTGGCCTCGTATCAATGCATTAAAGTCTTTCAGCAACCAATTAGTTTTCAAAATCAGAGTTGCCAACCTGAAAAATCAAAAATCAAATCAATATGATCACTTTCTAGACTGGCCTCATATCACTGTGTTAAAGTCTTTCAGCAACCAATTACTTTTGAAAATCAGAGTTGCCAACCTGAAAAATCAAAAATCAAATCAATATGATCCCTTTCTAGACTGGCCTCGTATCAATGCATTAAAGTCTTTCAGCAACCAATTAGTTTTCAAAATCAGAGTTGCCAACCTGAAAAATCAAAAATCAATCTGATCACTTACTAGACTGGCCTCGTATCAATGCATTAAAGTCTTTCAGCAACCAATTAGTTTTCAAAATCAGAGTTGCCAACCTGAAAAATCAAAAATCAAATCAATATGATCACTTTCTAGACTGGCCTCATATCACTGTGTTAAAGTCTTTCAGCAACCAATTACTTTCAACAGACATGCATTCAGCTATCTTATTCACTCTCCATTGATTCACATGCTCATGTTTTTGTGTTAGTAAACAATGCCTACTTTCACTTTCGCTTTCCACATTTCCTTCTTCCTCCTCGATTTTCTTGTACTCTTTCCCGGGCATCTATGTCAGACAGCTGTTATTGCTTTTCTAAACAAGCAGCCACTCCTTAAGTAGCCACATCCAGGTGATACCTCCCTCTCGATCTCCTGTTTTTGCTTTCCATTAAAGGAAAAGAATATAGTAGTCTTGTAAATAAAATGGATCTTCCTGCAATGCCAATTTGGCACAGTCTGCAAACGATATCACAAAGAAAAAAATTCCAAGACTTGACATTGAAAAATTCTTGGCATTCATTTAGCAAAAGAATATTCGGTTAAATCGAACTTAACAGACCTAAATTCCACCATCGTATGTCACCACGCCGAAAGAAAAAAAATACCAAAAATCAGGGAATTAACCGAATTTAATGAAATTTTCAGTGTTGATATATCAATGAATAAAAGATATAATGCACCAGTTATTTCATTTAAAATCTTTTTACATTTATTCAAGTCAGTTAACTTTGAACCACGTATCTTTGAGGCGTAACACAGATTCTCAAAGATACATTGTTCAAATTGAACTGACTTGAAAAAATATAAATGTTTTTAAGTCGAGAGATGTAATTCCAACAAGCATGAGATAAAATTTTCTTTTTAGTTTCTCTTTCGCCTCAGCTTGTTGTCTTTTTAAATGACATAATGAGCAATTAATATGTAGTTATTACTTGCTGCCTATCGTATCCGAAGATGATTTTGGCTCTCTTTTCTGCGGTGGCTACTTTCCTCTCTTTTTCACTCCTTTTTGTTCCTTGTTTGACGAGGAGGCGCCAGGTTGCACAGTCTTCTGCAGAAGCCTCCCATGTGTTGGTGTTGATGTGGCATGTCTTCATGTCCCTCTTGTAAACATCTTTAAAGTTAAGGCATGGTCCCCCTACCGGTCGTGCGCCCTCTACTAATTCACCATACAGTAGGTCTTTGGAGATGCGGCCTTTGTTCATCCTTCTGATGTTTGCTCGTTCCAGCACATCTGTGTTGGGCACTTTGTCCTGCCAGCGTATGCATAGATTAGATAACCCATAAAGGTTGATATGCCATTAAACAAAGAAATCAAATCTAACAGGATAAGCTCATATCCGGTACGACCGGTAGGGAGACCACGCCTACGCTTCAAAGATGTATGCAAGAGAGACATATCGACATAAACACATGAGAGGCTTGTGCAGAAGACCGTATGACCTGGTACCTTCTCGTCAAACAAGGAACGAAAGGGAGTGAAAAAGAAAAGAAATAAGCCGCCACAGAAAAGAGAGCTAAAAGGAAGGAGAGACAATAACACCTTTTGTTCGCAATCACTGTACCAGAGACTGCCATTCAAGGATCGGTCTGTTCAGCCACTCATGTAGCTGTAGGTAAAAAAAAAAAATGTACACTACGTCATCGTCTTAAATAGACGGAAGGTTGCCAACAAGCTCTTATAACACATAGAACATTTAATGGATACAAGGTGACATGAGTTCAAATGGGATGAGGCTCTTTGCATTTCACATAGTGCTAATACTCTTAGCAAAGGTATGCATCCAACTATTCTCCCTCTAGCTATGGGTAAATATTAGGGCAGACTGGGCTCTTTAACCTTGGTATGGCAGCCAATTTAGGAAAAGGAAAACTCTGAATTAAAACCTGTTAAACTCCACTTAAGAAATTGACCTTGTGTAACATCCTGCTCATGCAAAGAGTTTAATAAATATATATATATAACTACTTTACTGCCTTGAAAGTTAGAAAGCTGTTACATGTATTGTCAACCTTGATAAGGGCTAGTCATCATAATGCCAACCAATTTAGGAAAAGGAAAACTCCACTTAAGAAATTGACCTTGTGTAACATCCTGCTCATGCAAAGAGTTTAGTATATATATATATATATATATATATATATATATAACTACTTTACTGCCTTGGCAGTGGTACCAGTAAGAAAGCTGTTACATGCATTGTCAACCTTGATAAGGGCTAGTTATTATCGTAAAGGTGAAATGAAGTTGGTTGCAACGTCCACTTTTGCTTGCAAGTCTTTAATGCTAAAATAAAAGGAAAAAAAAAAATCTTTCTGATTTAAAGGTTAGTTGAAATATCATCTTAATTCTAAAAATTCTGTCCTTTAAAGAAAAGAAAAAAAACAAAAAACAAACTCTGACTTCAGAATTGACGCATGAAGAATGTCTTTTGCAGTAGACACACCTTTGATTAAAAATGAAAAAAATCTTTCTAGTAATAAATATATCTACAGTATTGTCCATTAGCAAGTACAGACCAAACTCTCGACGCCCGATTGGGTGGGGCTGTATAATATGCCAAGAGTAGAGTGATGCACGAGGACAGGATCTTGGTGGCTGAGTGGTCTCTGACTTGCAACACTCCATTTTGGCCCTTACTTGGGTGAGACAGGCAGTTGAACGGGCCCAATCTGATCAATCAATCAATCAATCAATTTTTAAAGCAATTTTCTAAAGTAATTTGTAGTGAGAGAAGAGACCTACCTCGTGCAACATGGTGTAACAGAGAGAGTGGCGGGCGTGAAGACTTGCCGTATTCTCGAAAGAAGCGGGCTAGGCTTTGTCTGGCGTGTAGGACTGACCTTGAGTCGAACCCGCGTCCTTCAGAATGCGAAAGTGTTGTGGACGAGCAGTGCAGAGTAACCCGGATGTAACTTGGGTGAGACAGGCGGTTGCATGGGTGTTGTATACCCTTTCTTTACTTTCTTACTTCTATTATTCTTCTGCTCATCTTTGATATCTTACGTTCTTCTAGTGTCTCTTCTGGCTGGTCGTTCTTGATTCATTTCTTCTTCTAGATCAGTCTTGTTGCCAAGACATTCATCAACCACAAAACCATATTATTTATGTAAGCTTTTATTTACTTAACTAAGCATTTCATGTAACTAACATAATGCGCGTGTGCAGTGAGCTTCAGCTAAGACAGAAAGACCTTATCTACCTGACGTCCAAGCTGAAACTGAGAGCCAACCAGGTCCCACGTGACTTCACGTATTTCGCGGGCTTTCTGTAATATTCCATGGAAAATCCCGCCCGTGATATTAAAAGGGGCCATCCTTTCAGAAATACAGGGGGTTGACAATAATCTATGCATAGATTATGTAACATGGGCCCAATCTGATCAATCAATCAATTTTTAAAGCAATTTGTAGTGAGAGAAGAGACCTACCTCATGCAAAACGGTGTGACAGAGAGAGTGGTGGGCATGAAGACTTGCCGTATTCTCAAAGGAAGAGGGCTAGGCTTTGTCTGGTGTGTAGAACTGACCTAGAGTTGAACCTGCGTCCTTCAGAATGTGAAAGTGTTGTGGACGAGCAGTGCAGAGTAACCCGGATGTAAGCAGTCGTGTTGTAAAGATTGACACGTACTTGCAGTACTGACGAGTGTCGCACATGCTGCACGGACAATTAAGAATGAGGAGCCCGGATGTGGTGAGGATTGATGTGTATTTAAGGACCTGCCCTCCCAGACCAGGGGAGAGAAACAACTGTAGTAGCATTTTTGTTGTTGTCGAGACGAGCGGGAAAAGAAATACATTTAGATATTGTTGTTGAGATGAGCGTGATACAGTTGGGAGAGTGTTTAGACTGAAAACTGTCAGTTAGAAGAACATTGCGTCGGACTTAAACTGTGACCCCCAGAGATTACTTTCATTCCTGATTAGACAATTTTTTTATTTTTATTTAAAAAGAAATTCTTTTTTAGCACATTTTAAGCAGTTTTTTGTAAGCAGATGTTTTAAGCAAAATTTGTTCATATATATTTACAACCCAAAGGCACGTTTTTATACTAAAATAGTTTTTGATTTTAATAAAAAGAATTAGTTATTTATTCGTTACTTGGTCCCAACATCCTTTTAGTATGAAAACGTGCCTTTGGGTTATAAATATACATGAACAAACTTTTAAAAAATCTTATATTGAAATTCTAATGCAAAAAAAATTGTCTGTTGTTTGTAAACAAACAACCAGAAGTTTAGAGTGAAAAGCAAAAGGTGTTCCTTTCAAAACAGCTCCCAGCTGGGGTGCTTATTGGTTACTTGGTCCATTATTATTATTATTAAACGTTGTACAGATAACAATTAAGATGAGAATGATAGTCCAAATAATACAAATAATATTAATCTATAAGTGTTTGATTTTTATATCAACACAGCAAAAATAATGGAAATTTTCTTTGTTTTTCTATTCTGGATAAGCAACAGATTTTATTTATTTGAGAGGCTGAAACGTTGAGTTTGTGCCTATCAAATAAATAAATAGATAGCTTTCAAAAAATTGTCTTAAAAAATTTCTTATTGGTTACAAATAAATAATACTAATTATCAAGCCTCATCTAAAAAAAATTCAGAGAAATACTTATAGATTAGTCTACCAATAAAACGAATTATTTTTTTGATAATTTTCAGGGTAAACGTTTATGGAGTATCAAATTACCGGCAAGTGTGATGACCATGGAACTTTTGGATTACACAGCTAAAGGAATTTCAGCCGTTCTTGTGGCGCTAAGTGATTCTACAGTACATATGTACCAAGATAAACATCTGGTGGACATCATCCAGACCCCAGATGTCATTAATGCTCTTAAATTTGGAAGATTTGGACGAGAAGAAGGTAACCTCATCTTGACTACAAGAGGTAAGGAAGAAATATTGCCAATTTAATTTTAGTGATTAAATAACACTGCCAACTTTTAACCTGTTCTATGGACACCTTTTTTGGGGCATGAGGGGGTGGGATCGACAATTATTTGTTGCATGGGGGGGGGCATTGTAAAATTATTATGCCCCCACACCCTGGGGTGGCACCGACAAATATTTTGTGGATTGAAGGCAGCATTGATAATTTTTGGGGCATGGCTAGTGGGTGTGCAATGAAAAGTTTTTGTCGTGGTGAGGGGCACTGACAAATTTTTGTGCATAGGTTTGTGGAAGTGCCACTCAAGGTGAACAGGTCTGACACCCAGTGGTATTAGGGCCACAACTCGGCCAAAGGGTCTCTAGTGTAAATTCCAAGAGGTGACTTCACTGGAAACTGGTGGTTACTTTTGGTCGTCTTGTCCCCGCATCTGCTGGATAACCTGTGGCCAAAAAGAGTGACTGCATACAAGGATTTAGGGACCACTTGTGTACTTCACTTTCTATGGGACTCAGTGAATTCAGCCTCATCTATGGGTTAAATAGAAATGTATTTATAAAAAAATTGTATTAACCATTAAGAATTGATTTACTTCAAAACCTTATCGGCATAAAATGACCCACTGAGGTTGATATGCCGTAAAACAAAACAAAACAAACAAATCAGTGAATTCAATGGATTTAACTGTCTCAACCCACTCTGGGTGAATACTGCCACAAAAGAAGAGAAGACAAATATTAAGCTATATTAAGTATTTTGGAAAGGTATGAATTCATATATTCTCCCTCCAGAATCGTTGGAAATGGACTTGTCAATTCCTGGTCGAAGCTGTTTGGATTTCACATAGCGCTAATACCAGTCTAGGAAAAGGAAAACTCTGAATTCAAACCTGTTAAAGCTCCGTTTAATAAATTGATCTTGTGTCACATCCTGCTTGTTCGGAGTTTTTTTTTAAATATATATAAATTAAGTATTTTATGTTATTTTTGCCCGTAGTCAGGATTGAACCTGCAGCCTACAGATGCTTGTCACTGAGAACTGTATTAACTCAAACCCTTAAATCCATTGTGCCATATGCCCATGGACACAACAGATATAAGAGTTGAGTTAATCAAACATTCAATCAAAGGTTCACCCACTCTTAACTCCATATATAGAAACAGACGTACTTTACTGACCCAATTGTCACAAATTTTTATAGAAACAAAAAACACACCCTTGGTTCTTCTGACATCTATTTTCTACGCGGTAATTTATGAGGAAGTGCATCCCGGTCCCCTGCCTCCGAAATTGCTGCCTGGTGAATTTTAAAATAACAAACCCAACTATCGGCGCCACAGCGGTGTTACTTGAAAGAAAACAACCAGCTTAGGGCGTTAAATGTATTTGAGGGGGGGGGGCTCGTTTTTATCTTAATTCTTGTTTATTTATTTTTTCCATTCGAAAGAAAAAAACATTAAACCTTTTTTTGTCGTAATTCTTATTTTTCTTTTTTATCGTAATACTTGTTATTATAGAAATTTGTCATATTTCTTGTTTAGATAGTTTTGAACAGACTGAGATAGATAGATATGATAGATAATATGACAAATTTCTATAAATAAACAAGAATTACGACAAAAAAGAAAATAAGAATTACGACAAAAAAAAGAAATAATAGAATTACAACAAAAAAAGTTTAAGGTTTTTTTTTTCTTTCGAATGGAAAAAATAAATAAACAAGAATTAAGACAAAGAAGAGCCCCCCCCCTCTCAAATACATTTAACGCCCTAAGCTGGTTGTTTTCTTTCAAGTAACACCGCTGTGGTGCCGATAGTTGTGGGTTGTTATTTTAAAATTCACCGGGCAGCAATTTCGGAGACAGGGAACCGGGATGCTCTTCCTCATAAATTACCTTCTACCCTACAAGTTTTTTTTTTTCCTCACCCTCTTGGATTATTCCACTCCCCAGGGGTGAGAGACATTATATTGCCCATTTTGGGAATGAATGTTATTAAAGTCAGTCTACTATTGGTTTGAACAACAGCAACTGGCCAAGCACAACTGAACCAGTGTCCTGACAACTGGTACTTATGGGAATTCGGAATAGTCCACTCATGCATTTGGGTGATTCCATTCCTTGAGTCCTGTTTGGCTGCTTGGTTTCTATGATGTTCTGAGGCTTCTTTGCAGCAAACCAGGTTCGTATTAAGTTACGATTGCTTGCTGCCTTGTCTTACCAGTTCGACGGTAATTGGAACTAGTATGATTATTCTACAACCCTCATAAGTGGGATGAGAGGCAAATACCTATAACACATAGAAAATTTAATGGATACAAGATGACATGAGTTCAAATCTGGGATGAGGCTCTTTGCATTTCACATAGTGCTAATACTCTTAGCAAAGGTATGCATCCAACTATTCTCCCTCTAGCTATGGGTAAATATTAGAACAGACTGGGCTCTTTAACCTTGGTATGGCAGCCAATTTAGGAAAAGGAAAACTATTAAAACCTGTTAAACTCCACTAAAGAAATTGACCTTGTGTAACATCCTGCTCATGCAAAGAGTTTAGTAAATATATATATATTATGGCTGCTTGCTGCCTTGTCTTACCAATTCGATGGTAATTGGAACTAGTATGATTATTCTACAAATGTGTTAGACTCTAAATGATCTCACCAGGGTGATCCTTTTTTTTGTTTTTTCTGAATTGTAGGTGGTGGACTGATTGTAAAAATCTTGAGAAGACATGCTGATTTTGAAATTAAAGATACCTCGCTGGGTCCACCTGCTTCACAAAATACAAAGTTGAATATACCAAAGAAAACAAAGTTGTTTGTGAGTCAATCAATAAGAGAAAGGGAAAACCCTGTTGGTAAGTAACTTTTTGCTTAAAAGAACATATACAGTGATACCTGTATACTAGGTATACCCAAAATGAGGCTAAACTGCGTTTTTGACAAAATGACTTTAGCCCCCACTACAGAATATAATTTACCAAAAATCAGCGAATTGAAAGCCAACCGGAAGTTTTGGGTGTTGACCGGAACCGGAAGTCATGTGGTGACGTGGAACGACGAAGAAAAATACCGGTCTCTTTTTGCTTTCCGAGTCCTGGGGGAACGGACGGGCCTCTGGTCCCTAGTGTGGGATCACCGAAATTTAACAGTGTCCTCTCTCTCTCTTTCTCTCTGCTTTTCCTCCTCTCCAAAACAACCCATGAGCCGAGCCCTGGAAATAAAAGATAAGCAGCTTGTGACGATATATTTCTCGCGTTGTACTTTTTTATCGACAAGATGACCGCCACGTGCCGAACACCTTTTAGTGTTGTGAATTTGGAGGCATGTTGACAAGACCCGCTATACAACATATACCGCTATTAGAACGTTACGTATATCTGTTTTGGTACCGTGAATATACTGCCATGTTACAATTCTACATATAGAACCCAGAACCTTGCGATTCCTTGGCGAATGCTCTACCAACTGAGCTAAACTGGCTTCATAGAAGTGAGTTAGTGTACTGTTGGTTTGAACAACAGCAACTAGCTAAGAACAATTGAACCAATGCCAAGACAATTGGTACTTATAGGAATCAAGAATAGTCCACTTATTCATTTGGGTGATTTCATTCCTTGAGTCCTGATTGGCTGCTTGGTTTCTATGATGTTCTGAGGCTTCATAAATAACCTGCCATTTTGCAGTAGTATTGCAGCAAGATAGATTTGTATTCAGTTACAACTACTTGTTGCCGTGTCTTATCAATTCGACGGTAATTGGAACTAGTATGATTATTGTACATATAGAACCCAGAACCTTGCGATTCCTTGGCGAATGCTCTACCAACTGAGCTAAATTGGCTTCATAGAAAATCTTAATGACATTATTGCACTATTTTCTCTTCTCAATTTTATTTTAAGAAAAGAAAAAAAAGTTAATTGCTTGTTTTGTTTGGAAACAGTTCAAAAGGGCGTATGTATTGTGTGGCACATGTAATTATTATTTTTTTTTTTAACCATCTGGTTGTGGTTCTGATTAAAACCGAGGAGTGGTTCAGCCAGCGATTTCTTGGTAAGTTGTTTAAACCACTTGACTAAGCATTAGACTAACATGTGTTAAAATGCCTGTGTACAGACACACTTCAGACTTTATCCATGATGATACTTTTTGTCTTTACTTTATGTGTCTTTGTTTATTTATTTTATGAGACGAAGAAATTCTTTAATGTTTCACTCTCACCTGGATTTGTGGTCGTCAGACGATTAAGAATCTAAGAGCAAACTTAGTTAATTTTGTTGCCTAAGAAGCACCTGAATATTTCAACGTGTACAATATTGATTGCTTATTAAAATTAATTCAGTTTGTGTAGATATTGGTTATTTATTTATTCAAATTGTGTTAGAGTTCTTCTGTTCGGGTTCTTATTCTAACTGAACTATCATATCAGCTTGATTGATAAGAAAGGAGTTATTTAGAAATCTTGTTTTTGTATTTTATTCTTTTGTTTTTTCCAGCAATGTTTCGGACTTTCCAACGGGATTTGAGTTTATTCCGATTGAACACTGCACGCCAGTTTGCCCAAATCCTTGAAAACAACAGCAGCCCAATATCCTCAGATCCAAAGGAACCACTGAAAATATCAGCACTGGTAAGATTTCCATGAACATAGACTATATTAATGGTTGGTTGGTTGGATTTTATGGCATGTCAACCCTTGCCGGGTCATTTTATACTGAAGACACTGTTTTATCAATTCTTGATGATTACTGAAACAACAAAGGGACTTAACTCTCATTTGAGTCTTAAAAGGATTTAACTCTCAAAGGAATGAGAGTTAAGTCCCTTTGTTCTTTTTCCAAGAAGAAGCTTGTAAACAATGGCAGCCATCTTTTATTCAACGTAATTTTCATACTCTCATTGGAAGGTGGAACATTGCTATTGAGAGAAACGGTGCCTATGTGGAGAAGTGCCTATGCTCCTGTGTTGGTAATTATACCTGTCCTAAACAAAATGGCATTACTTTTTCACTCCCTATGTGGAGAAGTAGGAATGTGATCCACAGAGGACCAGCTTCATTTTGATGTATGATACATGTTCTTGTGTCGGTAATTATACCTACCCTAAACAAAATGGTATTACCCACCCTCGTATATATATATATATATATATATATATATGAAAATATATATAGTTTGCATGAATGATTGCTGAATCCCAAAACAACTATTTTACAGGGAAATCTCAACTGGCAAACGCTGTCACTGCAAACCTAAATTGAGGTTTGAGGACTGCCTCAAGGACACTCTGAAAAACACTGCTATTGCTGTGGAGGACTGGGAGAAGCTAGCTTGTAATCGACCTGGCTGAAGAGCCACCATTTACCTGTCTGTGAAAGAATTTGAGTCCAACCGAATTAGACACCGAAAATTGAAACAGGCTATTAGAAAGGGTAATTTTCAGCCCAGCAACTATTCAAAGTGGATAAGTTCCAATATGTAGTTTATGAAGAAGAGCATGTTTCTCCAGGGCTGGCCTGGTGAGTCATCTGAGAAAACACAAGGATACAGTGTCAAATGCTACTGGCACCTAACTATGATAAAAAAAACAGTAAATGGTCTTACTCAAACACGAGTTGACAGCCATTATTATTATTATTATAATTATCATTATTATATATATATATATTGCACATGCAATGATCATGTCATCAGCTTTTGTAAACAAATGCACATATAAAAATTAATGGTTAATAACATCATATTCACACATCACTATACACTTAACATCTTCCATTTTGTCCCTCACAAAAACATTCCTTAACAGTGTCCTGATGATGGTTTAATACTGAAATACTTGAGTATTGACACATAAAATTCTTTCCCCTGATCGTAACATCTGTGTTTGTTATATTTTTGAAAATATTTCTTCTCATATATATATATATATATATATTATTGAATTTTTTAAATATGAAAGTTTTTCATAAGCAACTACCCAGGTTTCAGGTTATTTCACCATCGTCAGGTTGCTAAATCTTCTGGTGTTTATTTGAAGACATTTCTTGTTGTTATGTTTTTGGACCGCAAATATGTTGGTTGATTATTGTGGACGCTCTTTATGTATTCGATTATATTTTTGAATTTTTTAATTCAAAATTATCTCCCTTTAACCCTTTGAAAATTTGTTCTTAATTGTGATTATTTTAATCAATTTCATATGTTAAAATATGTATGTCTTTTCAAATTTTCTTATGTTAAATCCTGTACATTTTTCAATTTAATTGTTTTTGGGGTGGATGGTGAGTTTACCTTATTGAAAATCCATTCTTTTATTGAATAATATATCCGAAATCATATTTTAAAAGATTTCTTCTCTGGACTTTTGGATGATATATATATATATATATATATATATATATTATATATATTTATAAAGTCCAGAAAAAAAAATCTTCCTTACGACACGAGTTTTATTTAAAAAACCTGTCGCAGTTTGAGAGCTCAATGTGTGGCTCTTAATGTTAGAGTCACAGAGCAATATATAAAGTAAAGAAATAACAAAATGCTAAATCTCTAAGTCTTTTGTTATTTCTTTACTTATATATATATTTTTTTTTTTTTTTTTCTATTATGATCGGAGTAGATTTAGTGAAGTCTATTTCTTGTCCATATCTCAAGATATCCATTACAGAAAGTTGTGTCATTAAAATGGCCGACTTTCTTTCCTCTCTCCTCTAAGTTGTCAAGCTCACTTTGCAGAAAGTGTCATTATCATCGAAAGGAAATTTCTTATGAATTAAAAGTCAACATTCCGAGACAATTATCTTCATTTCTTTTGTCTTTCTTTCTCAGTTCTGTGGACACCTACACATGGATACATTAGTGTAGGCTAACCAACAAAAACCTACATCAATCAGCTCTGTGTGTATTCTGGATGCTGCTTGGAGGACCTGTGCACCAGAGATAGTCATAGGTGTCCATACTGTCTGCATGCTATCCTGAGATAGGGCCAGTTTAGTTCATTCAATAGAGAATCCAGCTAAGAATCACAAGGTTCCTTGTTCAATGCCGGGCCCTTGCCAACTCAGTATATGAATAGCACAAGGATCTGTGCGGTAAAGTGAAGAGCTGATGGTAGGTGTGGTGCTCCACCTCAGACTCTAAAATAATCTCCTTGGTGTAGCGTTACTGAAAAGGGATAGACTTCCTCACTGTATGGCTCATACCGACATTAGGTCACCCCGATGACTTTTTTTTTTCTAGCTCTGTGCAGTACTGGATGCTGCTTGGAGGACCTGCGAGCAAGAGATAGTCATAGGTGTCCATACTGTCTGCATGCTATCCTGAAATAGGGCCAATTTAGCTCATTCAGTAGAGCATCCAGCTAAGAATCACAAGGTTCCTCGTTTAATGTCGCTCCTCGCCTAATCAGCATATGAGTAGCACAGGCATCTGTGCAGTAAAGTAAGGAGCTAATGGTAGGTGTGGCGCTCCACCACAGACTCTAAAATAATCTCCTTGGTCTAGCGTTAGTGAAAAGGGATAGACTTCTTCACTGTATGGCTCATACCGACATTTGGTCACCCCGATGACTTTTTTTTTTTTTAGCTCTGTGCAATACTGGATGCTGCTTAGAGGACCTGCAAGCAAGATATAGTCATGCGTCTGTGTGACCTGTTGATGTTTTATAGTTAGGTACAGTTCTGAGTCGCCTTTTGTGGACTTAGCTATGGTTTTGTTGATGTCTGGCTAATCACTGAATCTGGATGCCTTGTGGAAGACCAGCCAGTAGGGTTGATTGATTGGGACAGGTGGTGAGAGAGACTCATGGGAATCTGTACTGTCAGCATGACCTGATAATGATTTATATTTAGGTACAGTTCTGAGTCGTCTTTTGTGGACTTAGCTATGGTTTTGTTGATGTCTGGCAAAGTAGTGCCACTTGTAATTGCATGTCAAGCTGTTCTCTATTTCCGAACGCAGACCAACAAACATCTTCCACCCTGTCCGAAGAAGACAAGGGAAGAATTAATTTAATGTTTTTTTTTCTTTTTTTCTTTTCTTTTTTTTTTCTTTATTTTTTCTGTCTTTTTTTGATTTTGATTTTGATGGAGGTGCACGTACTTGCAGCTGGTTTCATCCCAGTATCACAAAATATCAATTACAGGGAATACTTTCACTAAGATGACAGATTTCATCTTTTTCCTTTTTCTTTTTCTTTTCTAACCTGTCAAGCTCGGTTTGCAGAAAGCATTCTCATTAAGTGTAATAAAAAAAGGGACGTTCTTTAAGAGAGAGATGATGGCACCAAGAAGAATCCTATTGTGTTGTCCCCCTTCACTTGATTCCCATCGCGGCGATTGTTATTTAATAGAAATCAGTTGGATTGACGAGATAATGTGATAAAGGGGCTGGTGCGCTAAGATTCATGAAAATCTAGATGGGTGCCTATTACACTGTATTATCATAGTTATTTTGATGCTAGTTTTTCTCCATCTTATTATTGTTGCGTTTTACATCAAATCTCATCAGTATTATTATTTTACCACCCATCACCCAGATCATCCAAGACAAAAAATTGCTGAGAAGTAAGGACAAAATCATAAGTGGCATTCTTCTATGGACTCCTACACATGGACATACCAGTATTGGTCTACTTGTAAAAAAACTTACAGTCATTAATTTTGTATGGACAATGGGTGCCGTCTAGAGGACTTAGTGAGATGATGGCACCAAGAAGAATTCTCTAGACCAAGGAGATTGTTTTGGCATCTGAGGTGGAGCGCCACACCTACCATCAGCTCCTGACTTTACCGCACAGATCTGTGTGCTACTCATACGCTGAGTTGGCGAGGACTGCTATCAAACCAGGAACCTTATGGTCCTACTTGTTATCTCCCATCACCCAGACCATTCAAGAAAAAATAATGCTGGACACTGAAGGATGAAATCATAAGTGACATTGACATACCAGTGTTGGTCTACCAGCAAAAAACTTACATTTATTAATTCTGTATGGACACTGGGTGCTGTCTAGAGGACTCATAAAGTGTAAGTGTAATAAAAAAGGGACGTTCTTTAAGAGAGAGATGATGGCACCAAGAAGAATCCTATTGTGTTGTCCCCCTTCACTTGATTCCCATCGTGGCGATTGTTATTTAATAGAAATCAGTTGGATTGACGAGATAATGTGATAAAGGGGCTTGTGCACTAAGATTCATGAAAATCTAGATGGGTGCCTATTACACTGTATTATTAAAGTTATTTTGATGCTAGTTTTATTCCATCTTATTATTGTTGCTTTTTACATAAAACCTCATCGATGTTATTATTTTACCACCCATAACCCAGATCATCCAAGACAAAAGATTGCTGGTCACTGCTAGAGAAGTAAGGATGAAATCATAAGTTCCGTTCTCCTATGGACTCCTACACAAGGACATACCAGTATTGAACTACCAACAAAAAACTTACTGTCATTAATTTTGTGTGTACACTGGGTGCCATCTAGAGGACTTAGTGAGATGATGGCACCGAGAAGAATTCTATTGTGTTACACTTGATTCCCATTGCAGTGATTGTTATTTAATAGAAATCAGTTGGATTGACGAGATAATGTGATAAAGGGGCTGGTGCGTTAAGATTCATGAAAATCTAGATGGGTGCCTATTACACTGTATTATTACAGTTATTTTGATGCTAGTTTTATTCCATCTTATTATTATTGCATTTTGAATAAAGCATCTTAACTCTATTTTCACTCAGATCTTTTTCGGGGTGGAGTCCTGTGGTGTATAGTGTAATTATTGTGGCCAATCAACAGCCCAAATACGTGGTTGATTAACTACTTAATCGCTGATACTGACAGACGTCCATTTGCAACCATTGACGAAGGACCTGCAAGACTGAGGAGCACCAAGGAACAACCAAAGGATTCTTCACTGCTTAACACAAAGGATCTCCGCTGGACAGCACTCTTGCTTGAAGCCTAGAGGATGGCCACAAAAATCATAACACCACCAAACCAAACCAAACCAAACCAGAAACATTTCTTTATTGTGAAATCCTTGTAGCTGTGTACTGCATATGTTGCATAGTGGTTTCTTCAAGCTCACGCTACTCTGACTCGTATACGTTGCGGGTATACAGCGGACTTCGTTCCTGACCCCTAGACGAGATATCTAGTAGTCAGCATTTGAACTTCAATAACAACAGATACGCGTATACAAAAGATGACTCTTCTTTATTTTCTTCGGTGTGTGGTAGGTGAGTGGCGGGCAGGGAAAATGACACTACGTGGTGGGCGAGCATCACTGCCCGCTCGACCATGTCGACGGTCCGACACCTTGTGCTTTCTTCGCCGTCTCTTCGGGTCTCCCTCGTGGGTCTCTCCGGGTCTGCTTAAGTATCGACGACCGCCCACACATTCCTTTGTTCCTTGACCGGAAGTCCCTTCCCTTTGTTCCAGTTAGTCTTTGTCCAGATGAGTCCTTTTGTTGCTCTCAAACGCCTACACGTTTTCTTTGTTCGCTTTTCCTTTGTCTTTTCGACTTCCCGCGCAAAACAAACAGTCAATCTGCAACACATAGGGTTTGTGACCTTTTTTGGATATTTTTCATTTGTAATATTTTCTTTTCAGGTGCAAGGAATTGGGCCCGTTTTTAAACTGATGGTGACCATTCAGAACACATCCCTCACTAATCCGTCCACTAATTTGTTTATAACATTTGAATTTAACGCCAAGCTTTATTCCGTGAGGAAACCACGCATTCCGGTAAGTTGTGATTTTATTCTTTTGCATACCAGCACTTATAGTCACTTACTATTCACTATTGCCTATCCTATACGTGCATTAATGTCGTTTTCTGTGGAGGAGATGTTACTGCCTAAGTATCTAAATTGTTCTACCGAGTTTAGGAGAAATAAATTATCAGTCATATGGAAATCCAATCTCACAGACAAGTTAAAGAGACAGTTCTTCCAGGCCGTTGTCGTGTCAGTGCTGCTGTATGGCTGCACCACCTGGACCCTAACGAAGCGACTAGAGAATAAAGTAGATGGGAGCTGCACAAGAATGCTGCGGGTGATCCCGAACAAGACGTGGAAACAGCACCCCACGAGAAAGCTGCTGTACGGCCACCTGCCACATATCATCCAAACCATCCAAAGTAAGACGGCCAAGACACACGGGACATTGCTGGAGAAGCATGGACGAACTCATAAGCGACGTCCTCCTGTGGAAGCCAGCACATGGGCACGCCAGTGTGGGCCGACCAGCAAAGACGTACATTGATCAGCTCTGTGTGGATACAGGATGCTGCACAGAGGACCTCCTGAGAATGATGAGTGATAGGGACGGATGGAGAGAGATTGTCATGGATATCCGTGCCGACAGCGCGACATGATGATGATGATGATAATGATGATGACTATTCACTAAGACCCTTACTTAGGCTAGACGAACGCCCATTTCCACCACCACTTATATGACTGATTGAGTCTAGTGATCTTGTCAGCTTTTGATTAATTGCTGTTTTCAGTTCAAGGTGTCTGTTAAAACATATCGTGTTACACCTAGCGTGCTGGATGAGATTTTGAACTCTGTTAACTCATCTGCCTGCTGGCTGCTGGCCTTTTTATTTTTATAACTCATCTATTCGTATCACTTATAATGTTATTCATGTGTTGTTGGCATCCTTCTGTCTACTAAAGACGATGGTATTGTGTCTCCATTTTTTTAATTTTTCAAAAATTTTAAACTTTAAAAATCTGCAACTGCATGTTTATCTGAACAGACCAATTTTTGAATGGCAATCTCTGGTGCAGTGACTGCAAATAAACAGTGATGCTTGCTGGAGTTGCTGCTGTCTCTCCTTCTTTCTGGCTCTCTTTTCTATCGTGGCTTCTTTCCTCTCTTTTTCACTCCTTTTCATCCCTTGTTTAACGATGAGGTGCTAGGTTGCTTTGGACATCTGCTCAAGTTGGTGTTAATGTGGCATGTCTTCATGTCCCTGTTGCAGACATCTTTAAAGCGCAGGCGTGGTCTCCCTACTGGTCGGTGCCCTCTACTAATTCCCCATACAGTAGGTCTGTCCATCCTCCTGGTGTGACCAAGCCACGTCCGGAGGATGGACAAAGGCCACTTAGTGTTCACTATTACTGCTGTTCAAACATTTGTTACCTTTTTATATATGTTGTATATTGATAAGTTGAGCTCTCTTCTAGAGAGCTCAACTTCCCAGCTTGTGTTCTCTACTGAGACAGCATCGTTTCCGATGGCTGGGCCATGTCCGCCGGATGGATGATGGATGAATCCCAAAGGACATCCTCTATGCAGAACTTTCGTCTGGAAAGAGACAGATTGGTCACCCCCAGCTGTGTTTCAAGGATGTCTGCAAGAATGATCTCAGGTATTTTGGCATTGCTCCTTCCAGCTGGGAAAATTTGGCTCAGGACCGCCCTCGGTGGCGGCAGGCTCTTCGTAGAGGACTGTTCATATCTGAAGTCACCCTGGCGCAACACCATGAAGCCAAAAGGTCCAGAAGAAAGCAATGGCAACAAAGCACCGGCAGATCAACATCTTCCGGGACAGCCTTTACATGCGACACTTGTGGTCGAGAATGTTTTTCTAACATTGGACTTTACATTCACAGGAGGTGCTGTAACTTCAGGGACACAAAAACTATATTATAGTCTTCTGAGACTGAAATACCAATGATAATATTGATAAGTACCGTTGTTTTTTAGATTGTTAGTATGTATATTTACCAAACTCCTCCGCATGAGCAGGATGTGACACAAGGTCAATTTCTTAAGCTTTGATCTCTAATATTATTGTTTTATTCTTGAATGTATCAAAATCAATCCTATGAATGATTCTGTAGAGAAACCGATTAGAATATGATTAAAATAAGTGTAATCTTTTTATATGCGTTCATATTTAATTTCGCTAGTTTTTCTAATTCAATATATAATTTCATACATTAAAACTTAAATATTTATGCCTGGAGGGCACATATTCTTGCTAGTTTTACTAATTTAACGATATTTAATATATGTGTGTGTAATTAAAACTTTTCTCATTTTTTCAATTAAAATATTTTTCTTTCAGATACCATTTTTAGTCCCAGGACTTGATTACATCTTTGATACTTTAGTTGATTGTAAAACTGACAAAGGCATCTCTGATGATATTAAGGTAAGCCCCTATTACCCACCCATCTCACACTGATATAGGGTAATCTTCAACTTGTTCCTCGTAAATTCCTACTATGAAATAAACTGAACCCTCATATTATGTCCGTGTTTTTGCAACAAATGTTTTGGATATGTTTGCAATAAATGTTTTTAAATAAAGAAAATATATATGTTTGCAATAAATGTTTTTAAATAAAGAAAAAATATAGGTTTACAATAAATGTTTTTAAATAAAAATATATATGTTTACAATAAATGTTTTTTAAATATTTACAATAAATGTTTTTAAATAAAGAAAAATATATGTTTACAATACAATAATTTTTTTTAATAAATAAAAAATATATGTTTACAATAAATGTTTTAAATAAATAAAAAATATATGTTTACAATAAATGTTTTTAAATAAAGAAAATATATATGTTTACAATAAATGTTTTTAAATAAATAAAAATATATGTTTACAATAAATGTTTTTAAATAAATAAAATATATATGTTTACAATAAATGTTTAATAAATAAAAAATATATGTTTAAATAAATGTTTTTAAATAAAGAAATATATATGTTTACAATAAATGTTTTTAAATAAATATATATGTTTACATATGTTTACAATAAATGTTTTTAAATAAATAAAAATATATGTTTACAATAAATGTTTTTTAAATAAAGAAATATATATGTTTACAATAAATGTTTTTAAATAAATAAAAAATATATGTTTACAATAAATGTTTTTAAAATAAATTTTACAATAATGTTTTTAAATAAATAAAAAATATATGTTTAAATAAATGTTTTTAAATAAATAAAATATATATGTTTACAATAAATGTTTTTTAAATAAAGAAAAATATATGTTTACAATAAATGTTTTAAAATAAATAAAATATATATGTTTACAATAATGTTTTTAAATAATAAAAAATATATGTTTACAATAAATGTTTTTAAATAAAGAAAATATATATGTTTACAATAAATGTTTTTTAAATAAATAAAATATATGTTTACAATAAATGTTTTTAAATAAATAAATATATATGTTTACAATAAATGTTTTTAAATAAAGAAAAAATATATGTTTACAATAATGTTTTTTAAATAAATAAAATATATATGTTTACAATAAATGTTTTTTAAATAAAAAAAATTATATGTTTACAATAAATGTTTTTAAATAAAGAAAAATATATATGTTTACAATAATGTTTTTAAATAAATATATGTTTATAATGTTTTGAAAAATATATGTTTACAATAAATGTTTTAAATAAATAAAATATATATGTTTACAATAAATGTTTTTAAATAAATAAAAAAATATATGTTTACAATAAATGTTTTTTAAATAAGAAAATATATATGTTTACAATAAATGTTTTAAATAAATAAAATATATAAAAATAAATAATAAAAAATATATGTTTACAATAAATGTTTTAAATAAATAAAAAATATATGTTTACAATAAATAAAGTTTTTAAATAAATAAAAATATATGTTTACAATAAATGTTTTTAAATAAATAAAATATATATGTTTACAATAAATGTTTTTAAATAAAGAAAAAATATATGTTTACAATAAATGTTTTTAAATAAAGAAAATATATATGTTTACAAAATGTTTTTAATAAATAAAAAATATATGTTTACAATAAATGTTTTTAAATAAAAATATATATGTTTACAATAAAGTTTTAAATAAATAAAAATATATGTTTACAATAAATGTTTTTAAAATAAATAAAATATATATTTACAATAAATGTTTTTAAATAAAGAAAAAAATATATGTTTACAATAAATGTTTTAAATAAATAAAATATATATGTTTACAATAAATGTTTTTAAATAAATAAAAAATATATGTTTACAATAAATGTTTTTTAAATAAAAAAATAATATATGTTTACAATAAATGTTTTAAATAAATAAAATATATATGTTTACAATAAATGTTTTTAAATAAAAAAAATATATGTTTACAATAAATGTTTTTAAATAAATAAAAATATATGTTTACAATAAATGTTTTTAAATAAAGAAAATATATATTTACAATAAATGTTTTAAATAAATAATATAAATAAATGTTTTTAAATAAATAAAAATATATGTTTACAATAAATGTTTTTAAATAAAGAAAAATATATGTTTACAATAAATGTTTTTAAAATAAAGAATTATATGTTTACAATAATTGTTTTTAAATAAAGAAAATATATATGTTACAATAAATGTTTTTAAATAAAGAAATATATGTTTAATAAATGTTTTTAATAAAAAATATATGTTTACAATAAATGTTTTTAATAAAGAAATATATACAATAAATTTTTAAATAAAGAAAAAATATATGTTTACAATAAATTTTTTTTAAATAAATAAATATATATGTTACAATAAATGTTTTAAATAAATAAAAAATATAATGTTTACAATAAATTTTTTTAATAAAGAAATATATATGTTTACAATAAATGTTTTAAATATGTTTGCAATAAATGTTTTTAAATAAAGAAAATATATTCAGTATTGTAAAATAACAGGTGCAAGAAAAATAAGACATTTATTGCAAAAACATGGACATAAATGAGGGTTCAGTTTATTTTATGGTAGGATTTTACGAGGAACAAGTTAAGGTTTACCTGATATAGTACTAGAAAAATAGCGAGTATTTTATATAGAATTTACTAAGTTTTCCTGGCACACTGTATCCGTGTGTTTTCTTGACTATTCATCCAACACCAAAAATCACTTTCAGAAACACAATTTCTTGTATTTGAGCATGCTCAACTAACTCACTATGTGAAGTGTGAAAAACACTGTCACTCCTTAAATTTTCCCCCAGTCTTTTATTATGGCAAGCTACAGCCAACTGGTTAATCAATGCACATGGTTCCTTTGATAAAGCAGTTATTTTCTGTGTAATGATGTTTTCATCAAATCAGTTTTCTAGCAAGCGACATTCAGTATTATAATTGCCTCCCAGCACATTTATATTCCTTACTGAAAATTTAATGAAAATGAATGATAAGGTACATAGTATTATTTGGATTATTCGGACTATTGTCCTCATCTTCATTGTTATTTGTACACCGTTTTGGCTGATGTGCTCTCCGGCCTTTTTCAGGTATTTCTTGTTGGTCTTGGGAACTTTCTCGGACTTGGGACCCTTCTTTTCAGACTCGGGAACCTTCTTGTCATAATAAGGAACCATCATGAAACCTTGAACTTAACTCTTTATTCAGTCCACGGGGGTATCCTGTTCTCATTCTGCTAACCATAGCTGGGGTGCAGGTGTTAAGCTGTGTTAATTATTATTCTATGTTACTGCTGTAATCCGAGATAGTTCCCAAGTCCGACAAGAAATACCAGAAGAAGGCTGGAGAGCACATTGGCCGAAACGTTGTACAGATAACAATGAAGATGAGAACAATAGTCTGAATAATCCAAATAATACTATATATCTTATCATTCATTTTTGTTAAATTTTCAGTAGGGAATAATCCAAATAATACTAATTATCAAGCCTCATCTAAAAAATTCTGAGAAAAGGTTGATAGTTTCAAATAAATGTGTTACTGTAGAGATTTTTTTTTGTTGTTTCAGGTCCTGGTTTTTCGAGAGGGTCAATCGTGTCCCTGCTGACAGCTGTCATCAGTATGCCAGTGAGTGAAGTATTTGTTGAATGAATGAACCAAAAAAAAAACCAAATTACAATCTTTCTGTTCAGTTGATAATAATAATTTATAAATGGCTATTCTGTGTGCATGTATGTAGAGGTAAGAGTGTGTGAAAAGCTGGTTGTTTTTAAGCTAAAAAGAAAAATACATTAAAACCTATTTATTTATTCATCTGTTTGTTATGCCTCCTTGGGCATCAGGGTAGGTTGATTTGGAACTGTAACGTCTCCATGTGACAAAAGCTGCAAATTTCACATAAAGAATTACAACACAAAATATGTTTTCTCCAAAAACTTTGGACTTCGTTTGAGGAAATAGATTTCAATTCTTTTAACTGTTATTACTGTTACAGGTTAATTATTATAAAAAGAAGCATATCTAAGGTGTCAGTGATGATGGGGCCATATTTTCAATTTGAATTCTAGTTATAGTATTTTATTGGTTTCGTTTAAAATGACAACCTTTTCTGTTTGAAATATTGAAATTGCTAAATTTTTCTAATCAATTTCTAGCTAAATTTTACGAAAAACAAGGATTTTTGGTGAATTTTAGTAGATGATCTTTAATTCTATTTCCTCAAACAATGGTGCAAGTAAGAGTTTTGTATCAGTATTCACTATACCATACACAACTTAATGCATAAATATAAATAGTTTTAAAAACAGGGAGTTACTTTTCAATCACCCTGTCAGGGAAGCATAGACATAAAATCAATGGTGCTTGGTAACTGTCAGGTTCTCACCAAAGTGATTTTCAAACGAAGCTTAAACTTTGTTTGAAAATGTATGAAGAATTAAACATCCCTAAAAATAATCCCAAGTGTTATATTTGGGAGTGAAATTAATATAAACCCTGTCGTATTTTCAGGAAAACACGGTGTATATATATATATATATATATATATATATATATATATATATATTTAAGAATGGATATAAAGTAACCTACTCGAGTTTCATCATCTGAATTGTCAGGGTTACATCCGCTGAATTAATCGAAACTTGATTAATTCAGCGGATGTAACCTGACAAATTCAGATGATGACTCGAGTAGGTTACTTTATATCCATTTCTCCTTTTTCTCAATAAATTTTGCTCTTACATT
This sequence comes from Doryteuthis pealeii, assembly GCA_023376005.1. Lineage (NCBI taxonomy): Eukaryota > Metazoa > Mollusca > Cephalopoda > Myopsida > Loliginidae > Doryteuthis > Doryteuthis pealeii. The sequence continues at coordinate 9,250,686 of CM042172.1, read as the reverse complement.
GTATTGAGCATTTTGTAATTTTGTTTTCACGGTCTTAACCCCTGGATACTATGCGCTCCCACGATCGTACCCGTACCCACCGGTAAGCCACTGCTCATACATTAACGCATATTATATTATATATATATATTATAAGAGTAAGGAAATGAATCAAATTAACGCATATATATATCCAATTGAATCCAACATTAACGCATTAATATATATATATATATATATATATAATATTGTTTAATAGTAGAGATGAATCTCAACAGTATATTGTATAGATATAAATGGTATGAAAACATGTTAAATTGAATTTATTTTTACAAGTTTTGCATATGTGTTTTCACTACGGCAATGCAAAAGTTGTAAATATAATTCAATTTAATCAACATGTTTTCATAGCATTTATTATCTTATCTATTCTATCTATCTATCTATAATACTATATAATATATATATACTATATATATTATATTATATATATATATAAGGTGTAAAGTATCCAACTGACTGGTATATAGGGATAATTTATTTTGGATCCTCAATATCTCTTTGTACATCCAAATACATGCTTATGTTGATGCAAATTTGTATTTATACAAGGATTTTTAGAAATTCTAAGAGAGTCCAATTATAATAACTAATAAATTGTTATATATAGTGCATATTTATACTTTCAAAACAGAAAAACCATATTTGGTATTATAAATTAATTCGACCCAAACTCAATGTAATAAGCTATATGATGAGACTAGCTGAGACATTGAGTTCGGGTCAAACAAATTTATAATAGCCAAATGGGGGTTTGTTAATTTTTCCTTCATTGAAAGTATATATATATATATATGTATAAGTTAAAAGAAAGGAAATGAATCTGACGGTATGAAATAGATAAAAGGATATGAAAACACCACCAAAATGCTGTTAAAGTGAAAAACTTTTTATAACTAGCTGATATTGAACAATATTTCGATTTTATGAAATCGTTCATCAGAGCTTGTTTATACTCCGTGTTGTTAACAACACAGAGTATAAACAAGCTCTGATGACGATTTTATGAAATCGAAATATTGTTCTAATATCAGCTATGTTATAAAAAGTTTTCACTTTAACAGCATTTTGTGGTTGTTTCATATCCTTTTTATCTAATATTATATACATATATATATATATATATATATATATATAATATATATAAACGTAAAAAGTATCCATTGAATGGTATGTTGGGGATAATTCTATTAGGATCCTCAATTATATCCTGTTACATCCACAATGTATGCTCATGTTGAGCAAACTTATAGATTATATAAGGATTTTACAAATCCTTAGAGAGCTCAATGTATGATAATTATTATATACAGAGGCAATATTTATATTTTCAAGAAAGAAAATTTGGCTATAATAAACAAATAGCCAATAATGGTTGTTAAGTTTTTCTTTCTTTGAAAGTATATATATGTGTGTTATATATATATAGTAATATATAATATATTATATATAATATATATAATATATAATAAATATTACAAGGTGTATCATAAATTATCGCGATTGAAGCATGTGTTTACCAAGATAGAAATAAACAATGAAGGAACGTCATTTTTTCAGATACAAGTGTGTCATAAAAGTGCCAAGTTTGAAGCTGTATTTACCAAGATAGAAATGACAATGAATGGAACATTAATTTTTTCAGAATACAAAGTGTGTCAAAATCTTGATACTTTTTTGACACACCTTGTATGTATGTATGTGTGTGTGTATATATTTATATATATATATATACACTAAACTTATGGTAAACCCTTGCAGTTAAGAAACAACCTGGCAAATAGTTGATAGTAAAAGTATACTTACCAAACACTTCACCTGGAGAAAAAAAAAAAGAAAGACCAAGAGGGTTGTACCAACCAAAAATAATCGATTAATACTATAAACATTGGCCAAAAGAAATATTTATATATATATATATATATATATATATATAATATATATAAATCGCTAGGATTATCTAAAGCTAAAATTTAAAAGTGCTCATCAGGGCAAGAATCTTGCCCTGATGAAGCTACTTAAGCTAAACTATTATTAGGTTAAATCTAACTCATTAGGTTTAACATATAATATATATTGTAATACAGATACAAGTGATAACCTACGCGAGTTTCACCATAAGGATCTTCAGGGTTAAATCCACTGGATTAATCAAGATATTGATTAATTGCAGTCGATTACACATGTGTGTTCTTCGTGTAAAACGGTTTGTTTACGGTAATGAACCGTTTATCGTGAAAGACACACACACGTGTAATCGACTGCAATTAATCAATATCTTTATTAATCCAGTGGATTTAACCCTGAGATCCTTATGGTGAAACTCGAGTAGGTTATCACTTGTACCGTATTACAATAAATTTGCTCTACGAACGTATTGAGCACTTTTTATTTGTTATATCGCTGTTTTACTCTCTGAATTTTGCATCAACTAACCATTGTGACCATATTCCCGGTAAGTCCTTTTTCCTAAATAACATATATATATATTATAATATATGACTCATTAGATTTATCTTTATTATTTGCTCTACTTAGGTATTGAGCACTTTTTACTTATTAGCTATTCTCCTAGCCGTTATATGAATATATATATATCTTATATACTATATATATTACATATAAATGTTTTTTTCTTTTGGCCAAATATACTGTACCAATAGATTATTTTTTGTTGGTACGACTTATCTTGTCTTTTCTTTTTTTTTAAAATCTTTTTCTCCTGGTTGATGTTTGGTAGTATATTTTTACAATCAAACTATTTGCTGTTTTTTTCTCACCGCATCTCTCNCAAGGGTTGACATTGCCAAAAATCCAAACCAACCAACATTAATTATAGTCTAGTTCATGGAAATCTTACCCCTAGTGCTGATTTTTCAGTGGCTTCCTTTGGAGTCTGAGCGATATTGGCTTGCTGTTGTTTTCAAGATTTGGGCAAACTGGCGTGCAGTGTTCAATCGGAATAAACTCAAATCCGTTGGAAAGTCCGAAACATTGCTGGAAAAAACAAAAGAATAAAATACAAAAACAAGATTTCTAAATAACTCCTTTCTTATATCATCAAACTGATATGATAGTTCAGTTAGAATAAGAACCCGAACATTATTTTAAATAGATCCTTCATATTGTTTGCTTTAAATAATGTTTTCTGATGTGAGCAAAAATCTGCATTCCATCAATAAGTGTTTGACTGTCAGGGGGTGGTTTGACATGTTTCACATTGTTGGTTGTTGTTCTTGTTTGAGTATATAAGAGTGTGTTAGTTTGTATGACCAATGCATAATCGGGACATAATGAGGTTCCTATTGTACACATTGAATATTCAGGTGCTTCTTAGGCAAAAAAATTAACTAAGTTTGCTCTTAGATTTCTTAATTGTCTGATGACCACAAATCCAGGTGGGAGTGAAACATTAGAGAATTCTTCGTCTCATAAAATGAAATAAACAAAGACACATAATAAAGGACAAAAAGTATCATCATGGGTAAAGTCTGAAGTGTGTCTGTACACAGGCATTTTAACACATGTTCGTCTAATGCTTAGTCAAGTGGTTTAAACAACTTAACAGGAAATCGCTGGCTGAACCACTCCTTGGTTTTAATCAGAACCACAACCAGGTGGTTAAAAAAAAAATAATAATTACATGTGCCACAACAGAGAAATGTGACGGTATTATGAATGTATGTGAGTGTTTATGGGCAGTATAAAGGTTATGTATACGGGACGTGTGTGATCAGTTATCCCGTATACATAACCTTTATACTGCCCATAAACACTCACATACATTCAAAACACCACCACTTAGGTACGCATAACATTTCATCCAATCATACACATCCTATGTCTATTGAATTTTCTGAAATTATTTTGCAATTTTTCGATTTTCCTTGCATTTGTAACATCTTCACCTGACGATTGTTGTCGCATGAAACCAATATGGTCGTGAATGTTCCTTTGTCACCAAATAAATAGATATGTAAAACCTTTATATATTTATTTTATTATATATATATATATATTTCAGGATTTGAACTTATGTTGCTAAGTCTATTGCCTTCAACGATAACTATTAAACCATGCACACAGGTACACGGTAATAACCTACTCGAGTTTCAACATAAGGATCTTCAGGGCTAAAGATCCTTATGGTGAAACTCGAGTAGGTTAATACCGTGTACCTTTACAATAATAAATTTGCTCTACTAACGTATTGAGCACTTTATATTTGTTATATCGCTGTCTTATCATTGTGAAACTTGAATCAACTAACCACTGTGACCATTTTCACATATTATATATATAGATAGATAAATCTAATGAGTCATACAAACCTACTAAAAGTTTCGCTCAATGCTCATCAGGGCTTAGATCTGACTCAGAGTCAGATCTTAGCCCTGAAGAGCATTAAGCGAAACTTTTAGTAGGTTCGTCTGACTCATTAGATTTATCTTTATTATTTGCTCTACTTAGGTATTGAGCACTTTTTACTTATTAGCTTTAGTCTCCTGGCGGGTTTGTATGTATATATATATATATATATATATATATATATATATGCATATAAATTGTTTTTTTCTTTTGGCCAAAGTATTGTACCAATAGATTATTTTCTGTTGGTACGATTATCTTGGTCTTTTCATTTGTACAAACATTTTTTTCTTCCCGGTTGATGTTTGGTAGTATATTTTTACAATCAAACTATTTGCTGGGTTTTTTCTCACCGCGAGGATTTACCAACAAGTTTGGTATATTAAATATATATATATATATATATATATATATATATAAGCCTTTCTTAACTTTAAAGTATCACAAATAGTGGCTCTTTTTTTCAATTTAAACTCACTACTATCACATTGTGCCACATTTTTTTTTACCAATATTTATATATTTTGCTTGATTAAAAATAAACACCCTCTGGGCAGTTTAAAATGATATGAAAAAACACAGATGTTGTTTAATTGAATTTATTTTTACAACATTTGAAATGCTTGCTAATATTGCCAATATTTCGATTTCATCAAAAAAATCTTTATCAGAGCATATTGATAGGAAGACAATTGTGACTGTTTTAAGATATAATTGTTTTCTACCAGATTCTTTAAGAAAGAAACAGAGAATAGTTTAAATTTAAACTGGAAATATTGTTTTTTCCACATTCGCTCAATGTAACAGTTTGTATAAGAAAAATACTTTAAAAACAAAAACAAAAAGTTCTCTTTTTCTAAAAAAAATGTTGTGTATCACGTTCGTGGTCAATTTATAATGGATTTTTATAAAGAAAAGAAATGTTTGTATTAAATTATTTTTAGTATTATCTGCATTATTCAGACTATTGTCCCCATCTTCATTGTTACTTGTACAACGTTTCAGCCGATATGCCCTCCGGCTTTCTTCAGGTATTTCTCGTCGGACTCGGGAACCTTTTTGAACTCGGGAACTTTCTTGTCGTAGTCAGCAGCCATTACGGAACTTTGAACCTAACCCTTTATTCAGTCCATGGGTGTATCCTGTTCTCATTTCGCTAACCATAGCTGGGGTAGGATTTGTGTTAATTAATTATTTTTCTGTTTTCACTCAGGATTGAACTCGGGTTCCAGAAATAACCGTCACTTAGAACTGTCTTAACCTAACTACCTTATCCACTCGGCCATGTGTCCAATTGGATAACACAGATAATACTAATCTTCAAGCCTCATCTCAAACATTCAGAGAAATAGTATATAATGTACAGATAACAATGAAGATGAGGACAATAGTCCGAATAAATCAGATAATACTAATCATCAAGCTTCATCTCATTTCTTATTGTGTGCTCTCAGAATGAAGATGAGGACAATAGTCTGAATAATGCAGATAATACTAATCTTCAAGCCTCATCTCAAACATTCAGAGAAATAGTATATAATGTACAGATAACAATGAAGATGAGGACAATAGTCTGAATAATGCAGATAATACTAATCTTCAAGCCTCATCTCAAACATTCACAGAAATAGTATATAATGTACAGATAACAATGAAGATGAGGACAATGGTCTGAATAAATCAGATAATACTAATCATCAAGCCTCATCTCAAACATTCACAGAAATAGTATATAATGTACAGATAACAATGAAGATGAGGACAATAGTCTGAATAAATCAGATAATACTAATCATCAAGCCTCATCTCAAACATTCAGAGAAATAGTATATTAACCAGAGGGTGTTGCAAGATGATAACGGCCGTACAATTAAGAAAGACGAGTATTAATATATAGATTTCATGTTGGACGATTTGGATGGTCCCATTTTTAACCAGAGGGTGTTGCCAGATGATAACGGTTGTATTTTGTTGGAACAAGAGTATTAATACTGCTAAATCCTAATAAGGGCCCCATTTATGGGTCAAAATACAACTGTTTGAAAATTATTAATATTGGATAGAATACATGAAATCATATAACTGTGCAAACAAATGATCATTATGATTATTAAATGGAATTCTCAATGTTGGAAATCTTAAAATCTAAGGATTATTATTAGTTACTTGCAAAATATTGGTGTAAGATAAGAATACTTGAAACCATACAACTGTGCAAATAAATCATTATCATTAAATTGGAATAGCTTTTTGAAATAAAATAACTGATACATTATAAAGATCATTCATTGATAAATAAACACTGAAAATTTCATTAAAATCTGATAATTCCCTGATTTTTGGTAAATTATATTCTGTAGTGGGGGCTAAAGTCATTTTGTCAAAAACGCAGTTTAGCCTCATTTTGGGTATACCTAGTATACAGGTATCACTGTATATGTTCTTTTAAGCAAAAAGTTACTTACCAACAGGGTTTTCCCTTTCTCTTATTGATTGACTCACAAACAACTTTGTTTTCTTTGGTATATTCAACTTTGTATTTTGTGAGGCAGGTGGACCCAGCGAGGTATCTTTGATTTCAAAATCAGCATGTCTTCTTAGGATTTTTACAATCAGTCCACCACCTACAATTCAGAAAAAACAAAAAAAAAGGATCACCTTGGTGAGATCATTTAGAGTCTAACACATTTGTAGAATAATCATACTAGTTCCAATTACCGTCGAATTGGTGAGACAAGGCAGCAAGTAGTCGTAACTTAATACGATTCTGGTTTGCTGCAAAGACTACTGCAAAATGGCAGGATATTTATGAAGCCTCAGAAGATCATACAAACCAAGCAGCCAATCAGAACTCAGGGAATGGAATCACCCAAATGCATGAGTGGACTATTCTGAATTCCCATAAGTACCAGTTGTCTTAACACTGGTTCAGTTGTGCTTGGCCAGTCACATTGTTCAAACCAATAGTAGACTGACTGACTGGATAGTTCAGTTGTGCTTGGCCAGTTGCTGTGGTTTGTAGATGTACTGAAAGTAACGTACCTCGGAACACAAAACGTGCGCGGACGAGTCTGGCTTGCATCGCAGGAAAGAAACATGGCTGCTGTAAGCACTACCTTTAATAATGGGCGATCTCGAACCGGCGAGAATAATATTGCACGTATGCAAATTCTCACGAGATCGGGTGTGTATAAAAACATACGGCGACGGAGAGACAGGGAGTCAAGCGATTACGTACGACAACTGAGAAACAGCTAGCAGTATTATTTTGACTATTGCGACAGGTAGAGGCCTTTCGAGGATATATTTGTGACATCATTGCTAGTGTCATTGAGGAGCGAGTTCGATTCGCACTAGATGGTTCAAACCAATAGTAGACTGATTGACTGGATAGTTCAGTTGTGCTTGGCCAGTTGCTGTGGTTCAAACCAATAGTAGACTGATTGACTGGCTGGTTCAGTTGTGCTTGGCCAGTCACATTGTTCAAACCAATAGTAGACTGACTGATTTACTTCGTTCAATAAACGTGTGTAATCCTAACATATCATTACTTTAATCTATTATTGTTTCATGGAGTTGTGTTTACGTACATCAACGTATCTGTGGGGACCAAAAGTAAACACCAGTTTCCAGTGAAGTCACCTCTTGGAATTTTCACCGGAGACCCGTTGGCTGAGTTGTGGCCCTAATACCACTGGGTGTCAGACCTGTTCGCCTTGAGTGGCACTTCTAGAAACCTATGTTCCTGACAGCATAGATCTGACACTACCAAGTTTACACGACCCTGCCACAATGAAGAGGGAATGGAATTTAGAACAGCACACTTGTACCCATTCACGATTAACGGAATGAGTACCATCTACCCCAATGGATTAAATAAAGGCCGAAGGGCACATTGGCCAAAACATTGTGTATATAACAATAAAGATGAGGACAACAGTCAAAAAAAGCTAAATAATATGGCTACATAATTAATGGGTTGCCTATCAATTATCTATGATAGTGTAACTTAGATCGAAATAATTGTTTTGTGGAAAATACAGGGAATTTGATTGACACAATTTAACCCTGTATTGACCTCTTCTCTTTCGTTGGATGATCCAATATGATAAAGCCTTTCACATGCAAATAAAATTTGTCAATGCTCCCCATGCCACAAAAAGTTGTCAGTACCCCCCCATGCCACAAATTTGTCAAGGCCGTCCCCAATCCACAAAAATGTGTCAGTGACGCAACCGACCTCCCCACGCCTGACCACTACAAAATATTTTTCAATGACCCAACCCCCGCCGCCCCATGACACAAAAATTTGTTAATCTGCCCCCCCCCCTTTATGCCACAAAAATTTCTCAATATGCCCCCAATCTACAAAATTGTCAGTGCCCCTCCACACGACAAAAACTTTTCATTGCACACCCACTAGCCGTGCTGAAAAAATTATCAATGCTGCCTTCAATCCACAAAATATTAGTTGGTGCCACCCAGGGGGTGGGGGCATAATAATTTTACAATGCCCCCCCCCCCCATGCAACAAATAATTGTCGATCCCACCCCTCATGCCCCAAAAAAGGTGTCCCATAGAACAGGTTAAAAGTTGGCAGTGTTATTTAATCACTAAAATTAAATTGGCCATATTTCCTGCTTACCTCTTGTAGTCAAGATGAGGTTACCTTCTTCTCGTCCAAATCTTCCAAATTTAAGAGCATTAATGACATCAGGAGTCTGGATGATGTCCACCAGATGTTTATCTTGGTACATATGTACTGTAGAATCACTTAGCGCCACAAGAACGGCTGAAATTCCTTTAGCTGTGTAATCCAAAAGTTCCATTGTCATAACACTTGCCGGTAATTTGATACTCCATAAACGTTTACCCTGAAAATTATCAAAAAAATAATTTATTTTATTGGTAGACTAATCTATAAGTATTTCTCTGAATTTTTTAGATGAGGCTTGATAATTAATAGTATCTATTATTAAGGACCAAGTAACCAATAAGTAATTTTTTAAGACAATTTTTTGAAAGCTATTTATTTATTTGATAGGCACAAACTCAACATTTCAGCCTCTCAAATAAATAAAATCTGTTGCTTATCCAGAATAGAAAAACAAAGAAAATTTCCATTATTTTTGCTGTGTTGATATAAAAATCAAACACTTATAGATTAATATCATTTGTATTATTCGGACTATTGTCCTCAACTTTATTGTTATCTGTACAACGTTTAATAATAATAATGGACCAAGTAACCAATAAGCACCCCAGTTGGGAGCTGTTTTGAAAGGAACACCTTTTGCTTTTCACCGTAAACTCACAGTTGTTTGTTTACAAACAACAGACGATTTTTTTTGTATTAGAATTTCACTGTAAGAATTTTTTAAAGTTTGTTCATGTATATTTACAACCCAAAGGCACGTTTTCATACTAAAAGGATGTTGGGACCAAGTAACCAATAAATAACTAATTTTTTTTATTAAAATCCTAAATAATTTTAGTATAAAAACGTGCCCTTGGGTTGTAAATATATATGAACAAATTTTGCTTAAAATATCTGCTTACAAAAAAACTGCTTAAAATGTGCTAAAAAAGAATTCATTTTTAAATAAAAATTAAAAAATTGTCTAATCAGGAATGAAAGTAACCTCTGGGGGTCACAGTCAACTCTGACACAATGTTCTTCTGACAGTCTTCAGTCTAAACACTCTCCCAACTGTATCACGTTCGTCTCAACAACAATATCCAAATGTATTTCTTTTCCCGCTCGTCTCAACAACAAAATGCTACCGCAGTTGTTTTTCTCCTCTAGTCTGAGAGGGCAGGTCCTTAAATACACATCAATCCTCACCACATCCAGGCTCCTCACTCTTAATTATCCGCGCAGAACGTGCGACACTCATCAGCACTGCAAGTACACGTCAATCCTTACAACGCGACTGCTTACATCCAGGTTACTCTGCACTGCTCGTCCACAACACTTTTGCATTCTGAAGGACACGGGTTCGACTCTAGGTCAGTCCTACATGCCAGACAAATCCTAGCCCGCTTCCTTTGAGAATACGGCAAGTCTTCACGCCCACCACTCTCTCTGTCACACCATGTTGCACGAGGTAGGTCTCTTCTCTCACTACAAATTGCTTTAGAAAATTGCTTTAAAAATTGATCAGATTGGGCCCATGTTACATAATCTATGCATAGATTATTGTCAACCCCCTGTATTTCTGAAAGGATGGCCCCTTTTAATATCACGGGCGGGACTTTCCATGGAATATTACAGAAAGCCTGTGAAATATGTGAAGTCACGTGGGACCTGGTTAGCTCTCAGTTTCAGCTTGGACGTCAGGCAGATAAGGTCTTTCTGCCTTAGCTGAAGCTCACTGCACAGGCGCATTATGTTAGTTACATGAAATGTTTAGTTAAGTAAATAAAAGCTTACATAAATAATATGGTTTTGTGGTTGATGAATGTCTTGGCAACAAGACTGATCTAGAAGAAGAAATGAATCAAGAATGACCAACCAGAAGAGACGTTAGAAGAACGTAAGATACCAAAGACGAGCAGAAGAATAATAGAAGTAAGAAAGTAAAGAAAGGGTATACAACACCCATACAACCGCCTGTCTCACCCAAGTTACATCCGGGTTACTCTGCACTGCTCGTCCACAACACTTTCGCATTCTGAAGGACGCGGGTTCGACTCAAGGTCAGTCCTACACGCCAGACAAAGCCTAGCCTGCTTCTTTCGAGAATACGGCAAGTCTTCACGCCCGCCACTCTCTCTGTTACACCATGTTGCATGAGGTAGGTCTCTTCTCTCACTACAAATTACTTTAGAAAATTGCTTTAAAAATTGATTGATTGATCAGATTGGGCCCGTTCAACCGCCTGTCTCACCCAAGTAAGGGCCAAAATGGAGTGTTGCAAGTCAGAGACCACTCAGCCACCAAGATCCTGTCCTCGTGCATCACTCTACTCTTGGCATATTATACAGCCCCACCCAATCGGGCATCGAGAGTTTGGTCTGTACTTGCTAATGGACAATACTGTAGATATATTTATTACTAGAAAGATTTTTTTCATTTTTGATCAAAAGGTGTGTCTACTGCAAAAGACATTCTTCATGCGTCAATTCTGAAGTCAGAGTTTGTTTTTTCTTTTTTCTTTTTTTTCTTTTCTTTAAAGGACAGAACTTTTAGAATTAAGATGATATTTCAACTAACCTTTAAATCAGAAAGATTTTTTTTTTTCCTTTTATTTTAGCATTAAAGACTTGCAAGCAAAAGTGGACGTTGCAACCAACTTCATTTCACCTTTACAATAATAACTAGCCCTTATCAAGGTTGACAATACATGTAACAGCTTTCTTACTGGTACCACTGCCAAGGCAGTAAAGTAGTTGTATATATATTTACTAAACTCTTTGCATGAGCAGGATGTTACACAAGGTCAATTTCTTAAGTGGAGTTTAACAGGTTTTAATTCAGAGTTTTCCTTTTCCTAAATTGGTTGCTATTATGATAATTAGCCCTTATCAAGGTTGACAATACATGTAACAGCTTTCTTACTGGTACCACTGCCAAGGCAGTAAAGTAGTTATATATATATTTACTAAACTCGTTGCATGAGCAGGATGTTACACAAGGTCAATTTCTTAAGTGGAGTTTTCCTTTTCCTAAATTGGTTGCCATTATGATGACTAGCCCTTATCAAGGTTGACAATGCATGTAACAGCTTTCTAACTTGTACCACCGCCAAGGCAGTAAAGTAGTTATATATATAATATTTATTAAACTCTTTGCATGAGCAGGATGTTACACAAGGTCAATTTCTTAAGTGGAGTTTAACAGGTTTTAATTCAGAGTTTTCCTTTTCCTAAATTGGCTGCCATACCAAGGTTAAAGAGCCCAGTCTGTCCTAATATTTAGAGCCTCATTCCAGATTTGAACTCATGTCACCTTGTATCTATTAAATGTTCTATGTGTTATAAGAGCTTGTTGGCAACCTTCCGTCTGTTTAAGATGATGGCGTAGTGTACATTTTTTTTTTACCTACAGCTACATGAGTGGCTGAACAGACCAATCTTTGAATGGCAGTCTCTGGTACAGTGATTGCAAACAAAAGGTGCTGTTGTCTCTCCTTCCTTTTAGCTCTCTTTTCTGTGGCGGCTTCTTTCCTCTCTTTTTCACTCCCTTTCGTTCCTTGTTTGACGAGAAGGCGCCAGGTCGTACGGTCTTCTGCACAAGCCTTTCATGTGTTTATGTCGATACGTCTCTCTTGCATACATCTTTGAAGCGTAGGCGTGGTCTCCCTATCGGTCGTACCGGATATGAGCTTATCCTGTTAGATTTGATTTCTTTGTTTAATGGCATATCAACCTTTATGGGTTATCTAATCTATGCATACGCTGGCAGGACAAAGTGCCCAACACAGATGTGCTGGAACGAGCAAACGTCAGAAGGACGACAAAGGCCGCATCTCCAAAGACCTACTGTATGGTGAATTATTAGAGGGCACCCGACCGGTAGGGAGACCATGCCTTAACTTTAAAGATGTTTACAAGAGGGACATGAAGACATGCCACATCAACACCAACACATGGAGCTTGTGCAGAAGACTGTGCGACCTGGCGCTCCTCGTCAAACAAGGAACAAAAAGGAGTGAAAAAGAGAGGAAAGTAGCCACTGCAGAAAAGAGAGCCAAAAATCATCTTCGGATACGATAGGCAGCAAGTAATAACTACATATTAATTGCTCATTATGTCATTTAAAAAGACAACAAGCTGAGGCGAAAGAGAAACTAAAAAGAAAATTTTATCTCATGCCTGTTGGAATTACATCTCTCGACTTAAAAACTTTTATATTTTTTCAAGTCAGTTCAATTTGAACAATGTATCTTTGAGAATCTGTGTTATGCCTCAAAGTTGTGTGGTTCAAAGTTAACTGACTTGAAAAAATGTAAAAAGATTTTAAATGAAATAACTGGTGCATTATATCTTTTATTCATTGATATATCAACACTGAAAATTTTATTAAATTCGGTTAATTCCCTGATTTTTGGTATTTTTTTCTTTCGGCGTGGTGACATACATGGTGGAATTTAGGTCTGTTAAGTTCGATTTAACCGAATATTCTTTTGCTAAATGAATGCCAAGAATTTTTCAATGTCAAGTCTTGGAATTTTTTCTTTTGTGATTGTTTGCAGACTGTGCAAATTGGCATTGCAGGAAGATCCATTTATTTACAAGACTACTATATTCTTTTCCTTTAATGGAAAGCAAAAAGGAGATCGAGAGGGAGGTATCACCTGGATGTGGCTACTTAAGGAGTGGCTGCTTGTTTAGAAAAGCAATAACAGCTGTCTGACATAGATGCCCGGGAAAGAGTACAAGAAAATCGAGGAGGAAGAAGGAATGTGGAAAGCGAAAGTGAAAGTAGGCATTGTTTACCAACAAAAACATGAGCATGAATCAATGGAGAGTGAATAAGATAGCTGAATGCATGTCTGTTGAAAGTAATTGGTTGCTGAAAGACTTTAACACAGTGATACGAGGCCAGTCTAGAAAGTGATCATATTGATTTGATTTTTGATTTTCAGGTTGGCAGATTTTGAAAAGTAATTGGTAAGTCTAGAAAGTGATCAGATTGATTTTGATTTTTCAGGTTGGCAACTCTGATTTTGAAAGTAATTGGTAAAGAAACAGCCTCAAAGTCTGTTTAAGTGGCCAGCCCATCTCAAGTTGGACAAGTATTTTGTGCATGTCCAGTTCTCTTCAGGAAGGTCCTGTTTGAAACATGTTGCACCACTTGATATTTTATATACTCCGCAATTGACGCATAGTATGTAGTTATTGGGGAAACAAACTAAATCTTACCTTATCTGAGACACACTGAAGAGTTCATCCATACATAGATAGTTTTATTAATGCGCACAAGAGGTTGGGAACTCAGCTCAATGCAGTGTTTTGGGGTGGTATTCACTCTACAAAGAATATAAAAGTGATGTTTATCCTGTCAACAAAAAAATCTACAATTATTTATAAGAGCTTTAAAAATATTTGTTCATTATATGTTCATTAATATTATTAAAAGAAAAGAAAAAAATTCATAGAAACAGAGTGGGAGAGAGAGAGAGAGAAAAAAAATAGAAACAAGTAAGTTAGCTGACTAGTTTTGATCCTCACTCAACAGAATAAATGAGGGATAGAGTTAACTAAGAATGATTAAGAACATAAAATGGGACGAGTAAGAAAAAAACAATTAAAAGAGAGAAATATTTTTTGTCCATGAAAAGGGAATACGAGACTATACAGTTATAATTCTGAAACCTAGTAAGCTCTCAATTGTTTGTAAAGAGCTGGCTTACTGGTCAGAATATCAAAGTCTCTAAGATTCTTAACTCGTAAAAGAAAGGCGACTTTTTCACAAGGGAGAACCAGTCAATTGCGAATAACTTGGCAAACTACAGCTATTCATAATGTGTTCCCTAACGACAACTACTAATACTAACGACTACTACTACAACCTGACTTGGCCTCTACACAACATGAACTAGCTGACTAGTTTCGTTCCTCACTCAACAGAGTTAAATATCGAAGAATGATTAAGAACAAGAAAATGGGATGTGTAAAAGAAAAAAAACAATTAAAAGAAGAGGAATAACCCCTTTTTGATCGTAAAAGAATGGCGACTTTTTCACAAGGGAGAACCAGTCAACTGTGAATAACTTGGCACAACTACGGCTATTCATAAGGTGTTCACCAAACGACGGCTACTACTACTAATGACTACTACTACAACACAACTTGGGCCCGACGCAACATGAGCTAGCTGACTAGTTTCATTCCTCACTCAACAGAACTAAATATCAAGGAGAAATAGAGTTAACTAAGAACGATTAAGAACAAAAAAAAAAAAATGATTAAAAAATGATTAAAAGAAGAAGAATAACCCCTTCTTTTTGTCCCTAGAAAGGGAAGAAAATAAAAGACTACATAGTTATTATACTTAGACCTAGGAAACATTCTCTTTGTTTGCAAAGGTCTGGCTTACTGATCAGAATATATAAGGTCTCTAAGATTTTTAAATGGTAAAAGGAGTGAGACTTGCTCATAATGGAAAACAGTCAACACTGAATACATTGGTGCAATCTTTTGCATGGTCTATAAATTCAAGATAATATTAATCTTTTGCAAGTCTCTCTAGCAAACGAAATGTAATTCCTTTCCCAACTGAGCACGTTACTCTCACTTCAAATAGCAGTCGTCAGATTTCACTTGCCATCCAAACACTTTCTTCCTCACTCGCTGTGTCAGCGACAGTCCGTCTTATTTCTGCTTGTTCAGCTGCGCTTATGCAAATTCCGATATACTTCATCCGGGTCTTTGCTAACAGCACCTCAGCTACGAGGAGGTAGCGAGTTCGAATATCCGTAACCACTCGCCACACTCTTCCCCCTCGCACAGGCCAAACATATCCTGACGCACTTTGTTTGTGGGGGCTGGGAATCCGCTTGTTCATAGGGCTGCCTTTCAATTTCTTCACATGCAACTACGGCTATTAATAAGGTGTTCACATATAAAAGAACCATAAGTATTCCTCAATAAATCATTTGGACTGACATTTCCATTTCTAATTTTAGCCAGGACATTATTATTTATAAAAACAATCAATGACATTTTGGACTTTGTAGCAAAATTGAAAGGCAGACCTGTGGACGAGCAGATTCCCAACCCCCACGAACAAAGCGCGTCCGGATATGTTTGGCCTGTGCAAGGGGGAGAAGTGGGGCGAGTGGCCACGGATATTTGAACTCGCTACCTCCTCGTCGCTGAAATGCTGTTGGCAGTAACCCGGATGTAAACAGTATTGACATGTACTCAAAATGCCGGTGAATATTGAAGTTCTAAACTGGCAATGCTAGACCAGAGTAAGAAGCCCGGATGTACATATTAACTGTGTATTTAAGAGCCTGTTCTCCCAGACCGAGGGAGAACGATAGTAGGAGTTTTGCTATTAAGAAGAGAGTAGTACTTTTGTGAGAGATTGTTGCTGACTGAGGACTTTGTCAGTTGGAAGAACATATACGTCGGACTTGACTGTGCCCCCGACCGAGTTTACTTTCATCATTTTGTTTCATTTGTTAGAGACTTATATCTTAATTTTTTGAATGGAAAGCACGTGGTATAATGGTTAAAGTCATGGACTCGTCGCCCTGAGTTCAAATCCTGGATGTGGTAATTGCATTTCGCTTAGCGCTAATACCCTTGGGAAAGGTATGAATCCTACTCTCCCTCCAGCTATGGATAAATAGTAGGGCAGACTAGGCTCTTTAACCTTGGTTAGGCAACTGGTCTAGGAGAAGGAAAACTCTGAATTCAAACCTGTTGAACTCCGCTTAAGAAATTGACCTTGTGTCACATCCTGCTCATGCAGAGGGGTTGGTAAATATATATATATCTTAATTTTTAAAAACTATTGTCATGTTGGTTGGTTGGTTGGTTAGTTTTAAAACATGTCAACCATTTATGGGTTATTCAATGCTGAAGTCAGTTTAACAATAATTGTCTCCAATTATATATTGCTTTTTTACTCCTGTATTCACAATTTGCCAATACAGCTGATGCCAACATTTCAAAAGCCATAGACAAACAAAAGTGCTAATTGTATCCTTTATTAATTTGTCTTATTTTTTAATCATTTTTTTCAAATTAATCTTTTAATATTTCATTATATATACTAGCAAATATATGCACCCTCCGGGTGCAAGTATTTAAGTTTTAATGTAATGAAATATCGTATTAAATTAAAAACTCTAATGAAACTAAATAAGAATGCAGATAAAAAAAATTGAAACAGAGGGGGATATAATCGAAAAATAGAACAACTGAAACTTACTCTTCCATCACTCTCGTCTTTCATTGTTATTTTTTCTAATTTAATTATTTAGTTAAAAGAGGAAGTAAAGAATAAAATCACAGTTATCTTTTCTTGTTAATGGATTTCATTTAAGATTCATTGAAGAGATGTTTGCTTATATTCATTAAAATAAAACCAAACTGTTAGAAACCAATAACACTAAGCACATATTTAGTAAAATCAGATTTTTAATATCAATATGCAAATTAGCCTTCCTGTTCACACTGTAAACTGCTATTTTGTTGTATATATAAATACAATTGCATGTTAATAGTATGTAGATACGGTTAACAGTATTAATAATGTAAAACAATTTTATTAATAATTGAGGTTGAAATAAGGATAAAGTCATGGTGAATGTGACGTCAATTACTAAGGGAATTGTGACTTGAGTAGTGATTTAGTTTCGGTTACAGACAGAAAAACACACAATCTCCATTATTATAAGATATATATATATATATATATATATCATTGATTTGTACCTATATTATATTGTTATTTAGCTTTTCTGATGGAAAAAGGGTAAACACAAATGTTAATCGCATCTTGGATAAAAGTAGGGTGTGGATTTTATTGAACTTAAGAGATCAAAATTTCATATGATCAAAATATCTGTTTAGCTTTTCCTCCAAGCATTAAAGCCCAAGTGGTGCACTCATACGGTAGTACTGACACAGCTACAGCACTATCAGAATTATAACTAGAAATCATTTTACTCTTAATTCCATAGAATTTCATCATAATTAAAAAGCAAATATGCACACATCAAATATCCATGACCAGATACTGATGCAGTTAAAGATGGTGGAAAAAATTTTTTGTTTACCCGTTACATTTAACAGGTATTATAATTGATAGGAAGGTTTTAGGTGGCCTTCCAATGTGGGTACCTAAAATACCAGAAATATTCCGACAAAGATGTTGTGAAGTGTAACAAACAGGCTTTAATAGATGAGCATGTGGAGAAACATTTATACAGGAATACATATACAAATGACAAAGTAGATACATAAGTAATACATATAAGAATGGAAAGTATACAAAAGTGTATAACAAAGATACATAAATGTATTACAAAGAAAGTAGAAGTGGTACCGAGTACATGAAGTAAAGTCACTTACTTAGGCTGGGGGGCGTAAATGTCTAACCCATGTGTGCTGGTTGCTGTCCCGGAGACAAGAGAGTTTAAACTTGGCACTTCTTTAAATTAGTAAGCAATTAAATAGTAAGCACCCCTAGCGGTGAAAACCTGACACGGAAAGATAACTCTTCCAGACCAAACAGAGGCAGACAATCGCTACACTCCCATAGCTGGCGGGGAGAGAAGAGAAGGATTTGTGCCTTTCCCAGGGGCATTAATGCAAATTGAAATGCAAACAATTGTTATATATTGTACAAACGGAAATATGAATTTCCGGTTTTATTAAACAAAGAAATATAACAACTGCCCGTTATCAGATCAAGAGATAAAAATGTGTAGGAGTAGCTATGAATATAAAAGAACCGAGGGCTCGAGACAGGTCAGTCGTCATTCAGCCCCGGAGGCAGTCAGCCGGAGAGAGAGTGAGGTGATCGGGGTCAGTAGTCGGGAGAGTCGATGCGAGTTAGTTGGCCGAGCGGGACCTCGTGTAGTTGGTGTTGGAAAAGCTAGCCTTAATATTTACCAACTGAAAAAGCTTGTCACCCAGAAATTTAATCGAAGGACCGAAAAGTCTAAAGACTGAATATATTAATTAAACTGACCCTCTCTCTCGAAGTTAAGAAGCTTGAATTTATTTCATAAACTTCTGGAGGATAACTTGGTGTTATTGTCATCCCTTACAACGAAGATAAAACTATTGCAATTTAGTACAGTGATGATGCGCTATGCAACAATGAATGAATTAATGTAAGTCTTTTACCTTTTGAAAGTGTAAATTTTCCATCTCTGAAGTGGCAATGATTCTATACTCAACATCATACATTCCCGAAATGTTTATAAAAACAGGAACGCTGGTAGAGTCATCTAAAAGATTTAAAAAACAAAAGTATTGTTACAGTAGAGTAGAATAGAAATTTAAAAAATAATGGTGTTCTGCCTTCATCAAGAAAAGAATTTCTTTTAGTTCTGTTTAAAGATTCAACATTTTTTTTTTTCTTAGAATTTGTGTCAAAGTATTTCCTCTTCACAACAAGGCATATAGTATTTCTAAAAATAGACTTACATTCAAAACATATTTGGTAATAAATGTGAAGATCTAATGACTGAACTAGTTTTATTCTAGTATATATTGCATGCAGTAGTATTTAGTATTGTGGCGAGCCGGAAGTTCATACTTCGACGGACAGAAGTCGAATGACAAAAATAGGTAGTTTGCGCATGGGGATTGCGCACCCTAGTAAAAGAGAAAAATTAAAATAAAAATTTGTACAATTTCAACCAATGGGAGACAGACGTTCGCGCCTAAACGGAAATTTATCAAATAGACCCCTTTTTGGAGTCTATCCTGGACTATAAAAAAGCCAACTTTTCGGATCCTAACCAGAAAGATCTTACCTGCCTAAGGGAATTCACGTCACCCTTTTTAAGAACATTTCGCATACACGCTGAAGGTATGAACTATCTCTCTCTTTGAATAACCTATGCTTTCGGAGATAAACCTTATTCATTCAACTTATGCCTGACTGCTTTTGAGTTGACTTTAAACTTTCACCTTTTCTTTCTCACTTAGAGATTTATAACATCTCTGTTTATATTCTACATTGAACTTTAAAAAAAGAACTTTTCGCTGAACCTCGCCCAGTATTCAATGCTGCCTTTTTGTATACATTTTGTTAATACAATTTTGTTTGTTTAATCAAGAGTTTTGTTTTCTATGCCTTGTGCTTGATAGTTTTATGGTCTTTTAAATGTTTGAACACTTTTATTAAATATTGACATCAAACAGCCCATACTTAACACCATAGTGTTAAGTGTGTTTTTATAAAATCCCAGGCAAAAATTATAGATCACCACAAAGGATATTTACTTAATCTATTTTTTTTTTTTTAACTTCATAGTAAATAAATCATGACAATTCTTTTAACAGCTGAACATCCTAGCTTCATAAAACACTTCAAATAAATGCAATTTTTCCAAAATAAAAGGAAAAAAATTATAGAATCAACAGAATCACATTTATTACTTTGTAATATAAAAATATATTTCTTTCAATATACACTTATCTTCTAATAGGGTAATTCCATGTCAAATCATCCAGAAAAAAGTAAAATTGTCACCCACCCTGTTCGATTTTTCTGAAATTTTGTACAGTACAATGGACTGTGTTAAAGTTCGACATTCCCTAAAATTTGATAAAAAAATCTTTGTCATAGATGCAGTGCCACATCAGGATATTGATCTTGCTAGGAAAAAAAGAAGAAATAATCAATAACTTAAAATTGGTGAACTTTAAGATTTTTTGATAGCATTTTTGGATTCCTCTGGCAAAAATGCTTTTATAAACCAATTTTTAGGAGTAGGGCAGCTCTAGAACTCATTTTACAGACAAAAATAGATAACAAAAAGTCACCATTTTTCGGAATTGGAAGCTCAAATTTTGGAATTGTCTAACTTTAACATCGTCCAAAGAGAGAGAAGTAAAGAAAAAGAAATAGAAGAGTGAAGAATAGAGAGTTAAAGTAAAGAAAAGGAACACAAAAAGAGAGAAGGCTGAAGAATAGAAAGTGAAAGTAAAGGGAGAGAAGAATAGAAAGTGAAAGTAAAGGGAGAGAAGAATAGAAAGAATAAGAACACAAGAAGAAAGTGAAAGTGAAAGTAAAGAAAAAGAAAAGAACACAAGAAGAAAGTGAAAGTAAAGAAAAAGAAAAAGAAAAAGAACACAAGAAGAAAGTGAAATTAAAGAAAAAGAAGAAAGTGAAAGTAAAGAAAAAGAGAAAGTGAAAGTGAAAGTAAAGAAAGAGAAAAGAAGACAAGAAGAAAGTTGAAAGTAAGAAAGAAAAGAAAAGAAAAGAAAAAGAAAAGAGAGAAAAGTGAAGTAAAGAAAAAGAACACAAGAAAGAAAGTGAAAAATGAAAGTAAAGAAAAGAAGAAAGTGAAGTAAAGAAAAAGAACACAAAAGAAAGTGAAAGTAAAGAAAAGAAAAAGACACAAGAAGAAAGTGAAAATGAAAGTAAAAAAAAGAAGAAAGTGAAAAAGAAAAAGACACAAGAAGAAAGTGAAGTAAAGAAAAGAAAAAGAACACAAAAGAAAGTGAAAGTAAAGAAAAAAGAAGAAAGTGAAAGTAAAGAAAAAGAAGACAAGAAAAGAAAGTGAAGAAAGCAAGAAGAAAGTGAAAGTAAAGGAAAGGAAGAAACAAGAAGAAAGTGAAGTAAAGGAAAAGAAGCAGAAGAAAAAGAAAAAGAAAAGAAGAAAAGAAAAAAGAAAGAACAAGAAGAAGTGAAGTAAAGAACAAAAGAAAGTGAAAGTAAAGAACAAGAAGAAAGTAAAAGAAAGAAAAGAAGAAAGTGAAAGTAAAAAAAAAAAAAAGAAAAAGTGAAAGAAAGTAAAGAAAAAAAGGAACACAAAAAAGAGAAGGCTGAAGAATAGAAAGTGAAAGTAAAGAAAAAAACACAAGAAGAAAGAAAGTAAAGAAAAGGAAAAGAAGAAGTGAAAGTAAAGAAAAGGAAAAGAGAAAGTGAAATAAAGAGATTAGGTGACAATCCTTACGTTAAATAATCCGATCATTTATGACAGCAATTATCTAGAAAGCATAGATAAGAAAGCTTACTGTTTTCAGGACTGTGAAGGCGGCCGGATCCAGTACGTATGCAAACAGTTCTCTGTGCCGATAATAAGGCAGCTGATAGCGTCATCATCCGTTGAAGACTTCTTCAAGGTTCCCATGCATGTAATCACAGGCTGAAAAGTTCACAAACGTATATATATGTATGTGTGAATATATATTACATTACAAGGTGCTTCTAAAAGGTATATAAAATCTGAAGCTGTATTTCGAAGATAGAAACGGACAATGAATCAAATGTTCATTTTCTTTATAATACCCCTCTTGTGATCAACACTTATTCAAGCAAAATTCCATTTCCTCCTCAGAAATTCAACTTTTGTGATGTAGCATGTAACGCAAATTTAATTATAAATAATTATAATATAAATAATATATATATATATATAATATATATATATATATATATATATATATATATAAATTACAAAACTCATGTGAGGGGACTGAACGCTGACATCGGAATACTCCGTTATTATTATAAATTTTTTACAGACGCTGCCGCTGTCAATAATAACAGAGACAAAAGATCCATTGAACAGGAACAACAGTCATTTGATAAAGCGTATCTAACGAACCCGAAAATTTATGATAAAAATAATAATAAAAAAATAAGTGAATCCAATACTCCATAACATCATTTATTTTTAGATGCTTCGTAATAACGCCCAACTTTTAAAAAAACATAAAAATATATATATATATATATATATATATATATAGTTGTAACTCGAGTATCAGTTAGCAGAGAAAAAATAGGAAGAAACACGAGTATGAAGGATAGAGGAAAAGACTTACTAAGCAAAGATACAAGGTGAACAGAGTGATTAGCATTTGCGAGGTTGAATTAACAAATCCCATAAAATCTTGTTTCTTTTTTATAGGAAAAACCGAATACATTTTCATTATTTAAGTTGTATATGACATATTATGGACTCTCCTATCTCTCTCATATATATATATATATATATATATATATTTGGGAGAATATGTGCTTAATTGAAGTCGTACCTACTTTTGAAAGTTAATTAATAATTAATTAATTAGGCGGGCATACCTATTTAAATGTAAGGCTAAATAAATGGAGAAAAATCAATCTCTGTATGTACATTTCAGCCTATTAGAAATGTACATACAGAGATTGATTAGGTATGACTTCAATTAAGCACATATTCNTCCCCAAAGAAAGATTGTCGCAAAAAAAAAGCATATCATAAACACATCGCGTGTGTATCTTACTTCTCATTATAATATATATATATAGATAGATAGATAGATAATAATATAGAAGAGAGAGATTAATAAATATTTGAGTTTATATTTATTTACATGGGGACATGTTTGCTACCATTTGTTCTTCTGTGTATGCTTAATTTTCTATCGAAGTAATCATCAGGCAAAAGAAAATGTTTGACAAATATATGAATATGTCAAAATGTGCGTTTGATTAACGTATCACATGTCACTTGTTTCGTTACGTGTTCGCGCTGTCATGTATAAGATCAGATGCACTTATTCTGTTTTTTCGTGTGCGGTAATATAGCACAACACATATGATGCACATAAGAAGCTAAACGTCATATTACATCCACACATGTAAAAAAAAAAAAAAAATAAAATAGATATTTGTGTTTATGTTCATGTTTGCGATGTGATGAGTTTGTGTGATTATTAGAGTATTTATTAGTGTTGGTTTGTTTGTTTTACGCATATCAACCTCAGTGGGTCATTTAATCGATAAAGTTTTAAATAATCAATCTTAATTGGATAACAATTTTTATATAATTTTTCTATTAACCCATAGTGGGACCCTAATAGGTACTACCATCCGGGTCAGAGTGACCAGGAGCAATGGTGATGAAGGGGTGCTCCAAATTCCCCAAACTCCAGAACTGGAACCTCACCATTCAGATGAGTTAACTCATTCCCAGACATGTAGACCCCAGCCACCGCCTTATAGCACGATTGCATAAAGAGGGGTGGGCTTCCATAAAGGCATAGGTTGGGAAAATATGTAATAGGTGCTAGAGTTGAACGACCAGACCGATTGATCAGAGGGCCTTCGAACCGCCCGTCTAGCCCAAGATAGGGCCAAAAGTGCGAAATTGATGTCATGTACTGTCATCAACCTGGCTCTATCCTTAAGCATCACCGGGCCCACCCACGGCCAACAGGTGGCCCCATGGGAGTCTACCCTCTGCAGAGGTGCAGTCGTCTTCGAACGCCCCAGGCCACAGGCTGGTTTAGAGTATATATTAGTATGACATAGACAATAAAAAATAAACATTTATGTGCGCATGTAATGACCGTAATTATGTTTAATGCGTTTTAATAGTATATAATAATGCCAACCATACACATTGATTATATATAATATATATATTATATATCTATTTATCTCCTGTCATCTATAAACATCCATCATTTCTCATCCTATAAATACATCCGAGGAGCGTTTAAGAAACCGAAACGGCTTAAATTCATCTTATTTTTGAACACTTGTTTTCAAATTCTTAATATATGTTATATAATATATTATATAGTATATTTTATTCATTTAAAGAGTATATATTAATTGAATTTGAATTAAATCATTAACAAAAATTTAAACTTTAGATTTTATAACATACAAAAAAGTTTATGAGTGCAGCCTTTTTAGTAGTCAATAAATGTCTACATGTTAACCTTTAAAAACATAAGAAAGTTCCTCCCCCTTTGCCATAAGCATAATATTATGCAGTTAGATGTTAATAAGTAAATAAAGTAAGAAGCACTAAGCCACAAGCAAATGCTCAGTATATGAGTAATTTGTTATTATTTTTTTTATTTCCTGAATTTTCGAATGCTAGCTTGAATAATTAGTATTATTTGGATTTATCTGTCCTCATCTTTTATTTATCTCACACTATTTCTCTTTTTGATGAATTGAGTAGAACCTGATTAATTAGGTATTAGTTTGGAATTATTCAGACTAATTGTCCTAATCTTTTCTGTTATTGCACTAATGTTCTTTACTGAGATTTTGTGATGGGGTCTAGACCTTTTGATAATTAGTATTATTTGGATTATTCGGACTATTGTCCTCATTTTTTGTTATCTGCTTATGATCATCTGGTTAATTTGTAGTGAGTGTGGGCTTGTATAGTAAAGATTAATTATAGTTGTACTGATTTCCTCTCTTTATTGTTATGTGCACTAATTCTCTGATAGATTTTTGTGAGTGCTTGATATAGTATTATTTCGGATTCATTCGGACTAATTGTCCCATCTTCATTTGTTATTCTAGTAGCCATTTTTTGGCCAACATGCCTCCAAGCCTGTCTCAGTATTTTCTTGTCGTAATCAACCTTCCGTTTTTATAATCAGGAGTCCATTCACAATCTTTGAAAACTTTGAACCACTTTATCAGTATCGGGGTCACCTGTTCTCAGTCCGCTTAACATTTGTTTTAAAAAGAATAGATATACAAACAAGAAAGAATTGAATGAGCATAACTGTTCTTCAAGGAAAATCCTTAAATGTATATTTGCGACAGAATAATTGACGTACAAAGCAATCCGTTCCGTAGGGTTACCTGGTGATCTTGAAGGAACGAACGGTCAACTGAACGCTTCACTTCTAGAAGAGATAGATACAATAAAATCATTCATAGTTATGTTAGTCTATAGTATGAGCAGATATCGCATGACATCGTTCTAGCCAAAACCATCACCTATTGTTCATTGACCCTCGGGTAGGGTCCTCTGAACAGCACCAGTATAGTACTTTTACTAAGCCACTAAGCGAAGATTGGCACAAGGCTAAAGGTATGGCGCCCAGTGAGAATCGAACTCACTAACAGGTTTGTGAATCTAGCTTGCTAACCATTACCCAGTGAGTTAGTTCTATCGTGCAGAGCTGGTCAATGTGGTCTTTGCTGGATACCCTGCATGATTGCCATGTGCAGTTTTCACAGGCAAAGGTTCACTTATGAGTTTCCATCCTTGAACAAGTGATCATAGATCCCAAATATCATCTACTTAATGAAGTATCATATTTTACTCTCACGTGTAACTTCACACTCAAATTTTTGTAACAAATGATTTAAATGTCAAAAGTTTGAGGAGAGTTGAATGTATGATATAAATTAATAAATAGATTGGTTGGTACACGAATCATATTAAAATTAATTGCACAAATCATTTTTTTTAAGAATTATACTTTTTAATCGAAGGTTCGTGATATTTTTCAAAACTTACAAATAAATTTATAAAAGAAAGACCTTTTTTTAATACTAAATAGTTTTGTACGTAAATCACAAGAGAAATAGGTGAAATTATGTTATTTTGAATAAATACAGTATATTTTATTATACAGACATATTATTTTGCTTTATTAGTAAATTAATAGGTGCTTGTTTTTGTCAAATAATTTTTTTGTCAAACATATAAGCATAAAAAATCCATCTGTTCATTTATTTTTCAAATTTTGAAAAGTCAAGGTACTGTGAGCGAGTTGACAATATGAACTTCATTAAGGATGATTTGGGGTGCCTATTGATACTTGGTCATCGTTGCCTTTCTCCTGTATTTCCAATGTCGTCTGTTCGATTATATTATCAGATGGTTTGTGTGAATAGAAGGCAAGAGCTGTACAGCTCTTTCTTGTGAGCCAAGATCTCTTGCACATTCTGCGCTATTTACATTTTGAATTATAAATTGCAAATTTGAAGAAGAAATAATATACTTTCACTTAATATCTCAAGCATTTCTCGAGCAAAGTGACAGGAGAATTGTATCCCTGAAACACAAAGATAAAAAACAACTAATATAATAGACAACAAGAAATTAATAACCAAATTTACTTGGTAAGGAAAATTTGAAGAATTTCAATACAATATACAATACTTGAAGAATGAAACTGTGCCGTGAGATATTTAGTGGAAGAGGCTGTATCAGAACCAGTCCACTATCTGCAGTCCCGAGTTAGTCCAGTGACAGAGGAAAGTTGAGACACTGGCTGCCGAGCTGTTGGCGGTTGCTAGTCTCAGGTTAGATTGAGTGCACTTCACAAGATGATAGTACAGCTCCCCGGATACCCAGTGTTGATCCCCAAGCGCAGGTGTGTTGGGAATTTATGTGAGTAGTAAATATCCCAATGATTCTAATCCTGTCAGAGCAGTAATTACTAAATATTAATCAATTACACAGCTTAACACCTGTACGCAGCTATCTGGATTAGCGGAATGAGAACAGACAACCCCGTGGACTGAATAGGGGTTAGGCTCTGCGTGAGTAATAAGTATCCATGATAGCTCCAAGTACACCAAGAAGGGTTCCTGAGGGAGGCCGGAGGGCCACATCAGCTGAGACGTTGTACAGATAATAAATGAAGATTGAGGGACAATAGTCCGAATAATCCCAAAATATACTAAAAAAATCCTTTCTTTTTTTTTTTTAAATTTCGAAATACATCAAAATAATAAAACAAATCTCTCTCCAATTTAAAGATTAACCTCAACAAGGGTTGAACATCAATAAAAATCCAAAAACCCTGGATCCGTCTGCTACAGCAATTAATCCATTAGATAACACTGCTGTTATTAACAATAAGTCTGGTCTTTTTGTCAGGCATTGGTGTTCTGCTTGTATCTTATAGCTCAGTTGATGTTATGGTGTCTTATTTCAAGGACACATTTAACGAAAACATTATTTTTCTTTTCATTTTTAAAAAAAATTAAACAAAATAAGAATAAAAAACTGAATAAAAAATACCCAGAAGGTCAGAAGATGCACACCAACCAAATCTCTATAAAAGGACTCACAATCTCTTTTACTTGTGTCCACAACTCTTTCAGTGGGAATGATCTCTAAGCTTGCATTGAACATTTGCTAGTACAGTGACTGTCAAAAATTCTTTGTATACATAGGATATAAGGGATCCAGAACACGCAACTGGCTGCAAGAAATACAAATAAACAAATATAAAAGTAGAGTATACTAATTTTGAATTGGTATTTAACAATGCTAGTGAAAAATAACATGCAAACAGTTTACAATGCTTCATGATTATTAAAGCAATGGACTTATCACTCTGAGTAAAGACAAGGTTGCGGCCATGGTTGGTTGGATTTTACGCAGCAAACCTTAATTGGGTTATTTTATGGCCAAAGACATTGTTTATTCGTTCTTTTATGGGTTAAATTTAAAATTTGATGTCAGTTTTAAACTTTTTTTTTATACACATTTTTCTTTAAACTACCTGCGACGTCTATAGGCAATGAAGGATATTAAGACCCTGCAGGCCACACCCTCTAGCAATATACGATAAAAAGAAGGTTCTGGTCTAATGGTTAGAGTGTAGGAAATGGACTCAATCGACTCAGAGTTCAATTCTGGACGAAGCTGTATTGGATTTCACATTGGGTGAATACCGCTCTGGGAAAGATATGAAGCTCATTCTCTCAGCTATGGGTAAATAGTGGGCCAGACTGAGCTCTTTAACAGGCTAGGTAACCATCTAGAAGGAGAAACTATGATTGAAACCGTTAAACTCCGCTTAGAAATTGACCCTTGGTGTCACATCCTCTCATGTATATATGAAAAACGATGGGCGGTTGCCATAAGAGCAATAAGGTTGGGATAGATTATATAGGCTGCTAGGGCTTAATGTGACGAGTCATATATCAGAGAGGTGCCTCTCTAGAGTGCCATTTAAGTAAGGGCCAATTGTTAGTGTTGTATGTCATGGACTGCTCATTTACCAGGATTCATCCTTAAGAATCACAGTTGCTCACCAAGCATACAGGTGCTCCATTGGGTGGGAGTGCCTTATCCACAGGGGGGTTTGTCAGTGTATTTCAAACGCCCGCTGAGAATGAAACCGAAGCTTACCTCTAGGCTAAGCAGATGCATATGCGGAGTTTTTTCTTATGAGTCTAACATGATCAAAGGGGAACCACTCTTGACTGGATAATTATTTATTTATTTTCCATTAAACTAACTCCTAAAGCCCTAACCCTTTTGAGACTTAACTTTTACTAGGTGGTTATTAAATATAAGATATATAAAAGAATAAATGGTTATTTCTCTAGTGATAACATGATATGATAGGGTGACGCAGAAAAAAACAACCCAAACTATTAATTTTCCATTAAACGAATCCTAAACCCAACCCAACCCAACCGCCAAGGCTGGGTTAGGATAGGGTTAGGTTGTGGTATAGTTTAATTGGGAAATGAATAATTTGGGTTGTTTTTTCTGGGTCACCTGTATATCATGTTTATCAATCTAGAAAATAACCATTTTTCCTTGATATGATTCTTGTTTTTATGTTAATAATTCTTTAAAACTACACAAAACATATATTATATATATATATATATATATTTGTGTGGTGTGGTGTGTAGTTTGTTACTTAAAAGACAAGAATATAATGAAGAATAAAACATAAACAACTATATAGAAAAAATATTTTTATTACATGGTTATTTATATGTCTAACATTGTCAAAGGGAACCATTCTTGACTGATAAATTATTAATAGTATTTCCATTAACGTACCTAACCCTAAGCCTGTCTTCTTTTTTCCTAGAGATCAATTAAAAAGAAATAGTCTAACTGATCAAAGGGAACCACTCTTGAGAATAAATATTTCTTTCTTTATTGATCTACTAGGAAAAAAGAAGACAGGCTTAGGGTTACGCTAGTTAATGGAAAATACATTTAATAATTTATCATCAAGAGTGTTCCCCTTTATCATGTTAACTTATAGGAAAATAACCATGTAATAAAGAATTATTTTTCATATATTGTTTATGTTTATTCTCATATATTCTTTTTAAGTTAACAAATCCTACACACACACACACAGAATATATAATATATATATATATAATGTTTGTGGAGTTTTTTAAAGGAATTATTAACATAAAAACAAGAATTATATAAGGAAAAATGGTTTCTAGTTGAGTAACATTAATTACAGGGTGACCCAGAAAAAAACAACCCAAATTATGCATTTCCCATTAAGACTAACCACCCTAACCCCTAATCTCAAACCACCTTGGGGTTTGGTTTGGGGGTTGGTGGTTGGATATTTAAGGAGCAAATAAAATAGTTTGGTTTTTTTTCTCGGTCACCCTATCATATTCATGTTACCAAATTAGGAAATAACCCTATTATATCTTTATAATTTCTTATATTTATATAACCCCACCTGTTAAAAGTTTAAGTCCAACAAAGGTTAGGGTTTAGGTAGTTTAATGGAAAATAAGTAATAATTTTATCATCAAGAGTGTTCCCTTTGATCAGTTAACTCATAAGAAATAACCCGCACTTGCATCTGCTTAAGCCTCAGGAGTAGCTTCTCGTTCATTCTCAGCTGGGCTTTAGAATACCACTGACGAGCACCTCCCCTGTGGATAAGCCTCCCACCCAATGGACCACCTCTGGAGTGTGGGTAGCAACCTTGATTCTTAACGATGAATCCTGGTTAAATACAGTCCATGACATACAATCACTACAATTTGGCCCTTATTAAATGGGCATCGCTAGAGAGCACTGACTCTGAATTGATGGTCCATAAGCCCTAGCACCTATAGATATCCCAACCCTATTGCCTTATGGCAACCCCCAATCCGTTTTATCATATAAATGGCAGTAGATGTGACACAAGTCAATTCTACGCGAGTTTAACAGGTTTCAATCAGAGTTTCCTTCAGATTGGTACCAGCATGGTTAAGCAGCTCAGTCGCCCTTACCTATTACCATAGCTAGGAGCGGAGAATTGGATTCATATCTTTCCAAGGTATTAGCGCCATGTGAAATCAAACAGCTTCGTCCAGGAATTGAACATCTGTTCGATGAGTCCATTTCCTACGCTCTAACCATTAGACCACGAACCTTCCTTTTATCGTATATGTGCTAGAGGTGTGGACTGAGGGTCTTATATTCCTCATTGCCTTACTGCCAGGTCCATTTAGAAAATTGTTGTAAAAAATAAGTTTAACTTGAAACAATTTTAAATACCATAAAGAACGAATTAAACAATGTCTTTGCATAAAATAACCCACAAGGGTTGCTTGTAAATCCAAACCAACCACCCAACCTGTCTTACTCAGAGTGATAAGTCCCATTTGCTTGAGATAACATGAAGCATGTTAATCTAGTTCGCATGGTTATTTTTCACTGATTTTTAATACCAATTCAAAATTATTACTCACTTTTATTTGTTTATTTGATTCTCTTCTTGCAGCCATTTGCCGTGTGTTCTGGTCCCTTTATGCTAGTATACAAGAATTTGCGTCCTACTACAAATTTCAATGCCAACTTGGAGATTCATCCCACTTGAAGAGGATGTTTGGACACAAGTAAAGGGTGAGTCTTGTTAGAGATTGTGAGAGTGATTCTTTCTGACCTTTCCTGGTATTTTTATTCAGTTTTTTTATTTCTTATTTGTTTTAATTTTTTATAAAATTGAAAAAAAAATGTTTCGTTAAAAGGTGTCCTTGAAAATAAGACCATACATTACTGAGACTTAAAGATACAGCAGAACACCCAATTGCTGACAAAAGACCAACTTATTGTTAATTAACAAGCAGTTGTTATCTAATGATTTTTGCTGTAGCAGCGGTCCCAGGTTTGTTTGGATTTTATGCATGTCAACCTTGTGGTTTTTCTATACTGAAGAGATTGTTTTATTATTTCTTGAGTGGTATTCAAATTTAAAAAAAAGAAAAAGATTATTTTTTAGTATTTATTGGATATATCGACTATTGTCCTCATCTTCATTATTTATGCTACAACTATCAGCTGATGTCCTCGCGCCTTCCCTCCAGAACCTTCTTGTATTGCGAGGCTATCAGGAACCTTTTGAACCCTAACCCTTTATTCAGTCCACGTCGTATCCTGTTCTCATTCCTAAACCATAGCTGGGACAGTGTAAGCTGTGTTAATTATATTTTATTTACTGCTGCTCCTGACCAGGATGAACATTGGGATTTACTACTCACCATAAATTCCACAACAAACCTGGCGCTTGGGTGCAACACTGGATTCCGGGAGCTGTGTCTCTTGTGAAGTACTCATATACCTGAGACAAGCACCCTCGAACAAGCTCGGCAGCCCAGTCGTCTCAGACTTTCTCCTGTCACCTGGCTAACTGCAGGACTGCCAAAGTGACTGGGTTCTGTACAGCCTCTTGCACTTAAAATAATCTCACGCACACAGTTTCACTTCAGAGTTATTTATGAAATTCTTCAATCTACCATAAAGTTTGGTTATTAATTCTTGTTGTTCTTTATTGTTTGTTTTATTCTTGGTTTCAGGAAGAAAATGAGTCCTGTTCACTTGCGAGAAATCTTTGAGATATTAAAGTAAGTTATTTTTCTTCTCAAAAATTTGTGCCATTTAATTCATTAATTAAATAGGCAAAATTGCAAAATTTGGCCTCACAAAGAAAGCGTAGCTGTACAGCTACTTGCCTTTATCCACACGAAACATCTGAGAAGATGAACAAGACATGCTGGACATACAGAGACAACGGATGACCAATATCAAATCAGCACCCAAATTCATCAACTTAAAAAGGTTCATATTTCAACTCACTCACCCATAACTTGACTTCAAATATTTGAAAATAAATAACAGATATTTTTTGAAATATATTGTTATTCTGACAAAAATTTTGACAAAACAGCTCCTTTATTTAAATAACATAAAATATCATGTAAATAAAAAACTGTTATTTTATTCAATAAAACATAATTGATTCTTCTCTTGGATTACGTAAAAACTATTTGATTATAAAAGTTTTCATTTGTTAAAAAATTTATTGTATTTTGAAAAAATATTCACAAACTTACTGATTAAAAAGTTTATTAATGTAAAAAATATTTTTGCAATGAATTTAATTTGATTACGTTGTACAAACTCTATTGATTTAATTATCATAAGTCAACATCTCCATAAACTTTTGATTTAAAATCATTTTGTTTACAAAAATTTTGGAAGTGGAAGTTACCGTGATGACGTTAAATATGAACCTTTCATTAAGTTGATGAGTTGGGATCCTATTGGACTGGTTCAACAGGATGAACTCATAAGACCTTTGCCTGTGGAGAAACTGACATGGCACATCAGTGCAGGTATCAGCAAGACCTACATTGACAGCTCTGCACGAAGAATGACACCTCGACTGTGGTAATGGTTAGCAAGCGAGATCACAAACCATTGTTAGTGAGTTTCGATCATCACGGCGCCCCATACTTAGCCTTGTGCCACATCTTCGCTAGGCTATAAATAACTTACTGGGTGCTGTCAGAGGCCTCCGAGGCGCAATGAACAATAGGATGTGCGTGAGAGATTGTCATGATATCTGTGCTACTAAAACAACATGATAATGATTTATTGGTATCTATCTTTCAGAAGTTAAGGCGTTCAGTTGGACCGTTCGTTCCTTCAAGATCACCCAGTAACCCTACGGAGACGATTGCTTGACGCTTATGTGGAAACATTAAGATTTTCCATTTGAAAACAGGTCATGTCATTCAATGTTTTTTGATTTGATTTTATTATTATTAAAAATTGTTAGCGAATGAGAAACAGAGATCACCCCTTGAACTGCATAAAGGAGTTAAGTCAAATTCTGTAATGCTCCTTGATATAAAAGAAGTTCTGATTGACGACTAAGAAAATACCTGAGAAGGCTGGGCATGTTGGCCAAAAAATGTACAAAATAACAATGAAGATGGGACAATAGTACCGAATATCCAACAATAATACTAATTTCAAGCCACATCCACAAAAAATTCAGAAATAGTGCACATAACAATAAAGCATGAGGACAATAGTCCAACAATATAATTATCAACCCCATCACAAAAAATTCAGAGAAATATGCAATAACAATAACAATGAGGACAATATCCGAATAATCCAAATAATACTACATTACAACCCCATCACAAAAATTCAGAGAAATAGTCATATAACAAATAAAGATTAGCAATAGTCTGAATAATTCCGAAAATAATACTAATTATCAAGTCTCATCTCAAAAAATCAGAAAATGCTGAGATAACAATAAAGATGAGACAATAATCCAAATAATATAATATCAAGCTCACTCGAAATCAGAAAATAAAAAAACAAAATCATTCTGATGGCTGTGCATTTAGTTGCTGTTACTGTTAGTTTACATATTCATCTACCCGCATAAAATTATAGCCTTATGCAAGGCGGGAACCTTTTTAGTTTAAAGGTTACAGTGACATTTATGACTACTAAAAGGCTCCGCACTCCAATGAAACTTTTGTATGTTTATAAAATCTAAAGTTTAAATTTTGTTAATGATTTAATTCAAATTCAATTTAAATAATACTCTTAAAGTGAATAAAAATAATATATTATATATATATATACATATATAAGAAATTTGAAAAACAAGTGCTTTCCAAAAATAAGATATGTAAACGTTTCGGTTTCTTTAAAAACCTTCATCAGATTATTATAGGATTGAAGAGAAATATGGGATGTTTTATTAGATGACACGAGATTAAATTATACTATATATAATATATTAATATTTATCCAAGGTATGCGTTGGCAATATTATACTATGTAAACGCATTACATAATTACGTCATGACATGCGCACATAAATATTATTAATTTTTTATTGTACTACATTACATACAATAATATACTCTAATACCGCCCTGTCGCTGGGCTTAGATGCACGACGCACCTCTGCAGAGGGTAAACTCCCCAATGGGCCACCTGTTGGCCGTGTGTGCGACCCGTGATGCTTAAGGATAGAGCCCAGGTAGAGTGAGCAGTACATGACATGCAATAATCCACTTTGCCCTATCTTGGGCTAGACGCGGTCGGAGAGCCCCCTCGATCAATCGGCTGGTCACGTCAAGCTCTAGCACCTATATATTTCCAACCCTATGCCTTTATGGCAAGCCCAACCCTCTTATCATACGTGCTAGAAGGCGTGGTCGCGGTCTACATGTCCTGGAATGACGTTAAACTCTATCTTATGTGAGGTCCAGTTCTGGAGGTTGGAATGTGGAGACCCCTTCATCACCATTGCTCCCTGGTCCACTCTGACCCGAGTGGTAGTACCTATTAGGGTCCCATCTATGGGTTAAATAGAAAAATGTTATTTATTAAAAAATTGTATTATCCATTAGAATTGATTTATTTCAAAACTTATCGGCATTAAAGACCCACTGAGGTTGATATGCCGTAAAACAAACCAAACCAAAACTAATAAATAACTCTAATAATCCACAAAACTCATACATCAGCAAACATGACGACATCAACACACAATATGACAATACATTGGAGATTTGATTCATGACGTTAGCTTCTTATGTGCATTCATGTTGGTGCATTGCTAATATACGCACACGTAAAAAACAGAATAAGTGCATCTGATCCTTATACATGACACACGCGAACCGTAAACAAACAAGTGACCATGTGATACAGTTAAATCAAACGCACATATTTGACTATTATTCATATCAGTTCTTAAACCATTTTTTCTTTTCCTGATGATTACTTCGATAGAAAATTAAGGCAACACAGCAAGAAACCAATCGTAGCAAACATGTCCCATGTAAATAAATATAAACTAATAATATTTTATTAATCTGCCTCTCTCTATATCTATCATATCTATCTATCTAGTCATATATATATATATATATATAATGAGAAGTAAAATACAACGCGATGTGTTTAAGTGATATGCTTTTTTAGCCGACCAATCTTTCTTTGAAATATGTGCTTAATTGAAGTCATTACCTAGACAATCTCTGTATGTACATTTCTAATAGGATAACTGTACATACAAGAATTGATTTTTCCCATTTATTTAGCCTTACATTAAATAGGTATGCCCGCCTAATTAATTAAATTATTAAATTAACTTCAAAAGTAGTACGACTTCAATTAAGCACATATTCTCCCAAATATATATATATATTATATATATATATGAAGAGAGAGGAGAGTCCAGATAATAGTTCATATACAACTTAAATAATGAAAATTATTCGTGTTTTCCATAAAAAAAACAAGATTATGGATTTGTTAATTCAACCTCGCAAATGGCTAATCACTCTGTTTCACCTGTATACTTTGCTTATAATCTTTTCCTCTATCTTCATATCGTGTTCTCTATTTTTGCTTGCTACTATACTCGAGTACAACTATATATATATATATATATATATATAATATATTTTATGTTTTTTTAAAAGTGCGCTATTACGACAGCTCTAAAAATAATGATGTTATGGGTATTTGATTACACTTATTTTTTATATTATTTTTATCATTAAATTTTCGGGTCGTTAGATACGCTTTATCAAATGACGGTTTCCTGTTCAATGTATCTTTTGTCTCTTTATTATTGACAGCGCAGCGTTGTAAAAAAATTTATAACTAATAACGGAGTATTCCATTCAGCGTCGTCCCCTCACATGAGTTTTAATATATTAATAATATAGATATATATATATTTATATTATATATTAATAATATATAATATATATATATATTAAATATTGCTGTAACATTGCTCCATCACAAAAGTTGAATTTCTGAGGAGGAAATGGAATTTGCTTGAATTAAGTGTTAATCACCAAGAGGGTATTATAAAGAAAATAACATGATTCATTGTCCGTTTCTATCTTCGAAAAAATACACTTCAGATTTATATACCTTTCTAGAAGCACCTTGTAATGTAATATATATCACAACTTATATAACGTTGTGAACTTTCAGCCTGTGATTACATGCATGGAACCTTGAAGGAAGTCTCAACGATGATACGCACAGCTGCCCTTATTTCGCACAGAAACTGTTGATCTACTACGGATCCCGCCTCACAGTCCTGAAAACAGTAGCTTTCTTACTATGCTTCTAGAAAATTGTTCATAGATGATCGAATTATTTACGTAAGGATTGTCATCCTAATCTCTTTATTTCACTTCTCTTTCCTTTTCTTACTTTCACTTTCTTTTCCTGTTTCTTTACTTTCACTTTCTTCTTTGTTTTTTTCTTACTCACTATTCTTCTCAGCCTCGCTCTTTGTGTTCTTTTTCTTACTTTAACTTCATTTCTTCTTTTCTTTTCTTTTTTACTTTCACTTTCTTCTTTTCTTTACTTTTACTTTCTTCTTGTCTGACTTCACTTTCTTCTTGTTCTTCTTCACTTTTCTTGTTCTTTTCTTATTTCTTTTCTTTTCTTTTCTTTACTTCACTTCTTCTTGTTCTTTCCTGCTTACTTTCACTTCTCTTGCTTCTTTCCTTTCCTTTACTTTCACTTCTTCTGTTCCTTTCCTTTACTTTCACTTTCTTCTTGTCTTCTTTTTCTTTACTTTCACTTTCTTCTTCTTTCTTTTTCTTTACTTTCACTTTCTTCTTTTCTTTACTTTCACTTTCTTCTTGTGTTCTTTTTCTTTTCTTTACTTTCACTTTCTTCTGGTTCTTGCTTTACTTCACTTTTTCTTTTCTTACTTTCATTTCACTTTCTTCTTGTGTTCTTTTTTTTTCTTTATTCACTTCTTCTTGTGTCTTTTCTTTACTTTCACTTCTTCTTTCTTTATTTCATTTCACTCTCTTTGTTCTTTTCTTACTTTCACTTTCTTCTTGTTTTTCTTTCTTTTCTTACTTTCACTGTCTTCTTGTCTTCTTTCTTTACTTTCACTTTCTTCTTGTCTTCTTATCTCTTCTTTACTTTCACTTTCACTTTCTTCTTTTTCTTTACTTTCACTTTCTTTGCTTTAATTTCATTCTTTCTTGTGTTCTTTTTCTTTTTCTTTAGTTACTTTCACTTTCTCCTTGTGTTCTTTCTTTTCTTACTTTCACTTTCACTTCTTCTTGGTCTTTCTGTCTATCTTCTCTCCCTTTTCACTTTCACTTTTATTCTTCTCTCCCTTTACTTTCACTTTCTATTCTTCACCTTCTCTCTTTTGTGTTCCTTCTTACTTTAACTCTCTATTCGTTCACTCTTCTATTTCTTTTTCTTTATTCTCTCTCTTTGACGATGTTAAAGTTAGACAATTCCAAATCTTTGAGCTTCCAATCCGAAAAATGTCGACTTTTGTTTATCTATTCTGTCAAAATGAGTTCTAGAGCTGCCCTACTCCTAAAAATTGTTTATAAAGCATTTTTCCAGAGGAATCCAAAATTGCTATCAAAAATCTTTAAGTTCATCCACTCTTTAAGTTATTGATTATTTTCTTCTTTTTTTCCTCAGATCTAGATCCTGATGTGGCAAGATCTAATGACTACAAGTATGTTTTTACTATAACCTTTATAGATCTATGCTCGCAACTTTAACACCCAGTCATTCTGTACTGTACAAAATTTCAGAAAAATCGAACAGCGGCTGTCGGTGAGACAATCTTGTACTTACTTCTGCTGTATGATTTTGATATGGAATTACTATTAGAAGATAGTGTAATTGATGAAAGAAAAATAATATTTTATATTACACCAAAGTAATTAACATTGATTCTGTTGATTCTATATTTTTTTCCTTATTTTGGAAAAAATATGCTTTAATTTGAAGTAGTTTTATGACGATAGGAGTTCAGCTGCTTAAAAGAATTGTCATGATTTTTACTACTGAAGTTAACAAACAACAAAAAAAACAGATTAAGAATATCCTTTGTGTGATTCTATAATTTGCTGGGGATTTTATTATAATACACACCTAGACACTTATGTGTTAAGTATGGACTGTTTGATTTCAATATTTAATAAAGTGTTCAAACATTTAAAGACCAACAAACTATCAGCACAAGTCTAATAAACAAACTCTTTGATTAAACAAACAAAATGTATTAACAAAATGTATCAAAAAGGCCAGATTGAATACTGCGGCGAGGGTTCAGCGTAAAATTCTTTTTTGATCCAGTTCAATGGGGTCCGCATGAATTAAACCAGAGATGTTATAAATCTCTAAGGGAGAAAAGAAACAGGATGAAGTTTAAATCACTTCAAAACAGTCAGGCATACAGTTGAATGAATAAGGCTTATCTCCGAAAGTCACTAAGTGTTATCTCGGAAAGAGAAGATCATGTTCATGACCTTCAGCGTGTCATGCGATACTATGCTAAACAGGCTTTACGTGACAATTCCCTTACGCAGTAAGATCCTTCTGGTTCAGGATCGAAAGTTGGCTCTTTTCTCAGTCCAGATATACTCAAAAAGGCACGGCTTCTATTTTGATAAATTCCGTTTAGCGGAACGTCTGTCTCTCCATCTTGTTGCAATTGTAACACAAATTTCTTTATCTCTTAATTTTTCTCTTTTACGAGAGGGCCCAACTCCCCGACTGCACAAACTACCTATCTTTTGTCATCTCGACTTCGCTGCTCCCGTCGAAGTAAGAACTTCCTGGCCTCCCACAATACTATCAATACTACGGCATGCAATATATACCCTAGAATAAAACCTTAGTCTCATTCAATCTTCACATTATTACCACATATGTTTTTACATTTAGCGCTCATATTTTAGAAATAAAATATGCCCTTGTCGTGAAGAGATAACTTACTTTGACCACAAATTCTAAGAAAAAAAAAAATGCCTTGAATCCTATATAAACAGAAGCTAACAAGAAATCTTCTCATTACCTTTTTGCATTAAGGCCAAACACCCACTTATTTTTAATATTTCTCATTCTACGTCTACTACTTGTAACAATACTTTCTGTTTTTTAAGTCTTTCTTAGCTTGACTCTACCAGTCGTTCCTTGTTCTTTATAACAATCTCCTGGAATTGCTATGATGTTGAGTAGAGAAATCATTGCCACTGCAGTGATGGAAATAATTTACACGTTTCCAACAGCGAAAAGACTTACATCCATTCATTATAGTGCTCTAGGTTGCGCATCATCACTGTACTATTGCGATAGGTTTATCTTCGTATGTAAGGATGACAATAACATCCAATTATCTCCAGAAGTTATGAATAAATTCTCAAGTTTCTTTAACTTCGAGAGAAGGGTCAGATTTTAATTATATTATTCAGTCTCTTAGACTTTCGTCTTCGATTAAAATTCTGCGCTGACAAGCTTTCTCAAGTTGTTAAATTATGCTAGCTTTCCAACACCAGACTACACGAGAGTCCACCGCTCGGCCAATCTACACTCGCACTCACTCTCATCCGACTTACTGCACCTTCCGTCATTCACCTTCTGCTCCTCTCTCGGGGGGGCTAACTGTTTCTATGCCTGCGGGGCTGAATGCGACTGACCTGATCTCGAGCCCGGTTTTTGTATATTCATAGCTACTCCAACACATTTTTATCTCTTGATCTGATAACGGCAGTTGTTATATCTTCTTTGTTTAATAAACGAAATTCATATGCCGTTTGTACAATATATAACAATTGTGGCATTTCATTTGCATTAATCCCGGAAAGCCACAAATCCCTTCTCTTCTCTCCCTGCAGCTAATGGGAGTAGGATTGTCCTCCTCTCGTTTTTGTGTTGGAAGCTATTAATCTCTTGCGCTGTCAGTTTTCACCCGCTATCGGCGCTTGACTTAACTACTTTAATTGCTCACCACTATATAAAGACCTAAGTAGCAACTTTAAACTCCTTCTTGTCTCCGGATACAGCAACCACGCGCAATGTGTGGTAGATCCATTTCTTACGCCTCCCCAGCCTAGTAGTGAATTCTACTTCTCACGATAATGTACTCATCGTTAACCACGTTTACCTTCTCCTCTGTCTGATATCAATTTTATGTATACTTTGTTATACACTTGCATTATTACTTTCCATTTCTTATAGATACTATGTATCTACTTTGCATTATCTCTCATGTTACTGTTATTTCCTGTTATAAACTGTTCTCCACATCTCAACTCTATTAAAGCCTGTTTGCTTACACTTCACAATACATCTTTGCTCGATATTTCTGATATTTTAAGGACCGCACATTGGAAGACCACCTAAATCTTCCGTATACATCTATAAGTACCTTGTAAAGTAGACGGGTAAACAAAAATATTTTCCACCATCCTTTAACTGCATCAGTATTCTGGTCCCTACTGGACCTACTTTGATTCTTCTCCACATTTGGCATATTGCTTTTTATCTATGATGAAGTCTATGGAATTAAAGAGTAAAATGATTTCTAGTTATAATTCTAAATTCGTGCTGTCGCTTGTATATGTCAGAGTACTATCCGTCTATGCTGTAGCACCACTTGCTTAATATGCTGGGAGGATAAAATCTAACACAGAATACTCGTTCCATTCAATATTAGAATTTTGATCTCATTAAGTTCACTCAAAAGCCACACACTCCTATCTTCTCATTCCACAATTGCTGCTAATCTAATCATTGCTGTTACCCTCTTCCTCCGAATCCCAGTTAAAGCCTATCCAACTATAACAATCTATAATATTACTGGTACAAAATAATGTATATACATTCTATAATATCTACATATATCTTCCTACTATACCGGAGACTGCGTTGTTTTTCGTCTGTACCGAAACTAACATACATCACTCAGTCACCAACTTCTCCCTGACTGTATATATTGACGACAATTCTAATCCTAGGACTTACTCCTTATCATTTCAATCCCTCTACACTAATAGCCAAAATTGTTTTACATATTAATTACATCCGTAATACCGCTCTACCATCATACTAATTAATACAATTGCAATGTTGCAGTATTCTTCATACTATTTACAACACAACAAACGTAGCAGTTTTAGGCAGTAGATGAACCAGGCAAGGGCTCAATTTTGCTTATATTAAAAAGTCTCGATATTTACATAAAATATGTCGCTCTTAGTGTTATTGAGTTTACTATCAAGTTTTGGTTTAATTTTAATGAATATAAACAAACATCCTCTTCACATGAAATCTAAATGAAATCCAATTAACAAGAAAGAAACTGTGAATTTATTCTTTTACTATCCTCTGATTACAACATAAGAATCAATTAATTTATGAAACAAATAACAATGAAAGACGATGAGTGATGGTGCACAGTAAGTCAGTTGTTCTATTGATCGATTTCATATCCCCTCTGTTTCAACTTTTTCTTATCTGCATCTTACTTTAGTTTCTTCAATTTAGAGTTATATTATTTAATACGATATTTCATTCACATTAAAACTTAAAATACTATGCCCGAGAGGGCCGCATATATTTGCAGTACTATATAATGAAATGATTATAAGAATTAATCTGAAAAATAATGTATTAATAATAATAAGACCAGCAATAAAGACACTAATAGCACTTTTCGTTTGTCTATTGGTGCTTTGAACATGTTTGCATCAGCTGTTTGGCAAATTGTGAATACATGATAAAAAGCACCAATATATAATTTGGATAGACTACGATCTTATTGTTTATAACTACGTTCTCGCACGTGAAATTAACCCCATAAATGGGTGACATGTTTAAATAATCTAATGTCAACCTACACTCGCAACCAAGCACGACAATAGTTTTTTTTAAAAATTAGAACACTTACTATTATCATATCCCACACCCCTGATGAGCAGGATGTGAACACAATCAGTCCATATTTCTTAGCGCAATTCAACAGGTTTGAATCAGAGTTTATCCTTCTCCAGATCCAGTTTGCCTACCAAGCTTAAAGAGCCACTAGCCGCGCCCCACACTATTATTCCATAGCTGGTAGGAGCAGTTAAGCGAGTCTACTTTCCAACGCGAGAGACCTATGCGCTTTATACGCGAATGCACACAACTATCCACGATTGAACCAGTACGCCGACGAGATTCCATGACTGAAGCCACTGTATACCACGTGCTTTCCATTCAAACAATAAGATCATAAGTCTCTAACAAATGAAACAAAATTGATTAAGTAAATCCGTTCGGGGGCACAGTCAACTCCGACGTAAGTTCTTCCATAACTGACAATAAGTCTCAGTCCTAGCAACACTCTCTCACACCCATACTTTACTCTCTTCCTTATCAAAAACTTGCTACCTATCGTTCTCCACTCGGTCCGGTGAATCATAAGTCTTAAATACACATGTATAAATATGTACATCCGGCTTCTTACACTTCTGTCTCAGCATCTCTGCCTCAGTTTAGAATATTCTAACATTCGACTGGCGCATATTGACTTGTGTTATCATGTCAATACTTGTTACACCTATTCCGCTCGGAGTTACTCGCCAAACAGCATGTTCAGCCGCGATGACGTAGCGAGTCGCAAATATCCGTGGCCACTCGCCCACTTCTCCCTTGCACAGGCCAAACATATCGGAACGCGCCTTGTTCGCTGGGGGTGGGAATTTGCTCGTCCACAGGTTCACTTGCCTTTTCAATTTTTCTACAAATCCAAATAGTCATTGATGTTTTTTAAATAATACAACTGTCACCTGAGCTAAAATTAGAAATTGGATAATTCCAGTCCAATAATATTTTATAGCAAATACTTATGTTCTTTTATATGTGAACACCTGATTAATAGCCGTAGTGAGTGAAGAAATTAAAGGCAGCCCTATGAACAACGATTCCCTAAGCCCCCACAAACAAAGTGCGTCAGGATATTTTGGCCTGTGCGAGGGGAAGAGTGTGGCGAGTGGTTACGACTATTCGAACTCTAGCTATCCTCCTCGTAGCTGAGGTGCTGTTAGCAAACCCGGAATGAAGTATTATCGGAATTTGCAAAGCGCGCTGAACAAAAAAAAGGGCAAAAGTAGACGGACTGTGTAACACGCACCGTGAGGAAGAAGCACTCCTGTTTTATG
The DNA here is from genome assembly GCA_023376005.1 of Doryteuthis pealeii. Classification (NCBI taxonomy): domain Eukaryota; kingdom Metazoa; phylum Mollusca; class Cephalopoda; order Myopsida; family Loliginidae; genus Doryteuthis; species Doryteuthis pealeii. The sequence goes on along the minus strand of CM042172.1, from coordinate 9,206,833 downwards.
GCAATGTAAATGCGAATGCTATTTGAATAGAGAGATGTAACGTGACTCAGTGTCGCGGAAAGGCAACTTACCATTCGCTCTTGCTAAGAGAGACTTGCAATAGATTAATAATTCTTGTAATTATAGACCATTGCAAAAGCATGCTGCATCCAATGAGTTCTCTGTGGTATGAATCTTTGCCATTATGAGCACAGTCTCACTCCTCTCTTTTACCATTTATTATACTTAGAGACTTATATATCTGATAGCTAAAGCCAGACCTTGCAAACAAAGCAGAATGTTTCTCAGGTCTAAGTAGATATAACTTATGTAGTCTTTGTATTTCTTCCCTTATTTAGTGCCAAAAGAAGGTTATTCTTCTTTTTTATATTTTTTAATCATTTTTTCTTTCTTTTCGTTCTTAATCGTTTAGTTAACTCTATCTTCTCTTGAGATTTAGTTCTGTGAGCTGAGAATGAAACTAGTCAGCCGTACTCTTGTACCATTATGTCGAATCTCGAATCTCCAGGGCCCAATCTGTGGTATAGTAGTCATTTCCATATAGTAGCCGTTCGTTTGGGTGAACCACCTTGATGAATAGCCGTTAGTTGTGCAATATTCCACAGTTGCTGTTAGTTCTCCCTTTGTGAAAAAGTCGCACATTCTTTCACACGATCAAAAAGGCGGTTATTTCCTCTTACTTTTTAATTTGTTTTTTTTCTTTCACTCCATTCTTCTTTCTTACATTCTTCGATATTTACTCTGTTTCGACTGAAAGAACCGAAACTCAGTCATAGGCTAGTTTCATTGTCGTGTTGATGGGCCAATCACGGTGTCAGTAGTGTCTTTCTCTGTTTAGTATTATAGTTGTCGGTTAGGGGAACACATCTATGAATTAGACTGATAGTTTGCCGAATATATTCGCAAATTGATCTGGTTCTCCGCTTGTCGTGACATAAGTCGCCCCTTTCTTTTACGACGTGTTAGATATCAATAAGCGACTTGCTTCATTACTGTCACCATGTCAAGCCAGCTCTTTACAACCCAATTGAGAGGCCTTACCTAGGTTTTCAGAATTATACGTACAAGTCTCGTATTTTTCTTCCCTTTCAGTGACAAAAGAAATATTTATTTCTCGCTATTTAATTGTATTTTTTCTACCTCCGTCCATTTTCATGTTCCTTTAATCATCTTAGTTGAACTCTATTTCCTCACCATATTTATCTCTTATTAGATGAAGGATCAAAAAGTCACTCTACTCCAATTCTTCACTGTTTCTACTTTTTTTCTCTCTCTCTCTTCCCCACCTCTGTTTCTCATTGAATTTTTATCCCTTCTTCGTTAATACCATTTACATCATGAACATATTATACTGATACAAAATATTTCTTCTAACTCCTATATAAATATTGATAGATTTTCTGTTGACAGGCATAAACATCACTTTTTATATTTCTTTCGCTCGTAGATTGGAAACACCCCTAACCACTCTACCTGCATTGAGACTTGAAATGTCGTTCCCAAACTGTGCGTTCTTGTCGCGCCATTATAAAAACTACTTTGGTCGGATGTATGGATGAACACTCCTTCGTGCTGTCTCAGATATAAAGTCATTAAAGATTTAGTTTGTTTCCACCTAATAATCTACAAATACTAATGTCACGTCTACTTGCGCAGTACTATCATAAAATATAATCATCAACAGGTTCATCTGGCATCAACACTCGGTTCCAAACAGGACCTTTCCTGAAGGAGATTTGGATAATGCACACCACAACAATACTTGTCCCAAGACACTTGAATAACGGCATGGCCCATAATCTTCTTAAATTACCCGATCTTACAAGGCTGTTTCTTTCACCGAATACTTTTCAAAATCAGATCGTTGCCCACCTGACAGTAAATTCGATAAAAGATCGAATCTCTGTATCACTTTCACGATCGCTGTATCAAGATGTTAAAGTCGTCTTTCAGCACCAATACTTTCAAATCACGACTCGATATGTGCAACCTGAAAAAAATCCAAGAAAACAAAAAATCAAATCAATATGATATTTCTAGGACTGGCCTCTATCACTTGGTTAAAGTCTTTTCAAGCAACCAATTACTTCAACAACATGCATTCAGCTATCTTAATTCACTCTCATTGATTCATAAATGCGCATGTTTTGTGTGTGTAAACAATCCTAGACTTATCCTCATCTCGCTTTCCACATTTCTCTCTCTTCACTCCTCCTCGCTAGCTTTTCTTGTACTCTTTCCCGGCGAATCGTAATGTCAGACAGCTCGTTATTGCTTTTCAAACAAGCAGCCACTCCTAAGTATGCACATCAGGTGATACCTCCCCTCTCGATCTCCTTTTTTGCTTTCCATTAAAGCGAAAAGAATATGTAGTCTTGTAATAAAAGCATCTTCCTGCATCCAATTTTAGGCTTACAGTCTGCCAACCATATCATGCAAATGCATAAAAAAATTCCCAGACTTGACATTGTAATAATTCTCCTCGCAGGTCCCGCTCCAGGTGTTCATGAATCTTCCACATCTAGTGCACAGCCACGACGAAACCTTTAATACTCAAACATAAAGATCAGTCGGATTTAACCGAGATTTAACCTCAAAAATTTTTCATGTGTTCAAATAATCCACCATGAATAAAACGATATAATGCACCATATATCTCATCTAAAATCTTTCTACATTTTTTTCAACAGTCAGTAACTTTGAACCACACAATTTGAGGCATAACCTACAATTCTCAAAGCATAATTCTTCAAATTGAATCTGACTTTGACTAACAATATAAAGTTTTTTAATCAGAGAGATGTAACTTTCCAACAGGCATGAGTTATTAAATTATCTTTTAGTTCTCTTTCGCCGTTCAAGTCGATTTGTCTTTCTTCAACATGACATAATAGCATTAATATGTAGTCATTACTTGCTGCCCTAATCGGATTCGAAGATGATTTTGGCCTCTTCTTGCGTGGCTTACTTTTCCTCTCTTTTCCTCCGTTTTCTGTTCCTTGATTTGACGAGGAGGGCGCCAGTCGCACAGTCTTCTGCAACAAGCCTCCCTATGTAGCTTCTGTGTTGACTTGGCAGGCTTCATGTCCTCTCTTAGATAAACATTCTTTAAAGTAAGCATGGTCTCACCTCTCCCGCGCGTGCTCTTTGGTCTCGGGTGCCTCTCCTATAATTCACCATACAGTATCTTCTGGAGGAATGCGGCCATTTTCGTCGCTCCTTGCTCACGGCTTCCTTTGCTCGTTCCAGATCCATCTGGTTCCCTAACCTTTGTCCTTGCCAGACTCGTTATGCACTAAGATTTAGAATTCTCAACCATAAAGTTGGGGTCATTTTGGCACATTGGTGAGGTATTAGATATATATATAACGCGGAGTGTATAGAAGTATAGATAGATAGAGTCGATAAAATATTAAAGCTTTACATTTTTATTATTATTATCATTATTATTAGGTTTTTCACACCTGCCGTGGCTGGTGGTTCACTGGAGCTGAGTGACAGCAAGTCTCCTCAGGTCTCCAGGACTCTTCTAAGTATTCTAGCCGATCCTAACAGTGCTGTAGTTTGGATGATCTCGATTCTTCCTCTAATTTCCAATTCACCCAAATTCTTATATTTTTCTCTGTAGCATGTTCTTTTGCTTTCTTTTCTTTCTTTCTAAAAAAGATGGAATAGTCCATTATGTAGCATAACTCCAGAACGAGGTATGTCGCATGGGCCAACTCAAATTGTAGTAGTAGTTGCCATTAGTAGTAGTAATAGTCGTTAGTTCAGAAACAACATACATGCAAGTTGTATAGTCCCAAGGGGCTGTGTATATATTTCTAGGCTCGTGGGTTCTTTTTCAGAGAGAAGGAAAGATAGAGAGAAAGAGAGAGAGGGTACGGTCAAATTATTCTATCTTCTCATATATTATCATGTTTTGTACTGCTGTCCCAAACCCAATACGAGAGACCGGCAGATACGTCTGCTCTCACCAGAGCCCAGCCGAAAAAGAGGCAGATTTTCTTCTCTCCTGTTTCTCGTTCCGGCGTCACATCTGTTTCTGGACAAAGCCTGGAACTCCCGTTTTTATTTTAAAATCTATTTCTGGGGTCATTCTTCGGTCAAATTACTGGCACCCCGCTTAGTGTTTGTTCTTATTTCTTTTTCCTCTCTTTCGCTGTCAATACTTAAATTCTCTGTAGACCATAATAATTACGCTACACATTATTTAGTCGACCCGTGATGCTTAAGGATAGAATCCAGGTGGATGAGCAGTTCATGACATGCAATACTCCACTTTGGCCCTATCTTGGGCTAGACGGGCAGTTGGAGAGGCCCCCTCTGATCAATCGGCTGGTCACGTCAAGCCCTAGCACCTATATGATTTTCCCAACCCTATTGCCCTTATGGCAAGCCACAACCCCTTTTTATCATATTGGTGCTAGAAGGCGGTGGCTGCAGGTCTACATGTCCTGGGAATGACGTTAAACTCTATCTGATGGTGAGATTCCAGTTTTGGAGGTTTGGGAAATGTGGAGCACCCCTTCATCACCATTGCTCCCTGGTCCATTCTGACCTGGAATGGTAGTACCTGTTAGGGTCCCATCTATGGGTTAAATAGAAAAATGTATTTATAAAAAAATTGTATTATCCATTAAGAATTGATTTATTTCAAAATTTTATCGGCATTAAATGACCCACTGAGGTTGATATGCCGTAAAACAAAACGAACCAGACATTATTTAGTTTCAGCGATAGCACGCAAATATTCAGATATTCAGAATGCCTATCCTGTGAATTCTCGGAATTATCAGTGCTAAGTTCTTAAATGCCATCGTTGGCCAGTTGAAAAGGGCTTGAAGTAAGTCCTGAATTATGGAATCCTTTGGTAAGTGTAGAAGTCCTATCCTGCGTATAAGTTCTATCCAGCATATTGTTAAAGGTCCAGTGATTTAATCCTATGATGAAAGTCAAAGTAGTTATAGTCAGTATGCTCCGTTTAAGTATTGTATCAACAGCAGAGTACTGCCAGCGATTGGCCAAGAGTTTGATCACATGGTTCTCACCAAGTCTATAAGTAGGAGTGGACGTCTAGCACACACCTTATATACAAAATATCTCAACAATCAGTGAAGAGGTTAAAGATCAATTTGATGAATTTGTGTGAGAGAGAGAGAGAGAGAGAGAGAGAGAGAGAGAGAGAGAGAGAGAGAGAGAGAAGCCATTTCATGTTTGAATGGAGATTCACTGAAACAGTCAGGTTGTTATGAAATAATTGTATTATATATTTAGTGATTTAGAATTGTACAAAAATTGAACCAAATAAAATGTGTCTTTTTCTTTGATGTTGCCTTGTTATATCTAATTTCATTTTTATTTTAGTTATTTCTTGCATTGTTCTATACTCAGTTCTCTTCTGGTTTTCTCATATAGTACCTAAAAGAGGACAATGTCCTTACAATCAAAAAAGAAGATAAGAATTAAAAATGTATGTGTCATTTTCTTTGATGATTTCTTTTGATGATTATAATATCTAATTTCATTATTATTTTAGTTATTTATTGTGTTGTTCTATACTTGGGTCTCTTCTGGGTTTGTCATATAGTACCTAAAAGAAGACAATGGAATCATCTGTTTTCTATAAAGAGTGAAAACTTCGACAAGAAAATGAGTAAAACTTCATAGTATATTGGCTAGTAAACTTTTTTCTTTACCTAAAATACTTGTGTTTTTGGTAATTATGAACTTTTGTTTAGTAAATTAGGGTGTCCCAGAAAAAACAGAACCCACAAATTTTGGAATAAAACTGTTAATTTTAACTAGGGTTGGGGTTAGGGTTATTTATTTATTTTCCCATTAAACTAACCCAGATTCTAAACCCCAACCCTAACCCTAACTTATTTGTTTAATGGGAAAATTAACAGTTTTATTACAAAATTTGTGGGTTCTGTTTTTTTCTGGGACATCCTAATTTACTAAACAAAAGTTCATAATTACTGTTGTTACGTGGCAGGACTTGTCACTGTGCCTCAAAATTCACGGCACTAAAAATGTATTTGCTGTATAACAAAATACCAAAGTGCATTTGTGGCAACTCCAGAACGATATATGTAGCCAACTCAAACCCCAGCAGCAGTCGTCATTAGTAGATAAAGAAGGCGCAACAGACACGTAAGTTATATAGTCACAAGGGGCTTATTATTCATTTTCAGGCTCATGTTGTGGGCTCTGTTTCGGAGAGAAGGAAAGACAGAGAAAGAGAGAGAGGACACGATTAAATTACTCTACCTTCTAACATGGTACCAACTATATCACTGTCTCAACACTAGGGACCAGCAGCTCCGTCTGAACCCTGCTATGAATGCGAAAAGAGCGATTTTCTTCTTGCTTGTTCCTCGTCACCATGTCACTTCCACTTCTAGTCAACACCCAGAACTTCCGGTTTTAGCTTTCAATTCCTCTTCTGGGGTCATACCTTGGTCAAGTTACCGGCAACCCGTTGTGTGTCCACTCCTCCAAATTTTAACCTTTATTTTCTCTTATTTCTTCTTCCTCTCTTTCTCTAGCAGTCCGCACACAGCTTTATTACCACTCTCAAACTTCGGTAGATAATTACGCTACACTGTGTTTTCTTACTACTTTCTCTGTTAACTCAGAAGTTTATGCATAAAATATTATTTAAAAAAATGTAACCTTAAATTTGTGAGTGTTTTGAAACATAATTTTATTTTTCTAAAGTTTTCTTTTCTTAATTGTCTCTTGAATTACAGAAATAAAAAATGTATTTGTTTAATTTATTTTCTTTTTTACCTGATAAGAATATATCAATAAAAAGAAACTAAGAATTAAAATGAGTCCTTACAATTGAAAGAAGGTAAGAATTAAAAATGAAAATATTTTCGTATTACAGTTTCTTTTTTTGATTTACATTTAATATAATATTTCAAAAAAAGTACCCTGTGGTTTAAAATGTTTTCATGAATTTTTGTAGTTCACCCAAAAATTAAGAATTTTTTTTTTACATATGTATGTGTGTGTGTGTGTATATAATAATATATATATATATATATATATATATATATATATACATTTATATGTATGCATATATATATTTATACATTTGTGTGAGTGTGTATGTATATATATATAATATATATATATATATAGGCTGTTCGGAGAATTTGACAGTTTTATAAGGAAAAAGACAAAGTGCTTGGTAACTACAAAATTTAATGAATTGTAAAGAAATTCAACAGGCATGGGAATTACACTACTGACAACAATGTTCACTCAAAATAACTGCCATTAGCGTCAATCACAGCCTCAATCCTACTCCGGAACCTGGAGCAAGCTGATATTACAGTTTCCCTGGGAAGGGTTTCAAAAACTACTTCAATTCTGTTGATTAACTGGGCTTTTGGCAATTGATGTCTTTCTCAAGAGCGCCCCATACATAATAATCCATGAAGTTAAAATCTGGGCAGTTTGGAGGCCAGACATTGGGACTGGTGTAGTCGTAAAAATTCGCCGAAAATCATTTTTGACTTTTCTCAGAGGTGTGGCAGGAATTTGAATCCTGCTGCCATACATATGGCCTACCATTGGCTACTCTTGTTATCCAGAGCTTGATTACACTGTTTAGCAACTCCATGTAGGCATCCGAATTGGACTGTATACAAGCCATCTGTTATTCTGCATGTTGTGCTTTTGATCTTGGCAAAATCTTTTCTCATCAGAAAAGAGCCAGATTGTTTGTGGTTCAGCAGGATGTTTCACTTTGCTCAGAAGTTTCTTCGCCTTTGTCAGATGATTTTCACAGACCTTTTCTGGGATCAGTTGACCTCAGCGACGCTTGTATGAGTAGTAATGAAGGTCTTCCTTGAGTGCAAGCTTTATGGTAGAGGCTGAAACATGACAAAGTTCACGTGACAAAGCCCGAATTCCAATGCCAGGGTCCTCCAACACTTGCATTCTGCAGATTTTTCGAGGAATTCTGCTGTACGAATGCAATTAGATTGTCTATTATGTTGCTTTCTTCTAGCCACAGCTTGTAGTCTCCATTACAATTCACCAGTTTATGCCTGATGTTTTTACAGTGTTCAGGGAGCATTGGGCAGCAACCATAATCTCCTTGTTTTGATGGCTGGCACAGATCATCATGATACAAGCTATTCTCTTCCATGATTCAGGTGGGTTCCAGTTATCCATTCTATCTGTCATCACGTATATGAATGAAGAAGGGTTCAAGCTTTTAAATGATACATACTGTGCATCAATACCTCCAACCTACCAAGAAAAATAACCAAATATAAGTATGTCAAATTTATTCCAAACACCCTGTATACCTGTATAGGCACAACTTTCTTAATGTATAAAGCACTCCAACCTCTACCTCCAATGCTGAATGAAATTGCTCACAGGTTGTAACGTGGCGGTATATGATCACAGTACGCAAAGCGATATACGTTACGTTCTAATATTGATATATATATGTCGTATAGCGGGTCTTGTCAACATGCCTCCAAGTTCACAACACTAAAAAGGTGTTTGGCACGTGGCGGTCATCTTGTCGATAAAAAAAAGTTCAACGCGAGAAATATATTGTCACAAGCTGCTTAGCTTTTATTTCAAGGGCTAGTCTTGTGGGCTGTGTCGGAAGAGGAGGAAAGGCAGAGAGAAAGAGAGAGAGGACACTGTTAAATTACTGTGATCCCACAACTGGGACCAGAGGTCCGGTCCGTACCCTATGCATCCGAAAGCAAAAAGAGGCCGGTATTTTTTTTCATCGTTCCACGTCACCGCATGACTTCCGGTTCCGGTCAACACCCAAAACTTCCGGTTGACATTCAATTCTCCATTCGGGGGGTCACGCCCGGTCAAACTTGCGACAAACGTTTTGTGGTCATCACTTTTTTTAAAAACCTTTACTATCTCTTATTTCTTCTTCCTCTGTTTTCTAATAGTAATTCTCGCAAAACTCAGGATATTCCCCATCTTGCTACACAGGCGAAGTTCTTGGAATAGGGTTTCTTCCTGTCGACTGAACCTTAAAACACAAAAGGAAAAGTTTTTGTTTTTTTTCCTGCCAATAATAATAAAAGTCCAAAAATGAAAATAAAAACAACAACAATATCTTTACTAATATTCTTTTATTACTATCTTTAACTCCATTTTGTCATTGTTGCTTTTTTTTATTACAACATTATGGGTCGATAAAATCTTTGAGACTCCGATGAAGCTTGAAGTTGCTTTTCAAAATAATAACAGTAAAAATGCTCATCTGAACATTTTAAGGAAAAAAAAAAAAAAGATGAAAAAAAATATTATTATTAAAATTATTTTTATTTATTTAAAAACTATTATCATTTTTAATAGATTGGTGCAAAAATGATTGCAGTTTTTTTTTATTTTTTATTTTTTTGTTATTTTTACTTTTAAGATGAAGTAGGGTAAAATAAATTTTATGGTTCCAGGGGGACAGTCTCTCCAGGATTTGCTTGCCCCTTTGCTAAAAGGTGCTTGGCTGGGTTTATTGCCTGGAGCCTATGACACACCACAAGGACAATGCCGATCGGACTATGCCTTTTTTGCACTGTCTGTTGCATGAGCTTCAGTTTGTCCATAGCTAGTTATAACTACTCAAAAAATGAAAAAAAATAATGAAAATTATTTCCATTTATTTCAAGACCATAATTGCTGTTTATAGATTGGTGCTAATTTTTTGTTTGTTTTTGTTGTTATTTTTACCTTTAAAGTGGAAAGTGTATATTTATGTATACATTCATGTATAGATATACATATATCTCCTGTGTCTTATATATAAATTCAGATATCTGGTTTTCTCAGGGATTACAAAGATAGCTATTTCAACTATATGTATGTATACATTCATCTATTGATATCGATATGTAGATATATCTCCTGTGTTTGGTATATAAAATTCAGATATAATGGCTAATGTTTTCTCAGGGATTACAAAGACAACTATTTCAATTATATGTATGTATACATTCATGTACAGATATATATATGTAAGTATATCTCCTGTGTTTTATATATAAAATTCAGATATCTGGTTGTTTAATGTTTACTCAAGGGATATCAAAAACTACTATTTATACATCTCAGCAAAGGTAAATCTGTGTGTGCATACTTTTGAATATAAGTAAATAATATAGTATATATATTTAATATATATATATATATATATATATATATATATATATATATATATATATATATATTATATTATATTATACTATATTATATAACTTAAATATATATATTTACCAACCCCTCCACACAAGCAGGATGCGACACAAGGTCAATTTTTTTAAGCGGAGTTTAACAGGTTTGAATTCAGAGTTTTCCTTCTCCTAGACTAGTTACTTTGCCATGGTTAAAGAGCCCAGTCTTCCCTGCTATTTACCCATAACTCGAGGGAGAATTGGATTCATACCTTTCCCAAGGGTATTAGCGCCATGTTAATAGCCAACAGCTTCGTCCAGGAATTGAACTTGGGTTGACGAGTCCAGTTCCCACGACTAACCATTAGACCACATGCCTCCATAGTATAACTTAAATATATATATATGACTTATATAAGTAAATGATATATATATTTAATATATAATATAATTATATTATTTTATATAACTTAATATTTTGATGAAACTTATGAACATATGGATCAATATTGGTTCCAGGAATATTTGTAACGGAAATGATGGGCGGTTAGGCCCTGTGTCTGGTGGCTTCGGCCACTGGACTGTGGAGGAATTAAATTAACAGCATCACCCCAGTGAGCCATCCCCTAAGGCAACACCTGCCCCCTTGATTTGAAGGAGAAGGGCTGGATTTATTAATAGGGGAATGCTGATGGGATCCATGCATTTTTGGTGCTGACATCCCATGAGCTTCAGTTCGTGAATGGCCTCCACAAAAATGGACCTTTGTGTCTGGTTGGCATGGTGGGATGCTTGAATATATAATAAAGTTGATTGAAGTTGAATGCCGAGGATTTATTACCAACTCAACCCTGGCATTTTTGACTAAACTTGGACTTTCTCCACCAGACAAGAGGAAATACATCAAAATGATTCAGAATAAGGCTCTAACCACATCAGCATGGATATGGCAATTCTACAATGTGACATCAAACCGACAAAGTCTGGTGATATGGTGAAATACAGCTGGGGCGATCTGGGTTAGTGGTAATGATGCTTCAGCCCCGAAACCATGGCTGAACCCAGAGACCTCTTCTGATCATGGCTTTGTTAGATGCAATGCTACTGTGTACACAGCAGTTGTTGTATGAAGTTATTGATGGTTAAAACTGTAATTGATTTTACACCAACCTATTATTATTATTATTATTATTATTATTATTTTGATTACTGAATACTTTTTTGCTCCAAAGATATCTCTCCTGTGTCTTATATATAAAGTTCAGATATCTTGTTGGCTAATATTTTCTCAGGGATGTCAAAGATTACGATTTGTATATCTTAGCAAAGGTAAATCTGTGTGTGTATACTTTTGTATATTAATTAATATTTTTTTTGTATATTGATTAATACTTTTTTTGTATATTAATTAATATTTTTTTTTTGTATATTAATTAATATTCTAATAAAACTTATAAACTTATACATCACCATTAACAGAGATGAGAGCCTTGAAGATGATGAAGATAGAATTGATGGTTAAAACTGTAATTGATTTTGCACCAACCTATTATTATTATTATTATTATTATTATTATTATTATTATTATTTTGATTACTGAATACTTTTTTGCTCCAAAGATATCTCTCCTGTGTCTTATATATAAAGTTCAGATATCTTGTTGGCTAATATTTTCTCAAGGATGTCAAAGATTACGATTTGTATATCTTAGCAAAGGTAAATCTGTGTGTGTATACTTTTGTATATTAATTAATATTTTTTTTGTATATTGATTAATACTTTTTTTGTATATTAATTAATATTTTTTTTGTATATTAATTAATATTTTAATAAAACTAATAAACTTATACATCACCATTAATGGAGATGAGAGCCTTGAAGATGATGAAGATAGAAATAATGGTTAAAACTGTAATTGTTTTTGCACCAACCTATTATTATTATTATTATTATTTTGATTACTGAATACTTTTTTGCTCCAAAGATATCTCTCCTGTGTCTTATATATAAAGTTCAGATATCTGGTTGGCTAATATTTTGTCAGGAATGTCAAAGATTACGATTTGTATATCTTAGCAAAGGTAAATCTGTGTGTGTATACTTTTGTATATTAATTAATATTTAAATAAAACTTATAAACATCACCATTAACAGAGATGAGAGCCTTGAAGATGATGAAGATAGAATTGATGGATAAAACTGTAATTGTTTTTGCACCAACCTATTATTATTATTATTATTATTATTAAAATTATTATCATTTGATTTGTTTTTTTTATTGACTTTATAACATGATAAAAATAAAAGTCTCATTTTTGTAGACATTCTTTTTATTTTTTAAAATTTTTCGTCCATTTTTTTTTTTTGTCATAAAAACCATAACAGGTATTCTTGGAGTCTGACTTAAACAACAAAGTCTCTATTCTATTTACAAATTTCGGACAGAGTTACCAAGAATGACAGTTTGGATCATAACAAATAACAATACAAGAAAACTACAGTACAAAATATTCGCATCAAGATATATATATATATATATTTATATATTTATATCTATTTATATAATATAGCTCAAAATAGCTTTTCTTTATCAGAGGGTGAATTATGTGTCTTTATTAAATAGAACGTGGGGGATGGATATATTTTTATGTACATACGTCTTAAATTTGTGGAAGTATTTCCGTTGTTTGTTTATTTTTTGTTTATTTATAAATTTTTTTTTTTTTTATAAAGAAAGAAAACAATTTGAACAATTTTACTTTGGTACTATATGAATAGAGGAGTCCCTTCAGGAATGTGAGGAATGTACAAAAAGAATGTGTGATGTTACTTATTGTCATCTGTGGCTAAATCAGCAATATATTCTTATATATATATTATTATAATGGAGATTGTCTGTTTGTCAGTCTGTAACCGAAACTATATCACTACTCAAGTCACAATTCCCTTAGTTATTTATGTCATATTCTCCATGATTATTATTTTTATTTAAACTTCAATTATCAATAAAATTGGTTTACATTATTAATACTGTTGGCCTTATCTACATACTAGATATTTACCATGTACCCCACGTGTACAGGTTAGGCACAAGGCCCTATTAATGTGGGACCACCCACAAGCTGGGACTCATGGGTGGCAGTTACAAAACATGCGTTGATCCCGTCAGCATTCCCCCTCAAGGGGGGCTCCTCAGGCACTGGGCAATAAACCCAGCCCTGTCCCTTTAAATCAAGGGGGCAGTTGTTGCCTGGGAGAATGGCCCCCTGGGATCAACGATGTTAGCTTGTACGGTCCAGGATCAAAGCCACTGGACCCCCGGCATTGACCAGATCTACAGGTATTTGCCTCATACCTCACTTGTATGGGCTGGGCACAAGGCCTTGTTTTAACATGGGCCCACCCACAAGCCAAAGCTCATGGGTGGGAAAGAACAAAAATTGTGCCAATCCCTTCGGCATTCCCCCTCAAGGGGGCGCCTCAGGCACTGGGCAATAAACCCAGCCCTGCCCCTTTAAGTCAAGGGGGATAAATCTTAAAAGAAATTCATTAACAAGAAGAAATAACTAATTTTATTCTTTACTTTCAAATTGAACTAAATGTTGTAGATTTTGGTAATAAATAATACCTAATAATAACCATTTTTATTGCATAATTTTCTACCGCAAATAATAAAATCCTGGTGTCTTTGGTTTAGAAAAAAATTAACAATTTATAAAAATGAATTCTTAAATGTGTACTTATTTATGGGTGATACTATAAAATAGTGTTTAAAAAAAAAATGATTTTAAACTTTTATGTATTTAACAAATACCTTGCCATTGAAGAAATGTTTAATTAGGAGACAACTATGTTTGACATCACACATCATTTGCATACATTCTTCACATTCTTCACATTCTTCACATTCCTGAATGAAGTCCATAGTACCTTTTGCTTTTCCAGATATTGAATTTTTATTCATTTTTTTTACTTGGAATTCTTTTGGTTGTTTACATGTCAAAAAAGCTTAAGGATTTCACAATGAATAAAAAGTAAAGTCGTCCGGGTAGCTTAAAGTCGGTATCAGCCAAACAGCGAGGGAGTCTATCTCCTTTTTCACTTGCACTAGACCAAGAAGATTGTTTTTAGTGTCTGAGGTGGAGCGCCACACCTAACTTCAGCTCCTCACTTTACCGCACAGATCCCTGTGCTACTCATATGCTGAGTTGGCGAGAGCCGGTACGGAACCAGGAACCTTGCGATTCCTAGTCAAGTACTCTACCGACTGAGCTAAATTGGCCCATCAAGTTTTATTCATTGGATTTTCCTCCTCCTCCTCCTCCTCCTTTATTCCCTCCCGCTTCACTTTCTCTTCCATTCCCTCCCCGCTTCACTTTGTCCTCCATTCCCTCCCCGCTTCACTTTGTCCTCCATTCCCTCCCCTTCACTTTGTCCTCCCCCCCTTCACTTTCTCCTCCATTCCCCCTTCACTTTCTCCTCATTCCATCCCCTTCACTTTGTCCTCCTCCCCTTCACTTTCTCCTCCATTCCCCCTTCACTTTCTCCTCCATTCCCTCCCCCCTTCACTTTCCAGCTTTCTTGTTTGCTTTTTTTTTTTTCTTTATTACTCTTTTACTTTACAATTAGTTTATTGCTAACGTTCTTAAAAAAAAACAAAATCAAAATCCAACAAAAAAAAAAAACGAAAAACAAACAAAACAAAAAAAAATCTGTATCATTTGGATTATTCAGACTATTTTCCTCATCTTTATTGTTATCTCTACAACATTTCGGCCGATGTACCCTCCAGTCTTCTTCAGGTATTTCTTGTCAGACTCGGGAACCTTCTTTTCGAACTTGGAAACCTTCTTGTCGTAATCAGGAACCATCACAGAACTTTGAATCCAACCTTTTATTCAAGAAATACCTGAAGAAGGCTGAAGAGCATATTGGCTGAAATATTGTACAAATAATACAAATTATCAACCTATAATCTAAAAAATTCAAAGAAAAACAAAAAAAAAATTGTCTGAATTTTTTAGATGAGGCTTGATAATATTATTTGGATTTTTCGGACTGTTCTCCTCATCTTTATTCAGTTGTGAAACATGGTGCAACAGATATAAGAGTTGAGTTAGTACAGTCCTAAGTGACAATCATCTGTAAGTTGCAGGTTCAATCCTGTCCAAGGGCGATAATAACATAGAATACTTAACATAGTTTAACACTTGTACCCGGTCATGGTTAATAGAATGAGAACAGTCTACCCTGGTGGATTGAATAGAGGGTTCGGTCTGAAGTTCCGTGAAGGCTCCTAATTACAACAAGAAGTTTCCAGAGTTCAAAGAGAAAGTTCCCGAGTTTGAGAAAGTTCCCAAGTTTGACAAGAAACACCTGAAGAATGGCAGAGGGCACTTCAGCTGAAAGATTGTGTATATAACACAATAACAATAAAGATGAGGACAACAGTCCGAAAAAATCCAGATAATACAAAAAATAAAAACAAAAAACCTTTGGACCCTTAGCTTCTTGGTTTTCAAATATCCTGTACTTGCCTTTACAAAAAAAAAAAAGAAAAAAGATTATAAAAAAGAACAAACATTAAAATTTCCCTTCAGGGTCCATACATTTTTTTGCATTTTTCTTTCTTTTTTCAAAGCTATACCATTATACCATTAAAAAGAAAGTCTATGAATAACTTGTGACTGTTAACAAATTCACAGAAAATGTCACAATTTCGGTTTGGATAAAAAGACTTTGTATTTTCTATTTAATACTTCTATACTAGGTATACGCAATTTGTTTAAAAATCCGTGTTTTTACAATACAAATCCCCCCCGCCTTTAACTGATGCCTTATACAATTCATTCATTGATGAATCAATACTGAAAATTTAATTAAAATCAGATAATTCTCTGATATTTGGTAATTTTTTTTCAATCGCGAGTGTTAAATTTATTTTGTAAACACGGATTTTACGGTAACTCAAGGCGGCCATCTTAAGATATATTTGATCAAAATTGACAGAAAAAATAGTTTTAAATGTATTAAAAATAAATTACATGTGTAATAATATTTTGCTTTTTTTTTTTTTTTTACTGATTCTCATTATGTTACTACTTTTCAACTTAGACAAAAATTTGACCTTAAATAATCAAATTAAAATTAATTTGTTTTTAAAATGAAGAGCAGATGAAAAATGGGTATCCTTATTCTATAGCATCTCTCTAAAACCAAATATCTGCAGAAAGGTCCAAAAGGTTATAAAAAAAAGAAAAGAAAAAGAAAACATTCAAAAAATCATCACAGAAAATTCTAGGACTTAAAAGGAACAACAACAACAACAACAACAACAACAATAATAATAGTAATTAAGAAAATAGAACAATTCTACACCATTTTTAATGTTTGTACAGAAGACGTTCATTCTAATTTCGATTCCTCCTCCTCCTCCTCCTCGCTGAGTTGGAATTATCTCCCCTTGTTTTTTCTTTACTCTTCAATTTAACTGGATTGTTGTTTATACCGAGCACGAGTGGATGAACAGTTTTTTTTTAGCTGATAACTAGGTACCACCAATTTTCCCTGTGAAATTTACTCCCCCCTATATTTAACACAATGAAACTTGCATAAAGATTAATATCAACTTGAAAATTCTTTGTCCATTCGAAAGAAAGAAGAAAGAAAAAAACAAAAGAGAAAGAAAAAAGAAAGAAAAGAACAAAAGAGAAAAAAAGAAAGAAAAAAGAAAAAAGAAAGAAAAAAGAAAGAAAAAAGAAAGAAAGAAAAAATAAAAAAATAAAAAAAAATAATGAAAAAAAAAGTAGATAAAAAATGAAAAAGAAAAGAAATAGAAAAATACTTATATATTTATTTAACCTTAAACAAATGAAAACTACATCAGGATATAAAAAAGATATATAAGAAACATTTAAAAAACTCCTGATGATTTTTTTTTTAATTTAAAAATCGCCATGCCGGTCATTTCTGCTACATTTATTTATTTATTTATTTATTTATCTATTTATTTCAGTCATAGACCCAATATTATCCTCGTACACCACTGGTACAAAGTCAGGCACAAGGCCCTATTAACGTGGGACCACCTACAAGCCGAGACTCATTGGTGGCGGGTTTAAAAATTGCGTCTATCCACTCGGAATTCCCCCTCAAGGGGGGCGCCTCAGGCACTGGGCAATAAACCCAGCCCACGTGTCTAAAGAATCAGTCATAGATCCATCTAGTTCAGATGTGCCAAATTAATATTAATGAAGATTGGTAGAACCAATTCTTCTGTTGTTGCTTATTTCTGATCACGTATAAAATAACAAAGAATTTGAAGACCCATTTCTTGAATTAGTCATATTAAGAATTCTGGGGTATGGGGTTATCGTCCCTTGTCTGCGAGCCTCTGTTTCAAACCAACCAATCATGAGCCAGCATACCTTGGCGCCAAAGCCAAATATGCAGACTCACGCCTCTTCTGTACCAGCAACGAAAGGGAACGGACCGAACAAAAGGTCGCTCCTACTATTCTTCAACAGAACAACAGAACCGGAGTCGGACACAAACAGAAGTCCATCTATATCCGAACTATATCAGAAGGCCGTAGCAAGGGGCTCCGTTAATACCCCATATCCCAGGATAAACAGCTAAGTGACAATTATATACATATTATATATTTGCAAGTTTATTATATCTAATACAGTCTTTTATTCATATCTTGTCGTTCGTTTTACTTCTTTGGCTCTTAACCTGTCTGCCACATTTGCGGTTAACTCCATTCAAACCTAGGAGTACTGCCGCTAGTGTTCTATTCTTTATAGTCAAACTAGTATCAATGACCCTGAGTAAATTCTTAAAAAAATAAAGGGGTGTCCTTTCCAAAATCTATAAAAATATATCTAAGGTAGGTGGATTTTCTCCCTTTATCGACATACCACTTTTCAAACCAATCAATCGCAGGACCGCAATTTTTGGCGCCAGAAATCAAAGATTATAATCTTTATCTTTTCCTTGTAGCATTTCAGAAGCAACAAACGTTTGAATTCGTCTCTGTTACTACGAACAGTGAAGAGCCATTGTAAGTGCCAGAACTTTAACATAATCATTTACCAAGAACTTAGTTAAGTGGAATTATATAAATTACATTTATATATAAATTGTCAGAGTCATTTCAGGAATTAAGTAAGTTTATCAATGAATATTTAATTTATAGTCAGTATTGTTGTTATATAAAAATATTAAAATTCTATGAAAAATCAATCGTCAAATTTTCACAAAAATTTCAATACTTATTCACATTAGGATGAATTTATGTTTAAAATAGTTTTTTTGTGAAAATTAGGGAAATATTCTTTACTAGGTCTACTCTCCCCTTTATTCTATGAAATAAGAGGAAAATAATTTATAGAATTAAAAACATTACCGAGAATTTGTATATTACAATATTTATTTTTGGAATTATTTTTTTTACAGTTAAAATATTATTTTAAAAATGTAATCCTTAACTTTTGAATTTTTTTGGAACTTAAATCTATTTTTCTAAAAATTGTTTTGTATATATGACAAAAACTCAAATTCATTTCTTAATTAAATAAAATATATTTTACTCATACGATTTTAACATTTTTTTCTTAAAGAATCTGGGAAAAACTCAAAATGAGTGAAATAATAATAATAATAATAATAATAATAATAATAATTGGGGCAACTAGAGATCAGATGAAGAATTAAGATTATTGAGACCACATCACTTTTAGGATCAGCTAGAATACTGAGACGAACTACGGAAACCTGACGAGACTTGTCATTCAGTCCCCTGTGAAAGATCGACAGCTAACGATGTTATGAAAAGAAATTCAAGGAGAGAAATAATTTAAGGAAATCACTGGGATTTTGAGATACAGACAGATTACCTAATCCCGTCCAGAAGACCAGACCTTGCATTAATCAACAAGAAGAAGAGAACTTGTCAACTGGTGGATTTTGCCGTCCCGACGGATCACAGAGTGAAAATGTGAAAGAAAACGAAAAGATAGATAAATACTTGGACCAAGCTAGGGATTTTGGTTTGGTTTGGTTTATTTTACGGCATATCAACCTCAGTGGGTCATTTAATGCTGGCAAAGTTTTGAAATAAATTCATTCTTAAGACTCAATTTTTCTAAACTCATATTTTTCTATTTAAATAGATGGGACCATAACAGGTACTACCACTGCGGGTCAGAGTAGACCTGGGAGCAATGGTGATGAAGGGGTGCTCCACATTCCCCAAACCTCCAAAACTGGAACCTCGCCATTAGATAGAGTTTAATGTCATTCCCAGGACCCTTGCTAAGGGAAATGAAATCAAACAAACAAGACAAAACAAACAAAAAAACAACACAATAAACTGTTGAATATGAGGGTTAAGGTGACACCGTGCACTTGGAGAGAGAGAGAGAGAGAGAGAGAGAGAGAAGAGAGAGAGAGAGAGAGAGAGAGAGAGATGAGAGAGAGAGATTTGATTATTATAAATCTATACGACTTTCATTTATGGCATCCGTCAGTCTCGTGAAACCCTCTGGATCTGAGCTTAGAACTCAGCTCAGGTCAAGGCAGAGTTAATTAGAAGACACAGGTGCAAGTCCAAGAGGAGGATAAGGTACTGTATAATACGACATTAGATTCGCCGAATGAGTTACTAGAATGACGTTCAACACAACGTCAATCTTCTTTGGGGATTTCCGCCCTTAGTTTTGCACTAAACATCGGCAAGTATATACACGATTGCGGGGAATTTGAATTTATCGAAAATGTGGGTTATCTGCCCTTCAATCGGAAGTCCGGACAAATAGGGTGCAGAGACAGAGCCCTAAATCAGCAGAACAGGCAAACGCCCGTGAGAATCAACACGGGGAACTTAACCGGCGGAGAACACATTAATTAAAAAAAACTGAAAAAAACCCATTCTTTTACCTTTTTATTTATCACTTATCACTATAATATGTGTCTATCTAACGTTGTCTGGCAAAAGGCCATGGGAATGAGTATCTATTTCAACTAGTATTGACTTATTATCAACACTGTCCTATCCACAAGAGAACTAATGAGATGAACGTCATCGAACACTTTTGAGAAACGAAATGGTGTTCGGGTTATGCACACTCGACGTGAACCAACTGGGAGTGTCACAAACAGACAGTGAAATGGGGGTCCCACGATTATAGTTTCTCGTAAAGCGTATATTTAGCTCTTTATATTGAACACTTTAAATCGGGTTTAAAAAAAATCTCCAGAAGTAAATAGTATTTTATATTTGTTTGCATGGTAGATTTAATGGTAACTGCAATATATATATATATATATATATATATATATATATATATATATATATATATTATATGTGTGTGTGTGTGTGTGTGTGTGTGTGTGTGTGTAAGGATAGATAATAATATTTTATTTCATTTTATTTTAATGAATAAAGCAATATACTTTATTGCTTAAAAAAAATAGATTTTCAGTATAACAAAAAAATAAAAGGAATTTTCTTATTTATTTATCATTTATCACAATAAATATGTGTTTATCTAACGTTGACTGGCAAAAGGCCATGAGAATGAGTATCTTGTTCTATTGCCACTGGTATTGGCTTATTATCAACACTGACCTATTCACAAGAACTAATGAGACGAACGTCATCGAACACTTTTGAGAAACGAAATGGTGTTCGGGTTATGCACAATCAACGTGAACCAGATGGCAGTGTCAAAAACAATCTCCTTCGTCTAGTGCTAGTGAAAAGAGGATATACTCCCTTGGTGTTTGGCTGATACCGACTTTAGGCCACCCGACGACTTTTTTATGGGTGTTCCGAATTACGAGCTGTTTCTCAGTCTTTTTTTTTGCTTTGTGTTGAGAGACAACATTTGAGGTACGAGCGAGCTTCAGATACGCTTATGTTGATAAGTTCACTAAAAATCATTTATGTTTCCAAATTTTTTACGCCAAAGAAAATATTATTTATAAATGTTGAGAATTTCCAGTATATAAGGTGTGTGCTAGATCCTCATAGACTAGGCGAGATTATGTGATCTATCTCTTGGCCAATCACTGGCAGTACTCTGAGGCTGATACAATACTTAACCGACCCTACTGGTCATAATTACTGTAGCGTTCATAGACGACGGACATAGGATTAAATCACTGGACCTTTACCAATACGCAGGATAGGACTTATACGCTTACCAAAGGATTCCATAACACAGGACTTTCTTTAAGCCCTTTTCAACTGGCCAAGGATGGCACTTCAAAACTTTACAGGTTATGGGCCCAGCACGCTTCCATATAAACATTAAAACATATCACAGCACATAATTCATTACATTCCTTATACTATTTCTCAGCATTTTTGAGATGAAGCTTGATAATTAGTATTATTTGGATTATTCGGACTATTGTCTTCATCTTCATTGTTATCTATACAACGTTTTGGCCGATGTGCCCTCTGCCCTTCTCCAGGTTCTCGAGTCCGAGAAAGTTCCCGAGTCCGACAAGAAATACCTGAATAAGGCCGAAGGGCACATCGGCCGAAACGTTGTACAGATAACAATGAAGATGAGGACAATAGTCCGAATAATCCAAATAATACTATTTCTATTTCATTACGTTTTTATACAATACAGTGCTTGTTTTCTTATTAAGAAAGGTAATAAAAAATAATAGGTTGTTTTTTTTTCTTGGGGTGGCTGGAACGGATTAATGGAATTTCAGTTTATTTCAATAGGAAAAATTGATCTGATATACGAGGAAATTGAGTTACGAGCGGAAATACTTAAACTCGTAAATCAGGGTACTTAAAAAAGTAATAAAAAAATTAGGGCGTTTTTTTCTTCGGGGTGGGGTGGAACGGATTAATGGAATTTCACTTTATTTCAATAGGAAAATCTGATATACTAGGTATTTAAGTTACGAGCGGAAATACTTACACTCGTAAGTCAAGGTACTTAAAAAAGTAATAAAAAAATTAGGGCTTTTTTTTCTTGTGGGTGGGGTGGAACGGATTCATGGAATTTTAGTTTATTCAAATATGGGAAAGGGATCTGATATACGAGATTGGTTGGTTGTTTTATTTTACGGTTTATCAACCCTTTTTGGGTTATTAAATGCCCAATCAAGTAATTTTGATATTCGGTTTCTTTACAGTACCTGCTGCTGCTTAAATGGTAACCCATCTAAGTATTAGGCAGGCTCATCGCTGCTTAACTTCGGTGATCAAGCGGGAACCGGTGCTTGACCGTAAGCCCCTGATATACGAGGAAATTGAGTTACGACCGAAACAAATTAAACTCGTAAATCAAGGTACTACATAGCCAGGGCGGGTTCATATGGAAGATGAGCTGTTGCCCATGCAGAAACCCCCTCTCCACACTGCCGCTGGGATCCAAAGGAAAGGTAAGGTACCAATGCAGTTTGGCAACGGTAGTGTCGCAGGAGTTGATGGGTAGCATTGGATGTCAGCATCACACCACCTTTAGGGACTCTAGCTCCTGATTTATTTTCGAGGTTTACTCCCCTAGCCTTTCCTTGAAAGGCAGCAGAGTTTGTTTTGTTTTTTTGTGAGTTTTTTTTTGTGTCGGACTTTTCCTTGACTTAGATGGGTTGCCGACCAAGGCTAAAGAGACCCTTTTAACCCATTTGGGTATTTATGCGAGTAGAAATATACACAGAGTCTATTTGATCACACCACATATGTATACATACTTACATTTATATGAGAGCACATACAAGTATATGTGTACAAAGACATCTACCAATGTATAGATGAAAATACTGAGGTATTCAACGAAGAGGCACAATGGAAAATTAAAATATCTATTGAGAAGTTAACAGCCTGGAAGTCTATAGAAAACTTGGCCAGACTATCAATACTGACCATATATCCCATTTAGATATTAGACATGTAAGTAATGTGGGTGTACATTAATGGTTTGGTTTGGTGGATTCGTCCATCATCCACCCGACGTAGATGACCGATGGTTGGATCATGTACGTCCGATGGATGATGGACTATAGAATAATCAAGCTAAGTTCCAATTACCGTCGAATTGGTAAGACACGGCAACCAGCAATCGTAACTTTAATACGAATCTGTCTTGATGCAACCCTACTGCAGAATGACAGAGTATTTATGAAACTCCACACCATAAATACGAACCCTACTGCAGAATGACAGGGTATTTATGAAACTCCACAGCATCATAGGAACCAAGCAGCCAATCAGAACTCAAGGAATAGAATCACCCAAATACATGAATGGACTGTTCTTGATTTCCATAAATACCAACTGTCTAAGACACTGCTTCAGTTGTGCTTAGCCAGTTGCTGTTGTTCAAACCAACAGAAGACTGACTGACTGACTGACTGACTCAATATGGCGCTGCGAACAGGATTGATGAATCAGGTAGGATTACATTGCGGAATCGCCGATTCCTCAGGAAGCTCCAAGCACCAGCAGTCCCTACCCCTAATCCCGAAAGACATCCTGTATGGAGAGCTTACGTCTGGTAAAAGACAATATTGGTCGCCTCCAGCTGCGATTCAAGGATGTCTTCAAGAATGATCTCATGTGCTTTGGCATTGTCCTTCCAGCTGGGAAAATTTGGCTCAGGACCGCCCTCGGCGGAGGCAAAATCTCCGTAGAGGACTGATCATGTCAGAAGTCACTCTGACACAACACCATGAAGCTAAGGGGTCCAGAAGAAAGCAGCGGCAACAAAGCATCGGAACATCAACATCTTCAGGGACAGCCTACACATGCGACATCTGTGGTCGAGTCACAGGAGGCGCTGTATCTTCAGGGGCACATAAACACTTTATCATCGTCTACCGAGACTGAAATGCTAATGAATGAAATAATGTGGGTGTACATTAATGGTTTGCTTTGGTTTGGTGGATTTTACGGCATGCCAACCCTAGTTGGGTTATTTAATGCCGAAGACGCTTTGTTCTATTCATGTTTGATGGGTATTCAAAAATTATTAAACTTAGTTTTTAACAATTAAAAAAAAATCATTTTTTAAAAATTCAACCCATAGATTGGACCCTAACAGGTAATATCATTTCGGGTTAGAGTGAACCTGGGGATAATAGCGATAAAATGGTACTGCACACTCCCCAGAGCTCCAAAATTGAAACTTCACCATTATATGCAGTTTAACGTTATACCCAGGACACTAAGACCCTCAACCATCGCCTTCTAGCCCATTCTTGATAAAAAGAGTTGGGGCATGCCATAAATACAATGGGGTTGGGCCAATCATATAGGTGCTAGGGCTTGACCTGACTAGCCGAGTGCATTGATGGGGGATTGGAAACAATATACAATCCATTGGACACATAGCATAGTGGATAAAGGAGTTAGGTTAAGATATTTCCAAGTGACAGTTATATCTAGACTACAGGTTCAATCCTGGTCAGGGGCAGCAGTAACATAGAATAATAATTAACACAGCTTAACACCTGTACACCAGCTATGATTAGCGGAATGAGAACAGGATACTCCCATGGACTGAATGAAGGGTTAGGTTCAAAGTTCGGTGAGGACTCCCGATTACGACAAGAAGGTTCCCAATTACGACAAGAAAGTTCCCGAGTTCAAAAAGAAGGTTCCCGAGTCCGAGAAGTTTCCAGAGTCTGACAAGAAATACCTGAAAAAGGCCGGAGGGCTCATCGGCCGAAACGTTGTACAGATAACAATGAAGATGCGGACAATAGTCCGAATAATACAAATAATATTAATCAAGACTCATCTAAAAAATTCCGAGAAATAGAATATATAACCCCTCGACATATTTATTTAAGTGGACGTTAATTTTGTTTGTTTTTCCTTAATCACACTGGATGAAAAAATAATATACAAAAAACAAGTAACAAAAAAGATGAAAATAACTGGATTCAATATGAAATAACTGTCGTTGTCTAACAAATTAAAAAAAAACATAAAAAAACTTTTTAGTTTTAAGTCGTCGGGGTGACCTAAAGTCGGTATCAGCCTATCAACGAGGGAGTCTATCCCCTTTTCACTGGCGCTAGACCAAGGAGATTGTTTTTGCGTCTGAGACGGAGCACCACACCAGTCATCAGCTACTTACTTTACCGCACAGATCCCTGTGCTACTCATACGCTGAGTTGGCGAGGGCCAGTATCGAACTAGGAACCTTGTGGTTTCTAGCCGAACGCTCTACCAACTGAGCTAACCCGGAATAATTATAATTTAGATTTTATGACCAAAGTTATCACGACATGCATTTAATTAGAAATGCAAAAATAGGATACGTTTGGTGTTTAAGGGCATATCAACCTTCATAGGTTATTTAATGCTAAATAAGAATGCTCAAATGACCAAAGACAAACATAATAACATTTATCGCGAAAAGCGAGTTGAAAGATTATTGTATCGCGAGGTGGAAAGATGCACCGATGAATGGTGTGCTTAATGCATTTATTAAGCACCAGCATCCGGTGGCAAACGGATACATATAAACAAAGAACAAATAAGTACAAACAATCAATAAGACTAAACTAATATTAAAAAGACTAGCAAAATAAAAAGACGCCTTCCGGGCGATGTAAACATTTTTTTGAAAGATATTGCCTGAGGGGATGGGAGCTGAATTCACTGTCATAGAGTGTGTATCATAAGTATGTAAAATCGTCAAATTTATTAAAGGAGAATTGTAGAAGAAGAGTAGTGGTACTATTTAACCTCTAGTCATGAGTCTGAGAGGTTCATGCCTTTTGCGAATGTATTAGTCCGAAAATGAACGTAATAGCGTGAAAAATGGTGTTGGAAGTCGCTCACTATGTTGCCGCAGTCCAGCACGTTAGCCAATATATGGCTTGCACGCTTTTTGGAACAACACTGTTTCCGGTTTGAATTTAGATTATTTTCTGCTTCTCTCTCGATGAGTCCGGATTAAAAACAAGCTCTGAAAATGATTTCTTTGAATCGAAATATTGTTCAATATTATCTATGAATATATAAAATATTTTCATTTTAACAGCATTGTGTGTTTCATACCCTTCTCTCTCTCTCTCTCTCTCTCTCTCTCTCTCTATATATATATATATATATATATATTTATATATTCCAGTTAACCGTTCTTATCTTAAATTCAAAAGTATACATTGTTGCAATTAATACCGGAAGTAAGACAGACTTCATTAGAAAAAAAAATTGGATTATTCCTCAACATAACTTCGCAGAGGTAAGACACATTTTATCTCCTCCTATATTCTATATACTAATTATATCAATTCAATGCTTCAATAAAAAGTCCTGCGGATGCAAGAAAGCCTTTTCTATTGGGGACCTCTCTGTAAAAAAAACATTTTCTTTTAGGAGAGGTCCTCTTAAAAATAACTTTTTCATTTATTTCATTCATTTTTTATTCTATTCATTAATTCATTTTTACATTAATTCTTAACTATATATATATATATATATATATATATATATATATATATATATGTGTGTGTGTGTATGGGGTGTGTGTGGGTGTGTGTGCAAATAATGATAATATTGATAATAACATGAAGGGGGAAGGTGGTACCAATTGTAGTTAGTGCCCTTGGAACGATTCAAAGGATTTGGAAAAAAGACTGGAGGAATTGGAAATCAGGGAAAGAATCGAGTCCATTCAAACAATAGCATTGTTAAGATCGGAATCTTAACAATACTGCGAAGAGTCCTGGACACATGAGGAGACTTGCTATAGCTCAAATTTCAGTAAAGTCCACTGGCTAATGCTGTTGTTAGAACTCACTATAATAATCTGGCACAAAAGGAGTACAAAACTTGGCATGATAGGGTGGCAATGGTGATCTACTGGGAATTGCACAAAAGGTTATAATTTAACCATACTAACAAATGGTATATGCATAAACTGGAATCTCTACAAGAAAATGAGACGCATAAATCCCAACTGACCATGACTATTAAAATTTACAAGCAATCAAGAGAGCTCTATATCAATGTCGATGTGTGTGTTATTTTTCAATTTATTTCGAAGCTGTTGTTAATTCGCGTAGTAAAAACAACAAAAAACAAAACAAAAAATCCAAAACAAAACAAAAAACAAACAAGCAACCCCACCCCCGGGTTCTTATCTTACAAAGTTTTGGTCCCAAGGGGATTAGCTCAAGGGCAGAATTTATTTCAAAAGGGACGTTTATGAAATATTTCTTTTTTTTAAATTGAAAGATCTATGATAAATTCTGCAGGATAGTTTTCCATTGACAAACCATTTTTTCTAAATCTATTAATAATAGAGATTCGATCTCCATTTTTCTGTAACCGAAACTACGTCACTGCTTACGTGACATTACTCAAAATCGTCAATACACAGAATAAAAAATAACCTTGTTTGAATTAATTTGAATTGATTTGAATTTAACTGATCACACTCTGCTTAAACACAAAGGATCTCCACTGGACAAGCACTCTTGTTTGAAGCCTAAAGGATGGCCACTAAAATCATAACAGGTTATGGGCCCAGGAATACAAAGGATCTCCGCTGGACAAGCGCTCTTGCTTGAAGCCTAAAGGATGGCCACTAAAATCATGACAGGTTATGGGTCCAGGAATACAAAGGATCTCCGCTGGACAAGCGCTCTTATTTGAAGCCTAAAGGATGGCCACTAAAATCGTAACAGGTTATGGGTCCGGGAACACAAAGGATCTCCTCTGGACAAGCGCTCTTGCTTGAAGCCTAAAGAATGGCCACTAAAATCATAACAGGTTATGGGCCCAGGAATACAAAGGATCTCCGCTGGACAAGCGCTCTTATTTGAAGCCTAAAGGATGGCCACTAAAATCGTAACAGGTTATGGGTCCGGGAACACAAAGAATCCCCGCTGGACAAGCACTCTTGCTTGAATCCTAAAGGATGGCAAATAAAATCGTAACAGGTTATGGGCCCAGGAACACAATCGTGACAGATTAAATCATAGTTAATTAAATTTAATTGGATTATTTAAATGATAATTATGAGACATTCCTATGAATGTTAGTATACCACTTTGTTTTTGTGAGATGTTTACATTCGTATAAAGTTTATAAAAATACAAATATAAGAAATTATTTAAAAAAAATATGTCTAAGAATATTATGAATAGAATTATTTCAATATTATGAATAACACTTTTTAGGGTTCTATGCTGGATTGTGATCTTTGGTATAGGACGTAAACAACTTCCTGTCTGATATAAATAGCCATCAACATTGCATTCTGAGAAAATGAATCGTCTATACTTGCAAATCATCGTCAAAATTAAAACGGAAAATTTTGACGACGATTTGCAACAACTCTTTATGTTCGTTATTTCTTTTTTGCGAGATATAAAAAAAAGGTTCAGAAACATTTACGTTTCGTCCTTCAATATGGCCCAAACAGATCACGTGACGTATTTTGGTGGTACCTAGTAATCTAATGATATTATCTCTTGCGCACTATTGTGCATTAGAATCAAAATAGGGTCCTTTGTTCGACTTCTGGTTCTGTCTCATTTCTAGATTCAATTAAAGAGACAAGCGTCAATTCTAACGACCAGAGTTCGAGTCGTATTAAATCCAGCCACGTGCACGGAATATTTTTGTCTCACGAACAGTTCAAAATATTCAATTACTTATTATTACCCGTTAGATTAGTTACTATGAGTTTATCGTTTTGTAAAATAAACTAAATAAATTTATGACGATTAATTTTTTGTTTAAAAAAATATAATTCCGTCTTTCCAATTCAGATAAAAAATAGTTTTTTTCCGATCCATTTTTTGCCTTATTCCCACATACCCTCCCCTCTCTCTCTCCTTCTCTCTCTCTCTCCTTTCTTTCTTTCTTTCTTTCTTTGTTTCTTTTTTATTCTTTCTTTCTTTCTTTCACTCTCTTTCTCTCTTTCTCTCTCTTTCTCTTTCTCTTTCTCTTTCATTTTCTATCAATCTCTCTTTATTTTTTCTCACTCATTCTCTTTCTTCCTTTCTTTTAATCTCTCTTTCTTTCTTTCTTTATCTCTTTCTTTCTTTCTCTCTCTTTCTCTTTCTTTTTTTTATCTCTCTTTCCTTCCTTCTTTCTTTCTTTCTTTCTTTCTTTCTTTCTTTCTGTCTCGCCTTTTCTTTCTCTCTCTCTCACTCACTTAATATATATCCCTTTATTTCCCTCTCTTTTTCTTTCTTTTCTATCCCCTTTTCTGTATTTCACTCTCTCTCTCTCTCTCTCTCTCTTCTCTCTCTCTTCTCGGTGTCTTCTTCTCTTCTCTCTTTCTCTTCCCACTCTCTCTTGCTCTTTCGTTCTTTCTCTCACTCTCTTTACCCTATCTTTATTTATCTCTTTTTCTTTCTTTTCCCTCTCTCTTTCTCACTCTTTTTCTTTCTTTCTTCTCCTCTCTCTATCGCTCTTTCTTTCTCCCTTTCAGAAGTTCTTCATTGCAATCCACCCGTTTTTTAATTCATTTATCTTTGTTATCATATTTCACATGGACCAATGCTCCATGACTTTTAGGTTCTGGCAGGAGTCTGACCACACATAGGAATTATGCAATAAGATCCGTATCATCTTCCCATTGACAACGGATTTTAAAATGCTTACTTCTTTAATCTATTAGTGAATATATGAACAACATCGAGCCCGTTTTCAGGCCCAACAAGTCTGCATTAAATACGACAAACACTTATTCTTTCCCGCCAAATTGCTCGTTTAAAATTTGGGCGGAGGAGACGAAATCTAAATTGATGAAGCGTAACGTACGCACAATTCTGGACATATCCACTACTTTAAAAGTACTGTAAACGTACTTCAAAAATACTTCAAAAGAACTTCAAAAGAACTCCAAACGTACTTCAAAAGAACTTCAAAAGTACTTCAAACGTACTTCAAAAGAACTTCAATAGTACTTCAATAGTACTTCAAAAGTATTTCAAACGTTCTTCAAACGTACTTCCAAGGAACTACAAACGTACTTCAAAAGAATTTTAACAGTACTTCAAAAATACTTCAAACGTACTTCAAAAGAACTTCAATAGTACTTTAAACGTACTTCAAAAGTATTTCAAATGTTCTTCAAACGTACTTCAAAAGAACTTCAAACGTACTTCAAAAGTACTTTAAACGTACTTCAAAAGAACTTCAAAAATACTTTTTAAAAATTCAAAGAACGGCAACTGATATGCTGAATACTGAAAAAAAAACAACAAAAAAAAACCTCGTTTATTTGAATTTTTTAGACGAGTCTTGATAATATATATTATCTAGATTTTTCTGACTGTTGTCCTCATCTTTATTGTGAAATACGCAATCCAAACGTTTCAGTCGATGTACTCTCCGGCCTTCTTTATTGGGACAGACATCTCTCATTTTGCTACAAGTGGCAAGGCATGACATTTGTAGTGGATTGAGAGCAGTCTGCTTCAATGGATTACTAGGAACACCTGAAAAAGGCCAGAGAATACATCGGCCGAAATGTGTATTTATAAAGACAACATTTTATGGAACAAAAGGAAAGTATCATTTGTCTGAATTTTTTTTAGATGACGCTTGATAGTATATATTATCTTGCTTTTTCGGACTGTTGTCCTCATCTAATACCAACAATATGGCCAGTTCACCGACTTCGCTTATTTCACTTTAGAATAATTTGATCTAGCCTTTTCAATTATTAATTCTTATATTGTGGTCATTGAGAACAATCTACTCCAATGGATTATAAGAAACACCTGAAGAAGGCCGGAGAGTACATCGGCCGAAAACTTGTGTATGTGTATTTCACATTTAAAGATGAGATAACAGCCGGAAAAATCAAAATATATAAACTCGTTTAATATAACAGGAGTTCAGCCAATCAGTCACAGTTCCTTATCATCAACCAACCAATGAAATTGCCTTTTTTTCTTTATGATCGACCAATGAAATCGTGTCTTTCTTTAACGATCAACCAATCAACGAACGTCTTTTTTTTTCTTTCATTATTTTTTTTTGTTTTTAAAGTATTAACAGATATCATTAACAAAATAAACAAACAAAAAATAAAATTTGATAAATAAATAAATAGATAGATAAATAAATAAGTCAAATTCAATAATACTGTACATGTGACGATTACCTTACAATATTTGGGATTGATTTTTTTTTGTATCGATAATAGTCTTTTCGAAAATCGATCCCTCATACCATGTGAGTATTCCATCTTCTTTTTTTCCTTTTGTTTTTTTTTAAATCCAAAATTTGATTTTTTTTTTACAAATGCAGTTAATTAGATATAAAGTTTTTGATTTTTGAAAAAAAAAAAAAAAAAAAAAAGAAGCAAAATAAGTCAATGATCGACTTAATAAAAGCCGACGCTTAATCGTTTCGGTTTTAAAATAAACCATCAACGGGGCTCAACTTGGTTAATAATAAATCACGTGAAAAGAAATTATCATATTATCAACCAAGTTGAGCCCCGTTGATGGTTTGATGAAAACCGAAACGCTTAAGCGTCGGCTTTCAGTAAGTGAGTCTTTGACTGATTTTTTTTTTCAGAAACTTTATAATTAATTACACTGTCGGATTTTATATCCATTTTTCGTCTCATATATATATATTATTATATATATATATATATATATATATATATATATATATTCGTCTCAAAATGCAGTTAAACGAAGCTTATAATCTAAACAATTGAAACATTGCAAAGACAACAATAGTTTTTTTTTTTAATTTTGTCTTCATTTCCAGTCTTTCTTTCTGGTAAGTAGTTGTCAACACCGGAAGTAGTTTATGATTGCAACGATGGTTACTTCCGGTTTGTTGTTGTTGTCTTTTTTTGGCTAAACTTGCAAATTCTCATCAAAATCCCATGACCCAGAAAATACAGAACCCACGAATTTTGTAATAAAACTTTTAATTTTAAACTAGGAGGGGTGGTTTAGGGTTAGGATTTAGGGTTAGGATTTAGGGTTAGGGTTAGGGTTAGGGTTTCGGGTTAGTTTAATGGGAAAATAAATAAATAATTTGGGTTGTTTTTTTTTCTGGGTCACTCTGTAATATTATTGTGATTTTGATGAGAAATTGCAAGGGTTAGGGTTAGGGTTGGGGTTTAGGGTTTCGGGTTAGTTTAATTGGAAAATGAATAAATAATTTGGGTTCTGTTTTTTCTGGGTCACTCTGGGATTTTGATGAGAAATTGCAAGTTTAGTCCTTTTTTTGGTTGTTGCTAAGACTGCTACTGATACTACAGAAGTTACTATTCATTCATATTAGTTTCATGTGTACAAACAGTTGTTGGTTTTGTTATTGTTGTTGATGATGACGATGATGATGGTGCCGCTGGCGATTTGTGGATGGCTTGGAGAGGATCCGGCAAGTATTGCAGTCAATCACGTGAGAGAGAGTGGGCGTGGCCTTCAGGAGCTTACTTTACTTTCCTTGATGACGGCGTGCCAATGGTCGGCAGGGCGATGGGGGTGTTCCATGATCTCATACCAATGATTCAGCTGCTCACCGTGACTGGACCAGCCCAATTCCACCTGTGAAAAGACAGAAAAAAACAGGTAATATGTATTATTATATTAAAGCTGAGCGAATCAACTTTTGTCTCCTAAAGGCTTTTTGGACCATATGACCATTAGGCACCCATTTTGCGATCTCGTTTCATAAGGACATTTTTTTCATTTACACCGCCAAAATCAGGTGTCTCTCTACTCTCCCAGAGAAACAAACATATATAACAAGGAGGTAATCAAGATATACATAGAGAGGAAGAAAGTGATAGGCAGAATGAAAGTAAGAGATTGGTCAGTTTTTGACTTAATTGCAAATTACAACTAATTAGTACCAATTAAAATGGATTTTTTCAAACATAACTCAACCCTAAAAATAAGGAATAGTTTAGTATAATTTTCGTGTCATTAAACTAAATTGTAAAAAAGCCGGATCATATGACCCTTTTGCGATCTCGTTTCTTAAGGACATTTTTTTCATTTACACCACCAAAATCCGGTTGTTTGTAAGGGGTTAGGGTTAGGGGTTAGTTTTATAATTAAAAAAAACCCTCTAAAAATCATCTGTTAACAAACAACCGGATTTTGGCGGTGTAAATGAAAAAATGTCCTTATGAAACGAGATCGCAAAAGGGGTGCCTAAAGGTCATATGGTCCAGCTTTTTTACTGTTTAATGACACGAAAATTATACTAAATTATTCCTTACTTTTAGGATTGAGTTATGTTTGAAAAAAATCCATTTTAATTGGTTCTAATTAGTAGTAATTTGCAGTTACGTCAAAAACTGACCAAGCTCTTACTTTCATTCTACCTATCACTTTCTTCCTCCCTATATATATCTTGATTACCTCCTTGTTATATATGTTTGTTTCTCTGGGAGAGTAGAGAGAGAGAGAGAGAGAGAGAGAGAGAGAGAGAGAGAGAGAGAGAGAGAGAGAGAGAGAGAGAGAGAGAGATGTTACCTTTCCAATTCGATGTGCCCCAGTCATCATATCTTTATGCATGACTGAAAAGACGAAGACGTGTCCCAGGAGTTTCGGGTTTTCTCGGTTGATATCAAAGACGCATTGATGGTGCCAAGCCGGTTCGGTGAGGTTCGGTCTTACTTTGGTTTTATGTTTGGATTCCCGTAGTCCATTCACGTACATTTCTACTTTCACGTAAGGATCTGTAAAAAAAACAGTTCGTATTTGTATGTATTAGATGGATTAACAAATGATGCTATAAAAACATTGATAGTAGATGTAATTATCTCACAATAATATTTGAATTTCAATTTTTTCATATTTCGGGATAAGCTTAGAGAGATAACTATATATATATATATATATATATATATATATATATATATATATATATATATATATAAGATTTTGGATGTTTGTTTTTAGAAGCATTGTTGAATAAAATATATAATATTATTTATATTTTGCTTGAAGGCAATTACAATGCGTATATCGTATAAAATAATCATGACAAGCGAACTCGGCAAACAAATGTGCGATGCATAGAACATCGTACAGCCTGTTTCAACTTTATTAAGTCTCATCAGCGATGTATACTAACGATTCCCTCCGACAGAAATCGAAACCGGGAGTCCAAAGGGCAGAGTCAGAGACTCTACCGCTCGGCTACCGATACGCACCGCACAATCCATGCGAAATTAACCTGTCAATGATAATGATACGCCTCTACCATATGAGGTACGCAGATGGTGAGTGAATAACAACAAACCAGGCCTCTGTCTGTGTGTGTGTGTGTGTGTGTGTGTGTAATATTAGGGAAAAAATTGAAAAACACAAGTCCATAAACGAGTAATGCTTTTTTCGCCTACACTGCAGTGTTTTGATCTGTTTCAATAGATCTTCATCAGGGCTTTCGATCTATGGAAACAGATCGAAACACTGCAGCGTAGACGAAATAAACATTACTCATTTATGAATTTGTGTTTTTCAATTTTTTCATAATATTACTGTCGGATTCACTTTCACTTTTTCCTCATATATATATATATATATATATATATATATATATATATATATATAGTGTCCAATTGCCGCTTTAACTTTTCCGTTGCAGTGGCACCAGTAAATTAATCCAAAAGTGCTCAATATATTAAAAACATAGAGCAGTAATAATACGGCCCGCACGCGAAAATTGAGAGAAAAATAACGCAGCGTTCAACCGTTATTATCCAAAAAATACCTTTAAATTAACTAAGGAATTACATCGACTTAGTTAAACGTAGGGTAGGGTAGGGTCCTGATGAAATAATTTAAATTTGATTGAAACCATGGTAGACCCTTAATCTTTCTTCTAATAATAATAACAATAATATATATATATATATATATATATATATATAATTTGGTACAGGAAAACTTATATAGTACTAAAATTGGAGGAATCATATGTATGTAGAGAGATCATACAAGTTATGAGATGGTAATATTTTATTACGGAAATAAAATATAAAATGTGGGGAATACGAAGGCCTTTTCGACCGGTTCTTTTTCAAGTATAAACACCGGCAACGAATAAAAGTCAAATTGTATAAGAAATATTCTTTAAGAACAAATGGAGGTGAGCCAGAGGGGGGACAAAAAAAGAAAAAAGAGGGGGGGGGATATATATATATAAACCCTCAGGTCGAAACCAGGATTGGAAATGTCTCCCAACAAGTAAAGGGAGTGTTTGGGTTTTTTGTCTGCACAAGTGGGATGAAAGAATGAAATATAAGCAGCCTCAAGAATGGTTAGGTGCTGCTTAGACCTAGCTCTGTGCAAAACGGAGAAACACTCGTCAGTATAGTCGGCCCTACAAGCATTTATAGATGACAAATACTCGAACATTTGTCATATATATATATATATATATATATATATATATATATATATATATATATATATATATAATCCAAAAGTCCAGAGAAGTAATCTTCCTTACGACACAAGAGTTTTATTTAAACAAAACCAAGTCGCAGTTTGAGAGC
Source organism: Doryteuthis pealeii (assembly GCA_023376005.1). NCBI lineage: Eukaryota > Metazoa > Mollusca > Cephalopoda > Myopsida > Loliginidae > Doryteuthis > Doryteuthis pealeii. The sequence goes on along the minus strand of CM042172.1, from coordinate 9,171,164 downwards.
TCAATGTGTGCTCTTAATGTTAGAGTCACAGAGCAAATATATGAGTAAAGAAATAACAAAAGACTTAGAGGTTTAGCATTATAGTCTTTTTCAGGGAGCTTTGACAAATAGTCTAAATCTCCCGACTCATCAGATGCGAATGATGAATTTTGTTATTACTTTAAAGACATTTGAAAACAGATTTTTATTTATATATTTTTAAATTTTTTTCGAATTTTGTAGTCCTGTGATATGAATTCCAAATGTAAATCTTTGATGTTGCAATATATATATATATATATTCATTATAGTGTACAATACATTTAAGGTGGTAATTCTACCCTTGGTTTCCAGGCAGCATGTTAGCTACTTTTCATCAAGACAACCCGCCTGTTAAGAAAGGCATGTAATGTCAATAATGAATAAATAAATACAGCTCTTACACCCGTAATCGAGCACTTTATTTTCAATTCTCCCAAAATACTACCAACATACATACATATAATATATATATATATATATATAATATATATATATATATATATATATATGGATTAACCTCGTATGATTAGTAAATCTTACTTACTGACAGTTCCCACCAACGTTACTTTTGGTATGTTCTTTGCTTCGATTACATTAAAGACCATTTTACCGGCGACAGGTTGATAGCAACCAGAGATTCTCAGGTCACCTTGGTGCAACTAGAAAATAAAAAGAAAGAAAATTAAAAAATATTGATTTACAATAGACATAATCATAATACTTCTAAACTACTATCTTCATCTTATTCTACAAAAATGTATTGGAAATGGTTTTTACAATAAAAATGTATTGGAAATAGTTTTTACTATAAAAAAAGCATTGGAAATAGTTTTTCTATAAAAATGCATTGGGAATGGTTTTTACAATAAAAATCTATTGGAAATAGTTTTTACTATAAAAATACATTGGAAATGGTTTTTACTATAAAAATGTATTGGAAATGTTTTTTTACTATAAAAATGCATTGGAAATGGTTTTTACTATAAAAATGCATTGGAAATAGTTTTTACTATAAAATGCATTGGAAATGGTTTTTACTATAAAAATGCATTGGAAATAGTTTTTACCATAAAATGTATTGGAAATAGTTTTTACTAAAAAAATGCATTGGAAATTGTTTTTACTTTAAAAATGTATTGGAAATAGTTTTTACTATAAAAATGCATTGGAAATGGTTTTTACTATAACAATGCATTGGAAATGGTTTTTACTATAAAAATGTATTGGAAATGTTTTTTTCTATAAAAATGCATCGGAAATAGTTTTTACTATAAAGATGCATTGGAAATGGTTTTTACTATAAAATGCATTGGAAATAGTTTTTACTATAAAAATGTATTGGAAATGTTTTTTTACTATAAAAAATGCATTGGAAATGGTTTTTACTATAAAATGCATTGGAAATAGTTTACTATAAAAATGCATTGGAAATGGTTTTTACAATAAAAAATCTATTGGAAATAGTTTTTACTATAAAAATGCATTGGATATGGTTTTTACCATAAAATGTATTGGAAATGGTTTTTACTATAAAAATCTATTGGAAATAGTTTTTACTATAAAAATGTATTGGAAATAGTTTTTACTATAAAAATGTATTGGAAATAGATTTTACCATTTACACTTAAATATCATATTAAGCATACTAACTCCTCACAGACTTGACTACAGAATCAACCCATCGAACGAAATTGACTGATAAACATTTGAAAGCAATTCTCTTGATTGGATGTAACAATTCCAAACCAAACATTGACGATATCTTGAAAGGCAAACTTCAGTTTCACAAATCTCACTAAACCTTTCTGCTAATGTTGCGTTCTTTGATAATGTTTTAAGAATAAATATGTTGGTTGAATTTGTTTTCGTGCATCTTACACTACTCATCCATGAATATAACATGGAGAGATACATTTTGTTTTGCATTTTTTTCTCAGAGTTTTTGTTTTGGCTAGCAAGTAGTGAACATAATAATAATGTGGCCCGCGCTCGTTATTTTTTCAATTATTCGGCCCACCGTGAAAAACGTTTGGTGATCCCTGGTCTAGGGTATCTTATAATGAGGACAGTTCAGATATTTATTCTCTTGGTTTCTAGAAGTGTTCTTATTGTTCTGAGGTATTCTTCATCTCTCTTTGTCTGATGCAGTCAGTAAAGTAAAAAGTAAAGTTGTCGGTGTGGCCTAATGTCGGTATCAGCCAGACGGCAAGGGAGTCTACTCCTTTTCCCTAGCGCTAGACCAAGGAGATTATTTAAGCATCTGAGATGAAGCGCCGCACCTACCATCAGTTTCTCACTTTTGCGCACAGACGCCTGTGCTACTCATACGCTGAGTTGGCGAGGGCCGGTATCGAGCCAAGAACCTTGTGATTCCTAGCCGAACACTCTACCGACTGAGCTAAACGGGCCCTAGGGCTGTCAATAAAACTCCCGGTTATTTTTCGTGTCTTTTCTCCAGAATTACTGAGGAACTTTTGTTACATAATTGTTAGTACCCTAACAATTATGTACAGTCAGTGTAGAAACCAAAATGGCAGTTAGAAATTACGGCCAGCAGCCTTTGAGTACGATGTCAGGGAAGATTGAGTGACACGTGTTGAACTCATCTTGAACTCTTTTCCGGTAGATACCGTGAGAATCAGCAGAGAAATGAGAAAGAAGGCTTCTTCCGGTTTAGATTAGAAAGAGTTAGTTAGTTAGTTCAGTATTGGCCAAACCACGGAGAGAGCAAGTCGCGCTGCCGCACTCACTCTGCGCGTTAGTCTGGATGGGGTTTCGAAAATAAAATATGATATAAAGAAAATCGAAGTCTTGGGTTATTTATCCAAAAACTACTAATGACCAGGGCTTCTGATAGACGAAAAAATCCCTAAATAGAAGACCAGACACGAAGTCCTCAATGGAAAGTTCCAGACGCTAGAAGAAGAACATAAGATACCAAAGATGATCATAAGAATAGACAAAGAATAAAGAGAGTATATACTTTGAATTTAAAATATTACAACTACATTACAAAAATGAATAGACTACCCACCCATTATGTAATAAATGTTCAGTTCCTTGCGTTTGCCAGGTCAATATAATAGAATTCACCTGCCCAGACAATTGTGGAACAAGCCTTTTCTCTAGAATTAAAAAGATAACTTTTTAATTAAATATAAACACTACATTATAAAATGAATAGACTACCCTATTCATTATGTAATACATGTTCAGTTCCTTGCGTTGCCAGCCCAATAAATAGAAATGCACTTACCCGGAATACAGTTTGTGGTGCAAGGCTGAGGTTTGCCTTGCCGTCAACAAGATTATCGATATCTTTTAAAAGAGAGCAAACGCCGAGCAAATGAACGTCTGGATCGACCCTCTGAAGAGTAGACTTGAAATCAGAGGCTGCGTTTTCGGAAAAATCCACCGGCGAAAGTTCTTTGATAGAAACTTTTCCAAAAATACGGGTTCTATACAATGAAAAAACGTAAAATAGAAAGAAAAAAAAAAGAAAGAAAGAAAAGAAAACACGTTAGAATACATAATACACAAATATAAAATTTTGTTTGGTTTGGTTTGGTTTGTTTTATGGCATATCAACCTCAGTGGGTCATTAATGCCGATAAAGTTTGAAATAAATCAATTCTTAATGGATAATACAGTTTTTTTTATAAATACATTTTTTATTTAATCCATAGATGGGACCCTAATAGGTATTACCACTCCGGGTCAGAGTGGACCAGGGAGCAATGTGATGAAGGTGCTCCCACATTCCCCAAACCTCCAAAACGTGGAACCTCACCATCAGATAGAGTTTAACGTCATTCCCAGGATATGTAGACCCGCAGCCACCGCCTTCTAGCACCCATATGATAAAAAGGGGTTGGGCTTGCCATAAGGGCAATAGGGTTGGGAAAATCATATAGGTGCTAGGGCTTGGACGTGACCAGCCGATTGATCGGAGGGAGCCCTCTCCGGACCGTTCGTCTAGCCCAAGATAGGGCAAAGTGGAGTATTGCATGTATTATTAAAATATCTTCTAAAAAAAGATAATAAAACAACAAAAAAAAAAAAAAAAAAAAAAAAAAAAAACAAAAAAATCCCCCAAGAAACAAAAAAAAATCAAATAAAAAAAAATGCGGTAAATATGTTTATCATTGTTAAGTTCAAAAAATAAGCAAGGAGAACTCAACCTGGACAGAAAGGTAGTCTTTCTTTCTCATTACTTAAATAATTATTATAATTTCTACTATTATATATCATTGCTATTATTAAAATAATAATAAAGATTAGAATACGCAATGTGTCACTGAAACCGAAAAACTCATCGGCCAGTAACACGTCGTTGGGTAATTCTCATTAGATAATTTTACTCACTTCACATTCATTTTTTCCGGTTTATTTAATTCTTCCTTTCGTACGAACCCTATATATATATTATATATATATATTATATATATTATATATATATATATATATAATGTGTGCTTAATGAATCATAAAGTCAAACTAGCGTTTTAGATACTTATTAACGAATAATCCATCTAAAAGAGGGGGGTTCAGTACGTGGTGTAAAAACAGTAGAGAGAGAATAATTCAAAATGCCGGAGAATAGGTATGCCCCAAAATTTCACTGTTTCCATAATATACTAGCAAATCATATGCACCCTCCAGAGCGTGCAAGGTATTTAAGTTTAACAACTGAAACATTACTCTTCCATCACCTCTCGTCTTCATTAGTCGATTTTATAATAATACAGTATTTTAGTTAAAAAGAAATAAGAATAAAATGACAGTTGATATTTATCTTGTAAGAGATTCATTTAAGAGTTCACTCTAAAGACGTACTTGCTCACCTTCCGATATTACAAAATAAACCCAACAAGTTAGAAATTCCAATGAATACTAAGCAATATTTATAAAATCACTTTTAACATTCAATATGTAAACGTAGCTTCCGTCACCATGTAAACGCCTACTTTTGTTGTATAGTATAAATCATAATTTGCATATTGCTTAGTATAGTTTAGCAATGTTAACAGTATATTATAAAGATAAAGCACTTTTAAATAATTGAGGATTTACGTATAAAATTAAATTCATGGTTGAATGTGCGTGTAAATAAACAAAGGGCAATCTGTAATTATTTAATATAGTTTCGGTGTACAGACAGACAAAACCGCACAATCTCCATTATAATAACGAGATATATACTAAAGAAAGGAAAATGAATCCGACATATATGAGTTATGTAATTAAAACACCGTGAGATAAATTGTTAACGAAATCATCACACAAGCGTTCAAAGAAGAAAACATTTATAAAAGCTGGTCCATAGACTACATACTCTGAATCCAATATTTCGCGATCTACCAAAAAAATCCTATCAGAGCTCATATCACTCGGTCAGTTTGCGTCGGAACGGAAGAATAGATCAAGTTACAGTTCCCAGAAAAACCTTACATATGCAAATATATATATCCTATATATAACTATATATATATTATATATATATTATCTGTGCAATCCCTCTTTTTGTATGTTTTCATTGCACGGCACAGAATTCTGGGTTGTGCAGACGTCCATCTTCAACCAACCTCTCTACAATGCCATTATGTAAAGTTCTTGGTTCCCGGAAGAACTGTCAAGATCAAACGGAAAAACATTCTACAAAACCAAGGTAAGGAAAAAAAAACATACTGCACACTGTCAGATTCCTAGATTACTGAAATGAATTGTCATTAAGACACATTTTATGATTTTGTGTTAAAGTATGCAGTATATTGTTTTCGAAACGATTCTACAGATTCTGTATCATCTTCGCACGGACACATTCAGAAATGGCTACGTCCTTGTTTCAAAGTGAAAAGTCCAGTGGCTAAAATTTCTAGCATAAAATTATCTGAAAGGAACTTAATTGCTTATTAAGAACCATTGTTTATAGTATTGGATGCCGTTAAAGCATGCAGTGTATTGTTTTTCGAAACGATTCGTAAGATTTGTATACTTCGCACGGCAGACACATCAAAATGGCTAACGTTTTGTTTTCAAAGATGAAAGTCAGTTGGCTAAATTACCTAGCATAAAATTGTCAATGAAAAGTAATACTTAATTGTTTATTTAGAACACATTTTGGATTAAATATTTTTTTGTTGTGAAGATGCCGTTTGTATTGTTTTCGAAAAAGTTCTAAGATTCGTTATTTCGTAACGGTGAATTTCACAATAGCTACCGCTTAGTATCAAAGTGAAAGTCAAGCGGAGGTTCAGACTCTAATTGCCTTACTTTGCTAGGAATTTAACAAACTCAGGCTTAAGAATTACCCCTGAGCAGTCTGCATAATGGCAGGAAAACAAGGGAAACAACTCAGATCTTGCATCGGGTACCTAACTTTGAAAATGCTAATCAACCTGCTTTTAACTTACTCATTTTCAAGAATTCCGTTTTGCTCAACGTTGAAATTTGCTATGCTGATAAATAAATTTTATGATTTATATCAAAACTTATGTACAATATTAAATTTATGTACAATATATACAANATTGACCTTGTGTCACATCCTGCTCATGCGGAGGAGTTGGTAAAGTATACATACTAACAATTCTAAAAAACCAAACGTAACTTTTATCAATATATCATGCGGTATTTCAGGGTCTCAGAAGACTATAATAAGGTTTTGTGTCCCGAAGTTACAGCACCTCCCTGTGAATGTAAGGTTCCAATGTTTTAAAAACTTTCTCGACCACAAGTGTCGCATGTAAGGCTTCCCCGGGAAGATGTTGATCTGCCCGTGCCTTTGTTGCCCATTGCTTCTTCTTCTGGACCTTTGGCTTTCATGGTGTTGCGCCAGGGTGACCTTTCCAGATATGGAACAGTCCCTCTACCGAAGAGGCCTGCCCGCCCACCGAGGGGCCGCGTCCTGAGCCAAATTTTCCAGCTGGAAGGAGCCAATGCCCCAAAATACCTGAGCATCATCTTGTCAGACATCCTTGAAACACAGCTGGGGGTGTGGACCCAATCTGTCCTCCTTTCCAGACGAAAAGTTCCTGGCCATAAGGAGGGATGTCCTTTGGATTCATCCATCATCCCATCCGGCGGGACCATGGGCCCCAGCATCCCGGAAACTCGATGTGTCTCAGTAGAGAACCAACAAGCCTGGGGAAGGTGAGCTCTCTTTAGGAAGAGAGCTCAACTTATCAATATACAACATATATAAAAAGTAACAAATGTTTGAACCGGCCCAGTAATAAGTGAACACTAAGTGGCCCTTTGTCCATCCTCCGGACGTGGCTTGGTCACCCCAGGAGGATGGACCAGACCTACTGCTATGGCGGAATTATAGAGCGCACGACCAGTAGGGGAGACCACGCCTGCGGCCTTTAAAGATGTCTGCCAACAGGCGACAGTGAAGCATGCCACATTAACACCAACTTGAGCAGACATTCCTTTTAAAGCCGCAGGCGTGGTCTCCCCCTACTTGGTCGGGTGCCCCTCTACTAATTCCCCATACAGTAGGTCTGTCATCCTCTGGTGTGACCAAGCCACGTCCGGAGGATGGACAAAGGCCACTTAGTGTTCACTATTACTGCTGTTCAAACATTTGTTACCTTTTTATATATGTTGTATATTGATAAGTTTGAGCTCTCTTCTAGAGAGCTCAACTTCCCAGCTTGTGTTCTCTACTGAGACAGCATCGTTTCCGATGGCTGGGCCATGTCCGGCCGGATGGATGATGGATGAATTCCCAAAGGACATCATCTCTATGCAGAACTTCGTCTGGAAAGAGACAGATTGGTCACACCCCAGCTGTGTTTCAAGGATGTCTGCAAGAATGATCTCAGGTATTTTGGCATTGCCTCCTTCCAGCTGGAAAATTTGGCTCAGGACCGCCCTCGGTGGCGGCAGGCTCTTCGTAGAGGACTGTTTCATATCTGAGTCACCCTGGCGCAACACCATGAAGCCAAAAGGTCCAGAAGAAAGCAATGCAACAAAGCACGCCAGATCAACATCTTCCGGGACAGCCTTTACATGCGACACTGTGGTCGAGAATGTTTTTCTAACATTGGACTTTACATTCACAGGAGGTGCTGTACTTCAGGGACACAAAAACATATTATTATAGTTCTTCTGAGACTGAAATACCCAATGATAATATTGATAAGTACCGTTGTTTTAGATTGTTAGTATGTATATTTACCAAACTCCTCCGCATGAGCAGGATGTGACACAAGGTCAATTTTCTTAAGCTTTGATCTCTAATATTATTGTTTTTTCTTTGAATGTTTCAAATCAACCTATGAATGATTCTGTATAGAGAAACCGATTAGAATATGATTAAAATAAGTGTAATCTTTTATAATGCGTTCATATTTATTTCGCTAGTTTTCTAATTCAATATATAATTTCATACATTTAAACTTAAATATTTATTGCCTGGAGGGCACATATTCTTGCTAGTTTTTACTAATTTTAACGATATTAATATATGTGTGTGTAATTAAAACTTTTCTCATTTTTTCAATTAAAATTTTTCTTTCAGATACCCATTTTTAGTCCCAGGACTTGATTACATCTTTGATACTTTAGTTGATTGTAAAACTGACAAAGGCATCTCTGATGATATTAAGGTAAGCCCCCCTATTACCCACCCATCTCACACTGATAAGGGTAATCTTCAACTTGTTCCTCGTAAATCCTCTACTATGAAATAAACTGAACCTCATTTATGTCCGTGTTTTTGCAACAAATGTTTTGGATATGTTTGCCAATAAATTTTTTAAATAAAGAACAATATATATGTTGCCAATAAAGGTTTTTAAATAAAGAAAAAATATAGGTTACAATAAATGTTTTTAAATAAAAAAATATATATGTTTACAATAAATGTTTTTAAATAAAATAAAAAAATAGTGTTTACAATAAATGTTTTTAATAAAGAAAACTATAAGTTTACAAAAATAAATATATATGTTTACAATAATGTTGTTTACAAATAAATGTTTTTAAATAAAAAAAAATATATGTTTACAATAAATGTTTTTTAAATAAATAAAAAATATATGTTTACAATAAATGTTTTTAAATAATAAAAATATATATGTTTTACAATAAATGTTTTTAAATAAATAAAAAATTATTGTTTACAATAATGTTTTTAAATAAAGAAAATATATAATGTTTACAATAAATGTTTTAAATAAATAAATATATATGTTTACAATAAATGTTTTTTAAATAAATAAAAAGATATGGTTTACATAAATGTTTTAAATAAATAAAAAAATATATGTTTACAATAAATGTTTTTTAATAAAAAAATATTATATGTTTACAATAAATGTTTAAATAAATAAAAAATATATGTTTACAATAAATGTTTTTAAATAAAGAAAATATATATGTTTACAATAAATGTTTTTAAATAAATAAAAAATATATGTTTTACAAAAATGTTTTTAAATAAATAAAAATATATTATGTTACAATAAATGTTTTTTTAAATAAAGGAAAAAAATATATGTTTACAATTAAATGTTTTTAAATAAATAAAAATATATATGTTTACAATAATGTTTTTAAATAAATAAAATAATATATATTATATTTACAATAAATGTTTTTAAATAAATAAAAATATATGTTTACAAAAATTGTTTTTAAATAAATAAAATATATATGTTTACAATAAATGTTTTTAAAATAAAGAAAAATATATGTTTTACAATAAATGTTTAAATAAATAAAATATATATGTTTACAATAAATGTTTTTAAATAAATAAAAAATATTATGTTTACATAAATGTTTTAAATAAGAAAAATATATATGTTTACAATAAATGTTTTTTAAATAAATAAAATATATGTTTACAATAATGTTTTTAAATAAATAAAATATATATGTTTACAATAAATGTTTTTAAATAAAGAAAAATATATGTTTACAATAAATGTTTTAAATAAATAAAATATATATGTTTTACAATAAAGTTTTTAAATAAATAAAAAATATATGTTTACAAAAATGGTTTAAATAAAGAAAATATATATGTTTACCAATAAATGTTTTTAAATTAAATAAAATATATATGGTTACAATAAATGTTTTTAAATAAATAAAAATATTTATGTTACAATAAATGTTTTTAAATAAATAAAAAAATATATGTTTACAATAAAATGTTTTAAATAAAGAAAAATATATATTTTACAATAAATGTTTTTAAATTAAATAAAAAATATATGTTTACAATAAATGTTTTAAATAAAATAAATATATATGTTTACAATAAATGTTTTTAAATAAAAGAAAAAATATATGTTTACAATAAATGTTTTTAAATAAAGAAAATATATATGTTTACAAAAATGTTTTTAAATAAATAAAAATATATGTTTACAATAAATGTTTTTAAATAAAGAAATATATATGTTTACAATAAATGTTTTTAAATAAATAAAAAATATATGTTTACAAAAAATGTTTTTAAATAAATAAAAATATATATGTTACAATAAATGTTTTTTAATAAAGAAAAAATATATGTTTACAATAAATGTTTTTAAATTAAATAAAATATATATGTTTACAATAAATGTTTTAAATAAATAAAAAATATATGTTTACAATAAATGTTTTTAAATAAGAAAATATATAATTGTTTACAAATAAATGTTTTAAATAAATAAAATATATATGTTTACATAAATGTTTTTAAATTAATAAAAAAATATATGTTACAATAAATGTTTTTAATAAATAAAAAATATATGTTTACCAATGTTTTTAAATAAAGGAAAATAATATGTTTTTAAAATAAATAAAAATATATATGTTTACCCAATAAATTTTTAAAAAATAAAAAAATATGTTTACAATAAATGTTTTAAATAAATAAAAAATATTATGTTTACAATAAATGTTTTTAAATAAAGAAAAAATATATGTTTACAATAAATGGTTTTTAAATAAATCAAAAAAATATATGTTTACAATAAATGTTTTTAAATAAAGAAAATATATATTGTTTACAATAAATGTTTTTTTTAAATAAAGAAAATATATATGTTTACAATAAATGTTTTTAAATAAAGAAAATATATATGTTGCAATAAATGTTTTTAAATAAAGAAAAAATATAGGTTTACAATAAATGTTTTTAAATAAAGAAAATATATATGTTTACAATAAATGTTTTTAAATAAAGAAAATATATATGTTTGCAATAAATGTTTTTAAATAAAGAAAAAATATATGTTTACAATAAATTTTTTTAAATAAAGAAAAAATATATGTTTACAATAAATGTTTTTAAATAAATAAAAAATATATGTTTACAATAAATGTTTTTAAATAAATAAAAAATATATGTTTACAATAAATTTTTTTTAATAAAGAAAATATATATGTTTACAATAAATGTTTTAAATATGTTTGCAATAAATGTTTTTAAATAAAGAAAATATATTTAGTATTGTAAAATAACAGGTGCAAGAAAAATAAACATTTATTGCAAAAACACGGACATAAATGAGGGTTCAGTTTATTTTATGGTAGGAATTTACGAGGAACAAGTTAAGTTTTACCTGATATAGTACTAGAAAAATAGCGAGTATTTTATATAGAATTTACTAAGTTTTCCTGGCACTCTGTATCCGTGTGTTTTCTTGACTATTCATCCAACACCAAAAATCACTTTCAGAAACACAATTTCTTGTATTTGAGCATGCTCAACTAACTCACTATGTGAAGTGTGAAAAACACTGTCACTCCTTAAATTTTCCCCCAGTCTTTTATTATGGCAAGCACAGCCAACTGGTTAATCAATGCACATGGTTTCCTTTGATAAAGCAGTTATTTCTGTGTAATGATGTTTCATCAAATCAGTTTTCTAGCAAGCGACAGTCAGTATTATAATTGCCTCCCAGCACATTTATATTCCTTACTGAAAATTTAATAAAAATGAATGATAAGGTACATAGTATTATTTGGATTATTTGGACTATTGTCCTCATCTTCATTGTTATCTGTACACGTTTTGGCTGATGTGCTCTCCGGCCTTTTTCAGGTATTTCTTGTTGGTCTTGGGAACTTTCTCGGACTTGGGACCCTTCTTTTCAGACTCGGGAACCTTCTTGTCATAATAAGGAACCATCATGAAACCTTGAACTAACCCTTTATTCAGTCCACGGGGGTATCCTGTTCTCATTCCGCTAACCATATCTGGGGTACAGGGTTAAGTTGTGTTAATTATTATTCTATGTTACTGCTGTAGTCTGAGAAAGTTCCTGAGCCCGACAAGAAATACCCGAAGAAGGACGGAGGGCACATTGGCTGAAACATTGTGCAGATAACAATGAAGATGAGGACAATAGTCCAAATAATACTAATTATCAAGCCTCATCTAAAAAATTCTGAGAAAAAGGTACATAGTTTCAAATAAATGTGTTACTGTAGAGATTTTTTTTTTTGTGTTTCAGGTCCTGGTTTTTCGAGAGGGTCAGTCGTGTCCCCTGCTGACAGCTGTCATCAGTATGCCAGTGAGTGAAGTATTTGTGAATGAATGAACCAAAAAAAACCAAATTACAATCTTTCTGTTTCAGTTGATAATAATAATTTATAAATGGCTATTTCTGTGTGCATGTATGTAGAGGTAAGAGTGTGTGAAAAGCTGGTTGTTTTTAAGCTAAAAAGAAAAATACATTAAAACCTATTTATTTATTCATCTGTTTGTTATGCCTCCTTGGGCATCAGGGTAGGTTGATTTTGGAACTGTAACGTCTCCCATGTGACAAAAGCTGCAAATTCACATAAAGAATTACAACACAAAATATGTTTCTTCAAAACTTTGGACTTCGTTTGAGGAAATAGATTTCAATCTTTTAAAGTGTTATTACTGTTACAGGTTAATTATTATAAAAAGAAGCATATCTAAGGTGTCAGTGATGATGGGGCATATTTTCAATTTGAATTCTAGTTATAATATTTTATTGGTTTCGTTTAAAATGACAACCTTTTCTGTTTGAAATATGGAAATTGCTAAATTTTCTAATCAATTTCTAGGCTAAATTTTACGAAAACAAGGATTTTTGGTGAATTTTAGTAGACGATCTTTGATTCTATTTCCTCAAACAATGGTGCAAGTAAGAGTTTTTGGTATCAGTATTCACTATACCAACACACAACTTAATGCATAAATTATAAATAGTTTAAAACAGGGAGTTACTTTTCAATCACCCTGTCAGGGAAGCATAGACATAAAATCAATGGTGCTTGGTAACTGTCAGGTTCTCACCAAAGTGATTTTCAAACAAAGTTTAAACTTTGTTTGAAAATGTATGAAGAATTAAACATCCCCTAAAAATAATCCCAAGTGTTATATTTGGGAGTGAAAATTAATATAAACCCTGTCGTATTTTCAGGAAAACACTATATATATATATATATATATATATATATATATATATATATATATATTAAGAAATGGATATAAAGTAACCTACTCGAGTTTCATCATCTGAATGTCAGGGTTACATCTGAATTAATCAACTTGATTAATTCAGCGGATGTAACCCTGACAATTCAGATGATGAAACTCTACTTTATATCCATTTCTTAAATAAATTTTGCTCTACATTGTATTGAGCACTTTGTATTTGGGATACTATGCGCTCAACGATCGTATACCCAACTGCTCATACATTAACGCATATATATATATATATATATATAAATGAATCCAACATTAACGCATATATATATCCAAATGAATCCAACATTAACGCATATATATATATTATATATATATAATATATATATATATAGTTAAGAGTAAGGAAATGAATCCAACAGTATATGTATAGATAAAATGGTATGAAAAACATGTTAAATTGAATTTATTTTTACAAGTTTTGCATATGTGTTTTTCATAATGCAAAATTGTAAAAATAAATTCAATTTTGTTTTTCATAGCATTTATTATCTATCTATCTATCTATCTATCTATATATATATATATATATATATATATATATATATATATATATAATATATAAAGGTAAAAGTATCCAACTGACTGGTATATAGGGGATAATTCTATTTTGGATCCTCAATATCTCTTGTACATCCAAAATACATGCTTATGTTGATGCAAATTTGTATATTTATACAAGGATTTTTAGAAATTCCTAAGAGAGTCCAATGTATAATAACTAATAAATTGTTTATATATAGTGCAATATTTATACTTTCAAAAACAGAAAAACCATATTTGGTTATTATAAATTTAATTCGACCCAAACTCAATCGTAATAAGCTATATGATGAGACTAGGCTGAGACTATTGAGTTCGGGTCAAAACAAATTTATAATAGCCAAATGGGGGTTTGTTAATTTTTTTTCATTGAAAGTATATATATATATATGTATAAGTAATGAATCTGACTGAATATAGATAAAAGGATATATGCTGTTAAAGTGAAAATAACATAGCTGATATTGAACAATATTTCGATTTTATGAAATCGTCATCAGAGCTAACAACACAGAGTATAAACAAGCTCTGATGACAATCGAAATATTCTATGTTATATTTTGTGGTGATTATATACATATATATATATATATATATATATATATATATATAAAACGTAAAAGTATCCACTGATGGTATGTTGGATAATTCTATTTAGGATCCTCAATATATCCTGTACATCCACAATGTATGCTCATGTTGATGCAAACTTATAGATTTATATAAGGATTTTTACAAATCCTTAGAGAGCTCAATGTATGATAATTAATTATATACAGAGCAATATTTATATTTTCAAAGAAAGAAAATTTGGCTATAAATACAAATAGCCAAATGATGGTTTGTTAAGTTTTTCTTTCTTTGAAAGTATATATATATATATATATATATATATATATATATATATATATATATAATATACAAGGTGTATCATAAAATTATCGCGATTGAAGCTGTGTTTACCAAGATAGAAATAAACAATGAATGGAACGTTAATTTTTTCAGAATACAAGGTGTGTCAAAATCTTGATACTTTTTTGACACACCTTGTATGTATATATATATATATATATATATATATATATATATATATATATATACTAAACTTATTGGTAAACCCTTGCAGTTAAGAAAGAAACCTGGCAAATAGTTGATAGTAAAAGTATACTACCAAACTTTACCTGGAGAAAAAATAATGAAAAAAAGAAAAGACCAAGAGGGTTGTACCAACCAAAAATAATTGATTAATACTATAACACTTGGCCAAAAGAATATATATATATATATATATAAATCGCTAGGATTATCTAAAGCTAAAATTTAAAAAGTGCTCATCAGGGCAAGAATCTTGCCCTAATGAGCTACTAAGCGAAACTATTAGTAGGTATATCTGACTCATTAGGTTTAACATATATATATATTGTAATACAGGTACAAGTGATAACCTACTCGAGTTTCACCATAAGGATCTTCAGGGTTAAATCCACTGGATTAATCAAGATATTGATTAATTGCAGTCGATTACACATGTGTGTCTTTCGTGATAAACGGTTTGTTACGGTAATGAACCGTTTATCGTGAAAGACACACACACGTGTAATTGACTGCAATTAATCAATATCTTTATTAATCCAGTGGATTTAACCCTGAAGATCCTTATGGTGAAACTCGAGTAGGTTATCATTTGTACCTGTATTACAATAAATTTGCTCTACGAACGTATTGAGCACTTTTTATTTGTTATATCGCTGTCTCACCTTTCTGAATTTTGCATCAACTAACCATTGTGACCATCTTCACCGGTAAGTCACCTTTTCCAAAATAACATATATATATATATATATATATATGACTCATTAGATTTATCTTTATTATTTGCTCTACTTAGGTATTGAGCACTTTTTACTTATTAGCTATTTCCTAGCGGTTATATGAATATATATATATCTTATATACATATATATACATATAAATTGTTTTTTCTTTTGGCCAAATACTATACCAATAGATTATTTTTTGTTGGTACGACTATCTTGGTCTTTTCTTTTTTTTTCAAAAATTTTTTCTCCCCGGTTGATGTTTGGTAGTATATTTTTACAATCAAACTATTTGCTGTTTTTTTTCTCACCGCAAGGATTTACCAACACGCTTGGTATATATATATATATATATATATATATATATAAAGTTAAACCTAATGAATCATTATAAGTTGTTATTAGTATCAAGCAATTGAGAAATCTAATCTCTGTTAAGACAAATTACTAAAATTGTTAGTTTCATGCTATGAGGCTATTTACAGGTAACTAATTGCCTTGTTCTGTGAATTTCTGCTAACAGATATATGGAACACCTGAAGCACCTGATGAATTTGAAATCTATTATTAAAGCATTGTATCAGGTAAATTAATCAAGCTAATCCCATTTAGTGCCCAGGTGCAGATGGTTAATCTAATCTTAAAGATCAATTTGATGAATTTGAGATGAAGAGAGTGACCAGCCTCTTCATGTTTGAATGGTGATGCACTGAAAGAGTCAGATTGTTATGAAATAATTGTATTTTATATTAAATATTCAGTGATTTACATTCACTAGATTAAAAATGTTCGTCTTTTTCTCAGTATCCGCTTCAATTTGGAATTTTTAACACAATACAGAAATAAACTAGGGAAAAAAGTATTCTTTTATATTTTGAAAATAGTGACTAAAACACTCACAGAGTACTCGAGACTCTTAGGAAATGGGAAATTAGTGACGACACTGATGAGAAATAAGAATTAGGCCGATAAGCAACACCAGATAATCAGGATTTACATTCTTGCATTTCATCTTTGCTGATTTGTATGGTTTGATTTTTAACCAAGGGGCGTTGCAAGTTGATAATGGTTGTATAATTAAGAACACAATTATTATTATTATTATCTTTATTATTATTATTAATTTTTCACACCTGTCGTAGCTGGTGGTTCACTGGAGGCTGAGTGACAGCAAGTCTCCTCAGGTCTCCTGAACTCTTCTAAGTATTCTAGCTGATCCTAACAGTGCTGTAGTTTGGATGATCTCGATTCTTCCTCTAATTTCCAATTCACCCAAATTCTTATATTTTTCTCTGTAGCATGTTCTTTTGCTTTCCTTTCTTTCTTTCTAATAAAGATGGAATAGTCCATTATGTAGCATAACTCCAGGACGAGGTATGTCACATAGGCCAACTCAAATTGTAGTAGTAGTTGCCATTAGTAGTAGTAATAGTCGTTAGTTCAGAAACAACATACATACAAGTTGTATAGTCCCAAGGGGCTGTGTATTTATTTCTAGGCTCGTGGGTTCTTTTTAAGAGAGAAGGAAAGATAGAAAGAGAGAGAGGGTACGGTCAAATTATTCTATCTTCTCATATATTATGATGTTTTGTACTGCTGTCCCAAACCCAATACGAGAGACCGGCAGACACGTCTGCTCTCACCAGAGCCCATTTTCTTCTATTCTGTTTCTCGTTCCGGCGTCACATCTGTTTCTGGACAAAGCCTGGAACTTCCGTTTTTATTTTTAAATCTATTTCCGGGGTCATTCTTCGGTCAAATTACTGGCACCCCGCTTAGTGTTTCTTATTTCTTCTCCCTCCCTTTCCCTGTCAATACTTAAATTCTCCATAGACCATAATAATTATGCTACACATTATTTAGTCGACCCGTGATGCTTAAGGATAGAGCCCAGGTGGATGAGCAGTTCATGACATGCAATACTCCACTTTGGCCCTATCTTGGGCTAGACGGGCGGTTGGAGAGGCCCCCTCCGATCAATCGGCTGGTCACGTCAAGCCCTAGCACCTATATGATTTTCCCAACCCTATTGCCCTTATGGCAAGCCCCAACCCCTTTTTATCATATTGGTGCTAGAAGGCAGTGGCTGCAGGTCTACATGTCCTGGGAATGACATTAAACTCTATCTGATGGTGAGGTTCCAGTTTTGGAGGTTTAGGGAATGTGGAGTACCCCTTCATCACCATTGCTCCCTGGTCCACTCTGACCCAGAGTGGTAGTACCTGTTAGGGCCCCATCTATGGGTTAAATAGAAAAAATGTATTTATAAAAAAATTGTATTATCCATTAAGAATTGATTTATTTCAAAACTTTATCGGCATTAGATGACCCACAGAGGTTGATATGCCGTAAAACAAAACAAACCAAACCAAACATTATTTAGTTTCAGCGATAGCACGCAAATATTCAGATATTCAGAATGCCTATCCTGTGAATTCTCGGGATTATCAGTGTTAAGTTTTTAAATGCCATCCTTGGCCAGTTGAAAAGGGCTTGAAGTAAGTAAGTCCTGAATTATGGAATCTTATGGTAAGCGATTAAGTCCTATCCAGCGTATTGTTAAAGGACCAGTGATTTAATCCTATGTCCGTCGTCAATGAAAGTCAAAGTAGTTATGGTCAGTATGCTCCGTTTAAGTATTGTATCAACAGAAGAGTACTGCCAGCGATTGGCCAAGAGTTTGATCACATAGTTCTCGCCGAGTCTATATGTAGGAGTGGACGTCTAGCACACACCTTATATACAAAAAATCTCAACAATCAGTGAAGAGGTTAAAGATCAATTTGATGAATTTGAGATATAAAGAGAGAGAGACTGAGAGAGAGATAGAGAGAGAGAGAGAGAGAGAGAAGCAATTTCATGTTTGAATGGAGATTCACTGAAACAGTCAGGTTGTTATGAAATAATTGTATTATATATTTAGTGATTTAGAATTGTACAAAAATTGAACCAAATAAAATGTGTCATTTTCTTTGATGTTGCCTTGTAATATCTAATTTTATTTTTATTTTAATTATTTCTTGCATTGTTCTATACTCAGTTCTCTTCTGGTTTTCTCATATAGTACCTAAAAGAGGACAATGTCCTTACAATCAAAAAAGAAGATAAGAATTAAAAATGTATGTGTCATTTTCTTTGATGATTTCTT
Source organism: Doryteuthis pealeii (assembly GCA_023376005.1). NCBI lineage: Eukaryota > Metazoa > Mollusca > Cephalopoda > Myopsida > Loliginidae > Doryteuthis > Doryteuthis pealeii. The sequence goes on along the minus strand of CM042172.1, from coordinate 9,152,158 downwards.
TTGATGATTATAATATATAATTTCATTATTATTTTGTTATTTCTTGTGTTGTTCTATACTTCGGTCTCTTCTGGGTTTGTCATATAGTACCTAAAAGAGGACAATGGAATTGTCTGTTTTCTATAAATAGTGAAATCTCAGACAAGAAAATGAGTAAAACTTCATAGTATCTTGTCTAGTAAACTTTTTTCTTTACTTAAAATACTCGTGTTTTTGGTAATTATGAACTTTTATTTAATAAAGTAGGGTGTCCCAGAAAAAACAGAACCCACAAATTTTGTAATAAAACTGTTAATTTTAACTTGGGGGTTAGGATTGGGGTTCTGTTTTTTCTGGGTCAGCCTGTACAGAAAAAACAGAACCCAAATTACTTATTTTCCCATTAAACTAACCCTAAACCCCAACCCAAACCCCTAATTTATTTGTTTAATGGGAAAATTAACAGTTTTATCGCAATATTTGTTTTTTTCTGGGATACCCTAATTTACTAAACAAAAGTTCATAATTACCGTGTTTTCTTTCTACTTTCTCTGTTAGCTCAGAATTGCAACAAGTTTATGCATAAAATATTATTTTAAAGAATGTAACCCTAAATTTATGAGTGTTTTGAAACATAATTTTATTTTTCTAAAGTTTTCTTTTCTTAATTGTCTCTTGAATTACAGAAATAAAAAATATATTTGTTTAATTTATTTTCTTTTTTACCTGATAAGAATATATCAATAAAAAGAAACTAAGAATTAAAATGAGTCCTTACAATTGAAAGGTCAGAATTGAAAATGAAAAATTTTTCATATTACAGTTTCTTTTTATGATTTACATCTAATATAGTATTTAAAAAAAAGTACCCTGTGGTTTAAAATGTTTTCATGAATTTTTGTAGTTCACCAAAAAATTAAGAATTTTTTTTTTACATATGTATGTGCATATGTGTGTATTTGTGTGTGTATGTATATATATATATATATATATATATATATATATCTGACTGTGTGTATATACATATACATTTATATGTATACATTTGTGCGTGTGTGTATATATATATATATATACACACACGCATGATATGCCGAAACACGTGTCTGTGGATGACTTATTAATTATTAATATATATATATATATATATATATACAGAATGTTCGGGAGAAATTTGACAGTTTTATAAGGAAAAAGACAAAGTGCTTGGTAACTACAAAATTTAATGAATTGTAAAGAAATTCAACAGGCCTGGGAATTACACTACTGACAACAATGTTCACTCAAAATAACTGCCATTAGCGTCAATCACAGCCTCAATCCTACTTTGGAGCCTGGAGCAAGCTGATATTACAGTTTCCCTGGGAAGGGTTTCAAAAACTACCTTAATTCTGTTGATTAACTGGGCTTTTGGCAAATTGGTGTCTTTCTCAAGAGCGCCCCATACATAATAATCCATGGGGTTAAGATCTGCGCAGTTTGGAGGCCAAACATTGGGACTGGTGTAGTCGTAAAAATTCACCGAAAATCATTTTTGACTTTTCTCATAGGTGTGGCAGGAGGTTGAATCCTGCTGCCATACATATGGCCCACCATTGGCTACTCTTGTTATCCAGAGCTTGATTACAGTGTTTAGCAACTCCATGTTGGCATCTGAATTGGGCTGTATACAAGCCATCTGTTATTCTGTATGTGCTTTTGATCTTGGCAAAATCTTTTCTCATCAGAAAAGAGCCAGATTGTTTGTGGTTCAGCAGGATGTTTCACTTTGCTCAGAAGTTTCTTCGCCTTTGTCAGATGATTTTCACGGACCTTTTCTGGGTGCAGTTGACCTCAGCGACGCTTGTATGAATAGTAGCGAAGGTCTTCATTGAGTGCAAGCTTCATGGTAGAGGCTGAAACATTCAAGTCACATGACAAAGCCCGAATTCCAATGCCAGGGTCCTCCAACACTTGCATTCTGCAGATTTTTCGAGGAATTCTGCTGTATGAATGCAATTAGATTGTCTATTATGTTGCTTTCTTCTAGCCACAGCTTGTAGTCTCCATTACAATTCACCAGTTCATGCCTGATGTTTTTACAGTGTTCAGGGAGCATTGGGCAGCAACCATAATCTCCTTGTTTTGATGGCTGGCACAGATCATCATGATACAAGCTATTCTCTTCCATGATTCAGGTGGGTTCCAGTCATCCATTCTATCTGTCATCACGTATATGAATGAAGAAGGGTCCAAGCTTTTAAATAATGTGTAGTGTGCATCAATACCTCCAACCTACCGAGAAAAATAACCAAATATAAGTATGTCAAATTTATTCCGAACACACTGTATACCTGTATAGGCACAACTTTCTTAATGTATAAAGCACTCCAACCTCTACCTCCAATGCTGAATGAAATTGCTCACAGGTTGTAACGTGGCGGTATATGATCACAGTACTCAAAGCGATATACGTTACATTCTAATATTGATATATGTTGTATAGCGGGTCTTGTCAACGTGCCTCCAAATTCACAACACTAAAAAGGTGTTCGGCACGTGGCGGTCATCTTGTCGATAAAAAAAAGTACAACGTGAGAAATATATCGTCACAAGCTGCTTAGCTTTTATTTCCAGGGCTAGTCTTGTGGGCTGTGTCAGAGAGGAGGAAAGGCAGAGAGAAAGAGGACACTGTTAAATTACTGTGATCCCACAACTGGGACCAGAGGTCCGGTCCGTACCCTATGCATCCGAAAGCAAAAAGAGGCCGGTATTTTTTTTCATCGTTCCACGTCACCGCATGACTTCCGGTTCCGGTCAACACCCGAAACTTCCGGTTGACATTCAATTCTCCATTCGGGGGGTCACGCCCGGTCAAACTTGCGACAAACGTTTTGTGGTCATCACTTTTTTTTAAAACCTTTACTATCTCTTATTTCTTCTTCCTCTCTTTTCTAATAGTAGTTCTCGCAAAACTCAGGATATTCCCCATCTTGCTACACAGGCGAAGTTCTTGGAATAGGGTTTCTTCCTGTCGACTGAACCTTAAAACACAAAAGGAAAAGTTTTTGTTTTTTTCCTGCCAATAATAATAAAAGTCCAAAAATGAAAATAAAAACAACAACAATATCTTTACTAATATTCTTTTATTACTATCTTTAACTCCATTTTGTCATTGTTGCTTTTTTTTATTACAACATTATGGGTCGATAAAATCTTTGAGACTCCGATGAAGCTTGAAGTTGCTTTTCAAAATAATAACAGTAAAAATGCTCATCTGAACATTTCAAGGAAAAAAAAAAATGATGAAAAAAATATTATTAAAAGTATTTTTATTTAAAAACTATTATCATTGTTACTAGATTGGTGCAAAAATAATTACAGTTTTTTTTTATTTTTTATTTTTTTGTTATTTTTACTTTTAAGATGAAGTAGGGTAAAATAAATTCTATGGTTCCAGGGGACTGTCCCTCCAGGATTTGCCTGCCCCTTTGCTAAAAGGTGCTTGGCTGGGTTTATTGCCTGGGCACACAACAAAATTGATTGCAGTTTTTTTTTTTGTTATTTTTACTTTTAAGATGAAGTACGGTAAAATAAATTCTATGATTCCAGGGGAATCTCCCTCCAGGATTTGCTTGCCTCTTTGCTAAAAGGTGCTTGGCTGGGTTTATTGCCTGGGCACACAACAAAATTAATTGCAGTTTTTTTTGTTTTGTTATTTTTACTTTTAAGATGAAGTACGGTAAAATAAATTTGATGGTTCCAGGGGACTGTCCCTCCAGGATTTGCTTGCCCCCTTTGCTAAAAGGTGCTTGGCTGGGTTTATTGCCTGGAGCCTATGACACACCACAAGGACAATGCCGATCTGACTATGCCTTTTTTGCACTGTCCGTTGCATGAGCTTCAGTTTGTTCATAGCTAGTCATAACTACTCAAAAAATGAAAAAAAATAATGAAAATTATTTCCATTTATTTCAAGACCATAATTGCTGTTTCTAGATTGGCGATAATTTTTTGTTGTTTTTTGTTTTTTTTACCTTTAAAGTGGAAAGTGTATATTTATGTATACATTCATGTATAGATATAGATATGTAGGTATATCTCCTGTGTCTTGTATATAAATTCAGATATCTGGTTTTCTTAGGGATTACAAATACAGCTATTTCAACTATATGTATGTATACATTCATGTATAGATATACATATGTAGATATATCTCATGTGTTTGATATATAAAATTCAGATATAATGGCTAATGTTTTCTCAGGGATTACAAAGACAGCTATTTCAACTATATGTATGTATATAGATATGTAGGTATATCTCCTGAGTCTTGTATATAAATTCAGATATCTGGTTGGTTAATGTTTTCTCATGGATTACAAAGACAGCTATTTCAACTATATGTATGTATACAGATATGTAGGTATATCTCCTGTGTCTTATATATAAATTCAGATATCTGGTTGGTTAATGTTTTCTCATGGATTACAAAGACAGCTATTTCAACTATATGTATGTATATAGATATGTAGGTATATCTCTTGTGTCTTATATAAAAATTCAGATATCTGGTTGGCTAATTTTTTCTCAGGGATTACAAAGACAACTATTTCAATTATATGTATGTATACATTCATGTACAAATATATATATGTAAGTATATCTCCTGTGTTTTATATATAAAATTCAGATATCTGGTTGTTTAATGTTTACTCAAGGGATATCAAAAACTACTATTTATACATCTCAGCAAAGGTAAATCTGTGTGTGCATACTTTTGAATATAAGTAAATAATATATTATATATATTTAATATATAATATATCTTATTATAATGGAGATTGTTTGTTTTTCTGTCTGTAACCGAAACTATATTCCTACTGAAGTCACAATTCTCTTAGTTATTGACATCACATTCTCCATGATTTTATTTTTATCAATTATTAATAAAATTGTCTTACATTATTAATACTGTTAACCATGTCTACATACTGACAACATGCTATTATATTTATATATACAAGAAAATAGCAGTTTACAGTGTGAATGGGAAGGCTAATTTGCATATTAATATTAAAAAATCGAATTTAATAAATATGTGCTTAGTATTATTGATTTCTAACTGGTTTTATTTTAATGAATATAAGCAAAAATCTCTTCAATGAATCTTAAATGAAATCCATTAACAATATAAAATAACTGTCATTTTATTCTTTACTTCCTCTTATAACTAAATACTTAGATTAGAAAAAATAACAATGAAAGACGAGAGTGATGGAAGAGTAAGTTTCAGTTGTTCCATTTTTTATTATACTCCCTCTGATTCAAATATTTTATTATACTCCCTCTGTTTCAAATCTTTTTATATGTATTCTTATTTAGTTTCATTAGCCTTTCCAATTTAATACAATATTTTATTACATTAAAACTTAAATACTTGCACACGGAGGGTGCATATATTTGCTAGTATATATAATATATTATATTATATTATATAACTTAAATATATATATTTACCAACTCCTCCATACAAGCAGGATGCGACACAAGGTCAATTTTTTAAGCGGAGTTTAACAGGTTTGAATTCAGAGTTTTCCTTCTCCTAGACTGGTTACCTTGCCGTGGTTAAAGAGCCCAGTCTTCCCTGTTATTTACCCATAACTGGAGGGAGAATTGGATTCATACCTTTCCCAAGGGTATTAGCACCATGTGAATAGCCAACAGCTTCGTCCAGGAATTGAACTTGGGTTGACAAGTCCATTTCCCACGACTAACCATTAGACCACATGCCTCCATAGTATAACTTAAATATATATATATGACTTATATAAGTAAATGATATATATATTCAATATATAATATAATTATGTTATATTATATAACTTAATATTTTGATGAAACTTATGAACATATGGATCAATATTGGTTCCAGGATTATTTGTAACGGAAATGATAGCCTCGAAGATGAGGGGCGGTTGGGCCTTGTGTCTAGTGGCTTTGGCCACTGGACTGTGGAGGAATTAAATTAACAGCATCACCCCAGTGAGCCATCCCTTAAGGCAACACCTGCCCCCTTGATTTGAAGGGGAAGGGCTGGATTTATTGCCCAGTGCCTGAAGCACCTTAATAGGGGAATACTGATGGGATCCACGCATTTTTTGTGCTGACATCCCATTAGCTTCAGTTCATGAATGGCCTCCACAAAAATGGACCTTTGTGTCTGGTTGGCATGGTGGGATGCTTGAATATATAATAAAGTTGATCGAAGTTGAATGCTGAGGATTTATTACCAACTCAACCTTCACATTTTTGACTAAACTTGGACTTTCTCCACCAGACAAGAGGAAATACATCAAAATGATTCAGAATAAGGCTCTAACCACATCAGTGTGGATATGGCAATTCTACAATGTGACATCAAACCAACAAAGTCTAGTGATATGATGAAATACAGCTGGTGCGATCTGGGTTAGTGGTAATGATGCTTCAGCCCCGAAACCATGGCTGAACCCAGAGACCTCTTCTGATCACGGCTTTGTTAGATGCAATGCTACTGTGTACACAGCAGTTGTTGTATGAAGTTATTGATAGTTAAAACTGTAATTGCTTTTGCACCAACCTATTATTATTATTATTATTATTATTATTATTATTATTACTGAAAACTTTTTTTCTCCAAAGATATCTCTCCTGTGTCTTATATATAAAGTTCAGATATCTGGTTGGCTAATATTTTCTCAGGGTTGTCAAAGATTACGATTTGTATATCTTAGCAAAGGTAAATCTGTGTGTGTATACTTTTGTATATTAATTAATATTTTTTTTTGTATATTAATTAATATTTTAATAAAACTAATAAACTTATACATCACCATTAACAGAGATGAAAGCCTTGAAGATGATGAAGATAGAATTAATGGTTAAAACTGTAATTGTTTTTGCACCAAACTATTATTATTATTATTATTATTATTATTATTATCATCATTATTATCATTATCATTATTATTATTATTATTATTATTTTGATTACTGAATCCTTTTTTGCTCCAAAGATATCTCTCCTGTGTCTTATATATAAAGTTCAGATATCTTGTTGGCTAATATTTTCTCAGGGATGTCAAAGATTACGATTTGTATATCTTAGCAAAGGTAAATCTCTGTGTGTATACTTTTGTATATTAATTAATATTTTTTGTATATCAATTAATATTTTAATTAAACTTATAAACTTATACATCATCATTAACAGAGACGAGAGCCTTGAAGATGATGAAGATAGAATTAATGGTTAAAACTGTAATTGTTTTTGCACCAACCTATTATTATTATTATTATTATTATTATTTTGATTACTGAAAACTTTTTTGCTCCAAAGATATCTCTCCTGTGTCTTATATATAAAGTTCAGATATCTGGTTGGCTAATATTTTCTCAAGGATGTCAAAGATTACGATTTGTATATCTTAGCAAAGGTAAATCTGTGTGTGTATACTTTTGTATATTAATTAATATTTAAATAAAACTTATAAACATCACCATTAACAGAGATGAGAGCCTTGAAGATGATGAAGATAGAATTGATGGTTAAAACTGTAATTGTTTTTGCACCAACCTATTATTATTATTATTATTATTATTATTAAAATTATTATCGTTTGATTTGTTTTTTCATTGACTTTATAACATGATAAAAATAAAAGTCTCATTTTTGTAGACATTCTTTTTATTTTTTAAAATTTTTCGTCCATTTTTTTTTTGTCATAAAAACCATAACAGGTATTCTTGGAGTCTGACTTAAACAACAAAGTCTCTATTCTATTTACAAATTTCGGACAGAGTTACCAAGAATGACAGTTTGGATCATAACAAATAACAATACAAGAAAACTACAGTACAAAATATTCGCATCAAGATATATATATATATATATTTATATATTTATATCTATTTATATAATATAGCTCAAAATAGCTTTTCTTTATCAGAGGGTGAATTATGTGTCTTTATTAAATAGAACGTGGGGGATGGATATATTTTTATGTACATACGTCTTAAATTTGTGGAAGTATTTCCGTTGTTTGTTTATTTTGTTTATTTATAATTTTTTTTTTTTTTATAAAGAAAGAAAACAATTTGAACAATTTTACTTTGGTACTATATGAATAGAGGAGTCCCTTCCGGAATGTGAAGAATGTACAAAAAGAATGTGTGATGTTACTTATTGTCATCTGTGGCTAAATCAGCAATATATTCTTCTTATATATATATTATTATAATGGAGATTGTCTGTCTGTAACCGAAACTATATTACTACTCAAGTCACAATTTCCTTAGTTATTTACATCACATTTTCCATGATTTTATTTTTTATTTAAAACTCAATTATTAATAAAATTGGTTTACATTATTAATACTGTTGGCCTTATCTACATACTAGATATTTATCACGTATCCCACATGTATGGGTTAGGCACAAGGCCCTATTAATGTGGGACTACCCACAAGCCGGGACTCATGGGTGGGAAAGAACAAAAATTGTGTCGATCTCTTTGGCATTCCCCCTCAAGGGGGCGCCTCAGGCACTGGGCAATAAACCCAGCCCTGCCCCTTTAAGTCAAGGGGGCAGGTATTGCCTGGGGGGATAGCCCCCTGGGATCGACGTTATTAACTTGTAAAGATCCAGGGCCGAAGCCACTGGACCCTCGGTGTTGGCCGGATCTACATATTTAATAATATGCAATTGTATTTATATATACAATAAAATAGCACTTTACAGTGTGAACGGGAAGGCTAATTTGCATATTGATATTAAAAATTTGATCTTAATAAATATGTGCTTAGTGTTATTGATTTCTGACTGTTTGGTTTTATTTTAATGAATATAAGCAAAAATCTTGGGGATAAATCTTAAAAGAAATTCATTAACAAGAAGAAATAACTGTCATTTTATTCTTTACTTTCAAATTGAACTCGATGTTGTAGATTTTGGTAATAAATAATACCTAATAATAACCATTTTTATTGCATAATTTTCTACCGCAAATAATAACATCTTTGTGTCTTTGGTTTAGAAAAAAATTAACAATTTATAAAAATGAATTCTTAAATGTGTACTTATTTATGGGTGATACTATAAAATAGTGTTTAAAAAAAAATGATTTTAAACTTTTATGTATTTAACAAATACCTTGCCATTGAAGAAATGTTTAATTAGGAGACAACTATGTTTGATGTCCCGCATCATTTGCATACATTCTTCACATTCTTCACATTCCTGAATGAAGTCCATAGTACCTTTTGCTTTTCCAGATATTGAATTTTTTCCCATTTTTTTTACTTGGAATTCTTTTGGTTGTTTACATGTCAAAAAAGCTTAAGGATTTCACAATGAATAAAAGTAAAGTCGTCCGGGTAGCTTAAAGTCGGTATCAGCCAAACAGCGAGGGAGTCTATCTCCTTTTTCACTTGCGCTAGACCAAGAAGATTGTTTTTAGTGTCTGAGGTGGAGCGCCACACCTAACTTCAGCTCCTCACTTTACCGCACAGATCCCTGTGCTACTCATATGCTGAGTTGGCGAGAGCCGGTACGGAACCAGGAACCTTGTGATTCCTAGTCAAGGACTCTACCGATTGAGCTAAACTGACACATCAAGTTTTATTCATTGGATTTTTCTCCTCCTCCTCCTCCTTTATTCCCTCCCCACTTCAATTTCTCCTCCATTCCCTCGCCCCTTCACTTTCTGCTCTATTCCCTTCCCCTTCACTTTGTCCTCCATTTCCTCCCCCCTTCACTTTCTGCTCCATTCCCTCCCCCCTTCACTTTTTTCCTCCATTCCCTCCTCCCCTTCACTTTCTCCTCCACCCCCCTTCATTTTCCAGCTTTCTTGTTTGCTTTTTTTTTTCTTTATTACTCTTTTACTTTACAATTAGTTTATTGCTAACGTTCTTAAAAAAAACAAAAAACAAAATCCAACAAAAAAAACAAAAAACAAACAAACAAAACAAAAAAAAAACTGTATCATTTGGATTATTCAGACTATTTTCCTCATCTTTATTGTTATCTCTACAACGTTTCGGCCGATGTACCCTCCAGTCTTCTTCAGGTATTTCTTGTCAGACTCGGGAACCTTCTTTTTAAACTTAAGAACCTTCTTGTCGTAATCAGGAGCCATCACGGAACTTTGAATCCAACCTTTTATTCAAGAAATACCTGAAGAAGGCTGAAGAGCATATTGGCTGAAATATTGTACAAATAATATAAATTATCAACCTATAGTCTAAAAAATTCAAAGAAAAACAAAAAACAAAAAATTGTCTGAATTTTTTAGATGAGGCTTGATAATATTATTTGGATTTTTCGGACTGTTGTCCTCATCTTTATTCAGTTGGGAAACATGGTGCTACAGATATAAAAGTTGAGTTAGTACAGTCCTAAGTGACAATCATCTGTAAGTTGCAGGTTCAATCCTGCCCAAGGGCGATAATAACATAGAATAATTAACATAGTTTAACACTTGTACTCGGTCATGGTTAACAGAATTGAGAACAGTCTACCCTGGTGGATTGAATAGAGGGTTCAGTCCGAAGTTCCGTGAAGGCTCCTAATTATGACAAGAAGTTTCCAGAGTTCAAAGAGAAGGTTCCCGAGTTTGAGAAAGTTCCCAAGTTTGACAAGAAACACCCGAAGAATGCCGGAGGGCACTTCAGCTGAAAGATTGTGTATATAACAATAAAGATGAGGACAACAGTCGGAAAAATCCAGATAATACAAAAAATAAAAACAAAAAACCTTTGGACCCTTAGCTTCTTGGTTTTCAAATTTCCTGTACTTGCCTTTACGAAAAAAAAAAAAAAAAAAAAAAAAAAATTAAAAAAAGAACAAACGTTAAAATTTCCTTTCAGGGTCCATACAATTTTTTGGCATTTTTCTTTCTTTTTTCAAAGCTATACCATTGTACCATTAAAAAGAAAGTCAATGAATAACTTGTGACTGTTAACAAAGTCACAGAAAATGTCACAATTTCGTCTTGGACAAAAAGACTTTGTATTTTCTATTTAATACTTCTATACTAGGTATACGCAATTTGTTTAAAATCCGTGTTTTTACAATACAAATCCCCCCCGCCTTTAACTGATGCCTTATACAATTCATTCATTGATAAATCAATACTGAAAATTTAATTAAAATCAGATAATTCTCTGATATTTGGTATTTTTTTTTCAATTGCGAGTGTTAAATTTATTTTGTAAACACGGATTTTACGGTAACTCAAGGCGACCATCTTAAGATATATTTGATAAAAATTGACAGAAAAAATAGTTTAAATGTATTAAAAATAAATTACATGTGTAATAATATTTTGCTTTTTTTTTTTTTTTTTACTGATTCTCATTATGTTACTACTTTTCAACTTAGACAAAAATTTGACCTTAAATAATCAAATTAAAATTAATTTGTTTTTAAAATGAAGAGCAGATGAAAAAATGGGTATCCTTATTCTGTAGCATCTCTCTTAAAACCAAATATCTGCTGAAAGGTCCAAAAGGTTATAAAAAAAAAAAAAAGAAAAAAAAACATTCTAAAATCATCACAGAAAATTCTAGGACTTAAAAGGAACACAACAACAACAACAACAACAACAACAATAATAGTAATTAAGAAAATAGAACAATTCTACATAATTTTTAATGTTTGTACAGAAGACGTTCATTCTAATTTCGATTCCTCCTCCTCCTCCACCTCCTCCTCCTCGCTGAGTTGGAATTATCTCCCCTTGTTTTTCTTTACTCTTCAATTTAACTGGATTGTTGTTATACCGAGCACGGGTGGATGAACAGTTTGACATTTTTTTTTTTAGCTGAAAACTAGGTACCACCAATTTTCCCTGTGAATTTACCCCCTCCCCCCATATTTAACACAATGAAACTTGCATAAAGATTAATATCATCTTGAAAATTCTTTGTCCATTCGAAAGAAGAAACATTAAAAAAAAAACTCCTGATGACTTCTTTTTAAATTTAAAAATCGCCATGCCGGCCATTTCCTCTACATTTATTTATTTATTTATTTATTTCAGTCGTAGACCAATCTAGTTCAGATGTGCCAAATTAATATTAATGAAGATTGGTAGAACCAATTCTTCTGTTGTTGCTTATTTCTGATCACGTATAAAATAACATAGAATTTGAAAACCCATTTCTTGAATTAGTCAGACTAGTATCAATGACCCTGAGTAAAAAAGTTTCTTCAAAAAATAAAGTGGTGTCCTTTCTACAATCTATAAAAATATATCTAAGGTAGGTGGGTTTACTCCCTTTATCAACATACCACTTTTCAAACCAACCAATCGCAGGACTGCAGTTTTTGGCGCCAGAAATCAAAGATAATAATCTTTCTCTTTTCCTAGTAGCATCTCAGAAGCACCAAACATTTAAATTCGTCTCTGCTACTACGAACACTGAAGAGCCATTGTAAGTGCCAGAACTTTAACATAATCATTTACCAAGGACTTAGTTAAATGGAATTATATAAATTACATTTATATATAAATTGTCAGAGTCATTTCAGGAATTAAGTAAGTTTATCAATGAATATTTAATTTATAGTCAGTATCGTTGTTATATAAAAATATTAAAATTCTATGAAAAATCAATCGTCAAATTTTCACAAAAATTTCAATACTTATTCACATTAGGATGAATTTATGTTTAAAATAGTTTTTTTGTGAAAATTAGGGAAATATTCTTTACTAGGTCTACTCTCCCCTTTATTCTATGAAATAAGAGGAAAATAATTTATAGAATTAAAAACATTACCGAGAATTTGTATATTACAATATTTATTTTTGGAATTATTTTTTTTACAGTTAAAATATTATTTTAAAAATGTAATCCTTAACTTTTGAATTTTTTTTTAACTTAAATCTATTTTTCTAAAAATTGTTTTGTACATATGACAAAAACTCAAATTCATTTCTTAATTAAATAAAATATATTTTACTCATACGATTTAAAAGATTTTTTTAAAAGAATCTGGGAAAAACTCAAAATGAGTGAAATAATAATAATAATAATAATAATAATAATAATAATAATTGGGGAAACTAGAGATCAGATGAAGAATTAAGATTATTGAGACCACATCACTTTTAGGATCAGCTAGAATACTGAGACGAACTACGGAAACCTGACGAGACTTGTTGTCATTCAGTCCCCTGTGAAAGATCACCAGCTAACGATGTTATGAAAAGAAATTCAAGGAGAGAAATAATTTAAGGAAATCACTGGGATTTTGAGATACAGACAGATTACCTAATCCCGTCCATAAGACCAGACCTTGCATTAATCAACAAGAAGAAGAGAACTTGTCAACTGGTGGATTTTGCCGTCCCAACGGATCACAGGGTGAAAATGTGAAAGAAAACGAAAAGATAGATAAATACTTGGACCAAGCTAGGGATTTTGGTTTGGTTTGGTTTATTTTACGGTATATCAACCTCAGTGGGTCATTTAATGCCGGTAAAGTTTTGAAATAAGTTCATTCTTAAGACTCAATTTTTGTAAACTAATGTTTTTCTATTTAACCCATAGATGGGACCCTAACAGGTACTACCACGGCGGGTTAGGGTGGACCTGGGAGCAATGGTGATGAAGGGGTGCTCCACATTCCCCATATCTCCAAATCTGGAACCTCACCATTAGATAGAGTTTAACGTCATTCCCAGGACCCTTGCTAAGGGAAATGAAATCAAACAAACAAGACAAAAAAAGACAAAAAAAAAAAAACAACAATAAACTGTGAATATGAGGGTGAAAGTGACACCGTGCACTTGGAGAGAGAGAGAGAGAGAGAGAGAGAGAGAGAGAGAGAGAGAGAGAGAGAGATATTATCCATTAAGAATTGGTTTATTTCAAAACTTTATCGGCATTAAATGACCCACTGAGGTTGATATGCCGTAAAACAAAACCAAACCAAAACCAAACCAAAGAATGGAATGGAATTAAATTCTTATTTCAATCTTTTTCCACAATATGTGGGTGAGTATAGAGAAATTTTCCACTGAGATGTTTCGAAAGTGGGAACTAGATACCAAGGGGGCTTCAACGTAAATATGATGTGTAATTACTTTGAAGGAGGATGGTTGTGGTTAGATTTAGATATGCAATAGTACCTTGACTTACGAGAGTCCTAACGTACAATTTCTCCGAGTTACGAGCTGTTTCTCGGTCTGTTTTTTTGCTTTGTGTTGAGAGCTAAAATTTGAGGTACGAGCGAGCTTCAGATACGCTTATGTTGATAAGTTCACGAAAAACATTTCATTTTCCATATTTATTACGTCAAAGAAAAGTATTATTTATGAAATAAATAGATATAACATATTACAGCACATAATTAATTACATTCTATTTTATTATGTTTTTATACAATAGTGCTATTTTTTTAATTTAAAAAAACTGAATTTTTTTTTTTACCTTTTTATTTATCATTTATCACAATAAATATGTGTTTATCTAACGTTGATTGGCAAAAGGCCATGGGAATGAGTATCTTGTTCTATTGCAACTGGTATTGGCTTATTATCAACACTGACCTATTCACAAGAGAACTAATGAGACGAACGTCATCGAACAGTTTTGAGAAACGAAATGGTGTTCGGGTTATGCACACTCAACGTGAACCAGATGGCAGTGTCAAAAACAATCTCCTTCGTCTAGTGCTAGTGAAAAGAGGATATACTCCCTTGGTGTTTGGTTGATACCGACTTTAGGCCACCCGACGACTTTTTTTATTGGTGTTCCGAGTTACGAGCTGTTTCTCAGTCTGTTTTTTTTTTGCTTTGTGTTGAGAGCTAAAAATTGAGGTACGAGCGATCTTCAGATACGCTTATAAGTTCACTAAAAATCATTTAAGTTTCCAAATTTTTTACGCCAAAGAAAATATTATTTATAAATGTTGAGAATTTCCAGTATATAGGGTGTGTACTAGATCCTCACCCATACTTATAGACTAGGCGAGATTATGTGATCTATTTCTTGGCCAATCACTGGCAGTACTCTGAGGCTGATACAATACTTAACCGACCCTACTGGTCATAATTACTGTGACATTCATGGACGACGGACATAGGATTAAATCATTGGACCTTTACCAATACGCAGCATAGGACTTATAAGCTTACCAAAGGATCACCAAAGGATTCCATAACATAGGAATTACTTTAAGCCCTATTTTAACTGACCAAGGATGGCACTTAAAAACTTTACAGGTTATGGGCCCAGCACGCTTCCATATAAACATTAAAACATATCACAGCACATAATTCATTACATTCCTTATACTATTTCTCAGTATTTTTTAGATGAAGCTTGATAATTTGTATTATTTGGATTATTCGAACTATTGTCTTCATTTTCATTGTTATCTGTACAACGTTTTGGCCGATATGCCTTCCGCCCTTCTCCAGGTTCTCAAGTCCGAGAAAGTTCCCGAGTCCGACAAGAAATACCTGAATAAGGCCGGAGGACACATCGACCGAAACGTTGTACAGATAACACTGAAGATGAGGACAATAGTCCGAATAATCCAAATAATACTAATTCTATTTCATTACGTTTTTATACAATACAGTGCTTGTTTTCTTATTAAGAAAGGTAATAAAAAATAATAGGTTGTTTTTTTTTCTTGGGGTGGCTGGAACGGATTAATGGAATTTCAGTTTATTTCAATAGGAAAAATTGATCTGATATACGAGGAAATTGAGTTACGAGCGGAAATACTTAAACTCGTAAATCAAGGTACTTAAAAAAGTAATAAAAAAATTAGGGCGTTTTTTTCTTGGGGGTGGGGTGGAACGGATTAATGGAATTTCACTTTATTTCAATAGGAAAATCTGATATACTAGGTATTTGAGTTACGAGCGGAAATACTTACACTCGTAAGTAAAGGTACTTAAAAAAGTAATAAAAAAATTGGGGCTTTTTTTCTTGTGGGTGGGGTGGAACGGATTCATGGAATTTTAGTTTATTCAAATATGGGAAAGGGATCTGATATACGAGATTGGTTGGTTGTTTTGTTTTACGGTTTATCAACCCTTTTCGGGTTATTAAATGCCCAATCAAGTAATTTTGATATTCGGTTTCTTTACAGTACCTGCTGCTGCTTAAATGGTAACCCATCTAAGTATTAGGCAGGCTCATCGCTGCTTAACTTCGGTGATCAAGCGGGAACCGGTGCTTGACCGTAAGCCCCTGATATACGGGGAAATTGAGTTACGACCGAAACAAATTAAACTCGTAAATCAAGGTACTACATAGCCAGGGCGGGTTCATATGGAAGATGAGCTGTTGCCCATGCAGCAACCCCCTCTCTCCACTGTCGCTGGGATCCAAAGGAAAGGTAAGGTACCAATGCAGTTTGGCAACGGTAGTCTCGCAGGAGTTGATGGGTAGCATTGGATGTCAGCATCACACCACCTTTAGGGACTCTAGCTCCTGATTTATTTTCGGGGTTTACTCCCCTAGTCTTTCCTTGAAAGACAGCAGAGTTTGTTTTATTTTTTTGTGTTTTTTTTTTGTGTCGGACTTTTCCTTGACTTAGATGGGTTGCCGACCAAGGCTAAAGAGCCCCTTTTAACCCATTTGGGGATTTATGCGAGTAGAAATATACACAGTCTATGTAATCACGCCACATATGTATACATACTTACATTTATATGAGAGCACATACAAGTATATGTGTACAAAGACATCTACCAATGTATAGATGAAAATACTGAGGTATTCAACGAGGAGGCACAATGGAAAATTAAAATATCTATTGAGAGGTTAACAGCCTGGAAGTCTATAGAAAACTTGGCCAGACTATTAATACTGACCATATATCCCATTTAGATATTAGACATGTAAGTAATGTGGGTGTACATTAATGGTTTGGTTTGGTGGATTCGTCCATCATTCATCCGACGTAGATGACCGATGGTTGGGTCATGTACGTCGGATGGATGATGGACTATAGAATAATCAAGCTAAGTTCCAATTACCGTCGAATTGGTAAGACACGGTAATAAGCAGTCGTAACTTAAATACGAACCCTACTGCAGAATGACAGGGTATTTATGAAACTCCACAGCATCATAGAAACCAAGCAGCCAATCAGAATTCAAGTAACAGAATCACCCAAATACATGAATGGACTGTTCTTGATTTCCATAAATACCAACTGTCTTAGACACTGCTTCAGTTGTGCTTAGCCAGTTGCTGTTGTTCAAACCAACAGTTGACTGACTGACTGACTCAATATGGCGCTGCGAACAGGATTGATGGATCAGGTAGGATTACATTGCGGAATCGCCGATTCCTCAGGAAGCTCCAAGCACCAGCAGTCCCTACCCCTAATCCCGAAAGACATCCTCTATGGAGAGCTTACGTCTGGTAAAAGACAAATTGGTCGCCCCCTACTGCGATTCAAGGATGTCTGCAAGAATGATCTCAGGTGCTTTGGCATTGCCCCTTCCAGCTGGAAAAATTTGGCTCAGGACTGCCCTCGGTGGCGGCAGAATCTCCGTAGAGGACTATTCATGTCAGAAGTCACCCTGACAAACACCATGATGCTAAGAGGTCCAGAAGAAAGCAGCAGCAACAAAGCATCGGAACATCAACATCTTCAGGGACAGCCTACACATGCGACATCTGTGGTCGAGTCACAGGAGGCACTGTAACTTCAGGGGCACATAAAAACTTTATCATCGTCTACCGAGACTGAAATGCTAATGAATGAAATAATGTGGGTGTACATTAATGGTTTGCTTTGGTTTGGTGGATTTTACGACATGTCAACCCTTGTTGGGTTATTTAATGCCAAAGACGCTTTGTTTTATTCATGCTTGATGGGTATTCAAAAATTATTAAACTTAGTTTTTAACAATTAAAAAAAAATCATTTTTAAAAAATTCAACCCATAGATTGGACCCTAACAGGTAATACCATTTCGGGTTAGAGTGAACCTGGGGATAATAGCGATAAAATGGTACTGCACACTCCCCAGAGCTCCAAAATTGGAACTTCACTATTATATGCAGTTTAACGTTATACCCAGGACACTAATACCCTCAGTCATCGCCTTCTAGCCCATACATGATAAAAAGAGTTGGGGCATGCCATAAATACAATGGGGTTGGGACAATCATATAGGTGCTAGGGCTTGACTTGACTAGCCGAGTGCATTGATGGGGAATTGGAAACAATGTATAATCCATTGGACACATAGCGTAGTGGATAAAGGAGTTAGGTTAAGACATTTCTAAGTGACAGTTATCTCTAGACTGCAGGTTCAATCCTGGTCAGGGGCAGCAGTAACATAGAATAATAATTAACACAGCTTAACGCCTCTACTCTAGCTATGGTTAGCGGAATGAGAACAGGATACCCCCGTGGACTGAATAAAGGCTTAGGTTCAAAGTTCCGTGATGGCTCCCGATTACGACAAGAAGGTTCCCGATTACGACAGGAAGGTTCCCGAGTCCGAGATGGTTCCCGAGTCCGACAAGAAATACCTGAAAAAGGCCGGAGGGCACATCGGCCGAAACGTTGTACAGATAACAATGAAGATGAGGACAATAGTACGATTAATACCAATAATACTAATTATGAAGCCTCATCTAAAAAATTCCGAGAAATAGAATATATAACCCCTCGACATATTTATTTAAGTGGACGTTAATTTTGTTTGTTTTTCCTTAATCACACAGGATGAAAAAATAATACACAAAAAACAAGTAACAAAAAAGATGAAAATAACTGGATTCAATATGAAATAACTGTCGTTGTCTAACAAATTAAAA
Source organism: Doryteuthis pealeii (assembly GCA_023376005.1). Classification (NCBI taxonomy): domain Eukaryota; kingdom Metazoa; phylum Mollusca; class Cephalopoda; order Myopsida; family Loliginidae; genus Doryteuthis; species Doryteuthis pealeii. Next base: position 9,133,355 of record CM042172.1, on the reverse strand, counting down.
AAAAACATAAAAAAACTTTTTAGTTTTAAGTCGTCGGGGTGACCTAAAGTCGGTATCAGCCTATCAACGAGGGAGTCTATCCCCTTTTCACTGGCGCTAGACCAAGGAGATTGTTTTTGCGTCTGAGACGGAGCACCACACCAGTCATCAGCTACTTACTTTACCGCACAGATCCCTGTGCTACTCATACGCTGAGTTGGCGAGGGCCAGTATCGAACTAGGAACCTTGTGGTTTCTAGCCGAACGCTCTACCAACTGAGCTAACCCGGAATAATTATAATTTAGATTTTATGACACTGGTCACCAAAGTTATCACGACATGCATTTAATTAGAAATGCAAAAATAGGATACGTTTGGTATCTGTGTTTAAGGACATATCAACCTTCATGGGTTATTTAATGCTAAATAAGAATGCTCAAATGACCAAAGACAAACATAATAACATTTATCGCGAAAAGGAGTTGAAAGATTATTGTATCGCGAGATGGAAAGATGCACCGATGAATGGTGTGCTTAATGCATTTATTAAGCACCAGCATCCGGTGGCAAACGGATACATATAAACAAAGAACAAATAAGTACAAACAATCAATAAGACTAAACTAACATTAAAAAGACTAGCAAAATAAAAAGACGCCTTCCGGGCGATGTAAAAATTTTTTTTTGAAATATATTGCCTGAGGGGATGGGAGCTGAATTCACTGTCATAGAGTGTGTATCATAAGTATGTAAAATCGTCAAATTTATTAAAGGAGAATTGTAGAAGAAGAGTAGTGGTACTATTTAACCTCTAGTCATGAGTCTGAGAGGTTCATGCCTTTTGCGAATGTATTAGTCCGAAAATGAACGTAATAGCGTGAAAAATGGAGTTGGAAGTCGCTCACTATGATGCCGCAGTCCAGCACGTTAGCCAATATATGGCTTGCACGCTTTTTGGAACAACACTGTTTCCGGTTTGAATTTAGATTATTTTCTGCTTCTCTCTCGATGAGTCCGGATTAAAAACAAGCTCTGAAAATGATTTCTTTGAATCGAAATATTGTTCAATATTATCTATGAATATATAAAATATTTTCATTTTAACAGCATTGTGTGTTTTCATACCCTTTTATCTCTCTCTCTCTCTCTCTCTCTCTCTCTCTCTCTATATATATATATATATAATTATATATTATATATATATATATATATATTCCAGTTAACCATTCTTATCTTAAATTCAAAGTATACATTGTTGCAATTAATACCGGAAGTAAGACAGACTTCATTAGAAAAAAAAATTGGATTATTCCTCAACATAACTTCGCAGAGGTAAGACACATTTTATCTCCTCCTATATTTTATATACTAATTATACCAATTCAATGCTTCAATAAAAAGTCCTGCGGATGCAAGAAAGCCTTTTCTATTGGGGACCTCTCTTTAAAAAAAAACATTTTCTTTTAGGAGATGTCCTCTTAAAAATAACTTTTTCATTTATTTCATTCATTTTTTATTCTATTCATTAATTCATTTTTACATTAATTCTTAACTATATATATATATTATATATATATATATATATATATATATATATATATATATATATATATATATGTGTGTGTGTGTGTGGGGTGTGTGTGCAAATAATGATAATATTGATAATAACATGAGGGGGGAAAGTGGTACCAATTGTAATTAGTGCCCTTGGAACGATTCAAAGGATTTGGAAAAAAGACTGGAGAAATTGGAAATCAGGGAAAGAATCGAGTCCATTCAAACAATAGCATTGTTAAGATCGGAATCTTAACAATACTGCGAAGAGTCCTGGACACCCGAGGAGACTTGCTATAGCTCAAATTTCAGTAAAGTCCACTGGCTAATGCTGTTGTTAGAACTCACTATAATAATCTGGCACAAAAGGAGTACAAAACTTGGCATGATAGGGTGGGAATGGTTATCTACTAGGAACTGCGCAAAAGGTTAGAATTTAACCATACTAACAAATGGTATATGCATAAACTGGAATCTCTACAAGAAAATGAGACGCATAAATCCCAACTGACCAGGACTATTAAAATTTACAAGCAATCAAGAGAGCTCTATATCAATGTCGATGTGTGTGTTATTTTTCAATTTATTTCGAAGCTGTTGTTAATTCGCGTAGTAAAAACAACAAAAAACAAAACAAAAAAACAACAAAACAAAAAACAAACAAGCAACCCCACCCCCGGGTTCTTATCTTACAAAGTTTTGGTCCCAAGGGATTAGCTCAAGGGCAGAATTTATTTCAAAAGGGACGTTTATGAAATATTTATTTTTTTTAAATTGAAAGATCTATGATAAATTCTGAAGGATAGTTTTCCATTGACAAACCATTTTTCTAAATCTATTAATAATAGAGATTAGATCTCAATTTTTCTGTAACCGAAACTACGTCACTGCTTACGTGACATTACTCAAAATCGTCAATACACAGAATAAAAAATAACCTTGTTTGAATTAATTTGAATTGATTTGAATTTAACTGATCGCACTCTGCTTAAACACAAAGGATCTCCACTGGACAAGCACTCTTGCTTGAAGCCTAAAGGATGGCCACTAAAATAATAACAGGTTATGGGCCCAGGAATACAAAGGATCTCCGCTGGACAAGCGCTCTTATTTGAAGCCTAAAGGATGGCCACTAAAATCGTAACAGGTTATGGGTCCGGGAACACAAAGGATCTCCTCTGGACAAGCGCTCTTGCTTGAAGCCTAAAGGATGGCAAATAAAATCGTAACAGGTTATGGGCCCAGGAACACAAAGGATCTGCGCTGGACAAGCGCTCTTGCTTGAAGCCTAAAGGATGACCACTAAAATCGTAACAGATTAAATCATAGTTAATTAAATTTAATTGGATTATTTAAATGATAATTATGAGACATTCCTATGAATGTTAGTATACCACTTTGTTTTTGTGAGATGTTTACATTCGTATAAAGTTTATAAAAATACAAATATAAGAAATTATTTTTAAAAATGTGTCTTAGAATATTATGAATAAAATTATTTCAATATTATGAATAACACTTTTTAGGGTTCTATGCTGGATTGTGATCTTTGGTATAGGACGTAAACAACTTCCTGTCTGATATAAATAGCCATCAACATTGCATTCTGAGAAAATGAATCGTCTAAACTTGCAAATCATCGTCAAAATTAAAACGGAAAATTTTGACGACGATTTGCAACAACTCTTTATGTTCGTTATTTCTTTTTTGCGAGATATAAAAAAAATAGTTCAGAAACATTTACGTTTCGTCCTTCAATATGGCCCAAACAGATCACGTGACGTATTTTGGTGGTACCTAGTAATCTAATGATATTATCTCTTGCGCACTATTGTGCATTAGAATCAAAATAGGGTCCTTTGTTCGACTTCTGGTTCTGTCTCATTTCTAGATTCAATTAAAGAGACAAGCGTCAATTCTAACGACCAGAGTTCGAGTCGTATTAAATCCAACCACGTGCACGGAATATTTTTGTCTCACGAACAGTTCAAAATATTCAATTACTTATTATTACCCGTTAGATTAGTTACTATGAGTTTATCGTTTTGTAAAATAAACTAAATAAATTTATGACGATTAATTTTTTGTTTAAAAAAATATAATTCCGTCTTTCCAATTCAGATAAAAAATAGTTTTTTTCCGATCCATTTTTTGCCTTATTCCCACATACCCTCCTCTCTCTCCTTCTCTCTCTCTCTCTTTTCTTTCTTTCTTTCTTTCTTTCTTTCTTTCTTTTACTCTCTTTCTCTCTTTCTATTTCTCTTTCTTTTTCTATCTATCTCTCTTTATTTTTTCTCACCTATTCTCTTTCTTTCTTTCTTTCTTTTTTTAAATCTCTTTCTTTCTTTATCTCTTTCTTTCTCTCTCTTTCTCTTTCTTTTTCTATCTCTCTTTCTTTCTTTCTTTCTTTCTTTCTTTCTTTCTTTCTTTCTTTCTGTCTCGCCTTTTCTTTCTCTCTCTCTCACTCACTTAATATATATCCCTTTATTTCCCTCTCTTTTTCTTTCTTTTTCTATCCCCCTTTTCTGTATTTCACTCTCTCTCTCTCTCTCTCTCTCTTTCTCTCTCTCTCTGTCTTCTTCTCTTTCTCTCTTTCTCTTTCTTCCACTCTCTCTTGCTCTTTCGTTCTTTCTCTCACTCTCTTTACCCTATCTTTATTTATCTCTTTTTCTTTCTTTTCCCTCTCTCTTTCTCACTCTTTTTCTTTCTTTCTTCTCCTCTCTCTATCGCTCTTTCTTTCTCCCTTTCAGAAGTTCTTCATTGCAATCCACCCGTTTTTTAATTCATTTATCTTTGTTATCATATTTCACATGGACCAATGCTCCATGACTTTTAGGTTCTGGCAGGAGTCTGACCACACATAGGAATTATGCAATAAGATCCGTATCATATTCCCATTGACCACGGATTTTAAAATGCTTACTTCTTTAATCTATTAGTGAATATATGAACAACATCGAGCCCGTTTTCAGGACCAACAAGTCTGCATTAAATACAACAAACACTTATTCTTTCCCGCCAAATTGCTCGTTTAAAATTTGGGCGGAGGAGACGAAATCTAAATTGATGAAGCGTAACGTACGCACAATTCTGGACATATCCACTACTTTAAAAGTACTGTAAACGTACTTCAAAAATACTTCAAAAGAACTTCAAAAGAACTCCAAACGTACTTCAAAAGAACTTCAAAAGTACTTCAAACGTACTTCAAAAGAACTTCAATAGTACTTCAATAGTACTTCAAAAGTATTTCAAACGTTCTTCAAACGTACTTCCAAGGAACTACAAACGTACTTCAAAAGAATTTTAACAGTACTTCAAAAATACTTCAAACGTACTTCAAAAGAACTTCAATAGTACTTTAAACGTACTTCAAAAGTATTTCAAATGTTCTTCAAACGTACTTCAAAAGAACTTCAAACGTACTTCAAAAGTACTTTAAACGTACTTCAAAAGAACTTCAAAAATACTTTTTAAAAATTCAAAGAACGGCAACTGATATGCTGAATACTGAAAAAAAAACCAACAAAAAAAAAAAACTCGTTTATTTGAATTTTTTAGACGAGTCTTGATAATATATATTATCTAGATTTTTCTGACTGTTGTCCTCATCTTTATTGTGAAATACGCAATCCAAACGTTTCAGTCGATGTACTCTCCGGCCTTCTTTATTGGGACAGACGTCTCTCATTTTGCTACAAGTGACAAGACACGACACTTGTAGCAGAGTGAGAGCAGTCTGCTTCAATGGATTACTAGGAACACCTGAAAAAGGCCAGAGAATACATCGGCCGAAATGTGTATTTATAAAGACAACATTTTATGGAACAAAAGGAAAGTATCATTTGTCTGAATTTTTTTTTAGATGACGCTTGATAATATATATTATCTTGCTTTTTCGGACTGTTGTCCTCATCTAATACCAACAATATGGCCAGTCCACCGACTTCACTTACTTCACTTTAGAATAATTTGATCTAGCCTTTTCAATTATTAATTCTTATATTGTGGTCATTGAGAACAATCTACTCCAATGGATTATAAAAAAACACCTGAAGAAGGCCGGAGAGTACATCGGTCGAAAACTTGTGTATGTGTATTTCACATTTAAAGATGAGATAACAGCCGGAAAAATCAAAATATATAAACTCGTTTAATATAACAGGCGTTCAGCCAATCAGTCACAGTTCTTTATCATCAACCAACCAATGAAATTGCCTTTTTTTTCTTTATGATCGACCAATGAAATCGTGTCTTTCTTTAACGATCAACCAATCAACGAACGTCTTTTTTTTTTTCTTTCATTATTTTTTGTTTTTTGTTTTTAAAGTATTAACAGATATCATTAACAAAATAAACAAACAAAAAATAAAATTTGATAAATAATAAATAGATAGATAAATAAATAAGTCAAATTCAATAATACTGTACATGTGACGATTACCTTACAATATTTGGGATTGATTTTTTTTGTATCGATAATAGTCTTTTCCAAAATCGATCCCTCATACCATGTGAGTATTCCATCTTTTTTTTTCTTTTGTTTTTTTTTTTTTTGAAATCCAAAATTTGATTTTTTTTTTACAAATGCAGTTAATTAGATATAAAGTTTTTGATTTTTGAAAAAAAAAAAAAGAAGAAGCAAAATAAGTCAATGATCGACTTAATAAAAGCCGACGCTTAATCGTTTCGGTTTTAAAATAAACCATCAACGGGGCTCAACTTGGTTAATAATAAATCATGTGAAAGAAATTATCATATTATTAACCAAGTTGAGCCCCGTTGATGGTTTGATGAAAACCGAAACGCTTAAGCGTCGGCTTTCTGTAAGTGAGTCTTTGACTGATTTTTTTTTTCAGAAACTTTATAATTAATTACTGTCGGATTTTATATCCATTTTTCGTCTCATATATATATATATATATATATATATATATATATATATATTCGTCTCAAAATGCAGTTAACAAAGCTTATAATCTAAACAATTGAAACATTGCAAAGACAACAATAGTTTTTTTTTTTAATTTTGTCTTCATTCCCAGTCTTTCTTTCTGGTAAGTAGTTGTCAACACCGGAAGTAGTTTATGATTGCAACGATGGTTACTTCCGGTTTGTTGTTGTTGTTGTCTTTTTTTGGCGCTAAACTTGCAAATTCTCATCAAAATCCCATGACCCAGAAAATACAGAACCCACGAACTTTGTAATAAAACTTTTAATTTTAAACTAGGAGGGGGGGGGTTAGGGTTAGGATTTAGGGTTAGGATTTAGGGTTAGGGTTAGGGTTAGGGTTTCGGGTTAGTTTAATGGGAAAATAAATAAATAATTTGGATTGTTTTTTTTTCTGGGTCACTCTGTAATATTATGTGATTTTGATGAGAAATTGCAAGGGTTAGGGTTAGGGTTGGGGTTTAGGGTTAGTTTAATTGGAAAATAAATAAATAATTTGGGTTCTGTTTTTTCTGGGTCACTCTGGGATTTTGATGAGAAATTGCAAGTTTAGTCCTTTTTTGGTTGTTGCTAAGACTGCTACTGATACTACAGAAGTTACTATTCATTCATATTAGTTTCATGTGTACAAACAGTTGTTGGTTTTGTTATTGTTGTTGATGATGACGATGATGATGGTGCCGCTGGCGATTTGTGGATGGCTTGGAGAGGATCCGGCAAGTATTGCAGTCAATTACGTGAGAGAGAGTGGGCGTGGCCTTCAGGAGCTTACTTTACTTTCCTTGATGACGGCGTGCCAATGGTCGGCAGGGCGATGGGGGTGTTCCATGATCTCATACCAATGATTCAGCTGCTCACCATGACTGGACCAGCCCAATTCCACCTGTGAAAAGACAGAAAAAAAACCAGGTAATATGTATTATTATATTAAAGCTGAGCGCTTTTTGCAGATACACCGGCACAGGCTGAGTCACTGCTACATAGCCTGGAGGAGGCAGCAAAAAACATCGGCCTCTTTGTGAACTCCGATAAAACAGAGTTCATGAGCTTCAAAAAGAAAGGAGACATCTCTACACTAGACGGTAAGCCCCTTAAGCCTGTAGAACAATTCACATTCATAGGTAGTAATATCTCATCCACAGATGACGATATTAATGCACGAATAAGAAAGGCATGGCTGGCCACAAACAAACTGTCAGGCATATGGAAATCTGATCTTACTGACAAGCTGAAGCGACATTTCTTCCAGGCTGTAGTCATATCAGTACTGCTGTATGGCTGCACCACCTGGACCCTGACGAGGCGCCTTGAGAGTAAGCTAGATGGGACCTGCACAAGAATGTTGCGTGCAGTATTGAACAAGTCGTGGAAACAGCACCCCACTAGGGAACAGCTGTATGGTCACCTGCCCCCTATCTCACAGAGCATCCGAGTGAGACGGAATAGACATGCAGGACACTGCTGGAGAAGCAAAGACGAACTCATAAGCGATGTTCTCCTGTGGAAGCCAACAAATGGACATGCTAGTGTGGGACGCCCAGCAAGGACCTACATTGACCAGCTATGTAAAGATGCTGGCTGCAGCGAGGAAGAACTCCCAGGTGCAATGAATGATAGGGAAGGTTGGCGAGAGATTGTCATGGATATCCGTGCAGACTGCGCGACATGATGATGATGATGATGAAAGCTGAGCGAATCAACTTTTGTCTCCTAAAGGCTTTTTGGACCATATGACCATTAGGCACCCATTTTGCGATCTCGTTTCATAAGGACATTTTTTTTCATTTACACCGCCAAAATTCGGTATCTCTCTACTCTCCCAGAGAAACAAACATATATAACAAGGAGGTAATCAAGATATACATAGAGAGGAAGAAAGTGATAGGCAGAATGAAAGTAAGATATTGGTCAGTTTTTGACTTAATTGCAAATTACGACTAATTAGTACCAATTAAAATGGATTTTTTTCAAACACAATTCAATCCTAAAAGTAAGGAATAATTTAGTATAATTTTCGTGTCATTAAACTAAACAGTAAAAAAGCCGGATCATATGACCTTTAGGCTCCCCTTTTGCGATCTCGTTTCTTAAGGACATTTTTTTTCATTTACACCGCCAAAATCCGGTTGTTTGTAAGGGGTTAGGGTTAGGGGTTAGGGTTAGGGGTTAGTTTTATAATTAAAAAAAAACTCTAAAAATCATCTGTTAACAAACAACCGGATTTTGGCGGTGTAAATGAAAAAAATGTCCTTATGAAACGAGATCGCAAAAGGGGTGCCTGAAGGTCATACGGTCTAGCTTTTTTACTGTTTAATGACACGAAATTTATACTAAATTATTCCTTACTTTTAGGATTGAGTTATGTTTGAAAGAAAATCCATTTTAATTGGTTCTAATTAGTCGTAATTTGCAGTTAAGTTAAAAACTGACCAATCTCTTACTTTCATTCTGCCTATCACTTTCCTCCTCCCTATGTATATCTTGATTACCTCCTTGTTATATATGTTAGTTTCTCTGGGAAAGTAGAGAGAGAGAGAGAGAGAGAGAGAGAGAGAGAGAGAGGGAGAGAGAGAGAGAGAGAGAGAGAGAGAGAGAGAGAGAGAGAGAGAGAGAGATGTTACCTTTCCAATTCGATGTGCCCCAGTCATCATATCTTTATGCATGACTGAAAAGACGAAGACGTGTCCCAGGAGTTTCGGGTTTTCTCGGTTGATATCAAAGACGCATTGGTGGTGCCAAGCCGGTTCGGTGAGGTTCGGTCTTACTTTGGTTTTATGTTTGGATTCCCGTAGTCCATTCACGTACATTTCTACTTTCACGTAAGGATCTGTAAAAAAAAACAGTTCGTATTTGTATGGATTAGATGGATTAACAAATGATGCTATAAAAACATGATTGATAGTAGGTGTAATTATCTCACAATAATATTTGAATTTCAATTATTAAATAAATACTTTAATTTAACTAAGGAATTGCACCGACTTAGTTAAACGTAGGATAGGGTAGGGTCCTGATGAAATAATTTAAATTTGATTGAAACCATGGTAGACCCTTAATCTTTCTTCTTCTGATAATAATAATAACAATAATATATATATATATATATATATATATATATATATATATATATATATATATATATTTGGTACAGGAAAACTTATATAGTACTAAAATTTAGAGGAATCATATATATGTAGGGAGATCATAAAAGTTATGAGATGGTAATATTTTATTACGAAAATAAAATATAAAATGTGGGGAATACGAAGGCCTTTTCGACCGGTTCTTTTTCAAATATAAACACCGGCGACGAATAAAAGTCAGATTGTATTAGAAATATTCTTTAAGAACGAATGGAGGTGAGCCAGAGGGGGACAAAAAAAGAAAAGAAAAAAAGGGGGGATATATATATATATAAACTCTCAGGTCGAACCAGGATTGGAGATGTCTCCCAACAAGTAAAGGGAGTGTTTGGGTTTTTTGTCTGCACAAAGTGGGATGAAAGAATGAAATATAAGCAGCCTCAAGAATGGTTAGGTGCTGCTTAGACGTAGCTCTGTGCAAGACGGAGAAACACTCGTCAGTATAGTCGGCCCTACAAGCATTTATAGATGACAAATACACGAACATTTGTCATATATATATATATATATATATATATATATATATATATATATATATATATGTATGTATATATAATCCAAAAGTCCAGAGAAGTAATCTTCCTTACGACACAAGAGTTTTATTTAAACAAAACCAAGTCGCAGTTTCAGAGCTCAATGTGTGCTCTTAATGTTAGAGTCACATAGCAAATATATGAGTAAAGAAATAACAAAAGACTTAGAGATTTAGCATTATAGTCTATTTCAGGGAGCTTAGACAAATAGTCTAAATCTCCCGACTCATCAGATGCGAATGATGAATTTTTTTATTACTTTAAAGACATTTGAAAACAGATTTTTATTTATATATTTTTAAAATTTTTTCGAATTTTGTAGTCCTGTGATATGAATTCCAAATGTAAATCTATATATTCATTATAGTGTACAATACATTTAAGGTGGTAATTCTACCATTGGTTTCCAGGCAGCATGTTAGCTACTTTTCATCAAGAAATGTAATGTCAATAATGAATAAATAAATACAGCTCTTACATCCGTAATCGAGCACTTTATTTTCAATTCTTCAAAATACTACCTATATATATATATATATATATATATATATAATATATATTATATATATATATGGATTAACCTCGTATGATTAGTAAATCATACTTACTGACAGTTCCACCAACGTTACTTTTGGTATGTTCTTTGCTTCGATTACATTAAAGACCATTTTACCGGCGACGGGTTGATAGCAACCTGAGATTCTCAGGTCACCTTGGTGCAACTAGAAAATAAAAAAAAAAGAAAATTGAAAAATATTGATTTACAATAGACATAAGCATAATACTTCAAGACTACTATCTTCATCTTATTCTAAAAAATGTGGAAATGGTTTTTACTATGAAAATGTATTGGAAATAGTTTTCTATAAAAAATGCATTAGAAATAGTTTTTACTATAAAATGCATTGGAAATGGTTTTTTACTTTAAAAATGTATTGGAAATGGTTTTATTATAAAATACATTGGAAATGGTTTTTACTATAAAAATGATTGGAAATAGTTTCTATAAAAATGCATTGGAAATAGTTGTTTACTATAAAAATGCATTGGAAATGGTTTTTTACTTTAAAAATGTATTGTAAATGGTTTTTATTATAAAAATACATTGGGAATGGTTTTTACTATAAAAATGTATTGGAAATAGTTTTCTATAAAAATGCATTAGAAATAGTTGTTTACTATAAAAATGCATTGGAAATGGTTTTTACTTTAAAAATGTATTGGAAATGGTTTTTATTATAAAAATACATTGGAAATGGTTTTTACTATAAAAATGTATTGGAAATAGTTTTCTATAAAAATGCATTGGAAATAGTTGTTTACTATAAAAATGCATTGGAAATGGTTTTTACTTTAAAAATGTATTGTAAATGGTTTTTATTATAAAAATACATTGGGAATGGTTTTTACTATAAAAATGTATTGGAAATAGTTTTCTATAAAAATGCATTGGAAATAGTTGTTTACTATAAAAATGCATTGGAAATGGTTTTTACTTTAAAAATGTATTAGAAATGGTTTTTATTATAAAAATACATTGGGAATGGTTTTTACTATAAAAATGTATTGGAAATGGTTTTTACTGTAAAAATGCATTGGAAATGGTTTTTACTATAAAAATGTATTGGAAATGGTTTTTACTATAAAAATGCATTGGAAATGTTTTTTCTATAAAAATCTATTGGAAATGGTTTTTCTATAAAAATGCATCGGAAATAGTTTTTACTATAAAGATGCATTGGAAATGGTTTTTACTATAAAGATGCATTGGAAATGGTTTTTACTTTAAAAATGTATTGGAAATAGTTTTTACAATAAAAATGCATTGGAAATGGTTTTTACTTTAAAAATGTATTGGAAATAGTTTTTTACCATAAAAATGTATTGGAAATAGTTTTTACTATAAAAATGTATTGGAAATAGTTTTTACTATAAAAATGTATTGGAAATAGATTTTACCATTTACACTTAAATATCATATTAAGCATACTAACTCCTCAAAGACTTGACTACAGAATCAACCCATCGAACGAAATTGACGGATAAACATTTGAAAGCAATTCTCTTGATTGGATGTAACAATTCCAGACCAAACATTGACGATATCTTGAAAGGTAAACTTCAGATTCACAAATCTCACTAAACCTTTCTGCTAATGTTGCGTTCTTTGATAATGTTTTGAAAATGGATATGTTGGTTAAATTTGTTTTTGTGTATCTTACACTACTCATCCATGAATATAACATGGAAAGATTAATTTTGTTTTGCATTTTTTTCTCAGAGTTTTTGTTTTGGCTAGCGAGTATTGAGTATAATAATAATGTGGTCTGCGCTCGTTATTTTTTCAATTATTCGGTATCTTATAATGAGGACAGCTCAGATATTTATTCTCTTGATTTCATCTCTCTTTGTCTGATGCTTCAGTAAAGTAAAAAGTAAAGTTGTCGGTGTGGCCTAATGTCGGTATCAGCCAGACGGCAAGAGTCTACCCCTTTTCCCTAGCGTTAGACCAAGGAGATTATTTAAGCATCTGAGATGGAGCGCCACACCTACCATCAGTTCACCACTTTTCCGCACAGACGCCTGTGCTACTCATACGCTGAGTTGGCGGTATCGAGCCAAGAACCTTATGATTCCTAGCCGAACACTCTACCGACTGAGCTAAACCGGCTCTAGGGCTGCCAATAAAACTCCCGGTTATTTTTCATGTCTTTTCTCCAGAATTACTGATTAATTTTTGTTACATAATTGTTAGTACCCTAACAATTATGTACAGTTAGTGTAGAAACCAAAATGGCTGTTTGGAATTACGGCCAGCAGCCTCTGAGTACGATGTCAGGGAAGATTGAGTGACACGTGTTGAACTCATCTTGAACTCTTTTCCGGTAGATACCGTGAGAATCAGTAGAGAAATGAGAAAGAAGGCTTATTCCGGTTTAGATTAGAAAGAGTTAGTTTAGTTAGTTCAGTATTGGCCAAACCACGGAGAGAGCAAGTCGCGCTGCCGCACTCACTCTGCGCGTTAGTCTGGATGGGGATTTCGAAATAAAATATGATATAAAGAAAATCGAAGTCTTGGGTTATTTATCCAAAAACTACCAATGACCCAGGACTTCTGATAGACGAGAAATCCCTAAATAGAAGACCAGACACGAAGTCCCCAAATGGAAAGTTCCAGACGCTAGAAGAAGAACATAAGATACCAAAGATGATCATAAGAATAGACAAAAGAATAAAGAGAGTATATAACACTTTTGAATTAAAATATTACACTACATTACAAAATGAATAGACTACCCTACCCATTATGTAATAAATGTTCAGTTCCTTGCGTTGTCAGGTCAATATAATAGAAATTCACCTGTCCAGAATACAGTTTGTGGAACAAGCCTTTTCTCTAGAATTAAAAAGATAACTTTTTAATTAAATGTTACACTACATTATAAAATGAATAGACTACCCTATTCATTATGTAATAAATGTTCAGTTCCTTGCGTTGCCAGGTCAGTATAATAGAAATGCACTTACCCGGAATACAGTTTGTGGTGCAAGGCTGAGGTTTGCCTTGCCGTCAACAAGATTATCGATATCTTTTAATAAGATAGAGCAAACGCCGAGCAAATGACGTCTAGATCGACCCTCTGAAGAGTAGACTTGAAATTCCAGAGCTGCGTTTTCGGAAAAATCCACCGGCGAAAGTTCTTTGATGGAAAACTTTTCCAAGAATACGGGGTTCTATACAACGAAAAACGTAAAATACAAAAGAAAAAAAGAAAAAAAGAAAATACGTTAGAATACATAATACACAAATATAAAACTTAATTTATTACAAGCAAATAGCAAAGTACACATTACAAAGAAAATGAAAACTTAAATTCTAAAAAGTGAAAAAGAAAAAGCCAAAACACTAGTCTCAGCTGAGACTAGTGAATTGGCTTTATTTCCCTTTTTAAAAACGTAATTTATCTTACTTTAATTTTTCGGACTTTTGTCCTGTTGTAACATACCAAAGGTTACTAGATAAGAAATCCGTGGATTTAAAATGCCTTTAACACTTTTACTACCAATTCTCATCCTTCCAGTCCTCACCCCCCTTAATATAATTTCTGCGAGTTCCCCTCCTAGTTACTCTCACTACTACTAACTTAAAAAAAAAAAAAAAAAAAAAAAAAAAAACAAGAAAAAAAAACTGGAACACAAACACATTACCCTTGGTGATTGCACTTCGAAGTGCCGAAAGTACTTGACATAAAAACTTTGGTGGACTAATCCACGGATTCCATCCAAATGTTAAAAAAAAAGCTCGAAAAGATCGTTAATAAAATTGTTAAACAGGAGACGTGTCTTTTGTTTAATTCTACACACACACACACACACATACACACACACACACACACACACACATATATATATATATATATATATATATATATATATATATTGTAGACATATTTTATTGAATATGACAAACAAGAATGTAGAGTCAATTTTTTTTATTAACCTTTTCATGTCTGTAAGCGAGATGTCACAAATAAGGATAAAGACTGTATAATAATTGCCCATAATCACTGGTGTTATATCCCAACGGGTTCTTTAACAACCGATTTAGGAGAAGGAAAACTCTGAATTAAAACCTTGTAAAATATGCTTAGAATTAAACTTGTGTCACATCCTACTCATAATGAGGTGTTTGTTAAATAAGCTACAGCAAAACGGAATTCTTGCAAAATGAGTAGCAGTTAAAACAATTGATTTGCATTTTGAAAGTTAAATACCGCGATGCGAGATTCTGAGTTGTTCCCTTATTTCCGCCATTATGCAGACTCTAGGGTAATTTTCACCTTTAGTTGTTAAAATTCCTAGCAAATAAGTCAATTAGAGTAACCTCCCTTGACTTTCACTTTGAACTAAGCCGGTAGCTATTTTGAAAGTCTCCGTACGAAATAAACAAATCTTAGAAACTTTTTCGAAAATAATACAACTGCATACTTTGACACAAAAATATCATAAAATGTGTTCTTAATAACAATTAAGTTCATTTCATATAATTTTATGCGAGGAATTTAGCCAACTGACTTTCACTTTGAAACAAGACGGTAGCCATTTTGAATGTGTCCGTGCGAAATATACAAATCTTAGAATCGTTTCGAAAACAATACAACTGCATGCTTTAACACAATAATATCATAAAATTTGTTCTTGATAACAATTCAGTTCAGATAATGCGCACGCACAATTTTATGCTAGGAATTTTAACAACTAAAAGTGAAAATTACCGTCTCCAGTTAGAAGAAATAGGAAAATCTACAAAATCTGACCGTGTGAGTGATTGTTGTTGTTCTTTTTCTTACCTTGGTTTTGTAGACTGTTTTCGTGTTGAACTTGACAGTTCTTCCGGGAACCAAGAAACCTTTAACAAATGGATTGAGAGAGGTTGTTGAGATGACGTCTGCACAACCAGATTCTGTGCCTGCAATGAAAACATACAAATAATAAGGGTTGCACAGTATATATATATATATATATATATATATATATATATATATATATATATATACTAGTACAAAATAAAAAATAGATTTTTGAAATATATTGCCTGAGGGGTGTGAATAAAAATTTCGATGTTTGTACCCTAAGTAAGTAAAATCATCAAATTCATTAAAGGATTAAAAAATAAAACAATTTGAAATGTAAACTTTAAATATGTATTAAAATAGAACAAACTATATATAGATATATAATACCAGTCATGTATTTATTAAAACTTGTTTAAAAAAAACAATGAGGACTGTCTAATGTTGCATGTTCAAATTTTGAGTGTATTTATTTTATGTTATGACGATTTTGGGTAATGCGACGTAGGAAGTGACGTATTTCTGTTACAGACAAAAACCGGAAGCGAATCTCCATTATCAATATATATATATATATATATATATATATATATATATATATATATATATATATATATATATATACAAACCCCTATAACAAGAAGCAGAGCTACTAAGCAAAACTGTTAATAGGTATATCTGACTCATTAGGTTTAACTTTATATATATATATATATATATATATATATATATATATATATATATTAATTTATGGGGAGGGCGTAAACCTCCGAATTTTGAATATTATTTCTCTCTCTATGTTTTTAAAACGTTACTGCAGCCCCACTTTTTTTTTACAGAGGGATATTTTAAATAAGCATTCAAAGGAGAAATTGACTTTATTAATTCCAGTTAAGCGCACGAATACATAGGTATGTTCAAAGGATGAATAGATAAAGGAAAGAAAATGTTGAATGGATAAAATTAATTTAATTAATTAGCAACACGTGTTTCGACCAGGAGTTTGTTCATGTACACATTGTAATCTATTTATTATTTCAAATATGAAATAAAATAATAATAATAGAAAATTATAAAATATTTAAGTATACAAAGAAAAACGGCTTTCTTTAGGGTAAAATTCTCTGTATTTTTACCGTTTTAACTTCAAATATTAAACATTTTACCCTGAAGAAAGCACTTTTTCTTTGTATATTTAAATATTTCATAATTTCATATTATTATTGTTTTATTTCATATTTAAAATAATAATAGATAGAATACAATGTGTACATGAACAAACTCCTGACAGAAACACGTGTTGGTAATTCATTAAATTAATGTTATCCATTCAACATTTTCTTTCCGTTATTTATTTATCCTTTCAACATATTGTCGGATTCATTTTCATGAAATATGCACGCGCATTGTATAATTACACACACACACACACACTGAAGGATCACACACACACACACACACACACACACGCGCGCCACACACACACACACACACATATATAATATATATATATACACACATGCACACTGCGGAATTATACACACACATTGTATAATTATACACATACACACACACTGTAGGATCACACACACACACACACACACACACACACACACACATACACACATGCACACTGTGGAAATGTATACGCACATTGTATAATTATATACACACATACACACTGCATGATCACACACACTGTAGGATCACACACACACACACACACACACACACACACACATATATATATATATATATACGCACACTGTGGAAATATACACGCACATTGTATAATTATACACACACACACACACTGTAGAATCATACACAGACACACTGTTGGATCACACACACACACACACACACACACACAATATATATATATATATAATATATATATATATACACGCACACTGCGGAATTATACACACACATTGTATAATTATACACATACACACACACACTGTAGGAACATTCAAACACACACACACACACACACACACACATATATATATATGTATATACACGCACACTGCGGAATTTATCACATGCATTGTGTAATTATACACATGCACACACACTGTAGGATCACACACACACACGCACACACACACACACACATATATATATATACACATACACACTGTGGAAAATATACACGCACATTGTATAATTATACACACACACAGCAGGATCACACACACATACACACACACACACACACACACACACACACGTATATATATATATATATATTATATATATATATATACACGCAGACTGTGGAAATATACACACACATTGTATAATTACACACACACACACACACTGTAGGATCACGCAGGCAAACACACACACACACACACAGACAGACACACACACACACCCAAAAGGTTGCTTACTTCTATAATGAATATGTTAAGCGTTGTTCTTTCATCTGCAAAATTGAGCTGCAGTTTTAATTGTCCAGCGGGTTTAACTGGTGGTGCATAACGGGGCATCATTTCCTCGAGGTTCAAATCGTGCATGAGAAATGGCGAATCAGGAAGACCAATGACGTTTTGGCGCTGAAAGACAATCAAGAAAAGAAAAAGGAGATTATTGATAGAAAAAGGATTATTTGATAATACACACTGTAATAATAAATGAACGCGCACAAGTAAAAAAAAAAAAAAGAAGAAAAAAGAAAAAAGAAAGCTTTATTCTACTTAGAATACAGTTGCAGTTGCTTGGGGTTTATATACTTTCAGAGAGCTAAAGAGTTTCACAAAGGGAAGGTAATAATAAAACAGGGGAAGTAACTCTCATTTACTTATTACACACACAACACACACACACACACACACACACACACACACATATATATATATAGTTATTTACTAAGCTTAGCTTAGATATGGCACAAGGCCAGAAGTATGGGGTTCCCAATGAGAATCGAACTCACTAACAATGGTTTGCGAATGGTAAATAAAATGCCTTTCCAATCAAGTCAGCGGTCTGATGATACTCATAGGTATACACTGATACCCGTGGGTAGAAATAGATCTATAACCACAAAATGACCGATTTTTAAGCTTTTCATTTACCAGTTCTATATGTGTATTCACCCAATTCCTCTGACACGGGCAGGATGTGACACAAGGCCAATTTTTAAAGTCTTGTTTGAATTCAGAGTTTTCCTTCTCCAAGAATGGATCTTAATTTGGCTTAAATCACCCATTGAGAATCGAACTCACTAACAACGGTCTGTAAACCAATCTTACTGAATATTATTCATTTACGATGCTTAATTTAGCACAAAGCCTGAAATACGTAGCACCCGGTTAGAATCGAAAAATCTGGAGTTCCTAAGGTGGTGTGATGCTGAACTTTAGCAATATCCAGCAACACAAGACTTTCATATATATATATATATATATATATAGACGCCTTTGATTTTGATGTTAAACACAAGACAAAGGGAGGCGCCATTTTGCGATCTGTCTCATCCAGGCACCCAGCCACAACTGATTTCTCTAAACTAACTTTCTCACGTTCGCCCTGGCAAATCAGAGAAGAGGTCAAACACAGGGTTAAATTCTGTCAATCAAATCCCCTGTATTTTCTATAAAAGCTTTAGTTTGTTTTAACTACACTACCGTACACAATTGATAGGTATCCTATCAATTGTGTAACATAAGCTTCTGTAGTGTAGAAAGAAGCATCATTTGGGTGGTGTTTTTTTTATTATAGATTATTTTATTTATCTTTTTTATTATTTACGTTCCAACCGTAAATAATAAACGGGGAGCTTTTTAAAAAAAAAAAAATTAAACAGAGTGGACGCATTATATTGCAGAGGGTGAAATTACAATAACTATGCATAATTGGACATTGACTTTCTACCAGCTCTGATTACATCTGATGTTTGACTTTGAATGTAAATTTAATGTGGTCAAGTGGATAACGTGCTAGACTGCGACTCCGATGTAAGTGTGTATTTGCCTCATACCCCACTTGTATGGGCTGGCACAAGGCCTCGTTTTAATGTGGGCCCACCCACAAGTCGAAGCTCATGGGTGGGAAAGAACAAAAATTGCGTCGTTGCCTGGGGGGATAGCCCCCTGGGATCGATGCTATTATTAAACTCTTGATAAGTCCAGCGGCCGAAGCTCGCTGGACCCCCGGCGTTAACCGGAAAACCGAATGAGTTTATAATAATTAAAAAAAAATTTAATCTCAGGTTGCGCTGGACAAGTATGTCGTACATGCCAGGGAGTCCAGTACTCTTCAGGATGGTCCTGTTTGAAACATGCTGCCACCACTTGACATTTAATATACTGCGCAATTGACGCATATAGATATGTAGTCTGTGGGCATTCGTCTCCGAAGTAAGTGAGTATGAACTTTGGTTGGATAACGTAGACGTTAAAAGAAAAGACAATGAAACATAACATTTTTGTCTTCTGTCTGATATTTGTTTTGTTTTGTTTTGGATATCAACATTCGCGGGATATGTAATGCCGGCGCAATCCTCGCAGAAAAAACGGTAGTGGTACTAATTAACCCATAGCTGGGGGATGATAATATCTGTACCAAGGGTATGAGTCCAAAGTTAACGTAATAGCGTGACTGGAGTTCGAACACGGCTATATTAGGCCCTACGGGGTCGGGTGTACGCGCCCGCCCCAGGTTAAAATCACGAGCGTCGATCCCAGGGGGCCATCCCCCCAGGCAACACCTGCCCCCTCGATTTAAAGGGCATGGCTGGGTTTATTGCCCAGTGCCTGAGGCGCCCCCTTGAGGGGGAATTCCGAGGGGATAGACACAATTTTTAAACCCGCCACCAATGAGTCTCGGCTTATAGGTGGTCCCACGTTAATAGGGCCTTGTGCCTAACCTAGTACAAGTGGGGTACGAGGATAATAAAGTAAGTAAAGTCGTCGGGGCGGCCTAATGTCGGTATCGGCCAGACAGCGAGGGAGTCTATCCCCTTTTCACTAGCGCTAGGCCAAGGAGATTATTTGAGCATCTGAGGTGGAGCGCCACACCTACCATCAGCTCCTTACTTTACCGCACAGATCCCTGTGCTACTCATACGCTGAGTTGGCGGGGGCCAGTATCGAACCAAGAACCTTGAGATTCCTAGCTGAACACTCTACCGACTGAGCTAAACCGGCCCTCCGAGGATAATACTACGGCTATTTGGAACTTTAAATTCCTATGGCTCTTAGATAAAAAAAACACTTATGTTTATTCTACATTTTATTTTAGTAATACCATTGTGCCGGACCCTTTGTATCCACTTACCGTTGCCTTTTGTTTCTTTCTCATGTATTGTTGTTGACCTGGAGCCGCGGGGTTGAGGCCATGTTCAAGGGTACTCAAGCTGCTGACCACAAGTGATGACAAAGTACCCCGTCTTTTAAGTGGGGGCTTTTTACAAGGTGTACCTGGTAAAAAACAAAAAAAGGAACTTCTTAGTGAAATATTCAAGCCCCGCATCTCACACCCATAGAGACAAATCAGGCGAATAGAACCCGAAGAGTATTAGATGAACCCGGCATCTTACACTCGTTGAGGCAAATCAGATGAGTAGCAGTAGGAGAGTATCAGACAAGCCCCTCATCTCACAATCACAGAGGCAAATTAAGCGAGTAGCACTCGGAGAGTATCAGGCAAACCCAATATTTTACAGTAATAATAATAATGTAATAATAATAATGTAATAATATAATAATAATAATAATAATGTAATAAGTAATAATGTAATAATAATAATAATAATAATAATAATAATAATAATAATAATAATAATAATAATAATAATAATAATAATAATAATAATAATAATAATAATAATAATAATAATAATAATAATAATAATAATAATAATAATTGATAAGACCCAACAAGATAGTAAATGTAGACTTTGCGGTAATAGAGAGGAGACTGTTAACCATATACTCTGCGAATGTAGCAAACTAGCACAACGAGAATACAAAACTAGACACGACTGGGTTGGGAAGGTGATCCACTGGGAATTATGCAAAAAATTAAATTTTGACCATACAACAAAATGGTATATGCATAACCAGAATCTGTTCTTGAGAACGAAACGCATAACATTCTCTGGGACTTTGAAATAAAAACGGATCACCTTATCCCAGCAAAAGACCAGACCTAGTGTTGATAAACAAAAAAGAAAGAACTTGTCAACTAGTGGATTTTGCAGTGTCAGAAGATCACAGGGTAAAGCTAAAGGAAAATGAAAAAATGGACAAATATCTGGACCTTGCCAGAGAACTGAAAAAGTTATGGAATATGAAAGTGAAAGTGATACCAATTGTAGTTGGCGCACTTGGAACAGTCCCAAAAGGATTGGAAAAGGGTTTGGAAAGTTTGGGAATCAGAGGAAGAATTGAAACCATTCAGAACACTGCACTGCTGCAATCTGCCAGAATATTCAGAAGAGTCCTGGAGACCCGAGGAGACTTGCTGTCACTCAGACTCCAGTGAAAGACCATCAGCTAATGCTGATGTGAAAACTCAGAAGGAGTAAATAATAATAATAATAATAATAATAATAATAATAATAATAATAATTACAATTGCTACATATTTGATAACGATAAGAGAGTAATGGCTGAAAATGTCTACGTGACTAACACTGTGTTCTGTGACATGCGCATTCGACGTACTTCCGGTTGTCATCTTTCTGCCAAAATGGGTGCCATCTTGGGAGGCAATTATTGTTAGATAACAACGTTATTTTTTTCTTCACCCATTTATTGACACAAAAATTAGTGACTTTGCCGGAAATCCAGGTGTCCGAACTATTTTTTTTAGTTTTTCCCGGAAACCCAATCAAGGTCACTAGTCAATCAAAAAAAAAAAAAACAAAAAAAAAAAAAAAAAGATAAATAAAAAAATAAATAAAAAAGATAAAAAAATAGAAAGAAAAATAGTAACAACAAAATTAATGTTTATTATAATAGCAGTCAGCATTTAAAGGCAGTTTCTTTCTTTCTTTCTTTCTTTCTTTCTTTCTTTCTTTCTTTCTTTCTTTCTAATTTCACAATTTGTCTTTTTCTTTCTTTCTTTCTTTCTTTCTTTCTTTCTTTCTTTCTTTCTTCTTTCTTCTTTCTAACATCGTCACAGTTTTTTTTTTTTTTTCATTCTTTCTTTCTTCTTTCAAACGTCGTCACAATGTCTTTTTCTTTTTTTGTCACAATGTATCTTCTTTCTTTCTTTCTTTCTTTTTCTTTGTCACTTTTGTCTTTCTTTCTTTCTTTCTTTCTTTCTTTCTTTTTTCTTCTTTCTAACGTCGTCACAGTTTTTCATTCATTCTTCTTTCTTTCTTCTTTTTTTTCTTTCTAACATCGTCACCTTTTTCTTTCTTCTTTTCTCAACCAATCCCGGTTAATATTTCTTTTTTCTTCTTCTTGTAGTTTCTTTTTTTTACGTTCTTTCTTTCTTTTCTTTTCTTTCTAATCTCTCGTCACAATTTATAATTCTTTCTTCTTTCTTTGATCACAATTTGTCTTTCTTTCTTTCTTTCTTTCTTTCTTTCCTTGTCATAATTTTTCTTTCTTCTTTGTTTATTTCTTTCTTTCTAACGTCGTCACAGGTTTTCTTTTTTTAATTCTTCTTTTCTTTCTTTCAAACGTCGTTCACAATGTCTTTTTCTTTTTTGGTCACAATTTGTCTTTCTTTCTGTCTTTCTTTCTTTTTTATTCTTCTTTTTCTCTTTCTTTCTTTCTTTCTAAGCCTCACAATTTGTCTTTCTTTCATTCTTTTCTTTTCACAATTTGTCTTTCTTTCTTTCTTTGTCACAATTTGTCTTTCTTTTTTTTCTTTCTTTACTAAACGTCCGGTCACAGTTTTTCATTCTTTCTTTCTTTCTTTTCTTCTTTCTTTCTTTCTTTCTTTCTTTCTAATGTCGTCACAGCTTTTCTTTCTTTCTTTCTTTCTTTCTTTCTTTCTTTCTTTCTTTCTTTCTAAATGTCGTCACAATTTTATCTTTCTTTCTTTTTCTTTCTTTCTTTGTCACAATTTGTCTTTCTTTCTTTCTTTCTTTCTTCTTTCTTTTCTCACACTGTTACGCAGCGCACATTTCCAGGTTATAAATTCCACAGTGAATAAAACACTATTTACTTGCAAAAACCAGAACCTGTCCTAAAAAATGAAACGGACAATATTTTCTGGAATTTTCTTTTTTTTTTTTTAGATACAACCGGATCACTCAATCCCAATCGGAGGACCACACCTTGCATTAATTAAACAAGAAGAAAAGAACTTCTCATCTTGTACATTTTGCCGTTCCAGCCGGCAACCGAGTGAAAAATGAAAGAAAGCGAATACTTTGATCTTGTCATAGCAGGCATGCGTCCCCGATCGAGGAGTGGGGGAGGTGTAAACGTGATCGGTCATAACTGGATTACTTTAGAGACTTAAGTCAAGTACGTACTGTATTTAATTATTCTTTTTGAACCATATGACTTTAGGCACCCCTTTTTGATCTCGATAAGAAAGGACATGTTTTTTTCATTTACAACCGTCAATATCCGAGTCTTTGTTAGGGGTTAGGGTTAGGGTTAGGGTTTAGGGTAGGTTAGGGTTAGGGTTAGTTTTATAAAGAAAATTAAATCGTCGGTTAAAAAAACGGATATTGACGGTGTAAATGAAATACATGTCCTTTCTTAATCTAGATTAAAAAGGGGTGCCTAAGGTTCATTAAAAGAATAATTAAATACAATACGATTTTTATATATTTTTTAAAATTATAAAACTAACCCCTAACCCTAAATACTGGTTTGCATAAGAAATCTCTAAAGCTGTTATTTCCATTTAATTGTGTAAGGAAGGATATATTTTCTGAAAAGATTTCTAATCTTCTAGAAAAATCTTGATGACTATCCCTACATATTTTTACATTTTAAAATCAAATAACATAATAAACAAAAACAAAAAGAGAGAAGAAATGCCTTATGGACAAAAGAAATGCTACTTACAAATAGGGAACCATATTGTTTGTTGGGAGTTAGAGGTTAGCGGTTAGTTTTATAATCTAAAAAAAATCTAAAATGCTCTGTTAAACAACCGCGATATTGACCGTGTAAATGAAAAACATGTCCTTTCTTAACCGAGATCAAAAAGGGGATGCCTACAGGTAATATGGTCCCTTTTGGTTGTCTCTATTTTCAAGTCTACGGCCATATTAGTAAATAACGAGTGTTTGTATCTTAAGACCGTTCTGCATTTAATTGGCCCAATTTTAATGTTAAATAATGAATTATTAGCCAATCACTTACCATCAAGTGGGTTGTTCCTTTGCCATCTTTACCGATTTCACGCGCAATGCGAGAGACTTCGTTTTCCTGTTGGGCTAACAGCTGTGCCATCTTCTTTTTTCTTCCTCTAACATCTCGAATCGAAGAAACGGTAGATATCGTCCACAGCATTTAAACGTCGGAATCAGAGAAATCGGCTTTGAAAGAAAAAGAGAGAAAAAATGGAGAGATTAACAAAATTTGGAAAAGTTTAAAAAGAAAAAATACAACAATAACATCACACAACACACACACACAAACACACACACACACACACACACACAAATACCACACACCACATATATATATATATATACTATATATATTGGCATTTCAGTTCGGGAAGACCATGATAAAGTTTTTGTGCCCTTGAAGTTACAGCGTCTCTGTGACTGTGAAGTCCGGTGTTTGAAAAACATTCTCGACCACAGATGTTCGTTGTTAACATAATTATTGGTCCCTAATACATTTTTAAGGTATGAGAAATCATCAATGGCGATCAGTGCAGCTGATGGCCTTGAGTAGTTGAGTGACAAGCGTTATTGACGCTCACTCTGACCTTGCCATTGCGGGGACTGAAAATCGTTGAGAACGGAACCCGATAGGACAGGGCCAACTCTTCCGGTTTTAAGATTATGTAAGGTAATCTCAGTCAGTTAGCAGTTAGGAGCTTCTAAGGTGTATAGTCGCATTTCTATGCGCATTACCTGTCATTCTGCGCAGATTGTCTGTGTTTAGGGGATTATAAATAAAGTAACATCCTCTCNAAAAAATTTAGAGTTATTGGTTAGAATATATTGAAAGGGACCGGATCTCTAAAAAATTCTTAAGAATCCGGTCTCCTTTCAATATTTAATCCAAATAACTCTAATTTTTTCCGTGGTTTACATGTGATGACACCCTATTCATTTACCCGAAAAATTGTAATTTTAATTAACATCATTGACAAATTTAATTGATGTTGAACCCTCCACCAATCCAATTTACACATGAACTGGAACATAACCTCCCTACCATTTTTTAGACACACTTATCATAAATTAATAACAACAGTTAGAATTTCAACAGTTTATCACAAAAATACTAACAAAAATGGACTACATCCACATTTATTCCAACCATAACACTAAGAAAAAATGGTATCATAATTGGTTTCTTTACAGCTCTTAGATAGGGATTGTAACAAGCAACATTTTAGATGAAGAATTCAATTTATTTGAGAGAGTCTTCTCAAATTACCGAATACCTCCTAAAATTCGATACACTCGTGCCAGAAAAAAAGCATCTTATTAAAAATACATATAAAAACAAGAATAATAATAATATCACTCTTTCCAAACAATTGAACCACATAAAGTAATAACGTCTCTGATAGAACATCATACTTTCCAATAATCCTCATTTACCTGAATAAAATTAAAATAGAAAACTTAGAAGATTGGATTATTTTAATTAAAAAACTGTTCGCTCACCCACGGAAGACAGTTGGTAAAGAAAACAATCCTTCAAAATAAAAATAAACTTAACCCCAGACACATACATTCTGGAGCTGAGTCTACACTATTGACTGACTTAAAAAATTGTTAAAAAAAATATGTAGGGGAGGACTTTCCGCGATCCCTTAACTAAACGTCCTATTCGAACACAAATATCACCATTTTTAAACGTTTGTTTACCAAAACAATGCATTAGCTAAACACAGCCTTGATCACATCATACCTTTTTGATTTCAAAGTGCTAAATATTAAAACCCACATACATGATAAAACACTGCGCAGATGTAGAATTATGAAATCTTGTTATTTCTTACCCATAAAACCATACCCAAAGACAAGGTTTCTTTAATATATCCCCTTATCTAGCGACTCTTCATTCATCAGAAACCAATAAAAATCCTTTTATAAAATCCCCTTCACATAACTTTTTCCCGGGGTTATTTACGTTCCCATTAAATTAAATTTTGGCTTTTATTTTTTGTTTTGTTTTATCGAATAAATCTTTTCCTTTTATTTTGTTTTTGTTTCGGTTTAAAATAATACCTTACATTAATCCAAATCGCTTAACGATTATCTTAAAATAATAACCCAATTCCGCCCATAACCTTTTTTCTTTATTATAAAAAACAAAACACAATAAATATTTATCATTTATTAAAATACAGAACTTAATAATATAATAATTAGAAATTTAAAAATTAAAATTATCGGTTAAATTAAAAATATATAAAAACTCCTTTTCTAGAAATATTAACATTTTATTCCGCTCATAACTTTTTTCACTTTATATTAAACTATTACAGTAAATATCTAATCTTTATGAATCACTAAGAACTTTTAAAAAAATTAAAATTTTAAATAATAAAACATTTAATCGTTAAAAAAAAATCCTTTAATTAAAAGTCTTTTGATTCCAAACCGTCACATTTTTCTCTTAACACCCCATCCCCTTCCCGGTTAAATTGGTTTTCGCTTTCGTTGCCAACATCTCAAAAATTCGCTACATTTATTATCACAAAAGATATACATGGACCATGACCGACATATATACTGGCCGCGCGCCGAAGATGCCCACGGTTTTTGGTGATATTGTAACGTCTTCGTTTTTTGCAGTATTAAGGTTTTGTTTTGTTTAAACTCATTTTTTAAAACTTTCCTCTCCGACACCAAACAACTACGGGAGACTTGGAATGAGCTCTTGATGATGATTTTGCTAAAATCGAAATATTGTACAATATCACAATGATTATATTATAAATTGTTTTTTCTTCTTTTTAACAGCATTGTGAATGTTTTTCATTCTTCCAACCTTTCTTATCAATATTAATATATTATATATAAGATATTTACGTATATATACATATAAAATTTATCCATACATGTGCATTTATTTAACATATACACAGTTATATATTATAAATAAATATAGTATATTTGGAAAAACTTAATTATATCAGACCGACAATTACATTTATTTGTCTACCTTAGCCTGCCGCCACCGAGCTGGCCTCCTTCCAAGTCTCGGGTTTATCATGACATAAAATTATAAATATCAGGTTTATCTACAGTATAGTTTCCCTTTTCCAATTTTTTTTTTCAATTAAAAAACAAAATCGTAGAGATGAGAAAATATCTTGAATAGAACTCATATACAAATCGTTAGAGCATGAGAAATTTGAATAGAACTCAGACGTTATACTTGTTCCTTATCAAATTAGACTTAAAGAGGGGCAAACGCTAGCCGAAAGAAATGCACATTTTCTGATAAATTCCAGCCTTGTTTTTCATATATCTATTATTATACTAAAGCTGAGCGATCATTTCAACCTTTTTTGTCTCCTAAAGGCCTTTTTTATGTTTTAGTTAATTACACTCGTGAAAAAGAAAATTATACTAAATTTATTCCTTACTTTTAGCATTAAAATTATTTTTTGAAAAAAAAATCCTTTTTTTAATTAGGTGTTCTAATTAGTCATTCGTAATTTCATCAATAATTACCGTTTTCAAAAAAACTTACCCATCTCTTACCTTTCT
>CM042172.1:9090000-9102500 GCA_023376005.1 Doryteuthis pealeii | reverse complement strand
ACGACTGGAGTTCGAACTCGCTTACTACGATGTCACAATCCAGTGTCACATCCAAAGGGCAATGCCATATTTGACGGCATATAAGACGCACCCCCATTTCAGCAGGTCAGATTCAGGAAAAGAAGTTTTTAGTGTATTTAAGGATATATTGTTGAAAACAGTCTAACTATGCATTATACAAGCAGAAACATAGCTGTATAAAAGCAATTTGGCAGTACAGACAAGTAATCAGCATACACAAAACATCTCAATAGCAGGAAATAATAATAATAATAAATAGACCTACGGGGGGGGGGTCTCAAACTTCACCTACAATGTATAAGACGCTGGGCAATTTAAATATACAAATAATATAATATATTACAATATAAATAGACCTTTCACAATAATAAAATTATAATAAATAGACCTGTATGGACTAGAACTCTCCTGTGCCTTCGGGGACAGGAAGTAGAAAAGGTAACGTCCCTTGTCAGGTGGGGGAAGAATCCTCTGTACGGTTTTGGTACCAACGTGTGAGCCTCGTAGAAACGAGCTTTTGTCTCAGTCTCTTGTGACTGAATGAACCTTCCCCTCAGTGAGGGGCAACAACCGAAGACTCAACCTGACCCCCCTCAACGAGGGAGATATATGAACTGTAAGTACTGCCCCTAAGTACTTTGTTATATTGACTGTTGTTGAGTTTATATGTGAATAAATAAGGTTAAAAGTACATGTGCGTCTTTACATTCTGTAGAACTTATCTTTTGTTCCTCATAAACTGTAGGCAGCTATTCCTACAGACCTTTCACAATAATAATTATAATAAATATACCTACGGAGGTCTCAAACTTTACCTACAATGTATAAGACGCAGGGCAATTTAAATATACAAATAATATAATATATTACAATATAAATAGACCTTTCACAATATAATAATAATAATAAATAATAATAAATAGACCTACGGGGGTCTCAAACTTTACCTACGACGTATAAGACGCAGGGCAATTTATTGAGCCAAAATCTTGGAAAAAAGTGCGTCCTATAAATATTTACCAACCCCTCCGCACGGGCAGGAGGATACGACACAAGGTCAATTTCTTAAGCGGAGTTCAACAGGTTTGAATTCAGAGTTTTCCTTCTCCTAGACTGGTTACCTAGCCATGGTTAAAGAACCCAGTCTGTCCTGCTATTTACCCATAGCTGGAGGGAGAGTAGGATGCATACCTTTCCCAAGAGTATTAGCGCTAAGTGAAAATGCAATTACCACGTCCAGGATTTGAACTCGGGGCGACGAGTCCATTTCCCATGACTTTAACCATTACACCACGCGCGTCCTATATGCCGTCAAATACGGTAATTTTAAAGTGAACGTTATGGACTGGAGTTTAAACATTGCTTACTACTATGTCCAGTACGTTAGCCAGTAAACCACGGGGACTCCCCGTCTTTTCGTCTCCAAGTGAATTCTCATATTTTATTCAATCCTTTAATAACATTCCCTTTTCAAGTGACATGCGCGGTAGTAGTGATTTTTTCCCCTTTAATATATATATTTTTCCTCATTTTATTTCCATTTTTATTCCTTTTGATAAATATCTCATCTGAAAAAGCAATTCCTGCTTAATTAGTTTAAGTTTTCAGATAATTTATCTCCCTCGAACGTCGTAAGATCCCACACACAACTGTTTTTACAATCAATTTATCTCTCCAATTTTCCTTTTCAATACAACCTCGAAACCAACCTCCCTGAAAACGTATTTACCAACCCCTTCACAACATGTTAAAGTAAATACACTACATGCCAATAATAATCACCAATCTATAATAAAAAAAACAAACTAATGGTTAGAGTCTAAGGAAATGGACTCGTCGACCCGGGTTCAAATCCTGGACGAAGCTGTTTGGATTTCACATAGCGCTAATACCCTTGGGAAAGGTATAAATCCAACTATTCTCCCTCCAGCTATGGGTAAATAGTTGAGCAGACTGGGCTCTTTAACCTGGGATAGGTAACCAGTCTAGGAGAAGGAAAACTCTGAATTCAAACCTGTTAAAACTCCGGTTAAGAAATTGACCATATGTCACATCCGCGGAGTTCAACAGGTTTGAATTCAGAGTTTTCCTTCTCCTAGACCGGTTGCCTAACCAAGGTTAAAGAGCCCAGTCTGCCCTACTATTTATCCATAGCTGGAGGGAGATAAGGATTCATACCTTTCCCAAGGGTATTAGCGCTAAGTGAAATGCAATTACCACGTCCAGGATTCGAACTCGGGGCGACGAGTCCATTTCTCATGACTTTAACCATTACACCAAGCGCTTCCATATATGCGAAGCATATAAGTTCACATTTCTCATACGTTCACTGTGGTTGCCGTGATGAGAGTCAGTCACATTAAAGTTTCACCCGCCCTGTCGGTGGGGCGTTAGAATGCACCGACTGCACCTCTGCAGAGGGGTAAGACTCCCCCAATGGGGCCACCTGTTTGCCGTGGGTAGCGAGCCGTGATGCTTAAGGATAGAGCCCAGGTGGATGAGCAGTTCATGACATGCAATACTTCATTTTGGTCCTATCTTGGGTTAGACGAGCGGTCGGAGAGGCCCCTCCAATCAATCGGCTGTCACGTCAAGTCCTAGCGCTTATATGATTTTCCCAACCCTATTGCCCTTATGGCAAGCCCCAGCCCATTTTTATCATATGGGCGCTAGTAACCGGTGACTGAAGGTCTACATGTCCTGGTAATGGCGTTAAACCCTATCTGATGGTGAGGTTCCAGTTTCTGAAGCTTGGGGAATGTGGAGCACCCCTTCATCACCATTTCTCCCTGGTCCACTTTGACCCGGAGTGGTAGTACCTGTTAGGGTCCCATCTATGGGTTAAATAGAAAAACATGAGTTTATTTCACAACTTTGTCGGCATTAAATGATCCACCGAGGTTGATATGCCATAAAACAAAACAAACCAAACCTAAAGTTTCACATTCTATTAAACCTGTTTCATCAAATATAGAGCGTTTTACCAATTTTTACCTTTTGCCGTTTACCTGGTATCGTGTACCTTTTACATATTGCCCTTTTTACTTTTTTTATTTGTCCCTCCACTGTAAATGACTGGGACATTAAGAGAATGAAGTTGCACAATTTCCCTTGGTGGAATAAGCCGCTTTATTTATAGATATAATAATTAGGTTCGCGGTCTTCGTACAATTTCGCTCGTTTCTTTTAGCGATATTCTTAGATATTGCCACAATCTCGTGAATAGACTTACATAATATGTTAAATGTTTACAGGCAAATATCGCCCACTAAATATACTCAGGGGGGCCATTTCGGTTAGAAATTAGATTTGTCTATCAGAGGTTTTTGCTCGAGTTACTTTAGGTTGGATAGCAATCAAGTAGGCACACACACGCACACGCACAATCACGTACACACACACACACACACACACACAAACATACACACACAGACTCACAGAGAGAGAGAGAGAGAGAGAGAGAGAGAGAGAGAGAGAGTCAGTCAGTCAGATAGACAGACAGAGAGAGAGAGAGAGAGAGAGAGAGAGAGAGAGTCAGACAGACAGACAGACAGACGGACAAATAGTCAGTCTGAGAGAGAAGAGAGAGAGAGAGAGAGAGAGAGAGAGAGAGAGAGAGAGTCAGTCAGTCAGACAGACAGACAGACAAAGAGAGAGAGAGAGAGAGAGAGAGAGAGAGAGAGAGAGAGAGAGAGTCAGACAGACAGGACAAGAGAGAGAGAGAGAGAGAGAGAGAGAGAGAGAGAGAGTCAGACAGACAGACAGACAGACAAAGAGAAAGAGAGAGAGAGAGAGAGAGAGACAGAGACAGACAGACAAAGAGAGAGAGGAGAGAGAGAGAGAGAGAGAGAGAGAGAGAGAGAGAGAGAGAGAGAGTCAGAAAGACAGACAGACAAAGAGTCAATCTGAGAGAGAGAGAGAGAGAGAGAGAGAGAGAGAGAGAGAGAGAGAGAGAGAGAGAGAGCACGTTCATTTATTAATAGATATATATAAACACACACACACACCTCACGCAAATAATCTCCCACACAAAAAACCCCAAAAAAAACCCACCAAACCTTCGCACACACACACACACACACACCTACCCACCCACCCACTCACTAACTAATTAACTAATTAACGCACGTACTCTCCACCCCACACTCACCCGACCAGATACACAAACTCTCTCGCACACACTGCACTTACCCAACTCACTCATGCACAACGGTTGATTAAATACAAACAAGCATCAAAACTCCGTACCCACTCACACACGCACGCACACACACATACACACACACTCCACTCACCCACACACCCACACACGCACACATGCACGCACAACCGCCCACTCACTAACGCATGCACTCTCCACCACATTCTCACCCACCCAGATACACACGCTTGCGCACACACTACACTACACTTACCTAACGCACGCATTCACGCACAACGGTTGGCTAAGTTCAAAAAGCACCGAAACTCCTTTTTCACACACACACACACACACACACACACACACACACACTACAATCACGCATACACGCACACACTCATGAAAATATATACATTTAATGAAGGTGCGTGGTCTAATGGTTAGAGTCATAGGAAATGGACTCGTCGACCCGAGTTCAATTCCTTGACGAAGCTGTTTGAATTTCACATAGCGCTAGTATCCTTGGGAAAGGTATGAATCCTTCTCTCCCTCCAGCTATAGGCAAATAGCAGCGCAGACTGGGCTCTTTAACCTTGGCTAGGTAACCAGTCTAGGAGAAGGAAAACTCTGAATTCAAACCTGTTAAAACTCCGCTTAAGAAATTGACCTTGTGTCACATCCTGCTCGTGCGGAGGGGTTGGTAAATATATATATACATTTAATGTACACTTACGCACGCACTTAAGCACTCATATACAAACAGACTCACACACATTTATACACGCACACATTTAGCCACCCACGCATGCGCACCACGCGCGCTCAACATACGCAGCCTAGGTGGTGGGGAAGGGTAAAAAAGGTAGTCTTGCAAATCCATTATTGTTGAATTACAAGTTGGATCCTCGCAGGATTCCCCCTTAAATCCTTACGTATAAAAGACCATGCTTTAGTCAGAAACTCTGAAAATTATTTTCACGAATATAAATAAAATCTTCATTATTTTTGTTCAAAAAGTAAGATCTGGTGATAGTGAATGTGTATATATATATTTACTTTGTCATTAATTGTTTTATTTTCTTAGTTTCCACCGGACATACATACACACACTACCCTTTATATGTGTACTAGCAGCGACTACCCAGCATTGTCTGGGTAGAGGATAATTTTTTAAAAAGTTAGTCCTGCTGATCCATTATTACTGAATCGTGAGTTGAATCCTCCTGGGATGCCCCATTTAAATCCCTATGTTAAAAAAGATAGACCTTGCATTGATCCAGCTACTCTGAAAAGAAATTTTAATGTCTACTATCTAAAATATTAAATGAAAAAAATGTGTATATATATTTACTTTGTCGTCAATTGTTTTCTCCGGACATACATACACACAACTGCCCTTTATATATGTACTAGAAGTGGCTACTCGGCGTCGCATGGGTAGAGGAGGGGGGTTAAAAGTTAGTCTTGCAGATCCATTATTACTTATTTAAATCCTCGCTGGATGCCTCATAAAATCTCCACGTAAATATATAACAATATGCTAAGAAATTTTAATTCAATAATTTACAATTTAAAAAAAAACCCATATAAAATGAGGCGATTAATTCAATCAATCAACATCATATTTCAATCACCTACTGTTACTATACAAATTTTGATTTTTAAATATCTTCCCAAATATAAATCAAATCTTCATTATTTTAGCTCAAAAACTAAGCCCTGGTGATATTTAATGTGTATATATATTTACTTTGTCGTTAATTGTTTTATTTTCGAAGTTTCCTCCGGACATATATATACACACTGCCCTTTATATATGTATAGGTAATTTGGCTATATTTGGTTGAAAGGAAAATTGACTTTATATATAAGTTAATTGGTGTATATTTATTTATAGGTGATATATTGTATATAAATCAGTGAGGCAACCATAATATACTAATGCATATACATATTTACCAATATTTTCCAAAGGAGTAGGATGTGGCACAAGGTTAATTTCTTAAGCAGAGTTTAAGCAGATTTGAATTCATATTTTTCCTTCTCTTAGACTGGTTGCCTAAACAAGATTAAAGAGCCCAGTCTGCCAGTAGTAATATCGGTGGGGCGTTAGAATGCACCGACTGTACCTCTGCAGAGGGGTAAGACTCCCCCAATGGGACCATCTGTTGGCCGTGGATGGCGACCCGTGATGCTTAAGGATAGAACCCAGGTGGATGAGCAGTTCATGACTTGCAATACTCGACTTTGGCCCTTTTTTGGGCTAGACGAGCGGTCAGAGAGGCCACCTCTGATAAATCGGCTGGTCACGTCAAGCCCTAGCACCTATATGATTTCCCAACCCTATTGCCCTTATGGCAAGCCCCAACCCCTTTTTATCATATGGGTGCTAGAAGGCTATGGCTGAGGGTATACATGTCCTGGGAATGACATTAAACTCTGATGGTGGGATTCCAGTTCTGGGGCTCTGGAGAATATGGAGCACCCCTTCATCACCATTGCTCCCAGATCCAGTCAGACCCAGAGTGGCAGTACCTGTTAGGGTCCCATCTATGGGTTAAATAGAAAAATGTATTTATAAAAAAAAATGAGTATCCATTAAGAATTAATTTATTTCAAAACTTTGTCGGTATTAAATGACCCACCGAGGTTGATATGCCGTAAAACAAACCAAACCAAACTAGTACAATCGTTGGCTGAAAAGAAAATTGACTTCATATGTAAGTTAATTGGTAGGGCGTGTTTACTTATTTATAGGGGATATACAGTATATAAATCATGATCCACTTTGATAGACAGTGGCCGATCATACGATGTTAATGCAGGTATCAATCAGTGGGACGCAGTAGAAAAACACGACATGACAACAAACTGTCCACTTTTCCCCCGTTAAGATGTCGCCTATTTCGTCCACTGTATAGATGAGTGCGTCCGCTGCATAGATGAGTGCGTCCGTTTCAAAGTAGAAACAAATGCCGGTTGTCAGAATCGATACAAACTTCGGTGTCGGCAAACTGGCTTCGATTTTTTCTTCTCCAAATCGATAATCATCCTGGTATATTTACATTTAGCGGAGAGGCCGGATCCCTAATCCGTGAATAACATCGCTTTTGCTGGCGGCCATTTTGTGTGACCTGATCTCCAGTTTGGCTCATTTTGCCGCGCTTTTGTTTGTTGTTGTTGCCGCCACAAGCAAGGCGAACAGTTATCTAGAGCCACCTTTTTAGATGAGCTTGTATGAAGGTGCAGGACCGATGGAATAATGGATGCATATCTAATATCACGCTGGGGGCGGGGGGGAGCGATAATTAATGTCATATTGACCCTTTCCTGACGGATTTGGCATTCAATGTTAGTCGTTATAAAAGATAGCCGGGACTCAACGTTCTATATTTACATGTGGATTATTTGGATTATTGTAGAGATAGAAAAGAGAAGTCACTATGAATAGCTTGTGGGAACATATAAACACACACACGCACACACACACACACACACACACACACACGCACACAGACACAGACATACACACGGCACACACAACCACAGACACACACACACACACGCGCGCGCGCAGACACACACACACATACGCACACAGACACAGACACGCACACACACAGACACACACAGATACACACATACACGCATACGCACACACACAAACAGACACAGAAACAGACAGACACACGCACACCGACACAGACACAGACATACACACACACACACACACACACACAGAAACAGACACAGAACAGACACACATACACATTCACACACACACGCACACAGACACACACCACAACACACGCACACACACACATGCACACAGGCACACAGACACAGACACACACCACACACACACAGACACACACACACACAGACACACACACGCACACACACAGACACAGACACACACACACACACACACACAACATACGCACACAGACACAGACACGCACACACACAGACACACACAGATACACACATACACGCATACGCACACACAACAAACAGACACAGAAACAGACAGACACACGCACACCGACACAGACACAGACATACACATACACACACACACACACACACACACACAGAAACAGACACAGAAACAGACACACATACACATACCACACACACGCACACAGACACACACCCACACACACGCACACACACACATGCACACAGGCACACAGACACAGACACACACGCACACACACACAGACACACACCACACAGACACACACACGCACACACACAGACACAGACACACGCGCGGACACACACACACGCACACGCGCGGACATACACGGACACACACAGACACACACACACACACACGCGCGGACACACACAGACACACACAGACACACACACAGACACACACGCACACGCACACGCACACAGACACAGACACAGACACACACACAACACATATATATATATATATATAATATATATATATATATATTGAGTTTCCGGTCGAAATAGATATTATAACAGGATGACGGTTTGTTAAGTTTTTCTTTCTTTGAAAGTTAAATATTTCTCTGTAAAAAACTGATGTATTGATTATTATACATTGAGCTCTCTTTAAGGATTTATAAAAAAAATTCTTGTGTGAATATATATCTTTACTCCTACAAGAACATACAGTATGGTTGTACAGTGAGATTTCGATGATCCCAAGTAGAATCATACGTTATTTACCAGTCATTTAGATTACCTTACACACACACAACACACACACACACACACACACACATATATATATATATATATTATATATATATATAAAGTAAAGGCGTCGGTGTGGCCTAAAGTTGGTATCAGCCATACAGCGCGGTATTCTATCCCCTTTTTACTTGCGCTAGAACCGAGGAGATTGTTTTTTAACGTCTGAGGTGGAGCGCCACACTACTATTGGCTCCTCCCTTTATGACACAAAGACATGTGCTAGTCGTACGCTTAGTTGGTGAGGGCCGGTAACAAACCAGTATCATCTGGTCTTTTTGGTGGACGCTCTACCGACTGAGCTAAACCGGCACTATATATATATATATATATATATATATATATATATATATATATATATATATATATGAAAAATGAATGGAAGTGAATCCGACAGTGTGATAAATATTTAGAAAAAACAAACACATGATGTTAAATTCGCTGACAGAATTCTGTTTCGACCCTTTATTGAAGTGGTCTTCCTCAAGAGCGAGTTGTGTATGATAGAGAGAACGGCGAAAAGTGGACCGTTATGAGATGAAAGTGGTGCAGATGAAACGTTCAATATTATAGCCGGAATTTTTTTATTTTTTTATTTTTTTAATTTAAATTTAAGATAAGATGTGAAAAAACAAAAATACCAGGATTTCTACATCTTATCCGGTGAACATCGTGGTCTACAGTGCTGGGATTTTTGAACTTTTTGATACTTTCTTTTACATTTTTATACACATTTACATCAAACTCTTTTGAGTTTTCTTTGTGGACTATAATGCTTCTGATTTAATAAAATAAAATAAAATTTATTTTATTTTATTTTAAAAAACAGAATGCGCATTTTCTAAATTTAAATTAAAAAAATAAAAAAAAAAAAATTCCGGCTATAATATGAACGTTTCATCTGCACCACTTTCATCTCATAACGGTCCACTTTTCGCCGTTCTCTCTATCATACACAACTCGCTCTTGAGGAAGACCACTTCAATAAAGGGTCGAAACAGAATTCTGTCAGCGAATTTAACATCATGTGTTTGTTTTTTCTAAATATTTATTTCATATATATATATATATATATATATATTACTATTGATAATATAGTTTGGTATGTTTATTAGTAAAGAGTGCTCAGTAAAATTGATAGAGCAATTATATCTCAGTAGGGCCGTTATAGCTCAGTCAGTAGAGCGTTCGGCTAGGAATCACAAAAAAACAACACTTTTTTCCTGACGATAACCTATGGTCGAAACTAGTTGAGAACAATTAAAAATAAGATCAAACAAATAAATACAGTGGTACCATGACTGACGAGAGCCCCAACATGACTTTTCTGAGTTACGAACTGATTTTTTGCTTTGTTATGTGAACTAAAATTTGAGGTACGAGCGAGCTTCAGATACGCTTATACTGTAAGATTCAAAGTCATTAATTGAACATACAATTCCGACACGTTGTGAGACAAAACATTTAATATATATAACAGCACGTGGAAACAATAAGATACATAATGTACAGGAG
Organism: Doryteuthis pealeii; assembly: GCA_023376005.1. NCBI lineage: Eukaryota > Metazoa > Mollusca > Cephalopoda > Myopsida > Loliginidae > Doryteuthis > Doryteuthis pealeii. Next base: position 9,092,089 of record CM042172.1, on the reverse strand, counting down.
AATAGAACATGTAAATACATATACAATATTTAGGTATAAACAAGATACCTAAATGTACCTAACATATAAATGTCACAGACATGGAACTAAAGGATAGTCCATGCTGTATAAAGGACTTACAGTAATGTAAGGAGGGAGGCAAAAGCCCCACCGAGAAGGGGGGTAGATAGACTCTAGCCCAAAGCAGTTCTTGAGAAGATCCCGCTAAAAGAGAAAGACAAGTTTCGATGAACGCGCTTAACTACCAGAGGTCTCCTAGTGGGAACAAACAGCAACGCAACGAGAAGATAACTCTTCCGGTAAAAGGAGGATAATCCCCTACAATACTAATAAGTTCATTAAAAACATTTCAGTTTCCAAACTTATAACGCCAAATAAAAATATGATTTATAACAAATTATGAGTAAAGTGGGGTGCCGATGGTAGGTGTGGCGATCCACCTCATACGCAAAAACCATCTTTCTTGTCTAGCGCTTGTGAAAAGGCGTTAGAGTCCCTCGCTGTCCGGCTTATATCACTGAACCTACTTTATTTTTGACTTATAATTCATATGAAAGGAACGTTATTTTTTCAGAATACAAGGTGTGTCAAAAAGTACAAAAAATTTCGATACTTTTTTGACACACATTGTATATATATATATATATATATATCAATCTTGCAGAATATATATATATATATATATATATATATATATATTGTTACATAATCGCCGCCCAGCACCTATATTTGTGGCCTTGTGCCAGACTTGGAAAAGAACCTTAGAAAAATGTACTACCGATTATCTTGAGTTGCTGGGTGGTCTTTGTGGAATCACCGAAAAAGTAGTTAGGATAGATAACATCTTTTTAACGAGAGAAAGCAGACGATAAGTCTAGGATTAAGAAAAACACAGTCTTTTGGACTCCAAGAAATCTTTGATCTTTTAGGTTGGTGAACTCTGGTTGACCAGTGAAATTGGAACGAATAGAAAGAATCGAAAGGGCTCGAAAGTTCTAAAGTAGAACCTTCTAGAAGATTATTTAGAAATGCTATTTAAGACCCGCGAATAGAATCACGAGGAGTCAGTTAGTTGGGGTTGGAGTCTGCGAGCAGAGCAGTTAGGGGCCAGTGATCGTACGGAGTTAAGCTGTTGTCGCTGAGGACGATAAGGAAAGGTTAAGAAAAGCTTGTTCACCGAGAAGTTTACTAAGGACTAAAAACTCGAAGTTGAATCCAGTTAAAATACACCTCTTGTTAAGACAGAGATTATTAGAGACCCTCTCTCTCTCAAAAGTTATAGGAAGTTTGGAAATATATAAAACTTCTGAGAAGTAAACGGTGTTATTAGTCTGCTCTATTTACAACGAAAGAAATCTTTTTATGAATGGACTCACGACGCAAACAAGATAGTAAAGTCACTATCGTAAAGGGGACGACCCGTGGATAAAGTCAATTGGCCGTAACGAAGGAGCACGCGGCGTGCGTGGAGTGATATCTTCCCTTGACCAAAAGACGTGGGAAGAATTTTGGGGTTAAGAAGACGATGACTGCTAGACCTGGGGTGTGTATGTAAACAAACTCCGTACGTACGAAGTTACGAATAGTAGTGCGAGAAAGAAAAGGTGCTACGTTAAATACTAACTGGTACCCCAACGTAATAGATCCCTAACTGATCCCACTACGTTACGTATCGCTAATTAGTGCCCACGTTACATATCCCTAATTGGAAGCCATAACGTTACAATATTCTGCAAGAATGCTCTCAGGTGCTTTGGCATTGCACTTTCCAGCTGGGAAAATTTGGCCCAGGACCGCCCTCGGTGGCGGCAGAATCTCCGTAGAGGACTGTTCATATCAGAAGTCACCCTGACGCAACACCATGAAGCCAAGAGATCCAGAAGAAAGCAGCGGTAACAAAGCATCGGAACATCAACATCTTCAGGGACAGCCTTCAAATTCGACATCTGTGGTCGAGAATGTTTTTCAAACATCGGACTTCACAGTCACAGGAGGCGCTGTAACTTCAGGGACACATAAAAACTTTATCATAGTCTTCCGAGACTGAAATGCCAATGTATGTATATATATACTAGTACAAAATAAAAAA
>CM042172.1:9075000-9085000 GCA_023376005.1 Doryteuthis pealeii | reverse complement strand
TGTTAGACTCATAGGATATAACCCTTTTTAGATATTGAACTATTTCAAAATAGCTCTTCAGTAAGCATATCAAATGTTGTAATAATTAAATTATCATACTGTGGTATATCCACGGGTCATGCTAGTATTACCTAAAACACCACTCCTTAGAGAATGCAGCCTTATTAATCTCAATATTAAGCCGCTCAGCTCCTGTGCGGCACGTGTCTTGCAAAACTTGTCTGTTGGAAGCCAAATCTTCCAGTCTTTAAGGGGTAATGGTGCATTTCTTCAGAGTAAGTAGGATTTGGCAAAAGTTCGAAAGTGTGGGGCATCAGGCGAGGATCCAACTCGCAACTCTGCAGTAATGGATATTATTTTAGGAGTCGAGTTATACTTCAGAAATTGTCATTGTGAAATAAAATCTCAAATATGATTTAACTTATTTTTGAATCCTGTACTAATTGTAAGAAAAAAACTTAATTTTTGGTAACTAAAAAGAAACATGAAAATCTTTTCGACCAATGGGAACCTTTATTTGAACTACTATTCTAAATGTAACTCCCGCCAAAAAAAAAAAAAAAAAAAGAAAAAAGAAAGAAAAAAGGGAATGACAAAAAAATGTTTATTTTTAATTCTTATTTATTGTTACATTTTTATGGGTTAAAAAAGAAAATAATAAATTAAACTAATACATTTTTTAACATTGTAACACAAAAAACAAAAACAAAAACAAAACAAAACAAAAACTTGGTTTAAACCACTTCTGGAGCCCTCCTGTTCTTCAAGTGTCTTCTGCGAAGAAGTATTTTACGGGGGAGTCTGTTGGCAGGCATGCGGATGGCGTGACCCAATCATCGCAGTTGGCGGTGCGATAGGATGGTCTCAACTGGGTAATGGTGCATTTCTTCAGAGTTGCCTTTATATGGTCTTTAAACCGCTTTTGGGGAGCCTCTTGTCCGTCTAGTGCCTTCTGTGAATTCACCATAAAGTATTTTACGGGGGAGTCTGTGCAAAGTTTTTAAATGCCATCCTTGTCCAGTTGAAAAGGGTTTAAAGAAAGTCCTGTGTTATGGAATCCTTTGGTAAGCGTATAAATCCCATCCTGCGTATTGGTAAAGGTTCAGTGATTTAATCCTATGTCCGTTGTCCACGAATGTATCAGTAATTATGTTCAGTAGGGTTGGTTTAAGTATTATATCAACCCCAGAGTACTGCCAGTGATTGGCCGAGAGTCAGATCACATAGTTCTGGCCGAGTCTATAAGTAGGAGCGGGCTTTTAACACACACTTTATATACCCAACAATCTCAACAGTCTGTCGGCGGGCATGCGGATGGCGTGACCCAACCATCGCAGTTGGCGTTGCGATAGGATGGTCTCAATTGGGTCAATGCATGCATTTATTCAGAGTTGCCTTTATATGGTCTTTAAACCGCTTTTGGGGGGCCTCTTGTCCGTCGTGAATTTACCATAAAGTATTTTACGGGGGAGTCTGTCGGTGGGCATGAGGATGGTGTGACCCAACCATCGCAGTTGGCATTGCGATAAGAAGGTCTCAGTTGGGTCAATGCGTGTTCTACTTCGAATTTCTGAGGGGGGGGATTTGTGCCACCACTATAAACCGGATAATTGACAGTGAACTCATTGGGAAATAATCTTGTTTGGTGATGTCGGGTCCTCACTGGACCTGTTTTTCCGCATCCCTTCATTTCATTCAGTTTTGTTGATTTACAAGACACCCATCCCCCCGAAATCCCCAACCCCCGAAATCCCCTACCCCACCCCATAAAAATGTCTAAACAGTATCACGTGCAAATCTATAGCTTTGAAAAAAATCAATACAATAACGAACAAAGGTGACAATGCAGGACATCTGGTCGATGAGAAAGGAAGGCAATATTGTCGATTCTTCATCATCATCATCATCATCATCATCTCCTTCTTTTTCTTCTTCATCATCATCATCATCATCATCATCGTCGTCATCATTCTCAGAGTCTTCTTGTTCTTGTTCTTGTTCTTGTTCAATGTTTTCTTCTTCTTCATCATCGTCATACTCATTATCATTTTCTTCTTCTTCTTCTTCTTCTTCTTCTTCTTCTTCTTCTTCTTCTTCTTCTTCTTCTTCTTCTTCTTCTTCTTCATCAATGTTTTCTTCTTCTTCCTCATCGTCATCCTTATCATCACCATCATCAACATCAACATCATCATCATCATCATTCTTCTTCTTCTTCTTCTTCTTCTTCAATATTTTATTCTTCCTCCTCATCATCATCATCATCTTGTTCTTGTTCTTGTTCTTGTTCTTCTCCAATGTTTTCTTCTTCTTCCTCATCGTCATCCTCCTCCTCCTCCTCCTCCTCTTCTTCTTCTTCTTCTTCTTCTTCTTTCACCATTCTCACCATCACTATGACAACCAGATACGCTAACAGCTGTTATTAGTTGGCCAAGGTAAATATACAAGCGTTAAATTCCAGTCGATTTTCTCTTCTCCAATCTTCCAGTTTCTGTCGACAGATGCATCCGATTTAACACGTTCCTCGATTATCGGCCATTTCTGTTGTCTTCTCAGAAAGAAAGTGATTGGCGGGGTTTTTTGTTTTTGGTTTTAGCGTCTCCTCTTACTCTCACTCTTACTCTTTACACAAACCGACTATTTAACCCATAAATGGGACCCTTACAGGTTTGTTTGTTTGTTTTGTTTTACGGCATATCAAGCACGGTGGGTGATTTAAAGCCGGCAAAGTTTTTAAAGATTCGTAGCGAACAAAGGTGACAATGCAGGGTAGGACATCTGGTCGATGAGAAAGGAAGGCAATATCAAATATTCGTTAAAATGACCAGTGGTATTGTCGATTCTTCTTCTTCTTCTTCTTCTTCTTCTTCTTCTTCTTCTTCGTCTTCGTCTTCATTCTTCTTCTTCTTCTTCTTCTTCTTCTTCTTCTTCTTCTTCTTCACCACCTTCATTCTTCCTCTCCAGCATTCTTCTTCATCTCCTTCATTCTCCTTCATTCTTCTTCATCACAACTCTTCTTCTTCATTCCTTTTCTTCATTCTTCTTCTTCATTCTTCTCCTTCTTCTTCTCCTTCTTCTTCATCATCATCATCTCCTTCATTCTTCTTCTCCTTAATTCTTCTTCATTCTTCTTCATTCTTCTTCTTTTTCTTCTTCTTTTATTACAAGTTCTTACTCTTCACACAAGCCGACTATTTGACCCATACATGGGACCCTAACAGGTTTGTTTTGTTTTGTTTTATTTAACGGCATATCAGCTACGGTGGGTCATTCAATGCCGGCAAAGTTTTGAAAGATTCGTAGCGATAGTTTAGAAGAACATTCTTTAAAACACAATTTTTTTTTGTAAACAAATTTTCTATGAGTATTATTTGGATTATTCGGACTATTGTCCTCACCTTCATTGTTATTTGTACAATGTTTCGGCCGATATACCAAAGACGGTTCTCCGGTCCGACAAGAAATACCTGAAGAAGGTCGGAAGGCATATCGGCCAAAACGTTGCGTACATGCATATATATATATATATATATATATATATATATATGTGTGTGTGTGTGTGTGTGTAGTAATAAAAGGAAAAACGATATAGTTGCTGGATTATTTTGGTATATAAGGAGTGCTGCAATACACCACTTAAATTTATAGGCTAAGCGAGGTCTCATGTTTTAAACCTCTACCAATCAGCAGCCCGAATACGTGGCTGGTTTAGTTAATCGTTGATACAGACAGACGTCCAATTGCAATCATTGACGAAGGACCTGCAAGACTGGGGAGCACCAAGGAACAACCAAAGGATTCTTCCCTAAGGATCGCGCTCTGCTTAACACAAAGGATCTCCACTGGACAAGTGCTCTTGCTTGAAGCCTAAAGGATGGCCACTAAAATCGTAATAGGTTATGGGCCCAGGAACACAAAGGATCTCCACTGGACAAGCTCTCTTGCTTGAAGCCTAAAGGATGACCACTAAAAATCGTATTAGGTTATGGGCCCAGGAACAGAAAGAATCTCCGCTGGACAAGCTCTCTTGCTTGAAGCCTAAATGATGGCCACTAAAATCGTAACAGGTTATGGGCCCAGGAACACAAAAGATCTCCACTGGACAAGTGCTCTTGCTTGAAACCTAAAGGATGGCCACAAAAAATCGTAACAGGTTATGGGCCCAGGAACACAAAGGATCTCCGCTGGACAAGCGCTCTTGCTTGAAGCCTAAAGTATGGCCACTAAAATCATAACAGGTTATGGGCCCAGGAACACAAAGGATCTCAGCTGGACAAATGCTCTTGCTTGAATGGCCACTAAAATCGTAACAATATTTAAATGGAAAAATATAATAAAGTTGTTACATCGTAAATAACCAGTTATACCGAGTGGTCATATTATGAGGAGAGTCGTTCACATGAGTCCCTCACATGAGGCCAACACAGAGTGATCTATGTGTACTTAAATAGTGCCTAGCACACCGCCACTGCTGAGGTACGGGGAAGATGGGTCATTCCATTATATCAAAAGTTCTTGCTGACACGCGTCTGTTTCGACAATATAATGTTAATACAATGCAATCTAAATAAAATTATTTTAAAAATGAAATAAAACAATAAAAGATGTCATTGTATAATTCATATTCATATAACTGTGAACTGAAGAAGACAAATGGTTTATACAATGCCTTCTATTATTGTTCACTATGTAAAAAGTATAATAAACTTAAATTAACTATTTCTCACTCTTTTTTCTTTCTTTTCTTCTTTTCCATTGAAAGAGATTAGCATAATCATTTCCACGCGCTCACCCTCTCTCTCACTAATCTCCTTCTTTCTTTCTTTCTTATATTTTCTTATTATATTCTTATTTCTTGTTATATTTCATTTTATATATTTTATCATATTTTATTCATATTTTATTATATTCTTATTTCTTATTATATTTTATTATATTTTCTAATTATATTCTTTCTTGTTATATTTTTTCTGTGTAGCATGTCCTTTTTTCTTCCCTTTCTTTCTTTATAATAAAAACCGAACGGTCCATTATTTAGCTGAAGCAACGACACTTGTAATAAATAAGAATTCGGCGGATAAGCAACACCAGATAATCAGGTTTTACATTTTTGCATTCAATCTTGGACGATCTCATTTTTTAGCCAAAGCGTGTTGCAAGATGATAACGGTCGTACAATTAAGGAACCCGAGTATTAATATATAGCTATTCAATGTTGTGTTGCATTCTTTAAAAAAAAACTTTTATTTCTTTATAATGCTCTGTTTTTTTTTTACATGTAATCAGCTCAGTCGGTAGAGTGTCAGGCTGGGAACCTCAAGGTTCCTGGTCGATACCGGCCCTCGCCAACCCCGCGTATGACTAGCACAGGGATATGTGCAGTTGAGTGAAGAGCTAATGGTAGGTGTGTTGCTCCGTCTCAGAGGCTAAAAAACTAGCTCATTGGTCTAGCACTTGTAAAAAGGGGATAGACTCCCTCGCTGATACCGACTTTAGGACACCCCGATAATTTTACTTACTACTTATATGATACCAAAATCGTGTGGAGGTGCATGGTGTAATGTCGTAGAAAATGGACTTGTCGACACGAGTTCAAATCCTGGACAAGGCTGTTTGCATTTTACATAGTGCTAATACCCTTGGGAAAGGTATGAATTTAACTACTCTCCTTCAATCTATAGGTAAATAGTAGGGTAGACTGGGTTCTTTAGGTAACCAATCTAGGAGAAGGAAAACTCTGAATTCAAACCTGTTAAGATCCGCTTAATAAATTGGCCTTGTGTCACATCCTGCTTGAGCGGGTTTTTTTTTCATCTGCCATCCAATGAGCTTCGGTTCGTAGATGATCCCACATTAAACGACCTTGTGTCATACCCGCATACATGGAATGCAAGGTAAATACCCTAAATACCTGAATCATTTATGACGGGTACTATGTAAGCTTAAATAATTGATAATAACTTACCTCCATATACCATCTCGATGTCGTCGCTTTTGATATCCGAATCCCTTTTGCTGCTTCGACTGCTAGCTGAACCCCTGCGGTCCGTATCCGAAGCCAGCGATGTCCGACGACTGTAGTAACTGCTCGCTGAACCCCGGCGATCAGTGTCCGATGCCAGAGATGTCCGCCGACTGCAATAGCTACTCGCTGACCCTCTCCGGTCGCTGTCCGAGGCGAACGACGTCCTGCGGCTGCTGTTATTACTGCTTAAAGAGATCCTCCGGTCAGCATCCGATGCACAGGAGGTCCGTCGACTGCCATAGTCCACGAAAATCTGTGGCACAACGAAGGGGGCTTGAACCTTCGAACTCCGGCAAATGGCAGGGGCGGCCACTAACTGCATTTTGTCTTCTTTCTTCTCTTTGTGGCATTTCGCTAAAACACAAGAAAATATAAATAAGTAAATAAATAAATACATTTTCCATTTATCATATACTTATACAAAAAAACAAAAAAAAAACAACAAAAAAAAATTCCTAAAATAAACAAATATTGTAATAAGCAAATTCTTTTTATTAATTTGATAAAAAAAATTGCTAAATTATTTTCCACTTACCCCCCCCCCCTTCTGTTTCCTCTCTCTTACTCATTGGTGTCCCTAAAATCCTTTCATGGACCACTAGTGTATGTATATATATACTGTATTTACCGCGTACCCCACTTGTACGGGTCAGGCACAAAGTCCCTATTAACGTGGGACAACCCACAAACCGAAGCTCATGGAGTGGCAGGTGAAAAATTGCGTCGATCCCGTCGGCATTCCCCCTCAAGGGGGGCGCCTCAGGCACTGGGCAATAAACCCAGCCCTGTCCCTTTAAATCGAGGGGGCAGGTGTTGCCTGGGGGGATGGCCCCCTGGGATCGACGCTGTTAATTATATCAATGGTCCAGAGGCCGAAGCCACTGTTGACCATATCAACATATGTATGTATGTATATATATGTATGTATATATATACGCACAGACAAGTACATCTTTGGTGTTGCACGGAGTTTTGTTGGTTTCTTTCACAACTGCACCCCACACATAATAATCAAAGGTATTGCAATCTACCTCCTCTACGCACTTGATTTTGGGCTCCATGTTGAGTCTGAGGCTAAGATGAATGGAATCATAGCATAATCATCACTAGTGACCACTCCAAACAACAATTTAACTTTTCATCACTGGAGTTTCATTTTCGATATGGCAAAGACCGCAACACCATGGATTTGTTAACCATACGAATTCCCGGAACATTTTGCAATACTGAGGAGCGCCAAGGAACAGCCAAAGAAGTCTTTACCAAGGATTTCCGCTGGACAAGCACTCTTGCTTGGAGCTTAAAGGATGGCCTATAAAATCGTAACAATATTTTAAAGTCAGATTGGTTGATAGACTGGTCAGTCAGTTGGTCGGTTCGTTGGTTTGAAGCATGACAACCCTTGTATTATTTTAAAAAATTGATCTCGTTTATTTGGGTTACAATGAATTCGTTGGATGGAGCCGGCTCAACCAACCCAGGGTAAAACCAACCAACCAACCAACCAACCAAGTAAGGGGACGGAGGCGGCTCAACCAACACAGAAATGCTGATAGGTACATCCTGACGCACACAAACCTAAAAGGACACAGTAAAATCATATCCATGCACCTCAGTGTTTTTCTTTTTTCTTCCCTAACCATTTCAAGATTATGCCGCGGACGTGCATCTAAACCCGTTTTCCTGGCTGGATTGCATCTTAAACTCATTTTATACAACTTTTTATCTTCTATTATTTTACTTTTACTTCAAACTTTATTGAATTTAAAAAATAAAATCTATTATATTTTTAAACCAAAATATGCCGTCAAGCCCTAGCACCTATATGATTTTCCCAACCCATTGCTCTTATGGCAAGCCCCAAACCCCTTTTTATCATATGGGTGCTAGAAGGCGGTCACTGCGGGTCTTCATATTCTGGGAATGACGTTAAACTCTATCTGATGGTGAGGTTCCAGTTTTGGAGGTTTGGGGAATGTGGAGCACCCCTTCATCACCATTGCTCCCTGGTCCACTCTGACCCGGAGTGGTAGTACCTGTTAGGGTCCCATCTATGGGTTAAATAGAAAAACATGAGTTGATAAACAAAATTGTATTATCCATTAAGAATTGATTTATTTCAAAACTTATTCGGCATTAAATGACCCACCGAGGTTGATATGCCGTAAAACAAACCAAACCAAACAAAACCAAACCAAACAAAACCAAAATATGCATTTTTATACAAATTTTAAGAGGCATTCCGGCCCAGAACGTGAGCGTTATTTGAACCCCTCGTGCCAAACGGTTAACTATTCCTCCTTCTTTCTTTCATCAATATAGTTGCTCTTGAAGAAGACCGTTTTTTTAATAAAAAGGTCGAAACAGATATCTGTCGGCGTACTATTATCATGTTTTTCTCTTTTCAATCATACATAAATAAATAAATAGATAATAAAAGAAAAGAAAACTGTCATTTATATTTTTAAGACTATCAAACATACAAGATCTATATCATTATGAACTACAGAGAATTTGGGGATTGAAAAGAAAACGGTAATCGGATTTCTGGAGAAAGAGAAGAAAAAGAAATAAGAACAAACAGAGGTTGAAGTTTGGAAGGGTAAACACTCAACGGGAGGGGGGCAGCCATTGCCTGACCAATGACCCCGGAACTAGATTTAAAAATAAAAACGGAAATCTTAGTTTCTGCGGAGGAGCGGAAGTGGATGTGAAACCCCCATCCACGGGACCACAAACGGAAGTAAAGGGGAAATTCGGCCTCTCTTTCGCCGGACCCAAGGAGGGTCAGACGTGTTTGTTGGGGCTCCGTAGTGACATCTCTAGGGTAGCAACGAACAACGTGATTTATGATAGAATATCTTGACCATACGCTTTCTCTCTCCTCTCTGAAAAAGAACCCACGAGCATAGAAAGAAATATACAACCCCTTTGTGACTATACGACTTTCGTATGTTGTTCCTTCGAGCTAACGACGACTACTACTACTAAAGACTACTATGACAACCCAACCGGCCCCTACGCAACACGAGAATAATCCCAAAATTAAGGTCTCCAAAGTGGTGGAGAAGCAGGGAAATTATTCGTGTGGCTTTTGTCAACACTGTTGTGTATCTTGTGCATGCGCTTTTTAACCATTTACCCTGTATAGAACAGGTATGTCTACTAGTAAATACTTATAACCATCATACCATCTGTACCTCCAAACTGAACAATGATTGCTTTCCTGAAAATATGGTAATGTATAGAATGAAATAGAAATTAAGAAACCTCAATTTTAAACCTTTTACCCTGTATAGAACGGGTATGTCTACTAGTAAATCTTATTATAATGGAGATTGTGTGTCAGTCTGTCTGCCTGCATCTTTCCCGGTGCGCATATCGTTGCTATCCTCAGTCTTAGCTTAGCAGTCGTTTCTGATGGAGCTCCCAATTGACACTACCACCAAGTGGGAAGTTGATTCTAACGGCTTTTCAATCCGTTTATGGTTATTTTATGCCTAAAGGTTAGGTAATCACGTCCATTATATGTCTATATAGGGCCAGTTTAACTCAGTCGATAGAGCGTCCGCTAGGAACCACAAGGTTCCTAGTTCGATACCGACTCTCGCTAACAGCGTATGAGTAGCACAGTGATCTGTGCGATAAAGCGAGGAGCTGACAGTAGATATGGCGCTCCACATCAGATGCTAAAAACAATCTACTTGGTATAGCGCTAGTAAAAAGGGGATAGACTCCTTCAATGTCTGGCTGATACCTATAATAGGTCATTCCACTGACTTTACTTTTTAATTTTTACCTTTAGGTTTACCCTCGAATAAAGTAATGAAGCTGATTTTTTGTTTTTTTAATGCAATGATGTCAACTGATATATAATGGCTGATGTCAACTGATATATCATGACTGCTATCCCTCCACCCGCTTACGGTTTCTAGTGTCTGTGTGACGCAAATTTTAAATCTGCAGTAATCTTTAGGA
>CM042172.1:9062500-9070000 GCA_023376005.1 Doryteuthis pealeii | reverse complement strand
ATTCGAAGAATTCGATTCACCTCGAAGTCTCGCGTGGGCGTTAAGAAAATCGGGGATTATCTGTATCCTCGCATCGATGATTTGTAATTAAAAGTTCATTGATTTATTATTATTATTATTATTATTATTATTATTATTATTTGAATGGATGAAAAGAAGAAGAAAAGAAAAAAGAAATAAACAAAAAGGGAAGAAGAAAATGATACCAAAATAATTCTTAAAAAGAAAGATTAAAATAAAACTAAGAAACATCTGGTATTATGTAGAGAGTTTCCAATATTCTTACGAGAACAAAACCCCCAAAATAAACAAAAAAAAAAAAAAAAAAAAGGAAAAGAAAAAAAGAAAAAAAAGAAAAAAGATAGTCTGGTAAGTCTTTTTGTTTAAGAGTTAGCTCAATACTTTGCTTCCCTTATGGCAAGCCCCAACTCTCTTTATCCTGTGAGTGCTAGAAGGCGGTCACTGAGGGTCTTCATGTCCTGGTCTTTTAGACAGGCTGTCCGGAGAGTTCCCCCTCTGATCAATCGACTGGTCACGTCATTCCCTAGCACCTATATGATTGTCCCAACCCTATAACCTTTATGGCAAGCCCTAACCGTTTTTGGTTTGGTTTGGTTTGTTTTACGGCATATCAACCTCAGTGGGTCATTTAATTCCGACAAAGTTGTGAAATAAATTCATTCTTAAATGCATAATACAATTTTGTTTATCAACTCATGTTTTTCTATTTAACCCATAGATGGGACCCTAACAGGTACTACCACTCCGGGTCAGAGTGGACCAGGGAGCAATGGTGATTCCCCAAAACTCCAAAACTGGAACCTTACCATCAGATAGAGTTTAACGTCATTCCCAGGGCATGAAGACTCTCAGTCACAGCTTTCTAGCACATATATGATAAATAGGGTTGGGGCTTGCCATAAGGGCAATCATATACGTGCTAGGGCTTGACATTACCAGCCGATTAACCGGAGGGGGCCTCTCCAACCGCCCGACTAGCCTAAGTAAGGGCCTAGGTGGACTGCTCATCCACTAGGATTATAGGGTAAAGTTCAAGTTTGTTATAAGTGATAGTAGATCAGTAGTAGTAGTAGTAGTAGTTGCAGAGTTTAACTTTTTTTTCCTTCTCTGGGTGACAAACCTGCTAACCTCTGTTCCCGGTGAGGCACTTGTATCATCATCATCATCATCATCATCATCATCATCATCATCATCACCAGCAGTAGCAGCAGCAGTAGTAGTAAGAGCAGTAGAGTTTAATTTTTCATCATCATCATCATCATGTTCATCATGTTCATCATCATGATCATCAGTAGTAGTAGTAGAGTTTAATTCATCATCATCATCATCATCATCATCATCATCATCATCATCAGTAGTAGTAATTGTAGTAATAGTAGTAGTAGTAGTATGAGAAGCAGTAGTAGTAGTGATTTTACATTTTTTTTTTCATTCTCTGGGTGGCGTTATTATTATTTTCTAAAGAGATATGCGAATGCCGGCGTTGGGGGTAAAAGGTATAAATAAATCAATTGATCGATTAAGAGAGAGAGAGAGAGAGAGAGACAGACAGACAGACAGACAGACAGATTGAATGAGATTGGGTGAAAATGAAAATGGAAAGAAAAGACAAAAACAAAAAAACAAAAAATAACAACAAAAATGAACTACAATTTACGTAAAAAAACAAGTAATTTATTGTGACGGGGAAAAAGATTTAAAAAAAAAAAACCAATTGAAGGATTAACATACTTAATCGAAGACAAACATTCGAGAAGGGATCGATCATCCCGATAAATTTTATCAATAGTTTTTTTTTTCAAAGTCTCCAAAAATAAACACATATATCAAAATGGCCACTACATGTCTTACTAAGATTTTTACAACGTTCAACACACTCGGTAGAGCACCCGCCTAGAAATCCCAAGGTTCCTGGTTCGATACCGTTCCCCACAAACTCAGCGCATATATATTTACCAACCTCTCCACACGAGCAGGATCAACAAGGTCAATTTTTAAACGGAGTTCAACAGGTTTGAATTCAGAGTTTTCCTAGACCGGTTGCCTAAATACAGTTAAAGAGCCCAGTCTGTCCCTACTATTTATCCGTAGTTGGAGGGAGAGTAGGATTCATACCTTTCCCAAGGGTATTAGCGCTAAGTGAAATGCAATTAGCACACCAAGGATTTGAACCCGGGGCGACGAGTCAATTTCCCATGTTAATTCTACACACAGACACAGACACAGACAAATATATATATATATATATATATATATATATATATATATATATATACAGGGAAAGGTGACTTACCGGTGAATATGGACACGATAGTTAGGAAGTGCAGAATTCAGGGGGGTAAGTCAGCGATAAAACAAATACAAAGTGCTCAATACGGAGTAGAGCAAATTTATTATAAAATCAGTACAAGAGACAACCTAAATCCACTGAATTAATCGAGATACCGATTAATTGCAGTCGGTTACACGTGTGTGTTCATTGCGTTAAAGAGATCGTTTACGATTTAACCCTGAAGATCCTTATGGTGAAATTCGAGTAGGTTATCTCTTGTACCCATTTTATAATATATATATATATATATATATATATATATATATATATATATAAACGGTCACAATTGTCTTCCTATCAATGCTCCGATGAAGATTTTTTTGATGAAATCGAAATACACACACACACACACACACACACACATATATATATATATATATATATATATATATATATATATATATGAGGATAGGAGAATTTGAGTAAATCCGACAAAATGTCGTAAAGAATAGAGGGAGAAATGTGGACAAAGGAACAAAACTCAGACAAGTATATGTAAGAGATATATTTCACTGTGCATTGAGCTGTTTTGTGATGAAGCCGAGCTCAATGTACGGCAAAATATATCTCCTACATATACTTGTCTGAGTTTTGTTCCTTTGTCCACATTTCTCCCTCTATTCTATATTACACCCCCCTCCACATATATATATATATATTGATAATCGAGATTCGCTTCCGGTTTTTGTCTGTAACAAAAATTACGTCACTGCTTACATCACATTGCCCCAAATCATCTTAACATAGAATAAAATTTATTCTACGATTTTTGGCATGTTTAAATTTTGAGTGTATTTATTCAATAAATACACTTAAAATTTGAACATGCTACATTAAACAGTCCACATTGTTTTTTAAAACAAGTTTTAATAAATACATGACTGGTATTATATATCTATATATAGTTTGTTTTATTTTAATACATATTCAAAGTTTATATTTGAAATTGTTTTATTTTTTAATCCTTTAATGAATTTGATGATTTTACTTACTTAGGGTACAAACTCGCTGACATTGAATTTTTTACTCCCACCCCTCAGGCAATATGTTTCAAAAATCTATTTTTACATCGCCCGGAGGGTGTTTTTTATTTTGTACTAGTATATATATATATATATATATATATATATATATATATATGATATACCAAGCGTGTTGGTAAATCCTTGCGGCGAGAAAAAACCCAGCAAATAGTTTGATTGTAAAAATATACTACCAAACATCAACCGGGGAGGAAAAAATTTTGAAAAAAAGAAAAGACCAAGATAATCGTACCAACCAAAAATAATCTATTGGTACAATATTTGGCCAAAAGAAAAACAATTAATATGTATATATATATGTATATAAGATATATATATATATTCATATAACCGCTAGGAGAATAGCTAATAAGTAAAAAGTGCTCGATACCTAAGTAGAGCAAATAATAAAGATAAATCTAATGAGTCAGACGAACCTACTATTAGTTTCGCTTAATGCTCTTCAGGGCTAAGATCTTAGCCCTGAAGAGCATTAAGCGAAACTAATAGTAGGTTCGTCTGACTCATTAGATTTATCTTTATATATATATTATATATATATATATATATATATATATATATTGAACGTCGTCTCACTATTCCTTCTTAGATATAATTAACTGTTCCACGTCCGGGTTTCGTGATCTGATCAGTTGACTTAAGAAGAGTTTATGTCATATATAAACGGAAAATATTGACTCGGCACATCAACGTACGACCTCTGATACCAATGTGTTAAAAACAGCTGGACTACCAATACAATTCCTATTGAAGTCAGATTCTAAAGGCTTTATTTCCCATTCAACGTTTGTGTATTTGACTAAACTCAGCTTGTCACCAGCAATAAAAGGAAATAAGCCGAGGAGGCTCCAGGATCAGTTAGATTTGATTTGGTTTGGTTTGGTTTTGTTTTACGGCATATCAACCTCGCTGGGTCATTTAATGCCGATAACGTTTTGAAATAAATCAATTCTTAATGGATAATACAATTTTTTTATAAATACATTTTTCTATTTAACCCATAGATGGGACCCTAACAGGTACTACCACTCCGGGTCAGAGTGGACCCGGGAGCAATGGTGGTAAAGGGGTGCTCCACATTCCCCAAACCTTCAAAACTGGAACCTCACCATCAGATAGAGTTTAACGTCATTCCCAGGACATGTAGACCCGCAGCCACCGCCTTCTAGCACCCATATGATAAAAAAGGGGTTGGGGCTTGCCATAAAGACAATAGGGTTGGGAAAATCATATAGGTGCTAGGGCTTGACGTGACCAGCCGATTGATCTGAGGGAGCCTCTCCGACCGCCCGTCTGGCCCAAGATAGGGCCAAAGTGGAGTATTGCATGTTATGAACTGCTCATCCACCTGGGCTCTATCCTTAAGCATCACGGGTTGCCACCCACGGCCAACAGGTGGCCCCATTGGGGGAGTCTTACCCCTCTGCAGAGGTGCAGTCGGTGCATTCTAACGCCCCAGCCGACAAGGCGGGGATCAGTTAGAAGTTGCATCAATATGGATCTGGTTCTGCCACGGAATGGCCTATTCGCAAACACTAGACCTAAGTGTCGGATAACATGTGGGTGATTTTTGGATGCTGTTGTCCCAGCCTCCTGCCCTAAAATACGCTAGGCAGTTCCTGCTTAAAAAGTGAACCATGTTAGTTATGAACCGTTTAGCGATTTGAAGGTGTCTTTAACGACAAGTTAATTAGATATGAAAGCGATATTTTACAGACCACCTTAAGTTCTTTTAGCGGTTTGAAAGAGTTTTATTGACAAGTTAATGCGATAAGAAAGCGATATTTTACAGCCTCCAATTCCCAGGTTTTTATCGACAAGTAAATGTAAATATTTTACCTCCTCATTTTTAAAATATCTTTTTTTTTTTCGGTAATTTCATTTAAAAAAATTTCAAAACAACTGTCACGTCTTTTTAAATAAATACGACCGAGTTTCGAAAATAAAAACAATCAATAAATTAAACAAATACAAATAAAAAAAATGAAAATATTTAAAAATTTTAATTCAAAACAAATCTCACGCGGTTCATAAGTAGCACGTTTCGCTTTTTCAGCAGGCACCGCTTAGCGTATTTTAAGGCAGGAGGCCGGGACGACAGCATCCGAAAATCACCAACATGTGTATAGAAAATGGTATTGTAAGGCGTGGGAAAAAACCTGACCTTTTCAAAGAGATTATTTTTAAAGGTTCTTTAAAGTTTTTTTTGCAATTTGGAACAGGAACTATGTGACCATTACAATAAGGGTCCATTGGGTGACAAAAACGGTTCAGTGAGAATTCTAGATCAAAGACTTTTTATAGAGCTATTTTTTTATTTGATTTTTTTTCTCGTTCATAAATATTTTTTTAGAAAGTTATATTTCTGCGAAAAAATTTACCCACCATTCTGATACATTAAAGAAAAATGTTCAGGCCAAAAGTGGACAGTTAATGTGCGTAGAGTGTGTGTGTGCGTGCGCGCATGTGGCGTGAGTGCGTGTTGTGTATTTGTGTGTGTGTGTGTGTGTGTGTGTGTGTGTGTTGATGAATGTGAGAGGAAAGGTTTCTGACAAAGACAGTCATGTATACTTCACGTGTTATAATAGAATCTGTTTTTGTTTTAGTTGTGTATGTTTATCACCTGCTGTCAAAGTTATGTCCTGAGAGTTATTAACATACAATATCAATTGGTTTGTCAGTGATATTATGATATTAAATTATAGTTTGTATAATAATCTAATGATTTTATATACGGATCTTTTTTTCTTATTTTTCTTGTTGTATCTCCATTATTTTCTTTTTTGCTTTATTATTAATTATTATTATTTTATTATTATTATTATTATTATTATTATTATTATTCACCCTTTTGAGTTTTCACATCAGCGTTAGCTGATGGTCTTTCACTGGAGTCTGAGTGACAGCAAGTCTCCTCAGGTCTCCAGGACTCTTCTAAGTATTCTATCAGATTGCAGCAGTGCAGTATTTATTATTATTATTATTATTATTATATTATTATTTATACTCCCAAGTATTCACTGAGTATTCCAGCCGATCTAAACAATGCTGTAGACTGAATGGTCCTCGATTCTTCCTCTGTTACCAGTTCATTCTAGACTTTTTTCTAGACCCCTGGGGACGTTCCTAGGAAACCAACGATCTTCACCTTCATGTTTCCACAGTTTTCTTAGTTCTCTGGGCAAGGTCCAAGTATTTGTCTATCTTTCGCTTTCTTTCACTTTCACTCGCGTAATCGGCCGGGACAAATTCTGGATTCGATTTTTCCTCTGATCTCCAGTTCTTCCCGGTCTGTTTTCGCAGAGCTTTGATGGACGTTCCAAGTGTACCAATTGCAATTGTATCACTGTCATTAGTTTCTATACAGGGTTCAAAGGGTTAAAATGAATCCAATCAGTCTTCATTTTGTAACATCCTACGCTAATATAAAAGGACACTTAAACTCAATTATAGCATGGAATTTGACTCATGTGACATAAAGTCGTAGGAATGGACGCGCGACCCGAGTTCAAATTCCTGGACGAGGCTGTTTCTGCATTTCCATAGCGCTAATACTCTTGAGAAAGGTATGAATCCAAATATACTCCCTCCACCTATGGGTAAATAGTAGTTCAGGCTTGGATCTTTAACTTGGTTAGTGTTATAGGTTATATACCCTAGAACTAATGGAATGCGCCGACGGTTACTATAAGTAAAGGGACAATTATGGCTTGTAGAGTAAGCCAATGCGATTCAGCTCATAAACTATTTGTCGGACATAAATTCCCACTTCTCTGTACTGTAATTGTCTACTCTTTTTGTTAATATATTTTCCTACATTTGTTACCCGTGTTTATTCTATTGACCCCTTTAAAACCCCACAACAGTTAGGCAACTAGTTTAGGAGAAGGAAAAATCTGAATTAGCCTGTTAAACTCCACTTAGGAAATTGACCTTGTGTCGCATCCTGCTCGTGTGGAGGGTTGATAAATACATATCCTCCATAAGGCAAAATATACAAACAATGGTGAGGCACCTATTTTACCAAAGAATATTCAAAATGTAAATAAAACGGGAACTATTGCGTTGTATGAAAACTTTGGGGATTCGGCTGGAGGTGGAATC
>CM042172.1:9047563-9062400 GCA_023376005.1 Doryteuthis pealeii | reverse complement strand
GCATGAACTAAACACACATGGCACACACACATACACAATACTGCTTAACAGCAAACCCCTTCAGATCTCAGATTAAACAACCATAAATCATACATAAAACAAAATAGGTCCTGCTGGACGGCCCACACTAGCGTATGCCTGCTTGTAGCACGGATATCCATCTCTCATCTGTCTCTCGCCAACCATTCCTATTAATCATCGCCTTCCGGAATGTCCTCTGTGCATCATCCAGAATCCACACAAAGCTGGTCGATTTAGGTCTTTGCTGGAGGGCCTACAGTAGTGTGTCCATGTGCAGGCATATATAGGAGAACGTCACCTATGAGTTCGTCTGTGCTTCTCTTGCAGTGTCCAGCATGCCTTGTTTCTCTTATTCGGATGGTTTGTGTGATGGGGGAAAGTGGCGTTGTAATTATTTTTGGTATATAAGCCGTGCTACAATACACCACTTAAATTTATAGACTAAGCGAGGTCCCGTGGTTTAAACCTCAACCAATCAACAGTCCTATTATGTGGCTGGTTGACTACTTAATCACTGATACTGAGAGATGTCAATTTGCAATCATTAACGAAGGACTTGCAAGACTGAGGAGCGCCAAGGAACAAACAAAGGACTCTTTACCAAGGATTTACGCTGGACAAGCGCTCTTGCTTGGTCTAAAGGATGGCCACTAAAATCGTAACAGGTTTATGGGCCCAGGAATATAAAGGATCTCCGCTGGACAAGCACTCTGCTTGAAGCCTAAAGGATGGCCACTAAAATCGTAACAGGTTATGGGCCCAGGAATACAAAGGATCTCCGCTGGACAAGCACTCTTGCTTGAAGCCTAAAGGCATGGCACTAAAATCGTAACAGGTTATGGGCCCAGGCATACAAAGGTCTCCGCTGGATAAGCACTCTTGCTTGAAGCCTAAAAAGGCCACTAACAGGTTATGGGCCCAGAACATTTCCACTGGTCGTAAAGCTGCTTTCTTTGGGGTGCTGTTTCAACAATTCATATCTATGATATAACAAACTTGAACTTTACCTATTTGTCCGAATTTTTTTTAGATGAGGCTTGATAATTTGTATCATTTAGATGTTTTGTATTGTTTTTTTTTCATCTTTATTGTTATATACACAATGTTTCGGTCGATATGCCCTCCGGATCCAACCTAGAGCCAACTCTTCAAGTGTTTCTTGTTGAACTCGGGATCAAAACATGAAGATTCCCAATTTCAATCGGTAGGTTTCCGAGTTCGACCAGAAACATCAGGAAAGGCCGGAAAGAAAAACAATTAGTCAGTCTTTCTCTCTCTTACCGGACAATCCAACGGCGCATTAAAGGAATAACTTATGCCTGAGTCAAAAATTACGACTTTGTTTGAGTGGGTTTTTTTTCACACATGCCCTCTCCCTCTTACATACACTTTCTCTCTCTCTCTCTCACACACACACACAAACTCTCTTAGACATACACACTTGCTCTCTCTCTCTCTCTCTCTCTCACAAACACTCACTCTGAACTCTCTCTATTGTATATCCGACGATAGTAAGTAGAAATGAAGTAACCAAGTAAATCTCTGTCTCTCTCTAATCTGTCTCTCTCTGTCTCTCTCTTTGTCTCTTTTTGTCTCTGTCTCTTTTTGTCTCTGTCTCTGTCTCTCTGTGTTTCTCTCTGAGTCTCTGTCTTTATCAAATCTGTCTCTCTGTCTGTGTGTGTGTGTGTGTCTCTCTCTCTCTATCTCGCTGTGTCTCTCTATCTCTGTCTCTGTCTGTCTCCCTCCCTCTCTGTGTCTCTGTCTGTCTGTCTGTCTGTCTCTGTCTGTCTCTGTCTCTCTCTAATCTGTCTCTGTCTCTATCTCTATCTCTATCTCTGTCTGTCTCTGTTTGTCTGTCTCTATCTGTCTATCTCTGTCTCTCTGTCTCTCTGTCTCTCTCCCCCTCTCTCTCACACACAGAAGAACACTCTGAACTCTTTCTATTGTATACCCGACGATAGGGGTATATAACACAAATTACAAATTAAAATGACATTAAAAGTTCCCAAGTAACCGGCGTTCAGCGCCTGTTTCCATAATAATATACGTCAACAAATTACGTATGTTTAACATTGTCTGGAACAAAAATCTCTAGTTATATCTTATGGTAACAATAGTGATAATCACCATTCGCCACTGGTATCCATGTGTAAGGTTGATTAAAACTCCTAAATGAAACATAAACAGTTTTCAAATTACGACTGAACAGATATTTAATATGGCGTCTGGAGATCGTAACTGCGAAATCAATACGTAATAGTGTATTTCAGACTCGCAGAAGGATTAGTTTTAATTAAATACTGCTACGTGTTGTGTCACAAACGAAGCAACAAAAAAAAAGTGCTAAGGGTGGATAGCTTGATAAAATCTGTGAGATGTATAAGACGATACAACATCCGCTTGCTCCAAGCGCATGCGTCGCTTTTAAAATGGCGACTCTCGCACATCGTCACAAATCCAAGAAAGTGGAAAGACGGGCGGTGTTAGAGAGAGAGAGAGAGAGAAAGAGAGAGAGAGAGAGAGAGAGAGAGAGAGAGAGAGAGGGGCGTGAACGATAAATGGACGATCGGATTACATCTTCGTCAAGAGAAAAAGAAGGAAAATGAATTCTGGTACTAATAATACTAATTCGTAGTTTAGTATATTTATAGACGCTAGTT
This sequence comes from Doryteuthis pealeii, assembly GCA_023376005.1. Taxonomy (NCBI): domain Eukaryota; kingdom Metazoa; phylum Mollusca; class Cephalopoda; order Myopsida; family Loliginidae; genus Doryteuthis; species Doryteuthis pealeii. Next base: position 9,059,719 of record CM042172.1, on the reverse strand, counting down.
TTTTTTGGTTTGGTTTAGTTTGCTCCACGGCATATCAAACTCAGTGGGTTATTTAATGCCGATAAAGTTTTGAAATAAATCAATTCTTAATGGATAATAAAATGTTGTTTATCAACTCATGTTTTTCTATTCAACCCATAGATGGGACCCTAACAGGTACTATCACTCCAGGTCAGAGTGGACCAAGGAGCAATGGTGATGAAGGGGTGCTCCAGATTCCCCAAACCTCCAAAACTGGAACCTCACCATCAGATAGAGTTTAACGTCATTCCCAGGACATGTAGACCCTCAGCCACCGCCTTCTAGCACCCATATGATTAAAAGGGGTTGGGGCTTGCCATAAGGGCAATAAGGTTGGGAAAATCATATAAGTGCTAGGGCTTGATGTGACTAGCCGATTGATCAGAGGGGGCCTCTCCGACCGCCCATCTAGGTCATCAAAGTAAGGTTCTAAGTGGAGTGTTGCATGTCATGGACTGCTCACCCACCAAGACTCCATCCTTAAGCATCACGGTTCGCCATCCACGGCAAACAGGTGGCCCCATTGGGGGAGTCTTACTGCAGAGGTGCAGTCGGTGAATTTTAACGCCCCAGCCGACAGGGCGGAAAAGTGTTAGGATGGATAGCTTGATAAAATCTGTGAGATGTATAAGACGATACAGCTTCCGGTTGCTCCAGGCGCATGCGTCGCTTTTAAAATGGTGACTCTCGCACATCGTCACAAATCCAAGAAAGTGGAAAGACGGGCGGTGTTAAAGAGAGAAGAGAGAGAGAGAGAGAGAGAGAGAGAGAGGAGAGAGAGAGAGAGAGGCACCCATATGATAAAAAGGGGTTGGGGCTTGCCAAATGGGCAATAGGGTTGGGAAAATCATATAGGTGCTAGGGTTTGACATGACCAGCCGATTGATTGGAGGGGGCCTCTTAGACCGCCCGTCTAGCCTAAGTAAGGTTCTAAGTGGAGTGTTGCATGTCATGGACTGCTCATCCACCAAGACTCCATCCTTAAGCAAAAAGACGGACAGTGTTAAAGAGAGAGAGAGAGAGAGAGAGAGAGAGAGAGAGAGAGAGAGAGAGAGAGAGAGAGAGAGAGGTGAACGATAAATGGACGATTGGATTACATCTTCGTCAAGAGAAAAAGAAGGAAAATGAATTCTGGTACTAATAATACTAATTCGTTGTTTAGTATATTTATAGACGCTAGTCGTCGGATGTGTTCATCTCTATTAGTCACGCTGTTAGAACACACATTGACGTAATGTTTTAAACTTTGAACTATGCTGTGACTGATAATCCAGCTAATGAGCTTAATAGGCACAAGAGGTTTAATGAATAAGCTGCTCATATAAATAGATATCATTACGAAGATATATATATATATATATATATATATATATATATATATATATATATATATATATGTGTGTGTGTGTATATATATATTGGTAATTTTTCCGAGAAAATAAAGTGCTCAATTACTAATGTAAGAGCTGTATTTATCAAATTGTAACTGTTTATACAGAGGCTCCCAAAAACCTCTGTATAAACAGTTATATTTAATATATATATATATATATATATTATATATATATATATATATATATATATATATATTATATATATAAATGGGGAATATGTGCTTAATTGAAGTCGTACCTAATTTTGAAAGTTGATTAATTAATAATTAATTAATTAGGCGGGCATACCTATTTAAATGTAAGGCTAAACAAATAAAGAAAATTTTGAAAAAACAAGTGTTCCGAAAATGGGAGGAATTTAATTATCTATGTTTAAACATTTCGGTTACATTGAACCTTCATCAGGATGTCTCTTGGGGTGAAGAAAATGATGGATGTTTTTATATGTGACAGGAGATGAAAATCTTTTTAGTTATGTAACTGTATTTGTTCAGCGTTTTATTTTTGAAAGGCAAGTCGCGATCCACACATGCGAAGATGTCATGACGCGTGACGCGTGACGCAACTCGAAGAAATGCAAAAGACGAGAAAAAGTATTAATGGACTGATTATTTTTAAGAGAACAACGGGAACAAAGATTTTCATCTCCTGTCACATATAAAGACATCCATCATTTTCTTCACCCCAAGAGACATCTTGATGAAGGTTCAATGTAACCGAAATGTTTAAACATAGATAATTAAATTCCTCCCATTTTCGGAACACTTGTTTTTTCAAAATTTTCTTATATATATATATATATATATATATATATATATATATATTGGTAATTTTTCCGAGATGAAATAAAGTAAAATAAAGTACTCAATTACTAATGTAAGAGCTGTATTTATTAAATTGTAACTGTTTATACAGAGGCTCCCAAAAACCTCTGTATAAACAGTTATATTTAATATATATATATATATATATATATATATTATATATATAATATTGGGGAAATATGTGCTTAATTGAAGTCGTACCTAATTTTGAAAGTTAATTAATTAATAATTAATTAATTAGGCGGGCATACCTATTTAAATGTAAGGCTAAAAAAATCGAGAAAAATCAATCTCTGTATGTTTCGAATCACGCATAATGCGGTCTTCCTATCTATAGCTCTGCTGATGAGGCCTAATAGGCCGAAATGTACATACAGAGATCGATTTTTCTCGATTTGTTTAGCCTTACATTTAAATAGGTATGTCCGCCTAATTAATTAATTATTTATTAATTAACTTTCAAAATAAGGTACAACTTCAATTAAGCACATATTCTCCCAAAAATTGTCGGCTAAAAAAAGCCATATCATAAACACATCGCTTGTGTATTTACTTCTCATATATATATATATATATATATATATATATATATATATATATATATATATGTGTGTGTGTGTGTGTGTGTATATATATTGGTAATTCTTCCGAGATGAAATAAAGGAAAATAAAGTGCTCAATTACTAATGTAAGAGTTGTATTTATTAAATATAACTGTTTATACAGAGGCTCCCTAAAACCTCTGTATAAACAGTTATATTTAATATACTAGCAAATATATGCACCCTCCGGGTGCAAGTATTTAAGTTTTAATGTAATGAAATATCGTATTAAATTAGAGGCAGACAAAAAGATATGTAACAGAGTGGGGGTATAATAGAAAAATAGAAATGAAACTTACTCTTCCATCACTCCCGTCTTTCATTGCTGAATTTTACTTATTTAACAATTTAGTTAAATTAGGAAATAAAGAATAAAATGACAGTTATTTTTTCTTGTTAATGTATTTCATTTAAGATTCATTGAAGAGATTTTTACTTATATTCATTAAAATAAAAACAAACAGTTAGAAATCAATAATACTAAGCACATATTTAATAAAATCACATTTTTAATATCAATATGCAAATTAGCCTTCCCATTCACACTGCAAACCGCTATTTTTTGTATATATAAATACAATTGCATGTTATTTGTATGTAGATATGGACAACACTAATAAAAAGGTGAAGAAATTTTATTAATAATTGAGGTTTAAATATAAATAAAATCATGGAGAATGTGATGTAAATAACTATGTTAATTGTGACTCGATTAGTAATATAGTTTCGGTTACAGACAGAAAAACACACAATCTCCATTATAATAAGATATATATATATATATATATACTACAGTCTTTCTCTCTCTCTCCCTGACAGCGAGAAGGGACTAATTAATCACCGACAGTCGATTACGGATTTGTCATTTCGAGCTTTAACCGTAAGTATTCCTGTTCACATTTTAGCTTATATATATATATATATATATATATATATATATATAGATAGATAGAGAGAGAGAGAGAGGGAGAGAGACATACATAGACTCACAGACACAGACACACACTCACACACATATATATGGTAAAATGAGGAAATTGTATATATATATATATATATATATTATATATATTATATAGAGAGAGAGAGAGAGAGAGAGAGGGAGAGAAAGAGTGAAAGAGAGAGAGAGAGAGAAAGATATATATATATATAGATAGATAGATAGATAGATAGAGAGAGAGAGAGAGAGAGAGAGAGAGAGAGAGAGATATTGATATATGGGAAGAGGAAGTGGTATTGAGTGGAGGAGACAGAGTATAAAATATTTGCATATCTACACGCCATTAGCTTGGGTTCGTGTTGTGAAGTGCAAGCATTTTTCACTGTCGAAAGGTAAATTACGCTAATTATACGTCTCTCAGCGGAAATGGAACTCTTCTATTTGAAGGAGCTTTAAGAATGGGAAGTGATGGCGGGAAGTGATGGCGGGAAGACTCGAGTTATAAAACTGTCATGGCAGCATCGCATTTACGTACGGAGACTAAACGAGAGAACCGAATGAATACACTGACATCTACGTCTTGTCTAAAAAGAGTTCTCGGTTCTTGACCCCTCCTTCTCTCTTCCTCCCCCTCTCTCTCTCTTACTCTTTCTCTCTCTCTGTGTCTCTCTCTCACGCACACGCGCACAATCACACACCCAAACACACAAACTCACTCATACAAATACCCAAAGAAACACACAGAAGCACAAACGTACATTTACGTTTCGGTAAAACTTGCAAATCATGCTCAAAATCCCATGACCCAGAAAAAAACAGAACCCACAAATTTTGTAACATAACTGTTAATTTTAACTAAGGGGGTTTAGGGTTAGGGTTTAGGGTTAGGGTTAGGGATAGTTTAGGGTTAGGGTTAGGGTTGGTGTTTAGGGTTAGTTTAATGGGGAAAATAAATAAATAATTTGGGTTCTGTTTTTTCTGGGTCACCCTGTATACAGAGTGAACCAGAAAAAACAGAACCCACAAATTTTGTAATAACTGTTAATTTTAACTAGGGGGTTTAGGGTTAGGGATAGGGTTTAGGGTTAGAGTTAAGTTTAGGGTTAGGATTAGGGTTTAGGGTTAGTTTAATGGGGAAAATAAATGAATAATTTGGGTTCTGTTTTTTCGGGGTCACCCTGTATACAGGGTGAACCAGAAACAACAGAACCCACAAATTTTGTAATAAAACTGTTAATTTTAACTAGGGGATTAGGGTTAGGGGTTAGAGGTTAAGGTTAGGGCTAGGGTTGGGGTTTAGGGTTAGTTTAATGAGAAAATAAATAGATAATGTGGGTTCTGTTCTTTCTGGGTCACCCTGTAATATTATGGGATTTTGAGTTAATTTGCAAGTTTTGCCTACGTTTCTTCTAAAAAAGATGTTCTGTACTTGCCAAAGCATCTTCTCTGTCTGTCTCTGTCTGTCTGTCTGTCTGTCTCTCTCACACACACAAGCGCACATGCGTACAAACAAACATACAAACTCATACAAACACGCACAGAAATACACATACACAGAAACACACACACATTTACGTTTCTTCTATAAAAACTTTTCGGCACTTGCCAATGCACTACCCCTCTCTCTCCCCCCCCTCTCTCTCTCTCTCACACACACACACACACACACATATATTGTTATGTATTACAGGGCCGGGTTAGCTCAGTCGGTTGAGCGTTCGGCTAGAAACCACAAGGCTCCTAGTTCGATACCCGCCCTCGCCAACTCAGCGTATGAGTAGCACAGGGATCTGTGCGGTAAAGTAAGGAGCTGATGGTAGGTCTGGCGCTCCACCTCAGATGCTAAAACAATATCCTTGGTCTAGCGCTATTGAAAAGGGGATATACTCCCTCGCTGTCTGGCCGATACCGACATTAGGCCGCCTCGACGACTTTACTTTTACTTACATACAGATAAAATACGGAAGACTGAATGAAAATGCAAGACCGGGTTGTTGGAAATTAACAAGGTTTTATTTAATACATTTGGCTGTCTATGCACGCATAGGAAATGCATGGTCTGCTTTAAACAGATTGTCAGCGATATGGAAATCTGTTCTCATTGACAAGTTAAAGCAAAAGTTCTACCAAACCGTAGTTGTATCAATGCTACTGTACGGCTGCACTACTTGGACCCTAACGAAGCGCCTGGAGTATAAGCTAGATGAGAGCTGTACGAGAATGCAAGACGTAGAAAACACCCACGAGAAAACCGCTGTACGGCCACCTGCCCCACATCACACAAACCATTTGTGTGAGGCGAACAAGACAGGCTGGTCATTGCTGGAGAAGCAAGGATGAACTCATAAGTGACGTTCTTTTGTGGAAGCCAAGACATGGGAAATCCAGTGTGGTCCGTCCAGCAAAGACGTACATAGACTAGCAGTGCGCGGATACAGGATGCAGCATAGTGGACCTCCCAGGGGTAAGAGATTGTCATGGATATCCGTGCTACTAGCGCGACGTGATGATGATGATGATGATGATGATGAAGCATTTGTCTAAAATCGGTAAGAATAAAAGCCATCTCATGGATACGCCAGTGTGGACCGTCCAGAAAGGCGTAGATAGACCACCTCTGCGCGGATACTGGATGCTGCGCAGAGGACCTCCCAGGGGCAATGAATGTTAGGGATGGTTGGTGAGATATTGTCATGGATATCCGTGCTACTGGCATCGTTCCCCTCTGGAAACCAGCACATGGGAACCCTAGTGCAGGCCGCCCAGCGAAGACCTATATTGACCACCTCTGCGCGGATGCTGGATGCTGTATAGAGAAACTCCCAGGGTCAATGAATGATTGGGAGTTTTACGATTTTTATGGCCATCCTTTAGGCTTCAAGCTAGAGCGCTTGTCCAGCGGAGATCCTTTGTGTTAAGCAGAGCGCGATCCATAGTGTAGAATCCTTTGGTTGTTCTTGGTGCTCCTCAATCTTGCAGGTCCTTCGTCAATGATTGTAAATAGACGTTTGTCAGTATCAGCGATTAACTAGTTAACTAACCACCTATTCGGGCTGTTGATTGGCAGAGGTGTAAATCACGTGACCTCGCTTAGTCTCTAAATTTAAGTGGTGGACCGCAGTACGGCTTATATACACCCCAGTTTGTATAAGGGTTAGCAAATTAGAGTGGCAGGCAATGGTTAGTGAGTTCGAACCTCACTGGGTGCTCTATACTTCTGGCCTTGTGCTGCATTTAAGCTACGCTTAGTAAATAACTATATACACTTCATGTGGTGTAATGGTTAGCAAGGTAGACTGGCAAACCATGACTAGTGAGTTCTAGCCTCACTGGGTGCCCGTTATATTTGGCCTTGTGCCACATCTAAGCGAAGCCTTAGGCGTAGCACAGAATGTGGATGTAACGTCTTTTAGCGTCTAATGTTGGTGGCGGTATCGGAGTCTGATCACCTCTGATAGGGTCAGCATGGTGAGGGAAGTCTGATGTTGGAAGACCCGAAACTTCCCAATGAACCATGCAGATAACATCACTGACGACAACCACCAGCGCCCGAAAATGTAGGAGCGTATATTTTTAAAGCCTTGTGCCCACATCTAAGCGAAGCCAAATATTGCCAACAGGGACGGCTGGTGAGAGATTGCCATGGGTATCCGTGCTACAAGCGTGACCTGATGATGATGAGGATGATGAGGATGATGATGATGATGATGATGATGATGATTTGAATTTGTCTAAAATCGTTAAGAATAAAAAGGTATTTGCACTCCACGTTGATTATTTAGTACTTTTATGTTTTTTTTTAATAATTTGATAAGTGACAAGTTAGTTGACATGAAAGGGTTGTTGTTGTTATTGTTGTGTTTTATAATAAAATTTGTGTTACAAAATAAAAGCCACGCTAAACTAGAAGAATATAAAAGAGAAACATTTAAAAAACAAAAGAAAGCAAAACAAAACAAAAAGAAAACAAAACAAAGCGAAACAACTATCTACAAAGCAACCGATGACGTCAACGATAAAGACGGAACGGGAAAGAACGAGAAGTAAAAATGGAGTCGATTATCCATCGGCGATTTAACTCTCTTTTATTTCCTTCTCTTCGTTTTTTTGTAAAAGACTTTCTGACCTCCCCCTCTCTTCACACTCTGGTTTCTCTCCTCCCTCTCTTCCAGCCTGGCCTCTCCTCCCCTCTCTTCTCAACCTGACCTCTCTCCCCTCTCTTCACACCTGACCTCCTCCCCTCTCTTCACAGCCTGGCCTCCTCCCCTCTCTTCACAGCCTGGCCTCCCCTTCCCTCTCTTCACAGCCTGACCTCTCCCCTCTCGTATAATAACACCTCCCCTCCGTTTATATGTCATCGTATTCAACAATTAAAGCTCAAACAAGACAAAGTCACACGTCGATGAAATAAATAATAAATAGATAAATAAATAAATAAATAAATAAACAAAAAAAAAAAAGAAAGAAAGAAAGAAAGAGAGAAAGAAGAAATACCAAAGAATTGCGGAAAATGAATTTAACCAACTGAGAGAGAGAGAGAGAGAGAGAGAGAGAGAGAGAGAGAGAGAGAGAGTGAGAGAGAGAAAGTGAGAAGAGAGAAAGAAAGTGAGAGAGAGTGAGTGAGAGAGAGAGAGAGAAAGAAAGAGTGAGTGAGAGAGAGAGAAAGAGAGAGAGATAAGAGAGAGAACGAGTGAGTGAGAAAGAGAGAGACAGAGAGAGAAAGAAAGAGAGAGAGAAAGAGAGAAAGAGAAAGAAGAGAGAGAGAGAAAGTGAGAGAGAGAAAGAATGAGAGAAAGAAAGAGTGAGAGAAAGAGAGAGAGAGTGAGAGAGAGAAAGAAAGAGTGAGAGAAAGAGAGAGAGAAAGTGAGAGAGAGAAAGAATGAGAGAGAGAAAGAGAAAGAGAAAGAGAGAAAGAAAGATAGAGAGAGAGAAAGAAAGATAGAGAGAAAGAAAGAGAGAGTGAGAGAAAGAAAGAAAGAAATAGAGAGAGAGAAAGAGAGAAAGAGAGAGAGAGAGTGAGAGAAAGAAAGAAAGAAAGAGAGAGAGAAAGAGAGAAAAAGAGAGAGAGAGTGAGAGAGAGAGAGAGAGAGAGTGAGAGAGAGAGAGGGGGGGAGGTAGGGAGAGATGAAAATCAAATAAAATAGATATAATTTTTAAACGCAGTGTTGTTTTATGTCGACTTCCTTTAACCAATACGGATTCTTATTAACCGAAAAGATCCGGATGCCATCTTGTTTCTACGTAAAGGTATTGGCGCCATTTTGATGGCTTCTTCTCCTTCTTCTTTTATTATTATCATCTCTAAACAAAGAGACGAATTTAGTTTCTTTTTGATTTATAGAAATAATTTCTTGTGTTTTAATTTAATTTCATTTGCCGGTTGTTGTGGGATTTTGCTACGTTAATTTTTATGAGTTAAAATTTAATTTCAAGAGCCAAAGAGAAAGCTATGTAAATGTGGACACGTACCGAGATTAGAATCTTGGAGATGCTTCAGAGACAATATTTTAATGAAAGAATTCTAGTATATATATATATATATATATATATATATATATATATATATATATTTAAGAAATGGATATAAAGTAACGGGTCTTAAAAAAAAAGAGAAAAAAAAAGAAAAAAAGATGAGACCCGTTTCAACAGACATACGTGGTATCAACTGATATTAATCGAAAACTCGATTAATTCAGCGGATGTAACCCTAACGATTCAGAAGATGAAACTCGAGTAGGTTACTTTATATCCATTTCTTAAATAAATTTTGCTCTACATTGTATTGAGCACTTTGTATTTGTTTTTTTTTCACGGTCTTAACCCCTGGATACTGTGCGCCCCCAACGATCGTACACGTACCTACCGGTAAGCCACTACTCATACATTAACGCATATATATATATATTTAACGCGACGCTCTCCTATATATAAGGGATGGAGCACTCTATGACGGCCTTTACATACAAAGCGATGTGTGTATTAAAACAGTTAAAATCCCCTTCGTATTCTGTAGGTGATGACAGCCTGATGGTTAAGGTGTCGGACTGACACCCAACTTTTCGGATTTCAATTCCGGCTGTACGTAGCTTACAAATGTCTAACCACATTGAAGAAACTTGATAAGTCGAAACACGTGTCTGTGGATGACAATATATATATATATATATATATATATATATATATATATATATAGAATGAATAGAGAATAAATGAGAAAAGTATTGGCATAAAAAAGGTGCTCAATGCTAATAAAGCAGAGCAGATTTATTGATTATATATATATATATATATATATATATATATATATATATATATATATATATATATATATACAAACACGTGGGAGGTAGATGCAAAAAATAGAGCGGCCTGGCGCCTTAACGTTAAGCAAGGCACCGAGAGGTGTGAGGTGGAGAGGAGCATAGCCTTGACAGCAAAGAGAGCCAGAAAAAGGGAGAAAAAACAGCCCCAGATAGCGTCACAATTTTTGTGCATTCAGTGCACCAAAGACTGTCAATCAAGAATTGGCCTGCAGAGTCACTTGTGCAGATGCAGATAATATTTTTGGACACCATGTCTTCGTCCTTAGCAGTGCCAACAATATATATATATATATATATATATATATATATATATATATAAGTTCAGGAAAATGTTCCGGCTACAAATGAAAGTTTAAAAAATATAATACGTCCAACAGTACAATAGAATAAGATGGAACATTTCAGGAATCTGTAATGATGACAAATTCGTAGTGTCGGGATCCTTATTATATTCTAAATTTGGGCTTCCGGTGATATAATTTAAATAATTCCAATTTTGTTTTTCTGTGGACAGTATGAAAGGTAAAATGGATATTGAATCCGACAATATGTGTAGAAAGTTTTGTAGAAAAAACAACAAGATGTTTAAAGTTTTGCTGACAGAAATCTGTTTCAACCTTATGAGGTCTTTATCATATATATATATATATATATATATATATATATATATATATATTATAAATTTTTTCCATATTTACTCGCATATATATATATATATATATATATATATATATATATATATATAAAGGAAATTTTGAAATATTTTCCATATTTACTCCCATATATATATATATATATATATATATATATATATATGTAAATCACCAGGTTAGTTTTACGGCATATCAACCTCTGTGGGTCATTCAATATCGACATTGTTTTAAAATAAATTCATTCTTAATAGATACTCAATTTTTTCTTATAATCACATTTTTCTATGTATTACCAGATTCTAAGCATTGAAAATTTGTACGTATTAACTCAACCCCTTCGCACATGCAGAGTGCGAGACAATGTCAGTTTTTAAGTGAAATTTAACAAGTTTGAATTCAGAGTTTTCTTTCTCCTAGACCGATTGTCATACAACGTATGTCCTACTATTTACCCATAGCTGGGGGGATAGTTGGATCCATAGATGGTACCCTAACAGGTACTTCCATAACATATTATCTCACGTCAATCACCTCACGCCTCAGACTTGAATTCAACAACACCTGGATTCAAAATATCTTCCTACACTAACCGTCTAAAAACGACAGTACCCATCAATACATAACAGTAGTTGTTGTCTATAGTCGTCTTCAGTGGGATCATCTGTTGTAGTTGGGTTACATAATCTATGCGGTTGCATAAGATTATTGTCAATCCCCTGTAATTCTAAAGGGATGGCCCTTTTCATATCACGGGCGGGACTTTCCATGGAATAGTACAGAAAGCCCGCGAAACACGTGAAGTCGCGTGGGACCTGGTTGGTTCCTCAGTTTTTTTCAGTTAGACGTCAGGCAGAGAGGATGTCCTGCCTTAACTGGAACTCACGCGTGCTATGTTAGTCAGATGTTAGTTACTGTTGTACCGGCCGTTCCTACAGTGGAGAACATGCACCGGTTCTCACTATAAATAGTGAGACACCGAGTGGAAAGGAGGACTGTTCCCGTTAACGACAAGCTAGTCGTACATGTACCATTAATTGTAAATACACTTGTCTTATTTTACCCCATCTCGACTTGACTTCTTTTTACTGTTGGGACTAACATCACAACAGTTACATTAAATGTTTAGTTAAGGAAATAAAAGCTTAAGAAAAATAACACGGTTTTGTGGTTGGTGAATGTCTTGGTAACAAGACTGATTTAAGAGAAGAAATGAGTTAAGTGCGACCGACCACCAAGACGAAGTCCCCAAGAAGAAGAAGCTAAGATAGAAGATGAACAGAAGAAGAAGAAGTAAGAAGTAAGTAATGAGAAGGGTTTACAACAGTTGTTGCTTGTTTGTTCGTTATCGACATGTATACAGCACCGAGATATTCCTGCGAAATTAACCTGTCAATGATAC
>CM042172.1:8972563-9042563 GCA_023376005.1 Doryteuthis pealeii | reverse complement strand
ATAATAATAATAATAATAATAATAATAATAATAATAATAATAATAATAATAATTTTGTGAACAATGAAGATGAGGACAATAGTCCGAATATAATACAAATAATACTAATAAAAACCATGAACAATGACTATATCATTGGTCAGTTTGATTTTTAAAATGTATTTTGAATATAAAGATAAAACGACGCGAAACGGGTGGATACTAAGCTGGAATGAAAAAAGGGTTGATGGTACTGACGAAATGTCAAATCACAAAGCCGGATTCGGATCAAAATGGAACAAAATTGCAATCATGAAAAAACGGTGAAGCAGACGATAGGTTTTAATGGCGACTGAAGAGACAAAGGAAACATCACTCGTTGCCAGGATTTGTAGGGTTACATGTGAGGGGTGAAGACAAGAAGAGCGTATGGATGACAGATATATAAATATAGCAAAATATGGGAACAAATTAATACTGGGAAAAGATATATGAATGACAGTGGGGAAAGGAGCTGTACAAAGTAAAGGAAAATGGCGACTGGAGGGTTGGAACGTATCAAGCAATATGGGCATTTAATTAAAAAAAGAAAGGAGAGAAGTACAAAAAGAAAAGGTCGTCGACTAGGATGTTGATATATATATATATACAGAGTCAGGCAAAATGATCTGACACATTTGTAGGTTTAATAAAATACAAATAAAGTAAAGAAACAACAAAGTGTTTTTATTTTCGAAAAGTACATATAATGCCATTTTTTTTCATATAATGCCATTTTATTTTGTTTCTTTATAATGCGATTGTTTTTCGTTTCTTTTTCAGTTGCTGCCATGAATTGGACTGGTGAGCATCGCGCTTTCATTGTGGAAACGTTTATCAACATCATTTTGTATGGATGCATTTGAAGATCATTGTGAAGAATTCTTCGCAAACTTCTTTCGGAAAGTCTGAGAGCCTGGGCGCGTTTAAATGTGGAACGGAGTGGAGACTGTTGAACTGAAGCTCTTACCGCTGCCACATTTTCTGGAGTTCTGGCGGTGCGAGGTCGGCCGGTTGATTTTCGTTTCAATGCAGACCCTGTAGCGCTGAAGTTGGTAACCCATAACAAGATCGTGTTTCGAGTTGGTATGGGATCATGTCTACCAAGATTGAAGTGCAAACGGAACGCTCTTTGTGTTGCAGTTACAGATTCGATCGTTTTGATAAACGTTTCCACAATGAAAGCGCGATGCTCACCAGTCCAATTCATGGCAGCAACTGAAAAAGAAACGAGAAACAATGGCATTATAAAGAAACAAAACAAAATGGCATTATATAAAAAAAAAACATGGCATTATATGTACTTTTCGAAAATAAAAACACTTTTTTGTTTCTTTACTTTATTTGCTTTTTATTTAACCTACAAATGTGTCAGATCATTTTGTCTGGCCCTGTATATATCAATCATAACAAAGAAGACGAATTCTCTTCGTTTGCCCAGTGTCTTGCTTTAGGTTTTAGGGGCCATATGACCTTTGCTGATTCATAAGTACATTTTTTTCATTTACACCGTCAACATCCGGTTATTTGTTAGGGGTTATGATTAGGGGTTAGGGTTAGGGGTTAGTTTTATAATTTGTTATATAGTAAGGTCACGTGAGTATTAGGAGGAGAGTCCGTCGTCTAAGTACCTCAAGTGAGTTATGCACAGAGTAATATGTGTGTTCTTAAATAGTGGCTAGAACCATCACCAATGTTGAGGTACGGGGGAAGATGGGTCATTCCATTATATCATAATTTAAAAAATAAACTCTAAAAATCGTCTGTTAACAAATAACCGGATGTTGACGGTGTAAATGAAAAAAATGTACTTATGAATCAGCAAAGCCAAACTGGTGCCTAAAGGAAATATATGGTCCGGTGTTAGTGGGACGGAGGGAATGAGGCTTACCTTCAGAATGTTTTACGAGTGAAAGAGACCTTGAGATACTTGCACAAGGCTGATTAATATCCGGATGATTAAAAAAAAAAAACAAAATGAAAAAAAAAAAAAAAAGAAGGAAATGTGGAATCGATCTATATGATAAAATTCAGCAAATGTTGATGAAAATGCCGGGTCGACCTGGAGAAATATGAAAGAAGACAAAAACACTGTTTGATTGGTATGCAAGATGGCGGATAAATGAAAGATGGCGGTTCACAAAGCTTTTAAAAATGAAAGAATGGTATGAATGGTATCATGAGAGTATATGGCAAGGAAAATGTGTCCCGCGGCGAACCCAGTGATTAAATCACTTATTAAAAAGTTAAAAAATAAAAAGTTAAAAAAGTAAAAAAAAAAAAAAAAAAAGAACAATAAAAAAATTGATTGATTTTTAACGTCACGCCAATCCTCCTACATCTATTTTATGCCCAGGGGTTAGAGAATCGCGTTCATTGTACATTCATATTTACATGACTGTACGGAAACACACACACACACACACACACACACATATATACATATATATATATATATATATATATATATATATATATAAGTTAAAAGAAAGGAAATGAATCCGACAATATGAGTAAGAAAAGGTGGAATGAAAACATCACACAATGCTGTTAAAGAAGAAAACAATTTATAATATAATCATAGCTGATACATATATATGGCGCGAAATGCCCACGTTGATGAATATTGTAACGTCTTTCGTTTTTTGCAGTATTAAGGTTTTTTTTTGTTTTGTAAACTCATTTTGACTTTCCTCTCCGACCCAAACAACTACGGGAGTGAATGAGCTCTGATGATGATTTTTGTAAAATCGAAATATTGATCAGTATCAGCTATGATTATATTATAAATTGTTTTCTTCTTTAACAGCATTGTGTGATGTTTTCATACCACCTTTTCTTACTCATATATATATATATATATATATATATATATGAGGAAAAAATGAGTAAAGTAAAGAAATGTAGATGGATAAAAATGAATTTTATCGATATCGCTTTTAATCGATATCACTTACACATGTGTTTCGGTCTGTTTATCAAAGTGTATACGGATTTACGTTATTATTATTATTAAAATAATCAGATGGAGTTGAAATGATGATGATAATAATAATAGGAAAAATGTATAAAATGTTCCGTACACAGAGAGATTTTGACGACCTTCATCAGAGTGATTTTTTTATATTTTTTATATTTAGTGATATCGATAAAATTCATTTTTATCCATCTACATTTCTTTTCTTTACTCATCTTTTTCCTCATATTGTCGGATTCATTTTCCATTCTCACACACACACACACACACACACACACACACACACACACACACACATATATATATATATATATATATATATATAATATATCAGTCATCCACAGACACGTGTTTTGAAATTTACTTCTCATCAGTGCGGCTCGACTTTTTAACAGCTACTTCTAGCCGGGATCGAAACCCGACAGAATTTTCGTCTTACACTTGAGGCTATTTGCGGCTGTCAGTCTGAAGTGAACAATTAACTGATACATCCCTACGCGGAATGTTTTTACAATCACCAGAGAACTCAAGAACTGTAAACAGTGGACAGACGAGTAATATATATATATATATATATATATATATATATATATATGTAAGTTGGAAATGGAAGCGAATCCGACGGTATGTTGAAATGAAAAATAAAGGAAAGAAAATACTGAATGGATAAAATCGATTTTATTTTTATTTTATTTTACTGACACGTGTTTTGGCCAGGAGTTTATCCATGTACATATGTACTCTATCTATTATTATTTTGAATACAAAATAAAATA
The DNA here is from genome assembly GCA_023376005.1 of Doryteuthis pealeii. Classification (NCBI taxonomy): domain Eukaryota; kingdom Metazoa; phylum Mollusca; class Cephalopoda; order Myopsida; family Loliginidae; genus Doryteuthis; species Doryteuthis pealeii. The sequence goes on along the minus strand of CM042172.1, from coordinate 9,038,792 downwards.
ACAATAATAGAAAACTACATTTTTTTAGTATACAAGGAATAACGGCCTTCATCAGAGTAAATTCTTTGGTGTTTTATATATATATATTATACAAACGCACGCATATATATTTACCAACCCCTCCGCACGAGCAGGATGTCACACAAGGTCAACTTATTAAGCGGAGTTTAACAGATTTGAATTCAGAGTTTTCCTTCTAGACTGGTTACCTAGTCATTGTTAAAGAGCACAGTCTGCCCTGTTATTTACTCATAACTGGAGGGAGAATTGGGCATAAGCGCCATGTGAAATGCAAACAGTTTTGTCCAGGAATTGAACTCGGGTCGACGATTCCATTTCCTACGACTCTAACCATTACACCACGTGCCTCCGTACGGATTCCGTATAGCGTGCTGGAGACCTGCCATGAATGATGACTGAAAAGAATGGGTGGTGAAGAGAGAGAGAGAGAGAGAGAGAGAGAGAGAGAGAGAGAGAGAGAGAGAGAGAGAGAGAGAGAGAGAGAGAGAGAATCAGGGAAGTCCAAACCAATTTTTTCGCCACTTAAAATGTCATGAAAACCACCTACATATATTTTATGTCCAGAGGTTTGAGAATCGCGTTCATTGTACGTTCATATTTACATTTCTCTGCAGATTCCGGATGCCGTGTGGCAGACCTACCAGAGATGATGACCGATAGCGCTAATACTCTTGGGAAAGGTATGAATCCAATTCACCATCCAGCTATGGGTAAATAGCAGGGCAGACTGGGCTCTCTAACCATGGCTAGGTAACCAGTCTAGGAGAAGGAAAACTCTGAATTTAAAAATGTTAAACTCCGCTTAGGAAATTGACCTTGTGTGACATCCTTCTCGTGTGGAGGGGTTGGTAAATATATATATATAAAACTACTGTGGTTCTAGATTAGTAGACCGTAGTACTGAATTCTGAACCAAGGTCGCCACACCGGAAATCTGTTGCAATATTAATTCTACCTACTTCAGATACGAGACAAGGTGTTTTTTCTTTTTCTTTCTTTCCGTCTCTGTCAGTTAATTGGTGCGGAGGGGTTGGTAAATATATATATGCGTGCGTTTGTGTAATATATATATATATATAAAACACCAAAGAATTTACTCTGACGAAGGCCGTTATTCCTTGTATACTAAAAAAATTGACACTAAGAAATTGACCTTGTGTCACATCCTGCTCGTGCAGAGGAGTTAGTAAATAAATATACTACACCGGCAAATATGAAGCCAAGACTTTTTCGTCTATAGTATCCATGAGACCTCAAGGTCTAGTTTACTGTTTACACCCTTCTAACTAAACATGCAAACACTCACATCGTATTAATTATCAAAGTGTCCCCGAATAAGGCACCTCGCCCAAAAGGAAGTGAAAGATAGGAAGACGGAAGCATCTTCAACGATCTCAATTTCCGGTACCAATCGAATCGCCAAATGTCCATTCGAACGACGTCTGCGCACCTTGGGGGCACACTTCCGTTCAAAGAATGGTCAGAGCCTTGAGTAAGCTTCAGCATGGCTGGCTTATTGCACGCCGAATTACAGCTTCATTATCGTGCCATTTTCACCCGAAGGACGTTGACAGTCAACGTATCATCTTATGAACTTCTATGGGCGCCCCGCGTGATGCAATGTTTAGCGAACTAGGCCAGCAGTCTATCAGGAACGAAGCGCTCGTTGCACAATGGTTATCATCGTAGCAAATTCAAACGGTGATCTGAGTTCAAATCCTGAACGAGGCTGTTTGCATTTCACAAAGCGCTAATATCCTTGGGAATGGTATGCATCCAACTATTCTTCCCCCCAGCTCTGGGCTCTTTAACCTTGGTATGGTAAGTGGTTAAGGGAAAAAAAAAGCTTTATATCCAAACCTGTTAAGGTCCGCTTAAATGCTGACCTTGTGGCACACAGTGCTCAGGAATCTTTTTTTTTTTACTTCTAGACTTATAACAAAGTATGTATGGAAGCGCGTGGTGTAATGGTTATGTGAAATGGACTCGTCGTCCCGAGTTCAAATCCTGGACGTGGTAATTGCATTTTCACTTAGCGCTAATACCCTTGGGAAAGGTATGAATCCACACTCTCTCTCCAGCTATGGATAAATAGTAGGGCAGACCGAGCTCTTTAACCTTGGTTAGGCAACCGGTCTAGGAGAAGGAAAACTCTGAATTCAAACATATTAAACTCCGCTTAAGAAATTGACCGTATAACACATCCTACTCGTGCGGAGGGGTTGATATATATATATATATATATATATATATACCAAAGTATGTATTTACTAAACCCCACCACCATGAGCAGAATCCGATATAAGGTTATTTTTAAGTGGAGTATAGCTGGTTTTGAATTCATAGTTCTTCTTCTCCTGGACTGGTTGCCTAATCAGATTACGTTCTATGAAATCAAGATGCGACACAAGGTCAATTTTTAAGAGGAGTACAGCTGGTTTTGAATTCATAGTTTTTTTCTCCTGGGCTGGTTGCCTAACCAGATTACGTTCTATGAGATCAAGATGCGACACAAGGTCAATTTTTAAGTGGAGTACAGCTGGTTTTTAATTCAGAGTTTTTTCTTCTCCTGGACTGGTTGCCTAACCAGATTACGTTCTATGAGATCAAGATGCGACACAAGGTCAATTTTTAAGTGGAGTACAGCTGGTTTTTAATTCAGAGTTTTTTCTTCTCCTGGACTGGTTGCCTAACCAGATTACGTTCTATGAGATCAAGATGCGACACAAGGTCAATTTTTAAGTGGAGTACAGCTGGTTTTGAATTCATAGTTTTTTCTCTCCTGGACTGGTTGCCTAACCAGATTACGTTCTATGAGATCAAGATGCGACACAAGGTCAATTTTTAAGTGGAGTACAGCTGGTTTTGAATTCATAGTTTTTCTTCTCCCTGACTGGTTTCCTAACCAGATTACGTTCTATGAGATCAAGATGCGACACAAGGTCAATTTTTAAGAGGAGTACAGCTGGTTTTGAATTCAGAGTTTTTCTTCTCCTGGACTGGTTGCCTAACCAGATTACGTTCTATGAGGTCAAGATGCGACACAAGGTCAATTTTTAAGTGGAGTACAGCTGGTTTTGAATTCATAGTTTTCTTCTCCCTGACTGGTTTCCTAACCAGATTACGTTCTATGAGATCAAGATGCGACACAAGGTCAATTTTTAAGAGGAGTACAGCTGGTTTTGAATTCAGAGTTTTTCTTCTCCTGGACTGGTTGCCTAACCAGATTACGTTCTATGAGATCAAGATGCGACACAAGGTCAATTTTTAAGTGGAGTACAGCTGGTTTTTGAATTCATAGTTTTTCTTCTCCTGGACTGGTTGCCTAACCAGATTACGTTCTATGAGATCAAGATGCGACACAAGGTCAATTTTAAGTGGAGTACAGCTGGTTTTGAATTCATAGTTTTCTTCTCCCTGACTGGTTTCCTAACCAGATTACGTTCTATGAGATCAAGATGCGACACAAGGTCAATTTTTAAGAGGAGTACAGCTGGTTTTGAATTCATAGTTTTTTTCTTCTCCTGGACTGGTTGCCTAACCAGATTACGTTCTATGAGGTCAAGATGCGACACAAGGTCAATTTTTAAGTGGAGTACAGCTGGTTTTGAATTCATAGTTTTCTTCTCCCTGACTGGTTTCCCTAACCAGATTACGTTCTATGAGATCAAGATGCGACACAAGGTCAATTTTTAAGAGGAGTACAGCTGGTTTTGAATTCAGAGTTTTTCTTCTCCTGGACTGGTTGCCTAACCAGATTACGTTCTATGAGATCAAGATGCGACACAAGGTCAATTTTTAAGAGGAGTACAGCTGGTTTTGAATTCATAGTTTTTCTTCTCCTGGACTGGTTGCCTAACCAGATTACGTTCTATGAGATCAAGATGCGACACAAGGTCAATTTTTAAGTGGAGTACAGCTGGTTTTGAAATTCATAGTTTTCTTCTCCCTGACTGGTTTCCTAACCAGATTACGTTCTATGAGATCAAGATGCGAACACAAGGTCAATTTTTAAGAGGAGTACAGCTGGTTTTGAATTCATAGTTTTCTTCTCCTGGACTGGTTGCCTAACCAGATTACGTTCTATGAGATCAAGATGCGACACAAGGTCAATTTTTAAGTGGAGTACAGCTGGTTTTGAATTCATAGTTTTCTTCTCCCTGACTGGTTTCCTAACCAGATTACGTTCTATGAGATCAAGATGCGACACAAGGTCAATTTTTAAGAGGAGTACAGCTGGTTTTGAATTCAGAGTTTTCTTCTCCTGGACTGGTTGCCTAACCAGATTACGTTCTATGAGATCAAGATGCGACACAAGGTCAATTTTTAAGAGGAGTACAGCTGGTTTTGAATTCATAGTTTTTCTTCTCCTGGACTGGTTGCCTAACCAGATTACGTTCAATGAGATCAAGATGCGACACAAGGTCAATTTTTAAGTGGAGTACAGCTGGTTTTGAATTCATAGTTCTTCTTCTCCTGGACTGGTTGCCTAACCAGATTACGTTCATGAGATCAAGATGCGACACAAGGTCATTTTTAAGTGGAGTACAGCTGGTTTTGAATTCAGAGTTTTTCTTCTCCTGGACTGGTTGCCTAACCAGATTACGTTCTATGAGATCAAGATGCGACACAAGGTCAATTTTTAAGAGGAGTACAGCTGGTTTTGAATTCAGAGTTTTTTCTTCTCTGGACTGGTTGCCTAACCAGATTACGTTCTATGAGATCAAGATGCGACACAAGGTCAATTTTTAAGTGGAGTACAGCTGGTTTTGAATCATAGTTTTTCTCTCCCTGACTGGTTTCCTAACCAGATTACGTTCTATGAGATCAAGATGCGACACAAGGTCAATTTTTAAGAGGAGTACAGCTGGTTTTGAATTCAGAGTTTTTCTTCTCCTGGACTGGTTGCCTAACCAGATTACGTTCTATGAGATCAAGATGCGACACAAGGTCAATTTTTAAGTGGAGTACAGCTGGTTTTGAATTCATAGTTCTTCTTCTCCTGGACTGGTTGCCTAACCAGATTACGTTCAATGAGATCAAGATGCGACACAAGGTCAATTTTTAAGTGGAGTACAGCTGGTTTTGAATTCATAGTTCTTCTTCTCCTGGACTGGTTGCCTAACCAGATTACGTTCTATGAGATCAAGATGCGACACAAGGTCAATTTTTAAGTGGAGTACAGCTGGTTTTGAATTCATAGTTCTTCTTCTCCTGGACTGGTTGCCTAACCAGATTACGTTCTATGAGATCAAGATGCGACACAAGGTCAATTTTTAAGTGGAGTACAGCTGGTTTTGAATTCATAGTTCTTCTTCTCCTGGACTGGTTGCCTAACCAGATTACGTTCTATGAGATCAAGATGCGACACAAGGTCAATTTTTAAGTGGAGTACAGCTGGTTTTGAATTCATAGTTCTTCTTCTCCTGGACTGGTTGCCTAACCAGATTACGTTCAATGAGATCAAGATGCGACACAAGGTCAATTTTTAAGTGGAGTACAGCTGGTTTTGAATTCATAGTTCTTCTTCTCCTGGACTGGTTGCCTAACCAGATTACGTTCTATGAGATCAAGATGCGACACAAGGTCAATTTTTTAAGTGGAGTACAGCTGGTTTTGAATTCATAGTTCTTCTTCTCCTGGACTGGTTGCCTAACCAGATTACGTTCTATGAGATCAAGATGCGACACAAGGTCAATTTTTTTAAGTGGAGTACAGCTGGTTTTTTGAATTCATAGTTCTTCTTCTCCTGGACTGGTTGCCTAACCAGATTACGTTCTATGAGATCAAGATGCGACACAAGGTCAATTTTTAAAGTGGAGTACAGCTGGTTTTGAATTCATAGTTCTTCCTTCTCCTGGACTGGTTGCCTAACCAGATTACGTTCTATGAGATCAAGATGCCGACACAAGGTCAATTTTTAAGTGGAGTACAGCTGGTTTTGAATTCATAGTTTTTCTTCTCCTGGACTGGTTGCCTAACCAGATTACGTTCTATGAGATCAAGATGCGACACAAGGTCAATTTTTAAGTGGAGTACAGCTGGTTTTGAATTTCATAGTTTCTTCTTCTTCCTGGACTGGTTGCCTAACCAGATTACGTTCTATGAGATCAAGATGCGACACAAGGTCAATTTTTAAGTGGAGTACAGCTGGTTTTGAAATTCATAGTTTTTCTTCTCCTGGACTGGTTGCCTAACCAGATTACGTTCTATGAGATCAAGATGCGACACAAGGTCAATTTTTAAGTGGAGTACAGCTGGTTTTGAATTCATAGTTTTCTTCTCTGGACTGGTTGCCTAACCAGATACGTTCTATTGAGATCAAGATGCGACACAAGGTCAATTTTTAAGTGGAGTACAGCTGGTTTTGAATTCAGAGTTTTTTCTTCTTCTGGACTGGTTGCTAACAGATTACGTTCTATGAGATCATAGATGCGACACAAGGTCAATTTTTAAGTGGAGTACAGCTGGTTTTAAATTCAGAGATTTTTCTTCTTCTGGACTGGTTGCCTAACCAGATTACGTTCTATGAGATCATGCGACACAAGGTCAATTTTTAAGTGGAGTACAGCTGGTTTGAGAGTTTTTCTTCTTCTGGACTGGTTGCCTAACCAGATTACGTTCTATGAGATCAAGATGCGACACACAGGTCAATTTTTAAGAGGAGTACAGCTGGTTTTGAAATTCAGAGTTTTTCTTCTCCTGGACTGGTTGCCTAACCAGATTACGTTCTATGAGATCAAGATGCGACACAAGGTCAATTTTTAAGAGGAGTACAGCTGGTTTTGGAATTCAAGAGTTTTCTTCTCCTGGACTGGTTCCTAACCAGATTACGTTCTATGAAGATCAAGATGCGACACAAGGTCAATTTTTAAGTGGAGTAACAGCTGGTTTTAAATTCAGAGAATTTTTCTTCTTCTGGACTGGTTGCTAACCAGATTACGTTTCTATGAGATCAAGATGCGACACAAGGTCATTTTTTAAGAGGAGTACAGGCTGGTTTTGGAATTCAGAGTTTTTCTTCTTCTGGACTGGTTGCCTAACCAATTACGTTCTATGAGATCAAGATTGCGACACAAGGTCATTTTTTAAGAGAGTACAGTGGTTTTGGGATTTCAGGTTTTTCGGGACTGGTTGCCCTAACCAGATTACGTTCTATGAATCAAAGATGCGACACAAGGTCAATTTTTAAGTGAGTACAGCTGTTTTAATTCAAGTACTGTTAACTCAGATTACGTTCTATAAGGTCAGATGCGACACAAGGTCAATTTTAAGTGACGTTTTTAAATTCAGAGATTTTTCTCTTCTGCTGGTTGCCCTAACCAGTGAGATCAAGATTCAACATGCTTTTTGAATTCAGAGTTTTTCCTCCTGGACTTTGCCTAATCAGATTACGTTCTATGAGGTTCAAGATGCGAACACAAGGTCCAATTTTGGTTCCAAGTCGCCGCTCTACCGACAAAGCTAATCATATTTATTTTATCTTATTTTTATTTTTCGTCCAGTTATTGACTGGTTCTCGGTAACCCGCGAGTATTTTGCAGCGTTTGTTCGTTGATAATCCATTTTTGCTTTTTTGCTGCCAGAAGCAAAGGTGAAGAGCAGCAAAGTTGCTTTGCAGATTTGCTGATCTCCGAACTGAACTGTCCGTTCTTGTTTGGTTCAATTGTAAAAGTGCGGGTGTCTGCATGCCGAGGTTATGCGTTATTACAGAGAATTTAACTAAATGGTTTGACATGTTGTTTCTCAAAGACGGAGACAAAAAGGGACAATTCAACAGGAACTTATGTCTCTCGTATCTAAATTTTCTGGTGACGAATTTTTCTTGAACTAGAAGAAGAAAGAAGAAGAAGAAGAAGAAAGAAGAAGAAAGAGAAGAAGAGAGCTAATAAAAGAAGAGAACAGATGGAAAGAAGAAGAAGAAGAAGAAGAAATAGAAGAAGAAGAAGAAGAGAAGAAGAAAGAGAAGAAGAGAGCTAATAAAAGAGAGAACAGTGAAAGAAAGAAGAAGAAGAAGAAGAAGAAGAAGAAGAAGAAGACGAAGAAGAAGAAAAGAAGAAGAAGAGGAGGAAAGAAAAGAGAAGAAAGAAGAAGAGAGATAATAAAGAAGAAGAAACAGAGGAAAGAAGAAAGAAAGAAGAAGAAGAAGAAGAAGAAGAAGAGAGCTAATAAAAGAAGAAGAAGAAGAAGAAGAGAAGAAGAAGAAGAAAAGAACGAAGAAGAAGAAGAAGAAGAATAGAAAAAAGAAAAAGAGAGCAATAAAAGAAGAGAACGTGGAAAGAAGAAGAAGAAGAAAAGAAGAAGAAGAAGAAGAAGAAGAGGAAATGAAGACTAAGAAGAAGAAAAAGAAAGAAGAAAAAGGAAGAAGAGAAGAAGAAAAGAAGAAGAAGAAGAAGAAAGAAGAAGAAGAAGAAGAAGAAGAAGAAGAAATAGAAATAGAAAAAGAAAAGAAGAGCTAAATAAAAGAAGAGAACCAGGGAAAGAAGAAGAAAAAGAATAAGAAGAAAAAGAAGAAGAAAAAGAAGAAAGAAGAAGAAGAAAAAAAGAAAAAGAAAAAAGAAGAAAGAAGATGATGAAGAAGAAAAGAAAAAGAGGAGAAATAGAAATAGAAAAAGAAGAAGAGAGTTAATAACAGAAAGAAGCAATGGAAGAAGAAAGAAAGAAGAAGACAGAAGAAGAAGAAGAAGAAGGAAGAAGAAGAAATAGAAAATAGAAAAAGAAAAAGAGAGCTAATAAAAGAAGAGAACAGTGGAAAGAAGAAGAAAAAAGAAGAAGAAAAAGAAGAAGAAAAAAAAGAAGAAGAAGAAGAAGAAGATGAAGAAAAAGAAAAGAAAAAAAAAAGAAGAAGAAGATGATGAAGAAGAAGAAAAAGAAAAAAGAAGGAGAAATAAAATAGAAAAAGAAGAAGAGAGTTAATAAAAGAAGAGAGCAATGGAAAGAAGAAGAGAAGAAGAAGAAGAAGAAGAAGAAGAAGAAGAAGAAGAAGAAATAGAATAGAAAAAGAAAAAGAGAGCTAATAAAAGAGAGAACAGTGGAAAAGAAGAAGAAAAAGAAGAAGAAAAGAAGAAAAAAAGAAGAAGAAGAGAAGAAGAAGAAGAAGAAGAAAGAGACAGAAGAAGAAAAGAAGAGAAATAGAGAAAAGAAAAGAGAGCCTAATAAAAGAGAGAACAGTGGAAAAGAAGAAAAAAAGAAAGAAGAAAAGAAGAAAAAAAAGAAGAAGAAGAGAAGAAGATGAAGAAAAAGAAAAAGAAAAAGAAAAGAAGAAGAAGAAGATGATGAAGAAGAAGAAAAAGAAAAGAAGGAGAAATAGAAATAGAAAAAGAAGAAGAGAGTTAATAAAGAAGAGAGCAATGGAAAGAAGAAGAAGAAGAAGAAGAAGAAAAGAAGAAGAAGAAAAAGAAGAAAATAGAAATAGAAATAGAAAAAGAAGCTAATAAAAGAAGAGACAGTGGAAAGAAGAAAGAAAAAAAGAAAAGAAGAAGAAGATGATGAAGAAGAAAAGAAAAAGAAGGAGAAATAGAAATAGAAAAGAAAGAAGAGAGTTAGTAAAAGAGAGAGCAATGGAAAGAAGAAAGAAAAAAGAAAAGAAGAAGAAGAAGAAGAAGAAGAAGAAGAAGAAAGAAAGAGAGCTAAAAAAGAAGAGAACGTGGAAAGAAGAGAAGAAAGAAAGAAGAAAAAGAAGAAGAGAAGAAAAAGATGAAGAAAAAGAAAAAGAAAAGAAAAGAAGAAGAAGAAGATGATGAAGAAGAAAAAGAAAAAGAAGGAGAAATAGAAATAGAAAAAGAAGAAGAGAGTTAATAAAAGAAGAAAGCAATGGAAAGAAGAAGAAGAAGAAGAAGAAGAAGAAGAAGAAGAAGAAGAATTGTACACAATCATATGGTTTTATGTAACTACCACTAATAATAACCTTTTGCAAGCAATTATAGATTCAAGTAACTGTTTTTAAAACTAATAATTTGCTCACCGTTATATGGTTTCAAGTATGTCTATCTGATACAAATAATTTGCTATCTGATAAATTTCAATTTTGTACACAGTTAAAATGTTTCAACTATTTTTATCTAACACTAAGAATTTGCAATTGGAAAACATTTATATCTTGCACACAATCATATGGCTTTATGTAACTACCAGTCCGACTTGAATGAACCTCGGAATAATGACAATGAAGAGATATTCCACATTCCCCAAATATCCCAAACAGAGCCTGACCACCATAAGCATTTTAGTGTCGCCGCCCCCCTTTTTTAAAGAGGGGGTATTACATCTTCTCTATGGTATGAAATTTACGTGGTCTAAGCCTTGCCGAATGAAGGAAATAATAATAATGTTTAAGTAACGATGAAAATAAATCAAGACGTTAAGCAGCAATGGGCCTGTTCAGTACTTAGATGGGTAACTACTAAGAAAATAGCAGATACTGTTAGCAACCTAGGCTCTTTGTGCTAGACTAATAACCTTTTGCAATGAATCATAGCTTGAAGAAACTATTTTAAAAACTAAAGTTTGCTTACAGTTACATGGTTTCAAGTATTTCTATCTAATACAAATAATTTGCAATTTCAAGTATTTCTATCTTATACACAATCATATGGTTTCATGTAACTACAATCAATTAACAATCCTTTGTAAACAATTATATCTTCAAGTAACTGTTTTAAATAATGATAATTTGTCCACACAGTTATATGGTTTCAAGTATTTCTATCTAATACAAATAATTTGCAATTTCAAGTATTTCTATCTAATACACAATTATATTGGTTTCATGTAACTACAATCAATTAACAATCCTTTGTAAACAATTATAATATTCAAGTAACTGTTTTAAATAATGATAATTTGTCCACACAGTTATATGGTTTCAAGTATTTCTATCTAATATAAATAATTTTACGGTTATATGGTTTCAAGTATTTCTATCTAATATAAATAATTTGAAATTTCAAATATTTCTATCTTATACACAATTACATTAAAGCCATTTTATCTGCTAGCGTTGAACAAGACGGGTGATGCACTAATGATAATTTGTTCACACAGTTATATGGTTTCAAGTATTTCAATCTAATACAAATAATTTGCAATTTCAAGTATTTCTATCTTATACACAAATATATTGTTTCATGTAAGTAAAGTAAGTCGTCGGGGCGGCCTAAAGTCGGTATCAGCCAATCAGCGAGGGAGTCTATCCCGTTCCCTTGCGCTAGACCAAGGAGATTATTTTAGCGTCTGAGGCGGAGCGCCACGCCTACCGTCAGCTCTTTACTTTACCGCTCAGGTTCCTGTGCTACTCATACGCTGAGTTGGCGAGGACCGGTATCGAACTAGGAACCTAGTGGTTTCTAGCCGAACGCTCTACCGCATGTAACTACTACCAATTAAAAATCCTTTGTAAACAATTATAGCTTCAAGTAACTGTTTTAAATAATGATAATTTGTTCACAGTTATATGGTTTCAAGTATTTCTATCAAATAAATATAATTTGAAATTTCAAATATTTCTATCTTATATACAATATGTTAAAGCCATTTTATCTGCTAGCGTTGAACAAGACGGATGACGCACTAGAGTTTGATCATCTCTGGTGGGGTCTAACTGGCGAGTGGGGTATTATGTTGCAAGACCTGACCCCCCCCCCAATAAACCAGTTAATAATAACATAACTGACGACGCCACCCAGTGTTGTTTAATAGCACATGCGTATCTCAAACAAAATATGGTTTCATATAACTGCTACCAATTAACAATCCTTTATAAATAATTATAGCTTCAAGAAAGAGTTTTTAAAACTGACAATTTTTACACATTTATATAGTTTCAAGAATTTCTATCTAATACAAATAATTTGCAATTTCAAGTATTTCTATCTTATACGCAATTATATGGTTTCATGTAACTGCTATCAATTAACAATTCTTTGTCAACAATTATAGCTTCAAGTAACTGTTCTACTTAATGATAATTTGTACACGGTGAATGGTCAGCCGCAGCTTCTAATTGGTGATGGTCGGAATTGGGAAAGGGGACAATGAAGAGTCATTTTGATGGATGAAAGGCCGGAATGGAGACTGACACGGACTAAGGAAGGATGAAGTTGGTTTAATCAAGTGAGAAGATCCTAGTAACCGGGAAGGAAGAGATGGCAACCGAAGAAGAGAAGAAGAAGAAGACAATACAAATAATGGTGGAAACACATCATCCCCGAAGCTGGTCTTATCTTCTAGTTTTCTTTTCCTTTTTCCCGCCTTTTCCATAGGGCTTAGAATACGCTGATTGTATCCACTGGAAAGGGGTACCAGTCACTCAAAAGGGAGTGCCTTGGATTTGACAGAACTGCATCTGATGGTGAGGCTACAGTTCTGGTGATCTGAGGAGTGTGAGGTACCCCTTCATCACCATTACTCAGGTTAATTCTTACCAGACTGGTAGCACCTGTCAGGGTTTTATCTATGTATCAAATTGATCTATTTGAAAATGATTTGAATTAGATACGTGAATTCATTCATTTATTGGCATTTCTGTCTCGGAAGACTATAATGTAGTTTTTTGTGCCCCTGAAGAGTACACTGATTGTATTCGCTGGAAAGGGGTAACATCTACTAAAAAGGGAGTGCCTTGGATTTAACACGACTGCATCTGATGGTGAGGCTCCAGTTCTAGGATTTGAGGAGTGTGGAGTACATCTTCATTGTCATTATTCCCAGGTTCATTTTGACCCAGACTGGTTGTCTGGTCTTGTTATTTTTCACGTCTTCTTTATTATACAACTCTCTAAGGACAGATCAACAGACAAGGATCAAAACTGATACTACAACTTTCTACTTCAAGAAAAGACCAAACTTTATGACACAAAGGATCTCCACTCCATTCAAAAAATGTACACTGTACAACTTTCAACTACAACCTAGAATAGCTATATGAGTCGTAACAAATGGCCTGTTGAGGATTGTCTTCCCTTGGATCTGGAAGGGTTATCTTCCCTCTGGGTTCCCGGTTTGACTACCAAGGGTCTGTGGTATTTAAACGCGAATTACAAACCCTCTCACTTTCTTTCTTCTCCGGGAACTCACACACATGGGTTAGACATTTGTGTCTACACCCTTCTCATATGGGGGCTTCGGCCCCCATTACAACGCTAGTAAGTTCACTATAAACCTTCGTTGGAAAATTAGGGTTTCTTTCATTTTCGGCACTCACAACGAGGCTCCATTTCTGGGGATTTGAGGGCATAGCATAATGCTTGTCTGAGTATGCTGTTTATTTGAACAAAGGGCGAACAAGAGTTGCTGCCCTTTGACCCGAGAAGTGGGAATTTTAAAAAGTAAACAGAACCGCTAGGCGCAGAAAAAAAACGAAGAACGAGACTGTTAGCTGGATGTGAACGGAGAGATTGCTTTGTTTAGTTAGAAAAAAGATGAAAAAGAAGAGAAATTAGAGTCTGTTAGTTGGATGTAAACGGAGAGATGTGTTTTAGCAAAAAATGAGAAGGAGACTATAATAATTATTTGATACGTTTATCATTACTCCCAGGTTCATTATGACCCAGACTGGTAGTACCTGTTAGGGTTTTATCTATGTATCAAATAGATCAATTTGAAAATTATTTGAATTGGGAATACGTGAATACTAGGTACCACCAATTTTCCCTGTGAAATTTACCCCTCTATATTGAACACATATAATAATATTCCGTTGATAACAAGATAACCCTTAACCTTACCTAGTTCAGAAGGTACAAGGGACACCTGGTGCGTAACGAAGTCAATAATAATAGTGTGTTGACAAGATAACCGTTAGGCGACATGAGGTGCCCATAGCGACACTCTGGGTTGGGTAGGTACGTTTAATTTGATCCGGTGGGTCCGTCAGTACAAAAAGCAGACGAAGAAGAGGCGGATTAATATTGAAGACTTATTTTCTCGCTATGGAGATACTGTTTCTCATAAAACGTAATCTCGCTGGAAAAAGGATTTGTTAATGAACTCACCGGAAGGAAATGCCAAAACGTCACTGGCTTTGAAGAGCGGATGAATTATTGTCAATAATCCCTCACATAAAAAGCCGATTTACGATCTCACAAAAGAAAAGATTCCGCGGTTCGCACATAATCCTTGACTCTGTAATTCTTATATTATCGCTAACGGATCAGGGTGACGGGCAGTTGGTGATTCTCCTTCAAAGACACACACACATACACACACACATACACACACACACACACACACACACACACACACACACAACATGACTGTGTGTTCGTATATATATATATATATTTATATCTATATATGTATATGTGTGTGTGTTGTTGTTATAGTGCGATCCACGCATGCTTCTTCTTAGTTGATATATATATATATATATATATATATATATATATTATATATATATTAATGATTTGAAGGCAATTACAATGCGTATAAAAATAAAAGCAAAAAGATGTTATTTTTGTCTTATCGATTTAAAAGAAACTTTATCTTCAGAGACGAATATCAGAATATATATATATATATATATATATATATATATATATATATTATATATATATATATTAATATATATATCAGAAATATATATATATATTATATATATATAATTGTTTTTGATTTAGTATGAAGCATTAGGTATGAAATTGTTACCATAGGTTTCCAAGCAGCATGTTGACACTTATCATCAAGACAACGCACCCGTTAAGAAATGCAGGGAATGACAATTCATTTACATATGAGTACTTGTGTGGGCCGAAAATAGTATTCATACAGGATGTTATGGAAACTGGATGTTATTGTCGACGATGCAGCGTTTCGGTCATTTTGACTCTTCAGGACACAATATAGTTCTAGCTTAATAAAGGGATTTTCAAAATGGTGAAAACAGTAGGTTTCAGTATGGTTGGGGGTGGTATGGATTTTCTTCTCTCTAGATGGGAGTGTTTGTATGGTGTTTCAAGATATTCATATTTCTCCCATATTATATATATAATATATATATATATATATAAATACATATATATATATATATATATATATATATATATATATATATATATATATATATATGTGTGTGTGTGTGTATGAATGTATGTATTGGACCCAAAATCACCGGTCCTATTAACCGGAATCACACGTGTTTGCATGTACCAATGAAACCCTAGAAGCTCCATGAATTCAACAAATAAAATATAGGGTCTGACAAAATTGTGAAGTCGAAAAGTAGTAACATAATGGGCATCAATAAAAAAAGCAAAATAGTATTACACATGTAATTTATTTTACATTTTAAACTATTTTAGAAATAAAATAGATGACGCATCATAAAATTCATTTATTGATAAATCAACACTGAAAATTTTGTAATGGTTCATAAGCTGTAGATTCTTTCTAGACCAGGTTTGGAGCAACAAAGAAAAAAGAATCCTATTCTAAAAAGAGATAAAACCAGACTGATCGACGCCAAAATTTCAAAACTCTCGCCAACTAACGGACATTCTGAGAGTGGGGGAAAAGGAAGATTCTAGTAGTAGAGAACCCTCAGAAAAGCAATAGTCAGCGAACAGACAAGTCACGAAATAACAACCGTCCTCGAATCGAGTTAACAAATACAAGTAAGCATTAACACTAATAAGAATTTGTGAAAGGGAAATTCATTAACCAAACCACACCTTTGTAACTTGTTGTTCATTTAATACAATTTATAATACACATATAAAGGACAATTTTAATACGACTCAAACGATTCTAAAAATAGACAAAGCCAAACTGATCGACGCCAAAATTTCAAAACTCCCGCCAACTAACGGACATTCTGAGAGCGGGGGAAAGGAAGATTCTAGTAGTAGAGAACCCTCAGAAAAGCAGTAGCCAGCGACAGGCAAGTCACGAAATAACAATTTATAATACACATATAAAGGACAATTTTATTCCGACTGAAATATTTTTGTGATTATTTGTACTGTTTTGCTTGTTTCTTTCATTTCACATAACATTTACCTCCAACCAAACACAATAATTTCCTTAAAATCGGAAAATTTCCTGATTTTTGTATGAAGAAAGACTTAGGAACATTGACTTACCAAGTTTGGTTTATCAACGTACAAGAGGGGATATAACTGAAGTCTACAAATATACCCATGGATTTTATTCAACGAACTTTGATCTACTAAACATTGCTCAAAATATCAATACCTGGGATCATAAATTAAAACTCTTGAAAACATTTTGTAAAGCAAATGCAAAACAAAATTATTTTAGTAACAGAGTGGTGAATACATGGAATAAACTACCTTCATCAATAGTGAATGCTCCATCTCTAAACTCCTTTAAGGCAATGTTAGATAATCCGTGGAAAGAGTATAAATATTCTGTGGAATTAAGATGAATGTTTATAAGGAACAGCTGACAGGTCTCAGACCTAATAACTAGCTGAAAAAGATATTATTGTTATTATTTGGTAATTTTCTTTCAATCGGGGGGGGGGGTTAAATTTATTTTGTAAAATACGCATATGACGTGACTTTTGGCAGACCCTAGTAAAACAAATAAATAGATTATAATAGATTAATGATTTGAAGGCAATTACAATGCGTATAAAAACTAAAAACAAAAATATGTTATTTTTGTCTTATCGATTTCAAAGTAGAAACTTCATCTTCATAGGTGAATATCAGAAATAATAATAAATGAATAAATTATAAATAATAATAGATAATAAATAGATAAAAATGAATAAATAAAACAAGCATTAACATAGAAAAAAGAAAAGAAAGAAAAAAAAAAAGAAGAAAGAAAGAAGAAAAAAGAAAATCGTAAATATTAAAAAAAAAGGTCTTTCTAATTATTCAATCAATCAAAATCATCTTTTCGACAAAAGAGGCGGTCGAACGGGAGATGCTGGGATGAGATGTGTCATGGCGGCGGAACAAATCCTGTTGTATTTAGGAAACTGAAAACATTGTCTCTTCGTTCTCATCCCTTGTCAATGGTCGCTCGTCACGCTTAGTCTCTCTTTCTCTCTGTTTTCGTTTCTCTCGCTACCACTCGCTAACCCCCTCTGTCTCTCTGTCTCTCTGTCTCTCTCTGTCTCTCTGTCTCTCTATCTCCGTCTCAGAGATTATTTTCTTGCCAAGGCCGTCTTTTCTCTCTCCTCACTTCTCTGTCTCTGTCTCGGTCTCTCTCTATGTCTCTGCTCTGTCTCTCTCTGTCTCTCTGTCTCTGTCTCTGTCTCTGTCTCTGTCTCTATATATATCTTTCTGTCTGTCTGTCTGTCTGTGTGTATTTCCGTCTCAGTGGTCACCCTGTCCTTGCCAATTCTGTCTGTCTCTACTTCTCTCTCTCTCTCTCTCTCTCTCTCTCTCTCTCTCTAACACACACACATACTCTCTCTCTCTCTGTTTCTATCTGTCTGCCTGTCTCTCTTTTCTCCGCCTCAGTGGTCATCCTTTTCTTGCCAAATCCCTTCACTCATTCTCTCTCTCTCTCTCTCTCTCTCTCTCTCTCCGTTTCTGTCTGTCTCTCTATCCCCGTCTCTCTCTATCTCCGTCTTAGGGAACACTGCTTACCAATTCTGTCTTTTCTCTCCCCTCCCTTCACTTTCTCTCTCTGTCTGTCTGTTTTTCTCTCCCCTCTCTCTATTTCTATCTGTCTGTCCATCTCTCTCTCTCTCTTTCTATTTCCGTCAGTAATAACCCTTTCCTTGCCAATTCTGTCTTGTATCGCTTCTCCCTTCACTCTCTCCCCTCTTTCTTTGTCTTCTCTCTTTCTCTCTCTCTCTCTGTATCTACCTCACAGTGATAATCTTTTCCTGGCCAATTCTATCGTTCCTACCTTCACTCAATCTTTGTATGTCTCTCTGTTTCTCTCTCTCTTCCCCTTTCTCTCTCTCTCTCTCTCTCTCTCTGTATCCCCCTCAGCGATCATCTTTTCCTTGCCAATTCTGTTTTTTTCTCGCTCCTCCTTTCACTCCCCTCTCTCTCCCTATGTCTTCCTTTCTCTCTCTTCACCTCAGTGGTCATCCTCTCCTAGCCAATTCTGTTTTTCTTTCTCCCCCATTGTCTCTCTCCTTCTCACTCTCCCCCTCTCTCTATGTCTCTCTTTCTCTCTCTTCGTCTCAGTGGTCATCCTCTCCTCGCCAATTCCTCATCAACGAAGATTATTTCCTTCTTTTTGCGAGATTACCATGGTTTTCTAAAATGGCGTCGAGGCTTCAAAGTAATGGAGGATCAAACTGTTTCTATGATCCATAAACCCCATCAAACCAAAACTATAAACATAAAAATCATAATAACTAGCAGCCTTTCTTCTTCTTTCATCTTGTCTCTCTTCAGTGTATGGCAGCCCCGTCGGCGGGCTTAGAATACACAGCGAAGTGACAGACCCCCCACCCCCCAAAAAATGGGTAAAGTGAGAGATTATTATTAATATTTAAAACTAAATCCTTTTTTTTTTCATGTGATTTCATGTGATTACCCAACACCTCCGCACAAGCAGGATGCGACATAGCCTTATTTTTCTTTCATCTTGTCTCTCTTCAGTGTATGGCAGCCCCGTCGGCGGGGCTTAGAATACACAGTGAAGTAACAGACCCCCCCCAAAAAAAAAGATAAATGGAAAAGTGAGAGATTATTATCAATACTAGCAAATATATGCACCCTCTGGGTGCAAGTAATTAAGTTTTAATGTAATAAAATAAATACATTAGAAAGGCTAAAGAAAATAAATAAGAATGCAGATAAAAAGATTCGAAACAGAGGAGGGGGTATAATCGAAAAATTGGACAAGTGAAACTTACTCTTCCATCATTCCGATCTTTTATTGCTAAATTTTCCTAATTTAACTATTTAAATAGGAAGTAAGGAACAAAATTAGTTATTTCTTCTTGTTAATAGATTTCTTTCAAGATTTATCCCTGAGAATTTTGTTCATATTCATTGAGATAAAACTGAACAATTAGAATCAATAATACTCAGCGCATATTTATTAAAATCTGATTTTCTAATATCAATACGCAAATTAGCCTTCCTGTTCACACTGTAAACCGCCATTTTGTTGTATATATAAATACAATTGCATGTTATAAGCATGTAGGTAAGGCCAAGAGTATCAATAATGTAGAACAATTTTATTAATCATTGAGATTTAAATAAAAACGAAATCATGAAGAATGTGAGAAATAACTAAGGGAATTGTGATTAAGTGGTGATATAGTTTCGGTTACAGACAGATAAACAATTTCCATTATAATAAGATTTAAAACTGAATACTTTTGTTTAGATCATTACCGAACACCTCCGCATGAGCAGAATGCGACACAGCCTTTTTCTTTTTCTTTCATCTTGTCTCTCTTCAGTGTATGGTAGCCCCGTCGGTAGGGCTTAGAATACACAGCAAAGTCACAGACCCCCCCCAAAAAAAAAAAAAAAAATTAAGGGTAAAGTGAGAGATTATTATTAATATTTAAAATTTAATCCTTTTTTTCATGTGATTATCTAACACCTCCGCACAAGCAGGATGCGACATAGCCCTTTTTTTCTTTCATCTTGTCTTTCTTCAGTGTATGGCAGCCCCGTGGGCAGGGCTTAGAATACACAGCGAATGACAGAACCCCCCCCAAAAAAAAGGGAAAAAGTAAGAGATTATTATCAATATTTAAAAATAAATACTTTTGTTTAGGTGATTACGCAACACATCCGCACGAGCAGGATGAGACACAGCCTTCTTTTTCTTCCGTCTTGCCTCTCTTCAGTGTTTAACAGCCTCAACGACAAAGAGAAAGAACCCTCCCCACAAAAAACAAAAGCAAAGACCCCCCCTCAAAAGAAAAAAAAGTAAAGGGAATATTGAGAGATTATTATCAATATTTAAAATTAAATCCTTTTTTTCATGTGATTACTGAACACCATCACACCAGTACAATTTTCTTAAGCGGGGTTTAACAAGTTTGAATTCATCAGGAATATGTATATTGCAAGGCGCGTGGCATAATGTTTAGAGTCGTGGGAAGTGGACTCGTCGACATGAGTTCAAATCATGGCTATTTCTCGGAATTTTTGAGATGAGGCTTGATAATTAATATTATTTGGTCTATTGTCCAAGAAAGTTCCAGAGTCAGACAAGAAATATCCGAGTAAGGTCGGAAGACACATCGGCCGAAACGTTGTACAGATAACAATGAAGATGAGGACAATAGTCCGAATAATCCAAATAATACTGGATAAAGCTGTTTGAATTTCACATAGCGCTAATACCCTTGGGAAAGGTATGAATCAAAGTATTCTCCGTCTAGATATGGGTAAATAGTACGACAGACTGGGCTCTTTAACCTTGGTTAGGCAACCTATCTTGGAGAAGGAACACTCTGAATTGAAACTTGTTAAACTCTGTTTAAGAAAGTGACCTTGTGTTACATCCTGCTCGTTCGGAGGGGTTGGTAAATATATATATATACATATGTATGTATATATGTCTTACTTTTCCCCTGCTGTTCTCGATTAACCCAGGTATGAGCATAATTCTTCGTTTTCCGTCTTAATCATTATTTTCAGCGCTACAGACCCGGTATTACTTCCTCCATCCCAGATATCTCCATATTTCAACGATTCAAGTCGAACCTCCTCCTCCATTTTGTTTTTCATTGCGCATGCGTCGTTTGGCCCGTGGTTATTTCTCAGGTTTAACTGTTGATAGGCTTCAAACTCGGTAAGAGGAATGGCACTTGTGGAAGTCTGTTTCGAATTCAGATAACCCGGGCTCACGAAATGGATGGCAAATTGCCGGAACGCAACGACGAGAAGAATAATATGTGCGCATGCGCTCGTGTGTGTGTGTGTGTGTGTGGTGGGGGGAGGTATGTATAACTTGTGGTTTTCTTCCTCTATTTCGAGTTTTTTCGTTTGTTTATCTCCATTACTTTGTACTTTTCTTTCTTTTTTTTTAATAAAGAATTATTGCGCCTCTAACTTTTTACTTCTCTCGTCTTTCACTCTTATTTTACTAAAAAGACTCACGTACCATTAGGATCCGACAAATATATTTCTTTCTTTCTTTCTTTCTTTCTTTCTTTCTTTCTTTCTTTCTAACAATGTGTCTTTCTTTCTTTCTTTCTTTCTTTCTTTCTAACAATGTGTCTTTCTTTCTTTCTTTCTTTCTTTCTTTCTTTCTTTTTCTTTCTTTCTTTCTTTCTTTCTTTCTTTCTTTCTTTCTTTCTTTCTTTCTTTCTTTCTTTCTTTCTTTCTTTCTTTCTTTCTAAACAATGTGTCTTTCTTTCTTTCTTTCTTTCTTTCTTCTTTTCTTTCTTTCTTTCTTTCTAACAATGTGTCTTTCTTCCTCTCCTTTTTTCTTTATAGCTTTCTTTCTTTCCAAGTTTGTCACAATTTTCCTTTCTTTCTTTCTTTAATTTCTTACTAACTTTCTTTCTTTCTTTCTTGTCAATATTTATTTTTTCTCTTCCTTTCTTTTTAATTTCTTCCCAATTTGTCATTCTTTCTTTCTTTCTTTCTTTCTTTCTTTCTTTCTTTCTTTCTTTCTACGTTTTCTTTTTTCCAACCGTTCAATTTTATTTTGATTTTTTCTTTCTTTTACATTTTCTTTCTTTTTTCTTTCTTTTTTTTTCTACGTTTTCTTTTTCTCATTTCGTTCCATTTTATTCTAAATTCTTCCTTACGACGTTTTTCTTTTTTCTATCTATCTATCTAATATTTCTTTCTTTCTTTCTTTCTTTTTCTTTCTTTCTTTCTTTCTTTCTTTCTTACAGTTAATTTCTTTCACTTTTTTTGTACATTTTTTTTATCTGTCTTTCATGTTTTTTTTCTTTTCTTTTCTTTCATATGTTTTTTCTATTTTCCTTCCATTTTCTCTTTCTTCTGTGTGTGTGTGTGTGTGTGTGTATGTGTATAAATATACATATATATATATATATATATATATGTGTGTGTGTGTGTGTGTGTGTGTGTGGTGTAACATAACATGTGTCTTTTTCTTCTTTTATTTCGAGTTATTTTTTGTTCGTTTATCTTTTCTTTCTTTAATAAAGAATTATTGCGGCTCTAACTTTTTACTTCTCTCGTCTTTCATTCTTGTTCTTATATTTTATTTTACTAAAAAGACTCACTTACCGATAAATATATTTTCTTTTCTTTCTTTCTTTCTTTCTTTACATTTTCTTTCTTTCTTTCTTTTTTCCTTACGTTTTCGTTTTCTACTTTCCTTCTATTTTATTTTAAATTCTTTCTTACAACGTTTTTCTTTCTTTCTTTCTTTCCTTCTTTCTTTCTTTCTTTCTTACAGTTAATTTCTTTCATTTTTAAAAAATATTTTCTTTCTTTCTTTCTCTCTTTCTCTTTCTTTCTTTCTTCTTCTTCTTTCTTTCTTTCCTTTCTTTCTTTCTTTCTTTCTTACAGTTAATTTCTTCATTCTTTTTTCTCTTCACTTTCTTTCTTTCACATTTTTACATTTTTCTTTTTTCTTTCTTTTCTTTCTTTCTTTTTTTTTCTTTTCTTTCTTTACTTTCTTACTTATTTCTTTCTTTACAATTTTCTTTTCTTTTTTTTTCTTTCTTTTCTTTTTCTTTTTTTTTTTTTTCTCTCTTTCTTACAGTTAATTTCTTTCACTTCTTTACATTTTCTTTCTTTCTTTCTTTTCTTTCTTTCTTTCTTTCTTTCTTTCTTTCATATGTTTTTCTCTTTTCCTTCCATTTTCTCTTTTTTTAAAATTCTTTCTTTCTTTCCTTTTTTCTTTAGAAAAAATAGAGAAAGGAAGGATAGAAAGATAGAAAGGGTGTGCGCGCGGAAGCGATAACACTAATCTGTTTCAATCGAACATAATGAAAAGATTAAAAGAAGGAGAGAAAGAAAAAAAGAGTGGGAGAGTTAAATCAACATTATTATACTTTTTACATATTGAACTATTCGGCAATAGCTCATAAGTAACCATATAAAACGTTGTAATAATTAAAATTATCATACTATGGTATATCTACAGGTCCTGTTAGTGGATATACTAAAGCTAATAACGATCCCTACACAATTCTTGATGGCATTGTGATGTAAGCAGTGACATAGTTACAGACAGATAGACACCGAATGTCATTATACATTATATATAGATACTAATGCTAATAATGGTCCTTGGCAAGTGGACACTCAACTATATAACTTTCCTACCACCAAGCACACCAAGGCCAGCTTTGACATACAGGTGTAAAACATGAAACATTGAAATTTAATTCTCGCTGGATAGCTTCAAAGTTGTGGCCTTGTGCCACACTAAACTCAAACTGTTTATATAGATTTGGTGGTTGATTTTGGAAGGCTATCACAATGTAGGTGTAAAGAAAAAATAAGTCAACAATGGTGTTGTTTGTTAACCTGTGATTTATTCTTAATATTAATATTTCGAGATAAATCTACTTCTTTTTTTTTAAAACTAAAAAATGCCATAACAAGACGACCAACTACTTCAGTTCCAGTGTTTTTCTGAAGAAGAGATTTTATCTCGAAATATTAATATTAAGAATAAATCACAGTTAACAAACAACACCATTGTTACCTTTTTTTTCCTTTACCCAAACCTACATTTGTGATAGCCTTCAAAAAATCACCACCAAACCAATATATTATATATATATTATATATATATATATATATATAATATATATATATATATATATCGCAGTTACCATTAAAATCCACCAAATAAATAAGTATACAATCTTATTACTTCTGGATTTTTTCACTTAAACCAATTAAAAGGGCTCAATATAAAAAGCTAAATAGAGTAAATAGACCCCGAAGATTCGAGCTTTGTGAGAAATTAAGTAAGCAGTTTTTTAAAACATTTCGATTTAATCTATATATATATTATATTATATATATATATATATATATATATATATGCTCCCATAAATTTGGTATGAGCTTTCTAATTGGTAATTTAAATTAACTCTCACTACTAAGCATATAAGCAATGATCGTTATCCCCGAAATTTGATTTCTCAGTGACCGTAAAATACATAACAAACCTATGTACTTAATAGTTTAAAAACACCAGTCCCGCTACAGCTGTCATTGGCAGGCGATTAGATATCAGGCTGCCAAACGGTCAGTCTGAGTTCGACCCTAGCCAAAGATAGTTGTGTCTAGTCACACTGAAGAGGCGTAAACGCTTGAACACGTGTCTGTGGATGACTTATTAATTATATATATAATATATTATATACCAATCTCCCTCCGTACGAGCAAAATGAGGACACAAGCCCATTTCTTTAAGCGGTATTTTGAATTCAGAGTTTTCCTTCTACTAAATAGGTTGCCTAGCCAAGGTTAAAGAGCACAGTCACCCTACTATTTACATTCCATAGCTGCGAGAGAAATTGTATTCATACTTTTCCCAAGGTATTAGCGCTATGTGAATAAGCAAACTGCCTCGTCCAGGATTTGAACTCGAATTGACGTGTCCATTTCCTACGACTCTAACCATTACAGCACGCGCTTCAAACTAGTAAAATATTTGGGCACTTTTTCCGATCCTAAGTGGGTTGGGTATATCCACAGGTCCTGCTAGTTATATATCATTGTCTCTTGCCGGATTGCGCTTCCTGCATTTTATTGATCCGATAATAAATAATAAATAAATAAAAAATAGAAAAATAAATAAAAGAAAAAAGAAGAAGAAAAAGAAGAAAAAAATCCAAATACCAATGAAAAAGAAAAATCGCTTCGGCTTGGCGCGCTTATCGCAGTCAGCGATACATTAAACATGATGTCCAGCCACAGCGTCAATCACATTATGTCGGTAGCTACAATGGAAAAAAACCCGTAATATTTCTTCGTCTACCGTCGACATCACTCAGGACAATAATGTACGATATTTAGAACGATTGATTGATTGAAGTGTTAACATTAACTAAGCAGACCTGTGAATATACAACAGTATGATAATTTAATTATTACAAACGTTTGATATGTTTAATTAAGAGCTATTGCCAAATAGTTCGTTATGTAAAAAGTATAATATATCTCACTTTTTTCTTCTTTCCTTTTCATCTTTCCTTTGGGATTAACCTCGTACTTGAAGTTAAACAAATTATATATACTAGCAGGACTCGTAGATGATAATTTAATTATTAGAACGTTTATATGCTTACTAAGAGCTATTTCCAAATAGTACAATATATAAAAAGTATAATAATCTTGTTTTAACTCTTTTTTCTTTTCTTTCCTTCTTTTCATCTTTTCATTAAATTCGATTGTAACAAATTAGCGTTATCGTTTCCACGCGCTCAACCCCTCTTACGTACTCTTACTTTTCTGTCTATCTTATATTTTTCTATTTATCATGTCCTTTTTTTCCCTTTTTTTTGTTATAATAAAAACGGAATGGTCCATTATTTAGTTTCATTTATGTATCAACTAGCAGAACTGTGATATACCACAGTATGATAATTTAATTATTACAAGTTTGATTGTTTAATTAAGAGCTATTACTAAAATAGTTCAATACTAGGAGGATGTGGATATACAACAGTTGATACCACGATCGATATGTTACTAAGAGCTATTGCAAATGGTTCAATACTAGCAGGACCTGTGGATTATACCACAGAGTGACAATTTAATTATTACAACGTTTGATATGTTTAATAAGAGCTATTACTAAAATAGTTCAATACTAGCAGGACCTGTGGGTATACAACAGTGTGATACAACAGATTGATAATTTACTTAAGAGCTATTGCAAATGGTTTCAATACTAGCAGGACCTGTGGATATACCACAGAGTGACAATTTAATTATTACAACGTTGATATTGTTTAATTAAGAGCTATTACTAAAATAGTTCAATACTAGCAGGACCTGTGGCTATACAACAGTGTGATACAACGATTGATAGATTTACTAAGACTATTGCAAATGGTTCAATACTAGCAGGACCTGTGGATATACACAGAGTGACAATTTAATTATTACAACGTTTTGATATGTTTACTTAAGTGCTATTGCCAAAAATGTTCAATACTAGCAGGACCTGTGGATATACAAAGTATGATAATCTAATTATTACAACGTTTTAAATGCTTACTTAAGAGCTATTACTAAATAGTTCAATACTAGCAGGTCATGTGGAAATACAACAGCGTCAATCACATATGTCGGTAGCTACAATGGAAAAAAAACGTAATATTTCTTCGTCTACCGTCGACATCACCCAGGACAATAATGTACGATATTTAGAGCGCATTGATTTGATTGAAGCTGTTAACATTAACTAGCAGGACCTGTAAATATACAAACAGTATGATACTAATTATTACAACGTTTGATATGTTTCATTAAGAGCTATTGCCAATACTTCAATATGTAAAAAATATGATAATCATAAAGGCCGGTTTAAGCTCAGTCGGTAGCGTTCGGCTAGAAACCACAAGGTTCCTAGTTCCGATACCGGCCCCTCGCCAACTCAGCGTATGAGTAGCACAAGGATCTGTGCGGTAAAGTAAGGAGCTGATGGTAGGTGTGGCGCTCCACCTCAGACGCCAAAACAATCTCCTTGGTCTAGCGCTAGTGAAAAGGGGATAGACTCCCTCGCTGATTGGCTGATACCTTTCTATGAGGCGGTGGTCTAAAGTTAGAGTCGTAGTAAATGGACTCGTCGTCCAGAGTTCGATTCCTGGACGAAGCTGTTTGTATTCACATGGCACTAAGACCCTTGGGAAAGGTATGAATCCAATTTTCCCTCCAGCTATGGGTAAATAGCAGGGCAGACTGGGCTCTTTAACCATGGCTAGGTAACCAGTCTAGGAGAAGGAAAATTCTGAATTCAAACTCGTTAAACTCCGCTTAGGAAATTGACCTTGTGTCGCATCCTGCTCGTGCGGAGGGGTTGTAAATATATATACAGTGCTTTCTTAAGAGTACACGGCCCTTTCAAATTGGAATATTTTTTCATAATGACTGGCAACAGAAAACACCCTCGGGCGTCGTAAAAATTATTTTTTAAAAAACATTGCCTGAGAGGGTGGGAGTTAAAAATTCAATGTCAGAGGTTTGTATCATAGGTAAGACAAATCCCATATTTATCAAAGGAGTAAAAAAAAAACAAAAAAGACAATTTGAAATGAAAACTGAGCCCCGTCCCTCTCAAATAAAATGTTGCGTGCATTTAATAATCAAACAATTATTTTGAATATTTTCCACATCAATTTTACACAAAATCGTAGGTATTTATTTATTTATAAACTTTTTAGTTAACTTCTTGTTACTGTAAAAAAAAAAAAAAAAAAAGGACGAGAGTTAAAAACAATTTTTTTAAATTGCTTACTCAAATTCTAGATGTATTTAGCATAAGAATATTGTGACGTAAGTTGAGACATAGAGCTATGACGTAGTTTTTGTTACAGACAATCTCCATTATTAATAGATATTCATTTATTTTCGCACAGTTTCATTTTTTTTGCACACAGTCATTTCAAATAGGATTATGTTTTTTATTAATAATATTTTTCTTTTCACAGTTTAAATAATTTTTGTTTTTGTTGCACATGGTCCTATCAAATAGGAATATTTTTATAATAGTATTCATTTGTTTCGCACACGA
Source organism: Doryteuthis pealeii (assembly GCA_023376005.1). Lineage (NCBI taxonomy): Eukaryota > Metazoa > Mollusca > Cephalopoda > Myopsida > Loliginidae > Doryteuthis > Doryteuthis pealeii. The sequence continues at coordinate 9,011,180 of CM042172.1, read as the reverse complement.
TCCTATTAAATAGGAATATTTTTTATTATAATATTTATTTTTTTCACAATTTCAAGGAAATTTTTTTTGCACACGGAAAATAGGAATATTTTTTCAATGATGATATTTCATTAGTTTTCACACAATTTTAAAGATGTTTTTTTCACACAGTCCTTTCAAATTCGAATATTTTTTTTAATAATATTCATTTATTTTCACAGTTTTAAGAATGTTGTGTTTTTTTGCACACGGTCCTTTCAAACAGAAATATTTTTAAAATAATAATCTTCAATTCACAGTTTCATAGTTTCAACTAACTAATAATAATCCTTAATAAACTATCGTAGCTTCAAATAACTATTTTGATATACATAATTAGCTCACAATTATATACTTTGATGTATTCCTATTTAATTAAAATAATGTTCTATTTCACCCATAGATGGGACACCAACCGATACGACCACTGTGGGTCAGAGTGGACCTGGAGTAATAGCATCATCGAAGCGATGAGGACAAGAGTAAAAAAAATCTAAAAATGCAAATTATCAAGCCTTATTAAAAAAAAAACAACGAAAGCTAAAGCTTTTTGTTATGTCTGTGTATTATGTTTTTACATAGAGATAAAATACGGAAGACTGAAATGATAATGCAAGACCAGGTTGTTGGGAAAATGAACAAGGTTTTATTTAACACAGGGGAGAGAATGCTTCGACCCGAAAAGTGACTTAACTAGCTCACACGTGTTGTGAATGCGTCTTGTCCTCCACGAACCCCAATCCAAAAAGTGACATGGTGGAAACAGTCCCCTACTGATCAAGAGGAGCAACTCTATTTTCTTTAGGCCTTCCTAACACTGTTGCATGTTTTTTTAAATCTATTTTCAAATTTTTAAAATTACCCCCCCCCCCCAAAAAAAAAACAACCCACGTTGACGCGGAGTTTATAACGTCCAGAAATATGAACGCACAACACCGCGTTCATATTGAAAACGTCTATGAAGATGAAGATACTTCGAAATTAATAAGATCTTGGACAATTACTTTTCCTTTGCAATAGCCTCATAAGTGAATAAATAAATAAATAAATGAATAAATAAAATAAATAAATAAAATAAATAATAAATAATGAATAAATTAAATAAAAAATAAATAGATAAATAAATAAATAAAATAAAAAATAATTAAATAGAATAAAATAAATAAATAAATAAGATAAATAAATAATAGATAAATAAATAAAATGATAAATAAATAAATGAATAAGATAAAATAAATAAAAAATAAATAAATGAATAAAATAAATAAATAAATAATAGATAAATAAATGTAATAAATAAATAAATGAAATAAATAAATGAATAAATAAATAAATAAATACATAAATGAATAAAATAAATAAAATAAATAAATAAAATAAATAAATAAATAAATAAATAAATGATAAATAAATAAATAAATAAATAAATAAATAAATAATGAATAAATAAAAATAAAATAAAATAAATAGATAAATAAATAAATAAATAAAAATAATAATAGAATAAATAATAAATAAGATTAAAAATAGATAATAAATAAGTATAATAATAAATAAAATAAGTATAAAATAAATAAATGAATAAAATAAATAATAAAAATAAAATAAATAGATAATAAATAAATAAAATAAAAAAATTAAATAGAATAAAAATAAATAAATAAGATAAATAAATAATAGATAAATAAATAAAATGTAATAAATAAATAAATAATAAATAAAATAAATAAATAAAATAAATATGAATAAAAATAAATATAAATAAATAAAATAGATAAATAAAATGTAATAAAAATAAATGAATAAAATAAATAAATGAATAAATAAATAAATAAAATACATAAATGAATAAATAAATAAAATAAATAAATAAAAATAAAAATAAATAAATAAATAAAAATAATAAATAATAAATAAATAAAATAAATAAATAAAAAATGATAAATAATATAAAATAAAATAAATAGAAAATAAATAAAATAAAAAATTTAAAAGATAAATAAATAAATAAATAAGTAATAAATAATAGATAAAAATAAAGTATAATAAATAATGTAAAATAAATAAATAAATAAATGAATAAAATAAAATAAATAATAAAATAATAAATTAAAATTAATAAATAAATAAATGAATAAATAAATAAATGAATAAATAAATAAAATAAAATACATAAATGATAAAATAAATAAAATAAATAAAAAAATAAAAATAAATAAATAAAATAAATGAATAAATAATATAAAATAAAATAAATAAATAAAATATAATTTTCATCTAATCTTTTTATTCTTCAAATTAAATCTGATTTAAAGGCTGGTTAGTAAAAAGAAGCTAAATTAATTTTTACATAAAGCTCTCTCTGATTTTTTTAATTTGTTTTTCTTTTAATCTGAGAATAAATCGAGACTCTTAAGAAAGAGAGACAAACGTTTAATCATACACTATATTTTTATACAACATCCAAGAGAAAAAAAGAGATTAGTGAATCCTTTCGTTATTCATAAGATCAATGTTTTTCTTAAATTTAAAAAAAAAACTTTCCCGTGTTATTATCGATTGCAAGAAATCAATAAACTCAGAAATATAAAATATAAAGAAATTAAACTTTCTTTTTTCTTTCTTAATTGAAACAACTTCATTAGTCAAAGTAATTAGGTTTTCTCTCTCTCTCTCTCAAAGACGATTGACAGTGTGGTAAGAATAAATGTCAACTTTTTTTCTCTTTTTTCTTTTTCTTTTAACGTATACGCTAGTTACTCAAAATTGACGTAAAATCCGTTTTTGACAAAATGACTTTAGCCCCCCCTACAGAAAATAATTACCAAAAATCAGGAATTATCGGATTTATGAAATTTTCAGTGTTGATTTATTAACGAAGAACTTATAATGCGTTATTTATTTTATTGAACCTGTGAACTCCGCTTAAGAAATTGAATCTTGTGTCACATCCTGCTCGTGCGGAGGGCGTTGTAAATATATGTATAAAACTACTGTGATCCTAGATTAGTAGATCGTGGTACTGAATTCTGAACCAAGGTCGCCACAACCGGAAATCTGTTGCAATATTCTACCTACTTCAGATACGAGACAAGGTGTTTTTTCTTTTTTTTTCTTCCGTCTCTGTCAATTGTTTGGTTTAGGTTAGCTGGTGGTTGCTTGGATTATTATGGCATGTCAACTCCTGCTGGGTTATTTTATGCCGAGGCATAATTGAATTGAGGCTAATACACTACATCTTATAAATAAGTACATTCCAGTCGTCGTTTGGTTTGTTTGGTTAGATTTTAGGCATGTCAACCTTGTTGAGTTATTTTATGCCGAAACGTTTTGTTTCATTCTTGAGGTATTCAAAAAAAAAAAAAAAAAAATTTCAAACTCATTTTTCTATCTAACCATAGATAGGACCCTAACAAGTACTAAACACTACGGGTCAGAGTGGACCTGAAGTAATTGCGATAAATGGGTATCCACACTCCCAGAGCTCCAGAACTAAAATTTCTACCATTAGATGTAGAGTAAAAGTCATACCCAGATCAAACAAGTTTTCTATAACCGTTTAAACTAGCAAAAAAGTGAGTAGATCTTAGACAAATTAACATTACTACAATATTTTCAATTAAGGGTACTCCACACTCCCAAGAGCTCCAAAATCGGAACTTCACCATTACTCGAGTTTAAAGTTAAACACAGACACTGTTGGTTTGGCAGTGATTTAATCTTTACTAGCAGCGGCTACCCGGCGTCGCCTGGGGTAGAGGTTTTTTTAAAGTTAATCCCGCCAGATCCATTATTACTGAACGTGAGCTGAATCTTTCGTCCATTTGAATCGCCTAGTACAAAAAATAGACCTTGCATTGATCAGTTACTCTATCTCTTNGGGTAGTTTTGGCATAAATAGCCTACCCGAGGGGGAAAGGTTGATATTGGGCCATTTTAAAAAAGGGGGGGACCAAGAACCCAAAAACCATAATTCGTTTGATGGAGTTAATATTGGTATTTAGCATTTTATCATCTGCCCACGTGTCTTCCAGCTTGCATCATTTACCATGGTTTCGACCACTCTCAAGTTTATTCACTGACGTTACATCTGCACGCTTATTCCAGTCGTTCAGGCTGTTTATTTCTAGTCAGCAACTTTGGGTTCAGGTGTCAAACATTCTCCCTACAATGAGTGCAATTACCTTTCTCCGCATAGATAACTATGCATTACTTCCCATTGGTTTGTTTATTAACCATGATTCCTAAACAAAAATGCATTACTTTTTGACACGCTATTGAAGAGTAGGATGTGATCCACAGAGACCAGCTTATTTTGATGTATTATAATATTTTTCTGTGTGGCAATTACACCTGTCCTAACAAAATGGCTGTTTACTTTTTACTCAACCGCGGATATATATATAACTTTGGTGCGTAACCAAGTTTCTGTACAAGGTGATTTCTAGCAGGTCTAATTCTCTACCAGTATTTGATACAAACTAGCCAAGTATGGAAAGAACATGCTTTAATAAATAAACACACCAAGAACTCCAAGAAAATAAAGCTTTGTACAAATAAAAAACTCATACCCCAACCTGAGAAAAAAGACATACCTTCCCTGCGAAACCAATTGACCCACTTAAATGAAAGGCTATCAATCATAAATAGAGATAGAATCGTGCGGTCAGTCAAACCAAACTTAGGAATTTAACCAACAACAGGCAGACACATTAAAAACACCGACCACCATGCAAGAGATGAAGGAAAAAAATTTTTTTTCCGACCGAAAAAAAAGACACTGAAAAGAAAAATGCAATATAATCACCTCTGAGATGAGAGGTAAAAGTATGAAATATAAAATGAATTGGCCAGTGCCTGTCAAATAAAAGATATCAGTGGTCTGAAGAAGCTCGTGGGCATTACACGCGAATGGAATGGTTCATAACCACGATACCCATAGTATTTAAGGGCCTTTTATTCCAAAATAAACCAAAGGTTCCTAGTTCGATACCGCCCTCGCCAACTCAGCGTATGAGTAGCACAAGGATCCTGTGCGGTAAAGTAAGAGCTGATGGTAGGTGTGGCGCTCCACCTCAGACGCCAAAACAATCTCCTTGGTCTAGCGCTATGAAAAGGGGATAGACCCTCGCTTGATTGGCTGATACCGACTTTAGGCCGCCCCGTCGACTTACTTAGTTTATATATAATATATTATATATATATTAATATATATATATATATATCAGGGGTGCATGTCATTAAAAACCACGAATGAGTTGATATTGCCATTAAACAAAGACACAAAACCAACCACCTGACTTTGAATACCGCACGCTTATTCCAGTCTGTCAACTGTTTTTATTTCCTATTCCGCAGTTTGGGTTCATTTAACGTCAAGGGTTGTCAACATTCTCCTACCAATGAGTGCTAATTTCCTTTCTCCGCACAGTCATATGCATTACTTTCCTGTGTGTTGGTAATTATTTATATACCGTATAATACACTTATAAAACATCGGTATATCTATATATATATTATATTATATATATATAATATATAATATATAATTGGTGGTGTGAGGTATCCAAAACTTGTAGTAAGGGATGATTCTATGATGTGATTTCTAAGACACACTTATGTATTATTGTCTGATCCAATACGTGAATCTTTAAATCACTACAGAGAGCTCAATGTATATATCTTTTTAATTATATACAGAGCAAATATATCTTTGAAAGAAGAAAAACTCAACCGTTATTCCATTAATAATTTATTTCGACCAAAATGGGCCTTTATAATAGCAAGTTGATTTAACAAGGCTCCCCAATTCAAGTCCATCAGGATGGAAAATCATATGATTCCATGTGATGAGACTTGAATTGGGGACTTGTTAAATTGTTTGTGTTGAGAGTTTTTCCTTCCTTCAAAGATATATATAATATTATATTATATAATATAATATATATATATATATAGTTATTAATTAATATACAAACTTATTGGTAAATCCTGCGTGAGAAAAAAAACAAGCAAATAGTTGATTGTAAAATATACTACCAAACATCAACCGGGAAGAAAAAAAATCTTTGGAAAAAAAAGACCAAATAATCGTACCAAAAAAAATAATTATTGGCTACAATATTTTGGCCAAAGATAAACAATTTATATGCATTTATATATTATATAGATTATATAATTCATACAATAACCGCCAGGAGACTAAACTAATAAGTAAAATGCTCGGATACAAAAGTAGAGCAAATAATAAAGATAAATCAAGAGTGACGAACGACTAAAAAGTTTCGCTTAATGCTCTCAGGAGGCTAGATTCTTATAGTCAGATCTTAGCCCTGAAGAGCATAAGCGAAACTTTAGAGGTTCGTCTGGACTCATTAGATTTATCTTTATTATATATAATAATGGCTTCAACTCGCTTTCGAGTAAGACCATTTCTGTTTTTTTTGTTTTTTCATTCATAGTTAGCCAGTAGCATTGACACGCTATCCTTGTGTTTTCTCATGACTCACCAGCCAAACCCTGGAGAGACATCCTCCACAGAAATACGTTGGAACTTCATCCAATTTGAATGGTGCTTTCAATAGCCCGCTTTAATTGTTGGACACAAATTCTTCCATAGACAGGTAGATGGTGGCTCTCCACCAGGTCTATTACAAGCTGCTTCTCCCAGTCCTCCACAGCAATAGTCGCTTCAGAGTCCTTGAGCATCCCCAAACCTCAATTGTTGCATTGACGCGTTTGCCAGTTGAGATTTCTTCGTAAAATAGTTATTTGGGATTCGACAATCATCATTATATAGTATATTATATAATTATAATTATTATATATAATATGTAAATAAAATATATATATATATATATATATATATATAATGCTCTCCGTCGAGTATCGACGTATGAGGGTTCATACACACAATGAACTCCCACACAGATTTTTTATAGTGTGAAGGCTGTATTCGACCATCCACACTTTTGCACCAGTCGATAGAAAGATTGGTGCATCAGGGTGCCACCAAACCCCTCTACGAGCAATGACCGAAGCCAATTTCTTAAGCGAATTTTGAATTCAGAGTTATCCCTTCCTAGAATAGGTATCCTACCAGGTCGCAAAGAGTCCAAGTCTGCCTACACTTAACCCATAGCTGGAGGAGAATTGGATTCATACTTTCCCAAGGGTATTAGCGCTAGTGTGAAATGCCAAACTTGCTCGCTAGCAATTGAACCTTCGACATTGAGGGTCATTTCCTTACGACTCTAACCAAACCCACGCGCCTCCACACACACACACACACCACACACCACACACACACACCACATATATATATATAATATATGTATTTGTGGAAAGGTGACTTAACGGTGAAAAGTCACAATGTTAGTTGATGCAAAGGATTCACATATGATAATGCAGCGATAAACAAATATAAAGGCTCAATACATTGGTTAGAACAAATTAGATGATAATAATCAATATCTTGATAATCCAGTGGATTTAACCCTGAAAGATCTGTTATGGTGAAACTCGCGTTTTAGTTATTACCGTGTACCATTATTCAAATATATATATTATATATATATATATATTGGTTTGGGGTTGATTTTGAAGGCTATCACAATGCTAGGTGTAAAGAAAAAAAAGTACAATGGTGTTGTTTGTTAACGTGTATCTTAATAATAATAATAAAATAAATATATTATATATATATTTAGAGATGAGATGGCCTTACTTGATTCATCACCCGAGAGCGTATTTTAGTGAAATAAGGACGTCTCGTTGTTGTCGGATGGAGTCGGTGCTCATAAACCTACGAATTGACGGGCGATGATCGATGTTCCAAAATATACGCCGGAGAAACGAGGCAGTCTCGGACTCTCGTGGCAATTCAGCATTCATTTTAGCAGGACGATTATCTCCCCTTCCCATCCCCCTTGCCAACATTCCATATCTTCTTCTCTTCAATCCATCCACCTTCCAGAAAATCGATTTGTCCTTTAATTCTGAATCCTTTGTAATCAGAAATAAACAAAAGCCTTGAATACATAGTTCGCGCGCTACTGCTGACTGCTGCTGCTGCTGTCCTCTGCTTTTACAAGAACTGCTCTATAAAAAAAAAACAAAAAACTATTTTTCTTTAAAAGAATTAATTTTTAATTGACCAACCTCAGGACTTTAACCCACAACCACAGGTGCAGTTAAAGTCTCGCTAAAAGTATCGTTTCCTCGAGATAACCGAGGTTAAGGCATGATGAGCTTTTTCAAAACTTAATTGTTTACACTTAAGCCACAGCAGGGTACGTAAGCAACGGATCCTGTTTACTCAAAAATGACTGCATTGTATAAATCGGAAAAAGGATTGATATGCCGTAAGACAAAACAACCAACCAAGTCTCGCCTAAAGCGCCTTTCCCTCAAGTAACCGAGGTAACAGTGATGAGCCTTTCAAATACTTAATTGTGACCACTTAAAGCAACAGCAGGTACAGTAAGGCAACCGGAGTCCTTCATTTATTTAAAAATGACTGGATTTTGTATTAAATGACGGAAAGGGGTTGATATGCCGTAAGACAAAACAACCAAAAAGCTCGCTAAAAGTATGTTCCCTCGAGATACCGAGGTTAAGCAGGTGTTGGATCCTTTCAATATAATTGGCTGACCACTTAAGCCACAGCATCAGTAAGCAACCGGATCCTTCATATTAAAAATGACTGAATTTGAAAAATGACGGAGAAGGGTTGATATGCGTAAGGCAAACAATCAACCAAGTCTCGCTAAAAGCGCGTTCCCTCAAAGATAACGAGGTAAGCAGTGATGAGCCTTCAATACTGTATTGGCTGACCACTAAGCAACAGCAGGTACATAAGCAACCGGAGTCCTCATTATTAAAAATGACTGGATTGGTATTAAATGACGATATAAGGGTGGATAGGCCGTTAAAGCCAACCAACTCTAACCAAGCTCCTAAAAGGCCGCGTTCCCTCCAAGATACCGAGGTAAGCAGTGATGAGCTTTTCAATACTTAAGTTGGCTGACCACTTAAGCAACAGCACGTACAGTAAGCAGACCGAGACCTTCATTTAGTAAAAATGACAGGATTTGGATTAAATGACGAAAGAGTGATATGCCGGTGACAAAACAACCACCAAGTCTCGCTAAAAGCGCGTTCCCTCAAGTAACCGAGTTTAAGCAGTGTATGAGCCTTTCAATACTAATTGGTTTACCACTAAGCAAACAGCAGTACAGTAAGCAACCGGAGTCCTCATTTATTAAAAATACTGGATTTTGGATTAAATGACGGAAAAAGTGATATGCCGTAAACAAAACAACCAACCAAGTCTCGCTAAAAGCGCCGGTTCCCTCAAGAATAACCGAGGTTAAGCAGTGATGAGCCTTTCAATACTAATTGTGCCTGACCAGCTCTAAGCAACAGCAGGCTACAGTAAGCAACCAAATCCTTTGTTTTATTAAAAAATGACTGATTGGTATAAATGACGGAAAAGGCGTTGATATGCCGGTAAGACAAAACACCACCAAGGTCTCGCTAAAGCGCCGTTCCCTCAAGATAAACGATGGTTAAGCATGATAGCTTTTCAATACTTAATGGCTGACACTTAAGCAACAGCAGTACAGTAAAGCAACCCAAATCCTTTGTTTATTTAAAAATGACTTGGATTTGCGTATTAAATGACGGAAAAGGTGATATGCCGTAAGACAAAACAACCAACCAAGTCTCGCTAAAAGCCCGGTTCCCTCAAGATAAAACCGAGGTTAAGCAGTGAGAGCTTGTCAATCACTTAATTGCGCCTGACCACAAGCAACAGCAGTACAGTTGAAGCAACCCCAAATCCTTTGTTTATAAAAATACTGATTTGTATTAAATGATCGGAAAAGGGGTTGATATGCCGTAAGACAAAACAACCAACCAAGTCTCTCGCTAAAGCCCGTGGTTCCTAAGATAACCCGAGGTTAAGCATGATGAGCTTTTCAATACTTAATTGGCTGACCACTTAAGCAACAGCAGGTACAGTAAGCAAACCAAATCCTTTGTTATTAAAATGACTGGATTGGTATTAAATAAACGACGGAAAAGGGGTTAATGCCGAAGACAAAACAACAAACCAAGTCTCGCTAAAGCGCCGTTCCCTAAAGATAACGCGAAGTTAAGCAGGATGAGCTTTTTCAATACTAATTGGCTTGCCGCTTAAGCAACAAGCAGGACAGTAAAGCAACCGGAGTCCTTCATTTATAAATGACTGCGATTGGTTTGAAATGACCCGGAAAAAGATGTTGAATGCTCGTAAGACAAAACAACAACAGTCTCGCTAAAAGCGCGTCTCCTCAAGATAACCGACGTTAAGCAGTGATGAGCTTTCAATACTTAATTGGTAACCACTTAACAAACAGCAGGTACAGTAAGAAAACCGATCCTTCATTATTAAAAATACGGATTGGTATTAAATGACGCGAAAAGAGTTGATATGCGTAAGACAAAACAACAACAAGTCTCAGCTAAAAGCGCCGGTCCCCTCAGATAACGAGGTTAAGCAAGTAGAAGCCTTTCATACTTAATTGGCTGACACTTAAGCAACAGCAGGTAACGTAAGCAACCAAATCTTTGTTTATTAAAAATGACTGGATTTGGTATTAAATGACGAAATGGGTGATATCCTAAGACAAAAACAACCAACAAGTCTCGCTAAATAGCGCCGGTTCCTCAAGATAACCGAGTTAAGCAGGTGATGAGCCTTTTCAATACTTAATTGGCGACCATTAAAGCAACAGCAGGACAGTAAGCAACCCAAATCCTTTTTTAGATTAAAATGACTGGATTGGTATTAAATGACGAAAAAGGTAATGCCGTAAGACAAAGAACAACCAACCAAGTCTCGCTAAAAAGCGCCGCCGTTCCCTCAAGATAACCGAGGTTAAGCCAGTGATGAGCTTTTTCAATACTTATTGGCTTACCACTTAAGCAACAGCAGTACAGTAAGCAAACCGGAGTCCTTCATTATAAAAATAACTGATTGTATTAATACGGAAAAGGGTGATATGCCGAGACAAAACAAACCAACCAAGCCGCTAAAAAGATTCGTTTCCTCAGATAACCGAGGTTAAGCAAGTGATGAGGCCTTTTCAATACTTAATGCGCTGACCACTAAGCACAGAACAGTCAGAAGCACCCAAATCTTTGTTTATTAAAAAGACTGGATTGCGTATAAATGACGGAAAAAAGGGTTATATCCGTAAGACAAAACAACCAACCAAGTCTCGCTAAAGCGCGGTTCCCTCAAGATAAACCGAGGTTAAGCAGTGATGAGCCTTTCAATTACTTTAATGCTGACCACTTCAGCCAACAGCAGGTACAGTAAGGAACCCAAACCTTTGTTTATAAAAATGACTGGATTGGTATTTAAAATGACGGAAAAGGGGTGATATGCCGTAAGACAAAAACAACCAACCAAGTCTCGCTAAAAAGCGCCGGTTCCCTCAAGATAACCGAGGTTAAGCAGTGATTAGCCTTTCAATACTTAATTGGCTGACCACTTAAGCAAACAGCAGGTACAGTAAGCAACCCAAATCCTTTTGTTTATTTAAAATGACTGGATTGGTATTAAATGACGGAAAAGGGGTTGATATGCCGTAAGACAAAAACAACCAACCAAGTCTCGCTAAAAGCGCCGGTTCCCTCAAGATAACCGAGGTTAAGCAGTGATGAGCTTTTTTCAATACTTAATTGGCTTACCCACTTAAGCAACAGCAGGTACAGTAAGCAACCGGAGTCCTTCATTTATTAAAAATAACTAATTTGGTATTAAATGACGGAAAAGGGTTGATATGCCGGAAGACAAAACAACCAACCAAGTCTCGCTAAAAGTATCGTTTCCCTCAAAGATAACCGAGGTTAAGCAGTGATGAGCCTTTTCAATACTTAATTGGCTGACCACTTAAGCAAAGCAGGTACAGTAAGCAACCCAAATCCTTTGTTTATTAAAAATGACTGGATTTGGTATTAAATGACGGAAAAGGGTTGATATGCCGTAAGACAAAAACAACCAACCAAGTCTCGCTAAAAGCGCCGGTTCCCTCAAGATAACCGAGGTTAAGCAGTGATGAGCTTTTCAATACTTAATTGGCTGACCACTTAAGCAACAGCAGGTACAGTAAGCAACCCAAATCCTTTGTTTATTAAAAATGACTGGATTTGGTATTAAATGACGGAAAGGGGTTGATATGCCGTAAGACAAAACAACCAACCAAGTCTCGCTAAAAGCGCCGGTTCCTCAAGATAACCGAGGTTAAGCAGTGATGAGCTTTTTCAATACTTAATTGGCTGACCACTTAAGCAACAGCAGTACAGTAAGCAACCAAATCCTTTGTTTATTAAAAAATGACTGGATTTGGTATTAAATGACGGAAAAGGGGTTGATATGCCGTAAGACAAAAACAACCAACCAAGTCTCGCTAAAAGCGCCGGTTCCCTCAAGATAACCGAGGTTAAGCAGTGATGAGCTTTTCAATACTTAATTGGCTGACCACTTAAGCAACAGCAGGTACAGTAAGCAACCCAAATCCTTTGTTTATAAAAAATGACTGGATTTGGTATTAAATGACGGAAAAAGGGTTGATATGCCGTAAGACAAAACAACCAACCAAGTCTCGCTAAAAGCGCCGGTTCCCTCAAGATAACCGAGGTTAAGCAGTGATGAGCCTTTTCAATACTTAATTGGCTTACCACTTAAGCAACAGCAGGTACAGTAAGCAACCGGAGTCCTTTGTTTATAAAAAATGACTGGATTTGGTATTAAATGACGGAAAAGGGTTGATATGCCGTAAGACAAAACAACCAACCAAGTCTCGCTAAAAGCGCCGGTTCCCTCAAGATAACCGAGGTTAAGCAGTGATGAGCTTTTTCAATACTTAATTGGCTTACCACTTAAGCAACAGCAGGTACAGTAAGCAACCGGAGTCCTTCATTTATTAAAAATGACTGGATTTGGTATTAAATGACGGAAAAGGGTTGATATGCCGTAAGACAAAACAACCAACCAAGTTCTCGCTAAAAGTATCGTTTTCCCTCAGATAACCGAGGTTAAGCAGTGATGAGCCTTTTCAATACTTAATTGGCTGACCACTTAAGCAACAGCATACAGTAAGCAACCCAAATCCTTTTATTAAAAATGACTGGATTTGGTATTAAATGACGGAAAAGGGTTGATATGCCGTAAGACAAAACAACCAACCAAGTCTCGCTAAAAGCGCCGGTTCCCTCAAGATAACCGAGGTTAAGCAGTGATGAGCTTTTTCAATACTTAATTGGCTGACCACTTAAGCAAACAGCAGGTACAGTAAGCAACCGGAGTCCTTTGTTTATAAAAAATGACTGGATTTGGTATTAAATGACGGAAAAGGGGTTGATATGCCGTAAGACAAAACAACCAACCAAGTCTCGCTAAAAGCGCCGGTTCCCTCAAGATAACGAGGTTAAGCAGTGATGAGCTTTTTCAATACTTAATTGGCTGACCACTTAAGCAACAGCAGGTACAGTAAGCAACCCAAATCCTTTGTTTATTAAAAAATGACTGGATTTGGTATTAAATGACGGAAAAGGGTTGATATGCCGTAAGACAAAACAACCAACCAAGTCTCGCTAAAAGCGCCGGTTCCCTCAAGATAACCGAGGTTAAGCAGTGATGAGCTTTTTCAATACTTAATTGGCTTACCACTTAAGCAACAGCAGGTACAGTAAGCAACCGGAGTCCTTTGTTTATTAAAAAAATGACTGGATTTGGTATTAAATGACGGAAAAAAGGGTTGATATGCCGTAAGACAAAACAACCAACCAAGTCTCGCTAAAAGCGCCGGTTCCCTCAAGATAACCGAGGTTAAGCAGTGATGATCCTTTTCAATACTTAATTGGTTGACCACTTAAGCAACAGCAGGTACAGTAAGCAACCGGAAGCCTTTGTTTATTAAAAATGACTGGATTTGGTATTAAATGACGGAAAAAGGGTTGATATGCCGTAAGACAAAACAACCAACCAAGTCTCGCTAAAAAGCGCCGGTTCCCTCAAGATAACCGAGGTTAAGCAGTGATGAGCTTTTTCAATACTTAATTGGCTGACCACTTAAGCAACAGCAGGTACAGTAAGCAACCGGAATCCTTTGTTTATAAAAAATGACTGGATTTGGTATTAAATGACGGGAAAAGGGGTTGATATGCCGTAAGACAAAACAACCAACCAAGTCTCGCTAAAAGCGCCGGTTCCCTCAAGATAACCGAGGTTAAGCAGTGATGAGCTTTCAATACTTAATTGGCTGACCACTTAAGCAACAGCAGGTACAGTAAGCAACCCAAATCCTTTGTTTATTAAAAATAACTGGATTTGGTATTAAATGACGGAAAAGGGGTTGATATGCCGTAAGACAAAACAACCAACCAAGTCTCGCTAAAAGCGCCGGTTCCCTCAAGATAACCGAGGTTAAGCAGTGATGAGCTTTTCAATACTTAATTGGCTGACCACTTAAGCAACAGCAGGTACAGTAAGCAACCCAAATCCTTTGTTTATTAAAAATGACTGGATTTGGTATTAAATGACGGAAAAGGGTTGATATGCCGTAAGACAAAACAACCAACCAAGTCTCGCTAAAAGCGCCGTTCCCTCAAGATAACCGAGGTTAAGCAGTGATGAGCTTTTCAATACTTAATTGGCTGACCACTTAAGCAACAGCAGGTACAGTAAGCAACCGGAGTCCTTGTTTATTAAAAATGACTGGATTTGGTATTAAATGACGGAAAAGGGTTGATATGCCGTAAGACAAAACAACCAACCAAGTCTCGCTAAAAGCGCCGGTTCCCTCAAGATAACCGAGGTTAAGCAGTGATGAGCTTTTTCAATACTTAATTGGCTGACCACTTAAGCAACAGCAGGTACAGTAAGCAACCGGAGTCCTTGTTTATTAAAAATGACTGGATTTGGTATTAAATGACGGAAAAGGGGTTGATATGCCGTAAGACAAAACAACCAACCAAGTCTCGCTAAAAGCGCCGTTTCCCTCAAGATAACCGAGGTTAAGCAGTGATGAGCCTTTTCAATACTTAATTGGCTGACCACTTAAGCAACAGCAGGTACAGTAAGCAACCGGAGTCCTTTGTTTATTAAAAATGACTGGATTTGGTATTAAATGACGGAAAAGGGGTTGATATGCCGTAAGACAAAACAACCAACCAAGTCTCGCTAAAAGCGCCGGTTCCCTCAAGATAACCGAGGTTAAGCAGTGATGAGCCTTTTTCAATACTTAATTGGCTGACCACTTAAGCAACAGCAGGTACAGTAAGCAACCGGAGTCCTTTGTTTATTAAAAATGACTGGATTTGGTATTAAATGACGGAAAAAGGGTTGATATGCCGTAAGACAAAACAACCAACCAAGTCTCGCTAAAAGCGCCGGTTCCCTCAAGATAACCGAGGTTAAGCAGTGATGAGCTTTTCAATACTTAATTGGCTGACCACTTAAGCAACAGCAGGTACAGTAAGCAACCGGAGTCCTTTGTTTATTAAAAATGACTGGATTTGGTATTAAATGACGGAAAAAAGGGTTGATATGCCGTAAGACAAAACAACCAACCAAGTCTCGCTAAAAGCGCCGGTTCCTCAAGATAACCGAGGTTAAGCAGTGATGAGCCTTTTCAATACTTAATTGGCTGACCACTTAAGCAACAGCAGGTACAGTAAGCAACCGGAGTCCCTTGATTATTAAAAATGACTGGTATTTGGTATTAAATGACGGAAAAGGGGTTGATATGCCGTAAGACAAAACAACCAACAAGTCTCGCTAAAAGCGCCGGTTCCCTCAAGATAACCGAGGTTAAGCAGTGATGAGCCTTTTCAATACTTAATTGGCTGACCACTTAAGCAACAGCAGGTACAGTAAGCAACCGGAGTCCTTTGTTTATTTAAAAATGACTGGATTTGGTATTAAATGACGGAAAAGGGTTGATATGCCGTAAGACAAAACAACCAACCAAGTCTCGGCTAAAAGCGCCGGTTCCTCAAGATAACCGAGGTTTAAGCAGTGATGAGCCTTTTCAATACTTAATTGGTTGACCACTTAAGCAACAGCAGGTACAGTAAGCAACCGGAGTCCTTTGTTTATTAAAAATAACTGGATTTGGTATTAAATGACGGAAAAAGGGTTGATAAGTCGTAAAACAAAATCAAAACAGTCACACTGAAAACATGGGTTCCCTCTAGAAAACCTACTTTGTGAACTTGTCCAATACTGAATTGGGTGACCACTGAAGCAACAGCAGGTACAGTAAGCAACCCAAATCCTTTGTTTATTAAAAAGACTGGATTCGGCATTAAATGACGGAAAAAGTGGTTGATAAGTCGTAAAACAAAATAACCAACCAAGTCTAACTGAAAGCATCAGTTCTCTCTAGAAAACCTTAGTTAAGCAATGATTAGCCGATTCAATACTGAATTGGGTAACCACTTAACCAACAGTCCAGTTAGCAGCCCGAGTCCTTTGTCTATTAAAAATGACTTGATTTTGTATTAAATGATGGGAAAAAAGGTTGATATACCGTAAAACAAAACAAACAAACAAATCATACTGATAGCACCAATTCCCGCTAGATCCCCAAAGTTAAGCAATGATCAGCCTCTTCAATACTTAATTGGGTTTACCTCTTTGCTGAGGTGAAGCTGGTAAATTCTACAGCCCCAGCAGACATGGCTACGAGAGTTTTGAAACTCATTTTTTACCAAAAAATTTCATTGACGAAGGACCTGCAAGACTGAGGAGCACCAAGGAACAACCAAAAGATTCTTTACTAAGGATCGCGCTCTGCTTAACACCAATACTCCTTAACATTAATACACCTGGGAAAGGTATGAATTCCCTAATTCTCCCAGCTATAGTACTACTACTGTTCTTATACAAGGATAGCATTGGCATTGAATACCAGAATTGATATGCGATCAAACAAAGAAACCCCACCGAACCTTGCCTTTTTAAAGGGCATTAGCGTCGAGTGAAATGCAAATAGCCTCGTCCAGGATTCGAATTCAGGTCTCCGATTATTTTTTCTATGAAGATAACCATTACGCTAAGCGCTTATCAAAGACATGACTTTCCACTCGCTCACGATTATTAGGGCTTGCGTGGCCAGTAATTTTAAATCCGGGAGATCATCCGGCCGGACCCTCCTATTTGAATCTCCGGGGGGGGGGTCTTAAAGTCGGTATCAGCCAGACAGCGAGGGAGTATATCAACTTTTCAGTAGCACTAGACCAAGGAGATTGTTTTTGGCGTCTAAGATGGAGCGCCACACCTACCATCAGCTCCTCACTTTACCGCAGAGATTCCTGGGCTACTCATACGCTGAGTGGGTGGGGGTCGGTATCGAACCGGAAACTAGTGGTTTCTAGTCGGACGCTCTATTGACTGAGTTATGCCGGCCCCATTAAGCCATGTTTTTTTATATCATTTATTGGCTGAATTTTTTTTTCGCTTAATTATCTTGTTTAATTAGGAAATGGCACTTGGCCCAATTAATGTCCCCATTGACCTTTCAACTTAACAATGGCGACCAATCAGTTTTCGCCTTTCAATTAAAACTATTACACTCCGTTTGATCGTGACTCAAACAAAAGTTCCTTTGCTTTTTTCGCTTTGTTTAGTGGTCATATCTAATCGATTAGACACAAATACAGATCAGACACCCCACCCCCACCCCGCCGTGTCGGCAGGGATTGTAAAACACACCAACTGCACCTCTATAAAAAATAAGACAACCCCTCCCAAAACACTCCACTTTGGCACTTACTTAGGCTAGGGTTAATTTTCCCACCGCCCTGTCGGCTGCGACAGTAGAATACACCAACTGCACTACTGTAAAAGGCAGGGCTCGACATTAACGCCGTCCCGTCGTCCCGGGGGCGATAAAAATTACACCCGGGACGATCAATACGTCATCCGGGACAGTTTGCCGGGGACGGTAAAAAATCTTTCCTAAAAGTTAGTACTACATTTCAATATTGGCCGTCCAGTGATTGCCCGAATATTGCCCTCAAAAAACGGTCTAGTTCTAAACTTAAAATTACTAATGGCAACAACACTGAAGAAATAGACACAGTCACACAGTATATATTTCTATGATTTGAAAATGTCCGCATAAAGATGGAAATAGAATAAATTTTAATTTATTACATTTTTATTTTATTATTCTTGATTATAAATAAATGTTTCTGTCAACTGCTTCAGCTTTTCTTAATGTTTTATTACATGTTATTATGCTACTGATGACTGACAAGTATAGATGATGCTAATGAATTAAACAAAAATATTTTGGTTTCGGGATGGTCCAAACCCCATTTGGGACGGTTGATAATTTTTGTTTGGAACGGTCATGGAAAAAGTTAGTGTCGGGGCCTGGTAAAAGGATAAGACAACCACTCCCCGAAAGTGACCACTTGTTAGCTTAAGTAGCGACCCGTAATGCCTGAGTTACGGGATCCTGGTGGCTGAGCGGTTCATGGCCCGCAACACTCCACTTTGGCCCATACTTTCTCTCGGTGGTAGAGAAGAAATGTTGCATACTGACGTTTTCACAGTACCAAATCATGTAATGTTGTATACCCTTTCTTACTTCTTTACTTCTTGTCGTCTTTTCTTCTGGCCGGCTTTGGTTCTATCTTCTAACATCTTGGTCTGGTCTCGCATCTGGTGTCGACTTGGTATATCTTCTAAGGTCTGGTCTTCTATGGGGATTTCGGGTCTGGTTTCTGTTAGGGATTTCTGCTTATCAGAAGATTACACCGTACAATCTGTTGTTAGGATCATAAATACTAGCAGAATCCCTTTCTTTGGCTAGACAGGCGGTCGGAGAGCCCCACCCCCTCGATCAGTTGGCTAGTCACGTCAAGCCCTAGCACCTAAGCCTCACTGACAGGGCAGCATAATTATTGGTTTCAATTAAATTAAATAAGCAGAAATAATTCAAGTCCACCAAAGAAAAATGTTTATTTTCACGTATTACATTTTTTACCCAAAAATGCAACAAATAATTGACGTGTGGAGGATGATCACTAATTAGGACAGCCAATTATAGTAATGACCACCTCTTCCTATTGTTACGTACTGACGTTTTTACAGTACCAAATCGATATAATGTTGTATACCCTTTCTTACTTCTTTACTTCTAGTCGTCTCTTCTTCTGGCCGACTTTGCTATTCGGATCTTGGTCTGGTCTCTTCTAAAGTCTGGACCTTCTTGCTATGTTCTTGCTGCCTGGTCGTCCTGGATTCATTTTTTAGTCTTGTTACCAAGACATTCATCAACCACAAGAACATATTACTTATACAAACTTTTATTTCCTTAACTATACATTTCATGTAACTAAATATCTGACTAACATAGCGCGCGCGAGTTCCAGCCTTAGGATGAGCACTAAATGGCTGCTGCTCTGCCTGACGTCCAACTGCAAAACTGGGGACTCTGAAAAAGGTCCCACGTGACTTCACATATTTGGCGGGCTTCTGTAATTTTCCATAGAAGGACCCGGCCATGGTATGAAAGGGGTCATCCCCTCAGAATTACAGGGGATTGACAATAATCTTATGCAACCGCATAGATTATGTAACAGAAAAAGGACATATAAACGATAACGGGATTAGAGAATATGTCTGGCCATTTAAACTCTAAGAACACACATACAAAAATATGGATATTACGGTTAAGTCTCGTTGAAAGCACCGGTTACTGCTAAATCCTCGAAGTTAAGCAGCGATAAGCCTGTTCAATACGTAATTTAGTGACCACTTAAGCAACCTAAGTCTTTTTATCAAAATGACTGATTTTGAATTGAATAACCTGTAAGAGGTTGATATGTGTAAACCAAACAACCAACCAATAAAAATATGGGGGGGTAATCAAGTAAAGAGAAGTAGAAGCGAAATAAAAAATGGGGTGGAGAGAAGAGAGAGAGAGAGAGAGAGAGAGAGAGACGAGAGAGAGAGAGAGAGAGAGAGAGGGGGGTTAAGAGTTAAGGAGGGAAGGAGGAGGAGGAATCGTTTGATAGAAAAAACTATACGGGAGTTAAGAAAGAACCAAACCTGAATTTGTATTTACTAAGAAAAGAATTGGATGATGAATGAAACATTTATTTTCTTCGAAATAGTCTTCTTGGCATTCAAAACATTCAAAATCTCCGTTTAATCGGTTGGTTACATCAAGCCCTAGCACCCGTCCTAAAACACTCCACTTTGGCACTTACTTAGGCTAGGGTTAATTTTCGGTGTCGGCGGGACAGTAGAATACGCCGGCTGCACCTCTGTAGAAGGCTAAGACAACTCCTCTTAATGTGACCACCTGATGGCGTAAAAGTCGACCCGTAATGCCTGAAGACGAGTTCCTTTGCTTTTTTCGCTTTTTTTAGTGGTCATATCTAATCGAATTAAACACAAATACAGATCAGACCATTTCACCCCCCACAGGTTTGGTTCTTCGTGTCAGCAGAGATAGTAGAATACGCCGACTGCACCTCTGTAGAAGGCTAAGACAACTCCTCTTAATGTGGCCACCTGCTGGCGTAAAAGTCGACCCGTAATGCCTGAAGTCGAGATCCTGTTGGCTGAGCGGGTAGTGACCGGCAACACTCCACCGATCTTAGTTGCGGCACAATGCTAAAAATGTGGTCCACATTAATCTAGCTTCATAACCATTACGCAACGTGCAATCTATTGAAGTGAATGAAAATTATTTCAACCCGTTCCTAAAAGCAAAGCAAACTAAACAAAACCAGAATATCTGCCAACCCTGTCGGCTGGGGCGTTAGAATACACCAACTGCACCTCAGCAGACTCCCCCAATGGGGCCACCTGTTGGCCATGGGTTGCGACCCGTGATGCTTAAGGATAGAACCCAAGTGGTTGAGCAATCCATAACATGCAATATTCCACTTTGGTCCTATCTTGGGCTAGACGGGCGGTCGGAGAGGCCCCCTCCGATCAATCGGCTGGTCAGATCAAGCCCTAGCACCTATATGACTGCCCCCAACCCTATTGCCCTTATGGCAAGCCCCAACCCTTTTTATCATATGGGTGCTAGAAGGCGGTGGCTGAGGGTCTACATGTCCTAGGAATGACGTTAAACTCTATCTGATGGTGAAGTCCCAGTTCTAGAGGCTTGGGGAATGTGGAGCACCCCTTCATCACCATTGCTCCCTGGTTCACTCTGACCCGGAGTGGTAGTACCTGTTAGGGTCCCATCTATGGGTTAAATAGTAAAACATGTTTATGAACAAAACTTATT
Source organism: Doryteuthis pealeii (assembly GCA_023376005.1). NCBI lineage: Eukaryota > Metazoa > Mollusca > Cephalopoda > Myopsida > Loliginidae > Doryteuthis > Doryteuthis pealeii. The sequence continues at coordinate 8,989,848 of CM042172.1, read as the reverse complement.
ATCCATTAAGAATTGATTTATTTCAAAACTTTATCGGCATTAAATGACCCACTGAGGTTGATATGCCGTAAAACAAAACACCCAACCAGCCAACCAAAATATTTGCCTACCAACTATTCGCTTACAAATAATTTATACAAGCAAATAAAAGTCGTCGGGGTGGCCTAATGTCGGTATCAGCCAATCAGTGAGGGAGTCTACCCCCTTTTCACTAGCGCTAGACCAAGGAGATTGTTTTTTGCGTCTGAGGTGGAGCGCCACGCCTACCATCAACTCCTTACTTTACGCACAGATCCCTATGCTACTCATACGCTGAGTTGGCGAGGGCCGGTATCGAACTAGGAACCTTGTGGTTTCTAACCGAACACTCTACCGGCCGACTGACTGAGATGGCCCGGGCCTCTAAACATACATAAAAAATATGTCATTAAATACCCCCACAAGGAGTTGATATGCCGTTAGATAAAATAACAATAGGTTCACCACCAACCAACCAACCAACCAACCAACATTGTCTAACTTTTATGTTACGCACTAATAATTCATTTAAAAACAAAATTATTTACCTACAGACTATTCGCTTCCCCCTTTAAAATGGCATTAAATATCCCACAAAGCTTGATATGCCATTAAACTAAATAATCAACCAACCAAAATTTATCTACTAATTTTTGTCTTACTCTTTAGGATAATATTCAACAACAAAATATTTACCAGCAAAATATTCGCTTACAAATCAAATTTACCCACCAAAGATTTCGCGTTAAATAAACCCACAGTAGATTAAATAACCAAACCAATTTTCTCACGAATTATGTTTATCTAAAGATCAATGCAACCAGCCTCGTTTTGGTTAAGTTTTAGATTAGTATTTCGTTCCTTCTTTCTTTCTTTTTCTTTCTTTCTTTCTTTCTTTCTTTTCTTTCCTCTTCTGGCCTTCTCTCTTGTTTTATCTTTCATACCTTTTTATTTTCTTTTTTCTTTCTTTCTTTCTTTCTTTCTTTCTTTTTCTTATTTACCAATTGCTGCGCATTTGACATCGTTGAAAAATGGCTCCCGTTTCAATTCCGCAACAATCAACAACATTTTTAGTGGCTTTTCTTTCTTTCTTTCTTTCTTTTCTTTACATGTCTATCTTTCTTTCCTTCCTTTCCTTCCTTCCTTCCTTCCATTCTTTTTTTTCTTTCGTTCCTTTCACCTTTGTCCTTTCATTAAATGTTAGGCATCTCTAAAAAAGTACTAAAATAATTGATTTTTTTTGTAAAAAAAGAATTATTGGAAAACAAAACACAAAAACAGGCGAACTTTGTTGTAATTAATAAAATTAATCGAACGGATTTTTATAAAAACTGTCAGGTTTATATACTATATAATATATTAATAGTAATATATATATATTACTATATACTTACTATGATATAGTAGTGTACTATTACTTCAAAAATTTATGTGATTAGACGCCCTTGCTCACGGATAGAACAAAAACTAAAGGCAAATGAGTTTGTAGTAAAATATGCAGCTACCAAGACTTTGCCACTATGGTTGAGAAATGAAAAAACCAAGAAAATAAGCAATGGAGCTTGACCAACCCATAAATAACCGATTAGATACTCTTTGATATAACACAAGGCCGCATAAACGAAAACAAACAAAACAAAACTACAACACAGCGAAAATCACATCACGCATACACACCGACAACGACACACGCAAATCGTATTATAGTCATATTAGTATAAGTAGCTGCCTATATACTTACTATATGATATTATAGCTACTATATTTATAAACCGCTCAGCATGGATTAACTATAAGCTAAAAATTAAAAACGTGCTCATATCCCTGTAGAAGCAAGATAGATAAAGGTGTGAATACCGTAACATGTGGAGTCAGAGTATTATCTAGTCATAGTTCAGATTCTTGCCCTGAAGGCGCTTACTCAATCTCAAAAACAGTCATTTAAGTTGGTATATTTGAATCTCAATTAAGGGCTTTAATTGATAATGAGGTACATATATATATCATAACTACTATAATAACCTATACTAATAATATAGTATTACCCACACCACACACACATTAAATTAAATTCAGTGCCATATGATTATATATTTATATACTTAGATATTATATATCCGTAGCATTAATATATGTATAAATCCCTTTCACGTTAGAGCGCTAAAGTCCTCGCAACAAGGCCAATACGTCCAGCATAGAAATGCGCATCTATACGTAACGCAGATCGGCGCGATGGGCTGGGTATATTGCCAGAATACAGACAGCAGACTCCCCGAAGCAATTGTTCTACGGAGAACTGCAGTGTGGAAAGCGCGCCCTAGAGGCACAAGCCCAAAAAGCGTTTTAGGGATGCTATCAAAACAACATCAAAACTCTCAACATAAACGTTCATGAGTGGGAGAGAATAGCTACGAATTGTGCAGTATGGAGAAAAACTTGTTTATGATAGCTGCAAGGGGTTTGAAGTAAAACGGCTCGAACACTCCATCCTGAAGCGGTCTCTACGCAAATGGCACATAACGAACGTCATGGACACATTTCCTACATTTAAGCCGGATTATATATGTGACGCGTGTGGCAGGGCCTGCCTGTCAAAGGCTGGTGTCACGTACGGTGGCATATGAGATGAAACCGGGGAAGAGGTTCATATGTATGACAGTGAATAAAAACAAAGCTGAACGCCTGGACACTGCGTGCTCACAGCCGCACTTGTAGAAATGGCCTTATTCTGTGAAGAAGTGGCAATCACCATATATATATATATATATATATATATTATATTATATATATATATGAAATTTAACATTTTGAAAAAAATATATGATGTTTGTTATGTAATTGCTGACAGTACGGTTTCGACCAAATCGATAAGTTGGTCTTCATCAAAGAGTTTGTTGTAAAAATTTATATAAAAATATAAAGTGGGTATCAACGGTATCAAGTGGGTATTACGGACTTATCAACGCCACAAGTAAATTTTGGAACTCTAACATCTCTTTTCAAATTACAATGTGGACTTGTATATTTTTTTAACAGCTGAAATATATACTATACTATTTTGATACCCACTTTACATTTTTATATAAATTTTTACAACAAACTCTTTTGAGTTTTACTATAAACTATAATACTTCTGATTTTTAAAAAAAAAATAAAATTTATTTCATTTTTTAAAACAGAACATGGATTTTTTTCAAAATTTCAGCGGTTGAATTCAGCGTTCGTTTCCGTAAACAGTCTTTTTTTAACGGATATCTTTCTTCCCATCTATGTCCTCTTTGATGAAGACCAACTTATCGATTTGGTCGAAACAGTACTGTCAGCAATTACATAACAAACATCATATGTTTTTTTCAAAATGTTAAATTTCATACTGTCGGATTAATTTCCATCTATTTGTCATAATATATATATATATAAAGCAGTACGTTTCGCTTCCACTTATCACGTGAAAAAAAGATCCATTCTGATGCAGCTATCTCAGTAGCGAAATCCTTTTATGGAGGACTCAATGCCACAGAGGAATAATTGAATTTGAAAAGTCGTTCATTGATCAACTGAGAGAACTGAGCACGAATAGAAAAACAAGATCTACTGTACCTATTGCATAGTTCAACGGGGTTGTCACGTACTGTGGACTGGTCGGGCAGTAAGGCATAAACATCTAAGATTATTATTGTATAATTGGACTGTTCGGAAATCAGACGTCGTAATTGTCGTGACACTTCATCTCTCTCTCTCTCTCTCTCTCTCTCTCTCTCTTTATACACACACACACACACACAGATATATATTTTCTAAAAAAGGTCCGCAAAATGGATTGTTTTAGAAAAAAAAATTTTAATCAAAATTTTTTTCTAAAAACATAATCCGTTTTGCAGACCTTTTTTGTTTTTATAAAATATCGAATTTTTTTTCCGTTGGAACCAGAACAAGACTTCTCTCTCTTCTCTCTCTCTCTCTTCTCTCTCTCTCTCTCTCTTTCTCTCACTCTCTCTCTCTCTCTCTTCTCTCTCTCTCTATATATATATATATATATATATATAGAGAGAGAGAGAGAGAGAGAGGGGAGAGATTAGGAAAATGGAAATAAATCCGACTGTGTGTAAGTACATTAAAAGTAAAAAACAAAGATATTGAGAAGTATGTTTTTAATTAGCCGACGTTTGCGCGTTTCGGTTTGTTCAGTAAACCATCATCTTGGCTATCATCTATATAGAAAGAAACTTTTGAGACAAACAGAAGTCTGTAAGCCTTAGTTTTTTGTCAGTGCGTTGCGGCTTCTGTTTGTTCCTCAAATATGAAAACAATCTTGATTGCATATATATATATATATATATATATATATATATATATATATATATATAATCCAACAAAAATCAAAAGAAGATATCTTCCGTACAACATATGAGTTTTTTTTATAACGTGTCGCAGTTTGCAGAGCTCAATGTGTACTCTTATTGTTAGAGTCACAGAGCAAATTTATAAGTAAAAATATAACAGGGATGTTAGGCACTTTGTCTAAGCTTCCTGAAATAGACTATATTGCAAAAAATTTGAATCTTTTGTTATATTTTTACTTCATCAGGATAGATTATGGGGTGAAGAAATTGATGGATGTTTTGTAGATGACAGAAGTTAGAAAAATATCCATAAATAAATTCATCTTATTTTTGGAACACTTCGTTTTTCAAATCTCTTAATATTGTCGAATTTATTTCCATATTTACTCTCATATATATATATATATATATATATTATATATATATATAGGTTTATGAAATATAGTGCACTCTTGTTGAAATTACAAATGCCACTACCACGGAAACGCTAAAGCGCGCACGCGCGTGTTTGTGTTAGATAGATATTTTTGTGGAGATTATGTGCTTAATTCAAATCAAACCGAATTTGTTAATTAATTAATTATAATTAAGGCGTGCAAATAGGTTTAAATGTAAAGCGTAAACACATCGAGAAAAAGTCGATCTCTGTATGTACATTTCAGCCCATCAGGCCCCACCAGCAGAGCTACAGACAGGGCAGTGCTTTGTGCATGATTCGAACCCTACCTGTCAAATATATAGATAGATATATAGATGTATAGATAGATATATAAGAAATATAGATATATAGATATATAAGAAATATAGATATATAGATAGATAGATATATAAGAAATATAGATATATAGATATATAAGAAATATAGATATATAGATAGATAGATATATAAGAAATATAGATATATAGATATATAAATAAAGAGAGAAAGATAGATAGATAGATAGATAGAGAGAGAGAGAGAGAGAGAGAGAGAGAGAGAGAGAGAGAGAGAGAGAGAGAGAGAGAATAATATGTGTGTGTGTGTGTGTGCAAATTAATACAGTTTTGTCAAGGTAAATGTAGCTTCAGTCTCGATACCTGTTGAACACATCTTGTAATTTTAAGAAAATTGACGTTGTATTCATTGTTCATTTCTGTCTCTGTAAATACATATTCAATCTGACAACCTTTTAAACAAGCCACGTATTTTTAAAGCAAATCAATGTTTTATTCTTTGTTCATTTCTGTCTTGGTAGATACAGCTTCAGTTCTAATACCTTTTAAACAATGTTCGTATATGCACGTATAGATCGATTTATTTATCCTTATATAAATGCGCAGTGAAACGTGACACGTTTTCGCTGCTAATTTGCTTGTGTCGACGCTGGAGCCAGAGAAGTTATGTGTGACAGCTTCAACTCGATGAAGGATTAAATAGAATTGAATGTTAGGATTATTCCAAACATTGGGTAATTATTTCCTAATAACTAATAGTTCAGTAAACGCAAACATGTAATCAAGATGGTAGTACGAATCTTTTCATAAAAATCTCACAGTCGGGGATTTATTGTATATACGAGATCTTTAGTTTAAACAAATAAAATAAGATGAAGAAAGGAAATAATTTTAGTAATTTGTTTGTTTGTTTGTTTTGTTTTACGGCATATCAACCTCAGTGGGTCATTTAATGCCGATAAAGTTTTGAAATAAATCAATTCTTAATGGATAATACAATTTTTTTTATAGATACATTTTTCTATTTAACCCATAGATGGGACCCTAACAGGTACCACCACTCCGGGTCAGAGTGGACCAGGGAGCAATGGTGATGAAGTGGTGCTCCACATTCCCCAAACCTCCAAAACTGGACCTCACCATCAGATAGAGTTTAAAGTCATTCCCAGACATGTAGACCCGCAACCACCGCCTTCTAGCACCCATATGATAAAAAAAGCGTTCGGGCTTGCCATAAGGGCAATAGGGTTGGGGAAATCATATAGGTGCTAGGGCTTGATGTGACCAGACGATTGATCGGAGGGGGCCTCTCTGACCGCCCGTCTAGCTCATGATAGGGCCAAAGTGGAGTATTGCATGTCATGAACTGCTCATCCACCTGGGCTCTATCCTTAAGCATCACGAGTCGCCACCCACGGCCAACAGGTGGCCCCACTGGGGGAGTCTTACCCCTCTGCAGAGGTGCAGTCGGTGCATTCTAACGCCCCAGCCGACAGGGCCGTTTAGTAATTTGGCTGTTTTTGTTTTTATTTATGTAACTTTATTGGGCTAAACTTGCAAATTGGTCAGAAAATTAAACATATTACAGGGTGACCCTGCAAAAACAGAACCCAAATTATTTATTTATTTTCCCCATTAAACTAACCCTAAACCCCAACCCTAAACCCAACCCTAACCCTAAACACCCCTAGTTAAAATTAACATTTTATTACAAAATTTGTGGGTTCTTTTTTTGTGCTCACCCTAAAATTCTGTTTAAAAAATTGAGTTAATTTTTTTTAAAAATCCACCAAGAATGAATAAAACAAAACGTCTTCGGCACCCAAGGGTTAACATGCCATAAATCCAACCAACAAACCAGCCAACCAACCAGCAACCGAAACGTTTAAACGAAAATCTTCATTCGATCCATAGAGGTAGAGTATTCTATTTCCATTCCAGGAATTGAACTCACAACCTCTGGGGTGTGTCTAAAAAATTGAGTTAAAAAAAATTTAATGCCCATCAAAAATGAATAAGACAAAACGTCATCGGCATAAAATAACCCAATAAGGGTTGACATGCCATATAAACCAAACCAACCAACCAACCAACCAACACACACACACACACACACACATAAACACACACACACACACACAGCTAGACAGACACACACACACACATACACGCACACTCACACACAGACAGACACACACTGACATACACATACACACAGACAGAAAGACACACATTCACACACACACACACACACACACACACTGACAGATGCACACTCACACACACATACCTACACACGGACGAACACTCACACACACACAAACACACACAGACGCACACTCACACACGCAGACAGATGCCACACTCACACACTCATATACACACAGACGCACACTCACACACACATATACACAGACAGACGCACACTCACACACATATACACACAGACGCACACTCACACACACAGACAGACCCACACTCACATACACATATACACACAAGACACACACACACACAGACACACCCACACTTGCACAAAACACAGACAGACGCACACTCACACACACATATACACACAGACGCACACTCACACACACAGACTGACGCACACTCACACAAACACAGACAGACCCACACTCACAAACACAGACAGACCAACACACGGACAAACACACACAGACGCACATTCACCACACACAGACAGACCCACACTCACACACACAGATAGACGCACACTCACACACACACAGACACACACTCACACACAGACACACACAGACACACACACAGACATACACGCACACACACATATACCCACACAGACGCACACTCACAGACACAGACAGGCTCACCCTAACAGACACATAGACATACGCACACACAGACACAGAACACACACACACACAACAGACGCACACATATATACACTCAGACACACACACACACACACACACACACACACACACACACACACACTGAACACACTGCTGCTTGTATATTGCCCATTTTATTCTCTGCTCGTTTATTTCCACTTTATCGTCTCTCTTTCCACTTGGCATATAACGATAATGTCAATAATATCAGAAAACTGTTTATTTGTCTGACGCCTTTGCACAATTGAGCGGGAAAAACACGCATTTAATATAGCCAGTTAAATCCTACTTCGTTATGGCGCTCTTATTCACTACCTTTCATGATAAAGCTTTTGATTGGTCGGACGAAGGTACTTCCATCATGGAGTGCATCCCATCGTGACTGTAATGGCCAATGGTAAATAGTTAATAAATACGTCCGCCAAGGAAAATAGACGTGCCCTCCCGCTAAGTAGACCAACAAGAGAAAAGAGAATAATTTTCATAAAATGTTTGAGGCTGTCGCTCATCAGATATAGTTCGACTCTATTTTAGTTTAACCCAATTTGTCGAGAAATTTTTTTTCAAACAATTTTGACCCCTTGAAAAAAAATTACCAAAAATCAAGGAATTATCCGATTTTAATGAAATTTTCAGTGTTGATTTATCAATGAATAAATTTTATAATGCATTAGTTATTTTATTTCAAAACTGATGTTACAAATTATTTTGTAAACACGGATTTTAAGCAGCGTTTCCAACCAAACGCGATCGAAATTGACGAAGAAATTGTTTTAAATCTATTAAAAATAAATTACATGTGTAATATTATTTTGCTTTTTTAAATTTTTTTTTTACTGATGTTCATTATATTACTACTTTTCGACTTTTGACCTTAAATAATCGATTTAATTAATTTTAATTCGTTTTTAAAATGAAAATAAGCCGAATTTTTGGGTATACCAACTCTATATCGGCTTGCTTGGGCACCTCACGTAGGCTAGAAAGCTAGAACATTGTTAGTGAGTTCGATTCTCACCGGATGTCCCATACTTCTAGCCTTGTGCCACATCTCTGGGCATAGCAAGCTAGATTAGCCATTGTTAGTGAGTTCGATTCTCACTGGGTGCCCATACTTCTGGTCTTGTGCCACATCTAAGCTAAGCTTTGTAAATAACTATATCGGCTTGCTATAAACAACATCAGCAGTATTGCGTGAGTTGCTGGATAGCATAGAAGTTCACCCACCACCCGCACAAGCAGGACATGACACAAGGTCCATTTCTTAAGCAGAGTTTAACAGGTTTGAATTCAGAGTTTTCCTTCTCCTAGAATGGTTAACTAGCAAAGCTTATAGAGCCCAGTCTGCCCTACTATTTACTCATAGCTGGAGAGAGAGAGAGAGAGAGAGAGAGAGAGAGAGAGAGAGAGAGAGAGAGAGAGAGAGAGAGAGAGAAAGTGTGTGTGTGTTGTGTGTGTGTATGTATTTGTCCCATACCCCACTTGTATGGACTGGGCACAAGCCGAAGCTGATGGGTGGGAAAGAACAAAAATTGCGTCGATCCCTTCGGCATTCGCCCCCAAGGGGGCGCCTCAGGCACTGGGCAATAAACCCAGCCCTGTCCCTTTAAGCCAAGGGGGCAGGTGTTGCCTGGGGGGAAAGCCCCTGGGATCGACGCTAATAATTGTACTTTAACCCGGTTCAGTGGCCGAAGCACACTGGACCTCCCGGATGGGGCAGGGAAAAGAGTCTCTCATGAGAGAGAGAGAGAGAGAGAGAGAGAGAGAGAGAGAGAGAGAGAGAGAGAGAGAGTAGTTTGATTCATAGCTTTCCCAAGAGTATTATCGCTACGTGAAATGCAAACAGCCTCATCCATGATCTGATCTCGTCTCACCGTGTAACCATTACACCACGCGCTTCCCAAATGATATATAAAGTAAAAGTAAATGTGGTGGAGTTGTCTATTGCCAGTACCATCCGAATAGGGAGGGATTCTATCCTCTTTTCATTAGCGCTAGACCAGTGAAATTGCTTTTGTTGATGTATTCTTAATAACAATTAAGTTCATTTCAAACAATGCGCAAGCTCAATTAAGAACACATTTCATGATATTTTTGTGTTAAAACATTCAGTTGTTTTGAATTGAATAAATTTGTATTTTCAGTGTAGATATACGGTGAAATTAAAATGGCCGACCAAAACAAACGGCTTCCTCAAAGTGAAACCAACAAGGGAAAGTTACTCTTATTTATGTAGCAAATGTTCAGATTACCATTATCTCTATATCAACTCATCATCACTCCATTCTGACATGAGAATAATAACGTCACAAGGGGATCCTAGTTCATTTTCAGTCGTAACGAACGTCCGTCAAAATTAAACGAATGTCGGGCGGAAATTGCCGAACGTCAGGCGAAAATGAACGAACGTCAGACGATATTTGCGTTTTAATATTTTAGGAGCCGTTGATCGCCTGCTCGTCTGTCAACGTCTTGCTCTTTGTTCGTAAACTTTGATCTTTAGTCCAAGCATAGTAAGAAATATTTCCTTAAGAGACTGACAGTTGCCAACTCTAGACAGTTGGCACCGTTCCTGAAAATACCAAGGCGAGTCAAAAGTTTTGCGATATTTTGGCAACATAGCACAATTAGGTAGTTCCCGATGCTTTTGCTAAATTTCTGAGATGATGCTTGAAAATTTGCATTATTTGTTTTATATATATATATATATATATTATAGGCTAGATGGGAGCTGCGCAAGAATGCTACATGCTATCTGTAAACTGCACCCCACAAGGAAGCAGCTATACGGCCACCTGCCCCCATCAAACCAACCATCTGAGGGAGACGGACAAGACATGTTGGACACTACTGGAGAAGTAAGGGTGAACTCATAAGTGATGTCCTCCTGTGGAAACCAGCACATGGACATTCTAGAGCGGGTCGTCCAGCAAATACCTACATAGACCAGCTCTATGCAGATACTGGATGTTGTGCAGAGGACTTGCTGGGGGCAATGAGTAATAGGGACGGTCGGAGATAGGCTGTTATGGATATCCGTGCTGTTGGTGGGTCGTCCTGCAAAGACCTACATAGACCAGCTTTGTGCAGATACTGGATGCTGCGCGAAGGACCTGCCGGGACTGTTGGAGAGAGGCTGGCGCAACATGATGATGATGATGATGATGATGATCTTTCGTACTGCAATTTTTGCTGTTGTTGCTTTGGTGGTGTTGAGTTCAAACTCGTAAAGCATGTTCTTGTATTTGCTAGTGTGCAGCTTTCAAATCACACACGGAGTTAAGCAATGCATAACGTGTCAGCACACCAACTAACACATACTAACAACCACAGTGAGTACATTTTACAACGGCTTGAACAGCTTCAGTTTTGTGATATATGCGACAAAAACAAACACGTTCCCTCATAGCCTATGTGTATGAAAGAAAAAAAAAAGACAGAATGGAAAAGGAGAAAAAGAGAAATATATATATATATATATATATTATATATATATATATTATAGAGAGAGAGAGAGAGATAGATAGAGAGAGATAGAGAGAGAGGAGGAGAGATTAGATATAGCTCAGTCGGTAGAGCGTCCGCCTAGGGACCACAAGGTTCTTGGTTCTATACCGGCCTCGGCAACTCAGCGTATGAGTAGCATAGGGATCTGAGTGGTAAAGTAAGGAGCTGGTGGTAGGAGTGGCACTTCACCTCAGACACCAAAACAATCTCCTTGGTCTAACGCTTGTGAAAAAGGGATAGACTCCCTCGCTGTCTGGCTGATACCCAACAAGTGTGACATGCCTTAAAATCCAACAAACCAAACCAAACCAAACCAGCAGTGCCCAGAATGTCTTGTTCGTCTTACTTAAATGTTTTGTAAGATAGGAGGTAAGTGGCCATACAGTGGGGCTGCTTCCAGGATTTGTTCAAGATAGCCCTTCATTCTTGTGTAGTTTCCATCACACTTTTTCCAGGATTTTTGCTAGAGTAAAAGGGTACAGCTATACAGTAGTACTGATATGGCTATAGTTATGAACAAATTCCGTTTTCAATTGGACACATAGCCTAGTGGATAAAGGAGTTAGTCCTAAGTAATAGTTCTAAGTCAGTTCTAAGTAACAGTTATCTCTAGACTGCAGATTCAATCCTGGTCAGAGACAGCAGTAACATAGAATAATAATTAACACAGCTTAACACCTGTACCCCATCTATGGTTAGCGGAATGAGAACAGTATACCCCCGTGGACTGAATAAAGGTTAGGATTAAAGTTCCGTGATGGCTCCGGTTACGACACGAAGGTTCCCGAGTTCGAAAAGAAGGTTCCCGAGTCCGAAAAGAAGGTTCCCGAGTCCGAAATGGTTCCAGAGTCCGACAAGAACCTTAATAATTAACACAGCTTAACACCTGTATCCCAGCTATGGTTAGCGGAATGAGAACAGGGTACCCCAACTGGAATGAACAGGAACCCCAACTATGGTTAGTGGAATGAGAACAGGATACCCCCGTGGACTGAATAAAGGGTTAGGTTCAAAGTTCCGTGATGGCTTTTGATTAAGACAAGAAGGTTCCCGAGTCCGAAAAGAAGGTCCCCGAGTCCGAGATGGTTCCCGAGTCTGACAAGAACCCTCTTTTCGGACTAAGGAACTCAGGAACCTTATTGTCGTAATTGGGAGCCATCACGGAACTTTGAACCTAACCCTTTATTCAGTATGGGGGTATCCTTTTCTCATTCCGCTAACCATAGCTGGGGCACAGGTGTTAAGCTGTGTTAATTATTATTCTATGTTACTGCTACCCTTGACCAGGATTGAACCTGCAGTCTAGAGATAACCTGAAGAAGGCCGGAGGGCACATCGGCCAAAACGTTGTACAGATAACAATGAAGATGAGGACAATAGTCCGAATAATACAAATAATACTAAATTCCGTTTTATTTGATCAGAGAGATCAGATCACCATATGGTCGATTAGCTGTCAAATAGCAGTACATGCTTTTACTTATGCGTGTGTTGACGTCGCTTTCAGTAGATTTTGCTTTGATTATTACCGAATGAGAATTCTTTTGATGAAGCCAAATATACATTTCTGTTTATGAAATAAAAAAAAACATGGCTTTTATGAATATTTATATGGATGTTTTTGGTTATTCTTTTTCTTGTGAAGAAGCAAGAACACTTCGGTTTTTTTTTTTTCTGTTACGTCACGTCATGTTGATAGAGTAAGAATTTTGGATAAATTAAGAATAAGGATCTTTTTTGTTTGTTTTTGTTTTTGGTAGAAGGGGTGGATCACACGTGCTACAACTGTGCACGTGTTTCTGTGTGTATGTGTGTGGGTGTGACTGTATGTGTATGTGTGCATGCGTGTGATTGTATGTTTTGTGTGTGTGTGTGCATGTGTGTATGTATATGTGTGTGCGTGTATGTGCGTGTATGTGCGTGCACTTGTGTGTGTGTTAGATTGCACGTTAGAGTGTGTGTACGAATGTGTGTATGTGTAGTGTGCATGTGTGTGATTGTATGTTTGTGTGTGAGTGTGCATGTGTGTATGTGCTACAACTGTGCACGTGCTTCTGTGTGTATGTGTGTGAGTGTGAGTGTATGTGTATGTGTGCATGCGTGTGATTGTATGTTTGTGTGTGTGTGTGCATGTGTGTATGTATGTGTGTATGTGTGTGCGCTTGTGTGTGTGTGTTAAATTGCACGTTTAGAGTGTGTGTACGAATGTGTGTATGTGTAGTGTGCATGCTGTGATTGTATGTTTGTGTGTGTGTGTATGTGTGTATGTGCGTTGTATGTGTGTGCGTTTGTATGTGTGTGTGTGTGTGTTAGATTGCACGTTAGAGTGTGTGTACGAATGTGTGAGTGTGTGTGTATGTGTATGTGTGCATGCGTGTGATTGTATGTTTGTTTGTGTGGAAGCGCGTGCGTATATGTGTGTGTGCATGTGTGTATGTGTGTATGTGTGTGTATGTGTGTGCATTTGTGTGTGCGTGTCATATTGCACGTTAGAGTGTGTGTACGAATGTGTGTAATTGTCAGTATATATGTATGTGAGCATGCGTGTGATTGTATGTTTCTGTGTGTGGAGGCGCGTGCGTATATGTGTGTGCCTGTGCATGTGTGTGTGTGCGCGATGGCATGTGAGATTGTGTATACGAGTGTGTGTGAGTGTGATTGTATGTTTGTGTGTGTGTGTGAGGGGGGTGCGTATATGTGTGTGTGGATGTGTCTGTGTGCGCGTATGTATGTGCGATTGTGTGTGTGTGTGTGCGATTGCGAGTTTGAGTGTGTGTGCTTGTGTGTGAGTATGTGCGTGTGTGCGCGTGTATATATGTGTGTTTGTGCGTTTATGTGTTTATGTGTGCGCGCGTGTGTGTGAGTGTATGTGTGTGCATGGATGTGTACGTGTGTGTATGTGGCTGCATGTGAATTTGCGAGTGTGTGTGTATGTGTATGTGTGTGTATTCGTGAGTGTTTTTGTGAGTGTGTATATTTGCATGTGAATGTGTGACTGTGCGTGTGTATGTGCGTGCGTGTGTGTGTGTGTTTGTGCGCGTTTTTTTGTGGGTGTGTAAATGTGTGTGTGGGTGTGTGCCTGTATGTGCGTATACGTATATATGCGTGTGTGTGTATATGTGTGTGTATGTGTGTGTGTGTGCGAATGAGTGTGTTTATATCCATGTTATTTTGTCTTATTGGTGGCAGAATTGTCTTTTCTGTGCTGCTATGTCAGTGCGCATGCCTGGGCTGAACAGCGCATGCGTAACGGTACGTCGAAAGACGCCGGGTCGGACCGGAGCGAACGGGCGCACGAGAGCGAGTGAGTGAGTGACGAGTCGTGAGTGACGCGACTTTGATAAGGTGTGAACGGTTTTTACTGCGCTTGCATAAATTTGCAGTCACGTGACTGCGCGGCATTGGCAACCGGGCGAGACATGCTGAAGAGCAAGAGAGACAAAAAAATGAGGATGGTGGTGGTGGTGGTGGTGATGGTGGGAGTGAGGTGGCTCGAGGAAGGAGGAAGGGAGGAAGGAAGAGGAGATAAATCAATGAATGTGGCGGTAAGTATGCCGGGGGATTAAGTGTGTGTGTGTGTGTGTGTGTGTGTGAGTTGAGGGGGGGGGGTGAAGGTTCCTAGTAAGAAAGTAGAAAAAAAGGAGAAAAAGGGAGAGAAGTGGAGGATGGATAATTAAAGGGGGAAAAAAGAAAGAAAGAAAGAAAGAAAGAAGAAAAAGAAGGAAGAAGAAATGATAATGATAGAGAAAGTCAAAGAGATTTAAGAAAGGAAAAAGAGAGAGAGAGAGAGAGAGAGAGAGAGAGAGAGAGAGGAGGGATAGTGAAAGAGAGAAAATTAAAAACGAAACGAGAGAGAGAGAGAGAGGGGGGGATAGTGAAAGAGAGAAAATTAAAAAACAAAATGAGAGAGAGAGAGAGAGGGGGGATAGTGAAAGAGAGAAAATTAAAAAACAAAATGAGAGAGAGAGAGAGAGAGAGAGAGAGAGAGAGAGAGAGAGGTGGGAATTGTGAAAGAGAGAAAATTAAAATAACGAAATGAAAGAGAAAGAGAGAGGGAGAGGAGAGAAGGATAGTGAAAGGGAAAAATTTAGAAAAACGAAAGATAGATAGATAGATAGAGAGAGAGAGAGAGAGAGAGAGAGAGAGAGAGAGAGAAAGAGGAGAGAGAGGGAGGAGGGAGGGAGAGTGGGGAGGAAGAAAAGCAAGACAGACGAAAGGTGTGTAGAAAGGAAATAAAAAAGAAGAAAAATAATCCATATTCACTGATATATATATATATATATATATATATATATATATATATATATATTCATCAATGTGGGCAAATATCGGTATCAGCCAGACAGCGAGGGAGTCTATACACTTTTCACCAGCTCTAGACCAAGGAGATTATTTTGTGTCTGAGGTTGAGCGCCAACCTACCATCAGCTTCTCACTTTACCGCACATATCCCTGTGCTACTCATGCACTGAGTTGGTGAGGGCCGGTATAAACCAGGAACCTTGTGGTTCCTATACCGATGCTCTACCAACTGGGCTAAACCGGCTCTAAGTAAAGTAGGCAAAGTAGCCTATTGTCGGTATAAGCCGAACAGTGAGAGAGTCTATCCCCTTTTCACTAACGCTAGACTAGGGGGATTGTTTTGCTTGATATGGAGCGCCACGTCTATAATGTGAAATTAGTAAAGTCGGCAGAGGGCCTATTGTCGGTATCCACCGGACAGTGAGAGAGTCTATCCTCTTTTCGCTAACGCTAGACAAGTGTGATTCTTTTGCATATTAGGAGTAGCACCACACTAAACCATCAGCTAACCACTCGACCGCACAGATCCAAACTTTGTTACTCACGGGCTAAGTTGGCGAGGGCCAGTATCAAACCCGGATACTTCTGGCTACAAGGTGGATGCTCTACGTCTGAGCTCACTATATTAAATGAAAAAAAAAATCCATGCTGTTATCATTTAAACTTTATTTTTTTAATCATCTTCACGAATATAAATCAAACCTCTATTATTTTTGCTCAAAAACCAAGCCCTGGTGATATTTAATGTGTATATATATTTACTTTGTCGTTAATTGTTTTATTTTCGAAATTTCCTCCGGACATACATATACACCCAACTGCCCTTTATATATGTATAGATAGATAGATAAATGGTGCTCAATATCGCAGATAGAGCATCTACATATCTAAATTTGAATAGCGTAGACACAGAATTAACGGAGCTTTGTGACTGTCAGTTTCTCGCTATAATCAGACCAAAGCTGTAACTTTTTCTAAATCCTATATATATATATATATATAAAATTGAATATAGTTTGATATTGCATAGCGTTTTTCTAAAGAATTGGCGAATTAGGGTTGCGTTTAGCGTTCAATTATGTATATATTATTTGTTATAGGGTACAATGCATTTAAAGTGCGACTGTTACAATTGGTTTCAAAGCAGTATGTTAGCCACATCGTCAAGACAACGTGCTCGTGAAAGAAATGCTGCCCTTTCATGGGCGCATTGTCTTGACGATAAGTGGCTAACACTCTGCTTTGAAACCAATGGTAACAATCGCACCTTTAATGTATTATACCGTATAACAGCTCTAACACCCGATATTCCAGCAATTTCTTTTCAATTCTCCAATACTAGAAAACTTGAAACCTGGGTAGATAACTTTATTCGGTTTTCTAAACCAGCTCTACATATGTACTGAGCGCTTTTATATATTCTTTATCATTCCAACTTATTCAGTTTCTTTATTTTTTCCCGACAGTCAGAATTGTAACTCGGTCGATTCTTTTGTCTTCCCGTTGAGTCATCCTCTCTTCAAAACAC
>CM042172.1:8962563-8970063 GCA_023376005.1 Doryteuthis pealeii | reverse complement strand
CTGAAAGAAAGCATCCGTAGAGAGATAACAGCTATTCCAGTTGATATGCTAAACCACACTTTACGTGATATGAGAAATCGAGCTCTCGATGTTTTCGTCATGATGGTGACCATCTAAAGGACATAATATTCAAATCTTAGATAACATGTAATAATAATATATATATATATATATATATATATATATATATATAGATAGATAGATAGATAGATAGATAGATAAAAGGTGGCTTACCGGTGAATATGGGCATGATTGTTGGAGGTGCACAAAATCCAAATACAAAGTGCTCAATACAAAGTAGAACAAATTTATTAAAGAAATGGATACAATAAAAACCTACTCGATTTTCACCATAAGGATCTTCAGGGTTAAATCCGCTGAATTAATCGAGGTACCGATTAATTGCAGCCCGATTACACGTGTGTTCATTGAATAAGATTTTACGGTTTCTATTGTATCCATTTCTTATATATATATATATATATATATATATATATATATATATATATATATATATAAAGAGTTATGGGTTTACCATGGTTTCGATCTATACGATCTCTTCAGAACCCTATCTTATATTTCACTAAATTGAAGTCATGACTTCGTTAAACTGAGTTAAATACGTTTACGTTGTGCGTCATCGATTTTCGCTTTGGTATAATTCATTCTTATGGCATTACCCGTATTATTATTTAAGTATTTCCCACGATCGTTCACTGGGGTTTGAGTGACAGCAAATCTACCCAGGTCTCCAGGACTCTTTCTGAGTATTCTAGTCAATTTAGAAATGGTATTGTCTGGCTGGTATCAATTGTTTTCGATCTTCCCCTGATTTCATTTAGTCCAGTCGTCCTTTCCAAAATGTAGGGAATATTCCATGGAAACCAACCACCGTTGATATGACCTTTGCCCTCATGTTCCTTTCGTTTGTTTGGCTTTACGGCATATCAACCTCAGTGGGTCATTTTAATGCCGACAAAGTTTTGAAATAAATCCATTCTTAAGGGATACTCATTTTTTATAAACTCATCTCTTTCTATTTAACCTAACAAGTAACTACCACTCCGGGTCAGAGTGGACCTGGAAGCAATAGTGATGAAGGGCTCCTCCACATTCCCAAACCTCCAAAACTGGAACCCCACCATCAGATAGAGTTTAAAGCCATTCCCAGAATATGAAGAGTTCCTCAGTCACCGCATTCTACCAGCCATATGATAAAAAGGATTTGGGCTTGCCATAAGGGCAATATGGTCAAGACAATCATATAGGTGCTAGGGCTTGAAATAAGGCCAAATAAGGAAAAACAAGATAAAAGCGAATTCAGGTATTTACCCAACCTGTTTTCCACGGTAGGATGTGACACAAGGTCGAATGCATGAGGCATCCAGCAAGGATCGAACTCGCTATTCAGTAGTAATGGATCTGGTTTGGTTTCTTTGTTTAATGGTATATCAACCACCGTGGGTTATTTAATACCAAAACCATCCTTGTATAGGACAGTGGTGGTACTATTTAACCCATAGTTGGGGGATTGAGGAGGTTCATAACTTTCCCAAGGTAATTAGTCCAAGAGTGAGACGAGAGAGCGCAACTGGAGTTCGAACTCGCTAACTGCGATGTCGAAGTGTAGCACGTTAGCCATTACGCCACATCTAATAGTGAGGGTTTAAATCCTGGGCAGTGTGGAGTACCCCTTCATTGCCATTGCTCTCTGGTCAATTCTGACCTGGAGGGGTAGTATCAATTATGGTCCCATCTAATAGATAAAAAATTAGTTTAAAAAGATGTTTAAAGATGAGTATGAAAAATTGAATAGTCAACAATAGTTAATAAAACAAAACGTCTTCGGTATAAAATAACCCAATGAGGGTTGACATGCCATAAAATCCAACCAACCAAACATCCAAACAACCATTATTCCACATGGGCTCCAAGTAATGGATCTGCGAGACTAGCTTGCAAAACCATCACACCACGATGTGCCGCTTTTTAAACAAAGCGAATGTATATATAAATCTAACGAAGCTGTTTGCATTTCACATGGCGCTAATACCCTTGGGAAAGGTATGAATCCAATTCTCCTTCCAGGTATGGGTGAATAGCAGGGTAGACTGGGCTCTTCACTATGGCTAGGTTAGGAGAAGGAAATCTCTGAATTCAAACCTGTTAAACTCCGCTTAAGAAATTGACCTTGTGTCACATCCTGCTCGAGCGGATGGTTGGTTGGTTTATTAATTTTAACGGCATATCAACCCGTCCAGGGTTATATCATGCCTAGCGGTTGGGTTGTTATACATATTGTGTATTCATATATAATGCTCGAGCGGAGGGGTTTATATATATATATATATATATATATATATTGTATGTATGTATGTATGACTTCAATTAAGCACATATCCTCCAAAAATTGTCGGCTAAAAGGCCATATAAAAATAAACACATTGTTTGTTTACTTACTTTCATACTGTCGTGCGAAAAGTCACCAAAAAGTGGAATATAACTAACTTCAAGACAAACGAAAAATCTGGGATGGCCAGCTAGTGTAAGGGTTAGAATCCCCGCCTGTCAGCTTGGCAGTCGAGGTTTCGATTCACACACGGAGCAGTCTCCCATGTCTATAACCTTGCTGATGAGACCTAATAGGTCGAAATGTACATACAGGGATTGACATTTTCTCGATTTGTTTAGCCTTACATTTGAACATATATGCCCGCCTAAATTCATTAATTATTAACAAATTAATTTTCAAAATTAGACTTCAATTAAGCACATATCCTCCAAAAATTGTCGGCTAAAAGGCAATATAAAAAATAAACACATTGTTTACTTACTTTCATATATATATATATATATATATATATATATATATATATATATATAATATATATATATGGCATCAAAGAAAGGAGAGTAAGGAGTATGCGCTCATTGGAGAGTAACATATGTTAAAACTTTCAAAAGGTAAACAACTGGATTTGGCTTTACCAACGCGTCATCTATTAATGCAGACAGACGTCATAAGATCTAGTAGGTAATCTGAGGAGAGATGTGGTAATAAAAGAAGAAGGAGAAGTACTACTGTAGATTTATAACAGTTAAAGAAAGAAGAGAAATTATTTGATATTGATGCTGATATTGTTGCAGGGAAATGAGAGAAAAAAACTTGAGTATCTTTTAGTGTTGTTTAAAGCATAAAGAATAGCAATGTACTGTTTTTGGTTAGTTGGTTGGATTTTACGGCATGCCAAGCCTTGTTGGGTTATTTTATGCCGAAGATAAAAGTCAAACCCTGTGAATTTAGAATTACCGTTATTTTTAAACTTCTACTCTATCGTACAGTGAAAAAAACAAAACTCAAGGAATTACTCAAATTTATTTCCGCGTACCCCACGTTGTACGGGTTAGGCACAAGGCTCTATTAACGTGGGACCACCCATAAGCCGAGACTCATGGGTGGCAGGTGGAAAAATTGCGTCGATCCCGTCGGCATTCCCCCTCAAGGGGCACGCCTCAGGCGCTGGGCAATAAACCTAGCTCGGTCCCTTTAAATCGAAGGGGCAGGTGTTTCCTGGGGGAATTACCGTTATTTTAAAACTTTTACAAAAACTTAAGGAATTACTCAAAACATTAAACATAAATTGTCACAGCATGTAGAGAAACAAATCAAAACTATATGTTTTGATTGTATGTTTATATATATATATATATATATATATATATATAGATACAAGTGATAACCTACTCGAGTTTCACCATAAGGATCTTCAGAGTTAAATTCACTGAATTAATCGAGATACCGATTAATTGCAGTCGATTACACGTGTGTGTTTATCGCGTTAAACGGTTCGTTATGAGGAACGCTGGTTTTAAATTCGAAAGTTTTAACAGCGGAAGTTGTTTTTTCGCAAGGTTCAAAATGTAAACAATGGTAGTAGATCATTTTGTGTTAATGTTTTTACTAGATTACGGCCTATTCTCTGCAGTATCCCGTGTTTGTCTACCTTTCTCTCTCTCTCTCTCTCTCTCTCTCTCTCTCTCTCTCTCTCAGACAAACACGGGACGTTGTAGAAAATGGATGTTTATTGTAGGTAGTGATGTCGACGATGCAAGTCGGACAAGTTTTTCATTGATCCGTTCCAATTTTCGGGCCATCTTTCTGGTGTCGCGGTGGTTTCCAAACGAGCGCTTTCGGCAATACAATTTGCCATCCTCAGGTGTGAAACGATGGTATAATTTCGTGTCTCGTTTTTAACGAGAACGAGTAGTAGCAAGGAATTATAAGTGGGAGGTAATAACCATTTGTAGTAGGAGGTTGTAGGAATGGTAGTGGTTCGAGCGAGCTTTGCGGTGATTTTATGTGGGAGGGGCACAAGTTGTGAAAAGGGGAGGGCTACTACTCGTTCTCGTTAAAACGAGACACGAAATCATACCATCGTTTCACACCTGAGGATGGCAAATTGTATTGCCGAAAGCGCTCGTTTGGAAACCTTTGGGGGACTGTTATACCAGTTACACCCCGACACCAGAAAGATGGCTCGAAAATTGGAACAGATCAATGAAAAACTTGTCCGACAGTAATTGTCTGTACAGTTTAACGAAAGTTTATATATATTATATATATATATATATATATATTATATATATATATATTAAAAACCGAAACATCTAATCAAACCATATAGTTTTGAGTGTTTCTATACATGCTGTGAAAATTCTTGTCCTGATGAGCTACTAAGCGAAACTGTTAGTAGGTATATCTGACTCATTAGGTTTAACTTTATTATTTACTCTACTTAGGTATTGAGCACTTTTTACATTTTAGCTTGAGATAATCCTACCGGTTTATGCCGAAATGTACATACAGAGATCGACCTTTTCTCGATTTGTTTACGCCTTTACATTTGAACAGATATGCTCGCCTTTACATTTTAACAGATATGCTCGCCTAATTCATTAATTATCAGATAATTAATTTCAATTATGTATGACTTCAATTAAGCACTTATTCTCCAAAAATTGTCAGCTATCGCCATCTCAGACTATAAGCCTGTTTGTTTACTTTCCGATATATATATATTATATATATTATATATATATATATATATATATATATGAGGATAATGGGGTTGGAGTGAATCCGACAGAATGAGTAAAATAAGGAATGAAAGAACAAAACTCAGACAAAAATGGGTAGTATATTTCGCTGGAATATGAAATTCTGCTTCCTCAGCCTTTATTCTGAATAAAACTACACATTTTTGTCTGAGTTTTGTTCTTTCATTCCTTATTTTACCTCATATATATATTATATATATATTGGCCAAGTGTTTATTATTTTGGGTTGGTACGACCTCTTGGTACTTTTGTTATCTACCCCTGTTGGGTATATACACAATTAGTTCTTTTGTTAGAGAGAGGAGAGAGATAGACAGATATCAGAGAATTATTTAAACACATAGATGCATAACTTGCATAACTTACTTCTTTCTTTGTTTCTTCTCTGGCCATTTGTGATCGTCTACGTCTTCTATTCATGTTGTTTGTTTACATCTTCTTCGCCAGTCTTCTATCTAATGCATGCATTGACCAACAACGCCATGCTCTTTAAAAAAAACTTTTATTCTTAACTAACTTTTCTTACTATCTAACACAGCGCGTGCGCAGATGAGTCAAGCTAAAAGCAAGAGACGTCTCTCTTACCCAACATCCTGCCTGGAACTGAGAACCTAACTAGATCTCACTCGACTTCATGTGATTTGCGGTTTTCACGCCTCTGGAGCCAAAGTTCCCAAACGGTCAGTAACTTTCCATTTGGGCGCTTTGTATTTCCGCTACACAGTGTTGGACACTACTCCATCGTATTTCGCGTACGTAAGAATGCCAACCAAATACCTCATAATCATTCATAGTTAGTTTTGTTTTTATATTTTATCTTGGATCTAATGTTCTAACAATTCAAAATGAATTTTTCTATTACATTTGGAAGTGGAGGGGTTAATATAATATAATATAATCTTATCATAATGGAGATTGTGTGTTTGTAACGAAAACTATATTACTACTCAAGTCACAATTCCCTTAGTTATTTACGTCACATTCTCCGTGATTTTAGTTTTATTTAAACCTCAATGATTGATAAAATTGTTTTACATTATTAATACTATTGACCATATCTACATACTAATAACATGCGATTGTATTCATATATACAACAAAATAAAGGTTTACAATGTGAACGGGAAGGCTAATTTGCATATTGATATTAAAAATTTTGATTTTAATAATATGTGCTTGGTATTATTGATTTCTAATTGTTTGGTTTTATCTTAATGAATATGAGCAAAATCTCGGGGATAATCTTAAAAGAAATCCATTAACAAGTAGAAATAACTAATTTTATTCTTTACTTTTTGGTTTGGTTTGGTTTGTTTTACAGCATATCAACCCCAGTGGGTCATTTAATGCCAATAAAATTTTGAAATAAATCAATTCTTAATGGATAATACAATTTTGTTTATCAACTCATGTTTTCTATTTAATCTATAGATGGGTTATTCTTTACTCCCTATTTTAACTAAATAGTTAAATTAGGAAAATTTAGCAATGAAAGACGGGTGTGATGGAAGAGTAAGTTTCAGTTGTTCTTATTTCGATTATATCTGCATCTGTTTCAAATCTTTTTATCTGCATTCTTATTTAGTTTCATTAGCCTCTCTAATTTTATATAATATTTTATTACATTAAAACTTTAATCTTAAAAGAAATCCATTGCCAAGAAGAAATAACTGTCATTTTATTCTTTACTTCCTATTTTAACTAAATAGTTAAATTAGGAAAATTTAGCAATAAAAGACGGGAGTGATGGAAGAGTAAATTCCAGTTGTTCTATTTTTTTTATTATACCCCCCCCATCTATTTAAAATCTTTGCATCTGCATTCTTATTTAGTTTCATTAGCCTTTTTAATTTAATATAATATTTTATTACATTAAACTTAAATACTGCACCCTACGGAGGGTGCATATATTTGCTAGTATACAATAATGTTTTCTATTACATTTGGAGTTGGGGGTTTAATATAATATAATTTTTTTTATAAAGAAATATATATTATAATACAATGAATTTTTTTTATAAAGAAATCAACAGTAACAAATGCTGCTGCTGCTGCTGCTGCTGCTAGCGAACAGGCTTTTTGGTTATTGTATCCAATCAGAAATCGACTCAGACAACCGACGTACACAACACGTGACGAGTTACGCACATGCGTCACTAGATATGAAGTGCTGCATATTTTTGTGCTTGCATCTTTGAAATACCCAATATTGCGGCGAACGCTTGACGACACACAGAACGGAATCGTCGAACCATGTTCAAACTCCACCTGAGACAGTTAACATTCATTGATGACACCCCTCCCCCCACTC
The DNA here is from genome assembly GCA_023376005.1 of Doryteuthis pealeii. Classification (NCBI taxonomy): domain Eukaryota; kingdom Metazoa; phylum Mollusca; class Cephalopoda; order Myopsida; family Loliginidae; genus Doryteuthis; species Doryteuthis pealeii. The sequence continues at coordinate 8,962,634 of CM042172.1, read as the reverse complement.
GCCTGAGAAAAGCATGAACACACCTATCCCTGTCCAGGTATTGGTAAAGAGTGGCCTCTTGACGGCATCAG
>CM042172.1:8937563-8947563 GCA_023376005.1 Doryteuthis pealeii | reverse complement strand
CATCTCACCAAAAGAGTAGCTGTACGATCACTTACCTCCTATCACACACACTATCCAAAAAAACATAAGACAAGCAAGACATGCTGGGCACTGCTGGAGAAGTAAAGACGAGCTCATAAGTGACATTCTCCAGTGAACGCCGACTCATGGACTCACCAGAGTAGGCCGACCAGCAAAAACTTACATTGATCAGCTCTGTACTGATACTGGATGTCTTGTGGAGGACTTACCAACATTGGTAATTATTGTAATTATCCATTCGGACTATAAAGAAACGCTTGGAGAAAACGCTAGGTGGGAAGGACAAATGGATGTTATGCTGGGAACTGCTGGAGAAGTAAGGACGAACTCATAAGTGTCATTCCCTCGTGGAGAACTACACATAGGATTATCAATAGTTCGCAAATCTAGTTTGGTAACCATTACTCTACATCAGGTGCCCTAAACATTGTTATATCTATCTATTTATCTGTCTGTCTGTCTGTCTGTCTGTCTGTCTCGTCAGTTCATACCTGACTATCTATCTATCTATCTATGTATCTATCTATGATCAAAAGAAACTATTTAGTAAGCTAAAGATTGCTTTCTGGTACTGCCTGCTTCTCTTCATATCTATCTATCTATCTATCTATCTGTCTGTCTGTCTGTCTGTCTTGTCAGTTCATACCTGCTTATCTATCTATCTATCTATCTATCTATGATCGAAAGAGACTATTTAGCAAGCTAAAGATTGCTTTCTGGCACTGTCTGCTTCTCTTCATATCTATCTATCTATCTATCTATCTATCTATCTATGTTTAACTTGCGTATGAATCTATCTATCTTTCAATCAATCTATCAATCTACCTATCCATCTATGTTTTACTTACGTATTAATCGATCTATCTATATATCTATCTATCAGTATATCCCTCACCGACACCGACACATTGACGCAACAGAGTAGGCCGACCAGCAAAAACTCACATTGATCAGCTTTGCGCGAATACTGGATGTCATGAAGAGGACTTACCAGACTCGATAATGTTTGTAATTATCTATTCGGACTTTAATGAAAATGCAAGATGAGAACTATAAATGGATGTTGCGTGCTGTCTTGAAGAAATCCAGAAAGCTTCGTTCTAGAAAAAAACCCAGCTGTACTCCCTATTACACAAAATATCCAAGTAAGATAAATAAGTTATGCTGGGTACTGCCGGAGAAGTAAGGACGAGCTCATAAGTGTCATTCTCCAGTGGATACATACACAGAGACTATCAATGATCCGAATATCTAGCTTGCTAACCATTACACTTCCTGAGGTGCCCTAAAAATTGTATATATATATATATATATATATATATATATATATATATATATATATAATATTAGCAAATATATGCACCCTCCGGGTGCAAGTATTTAAGTTTTAATGTAATAAAATATTGTATTAAATTAGAAAGGCTAATGAAACTAAATAAGAATACAAATAAAAAGATTTGAAACAGAGGGAGGAAACAGAGGGTATAATAAAAAATGGAACAACTGAAACTTACTCTTCCATCACTCTCGTCTTTCATTATTATTTTTTCTAATTTAAGTATTTAGTTAAAAGAGGAAGTAAAGAATAAAATGATGTTATCTTGTTAATGGATTTCATTTAAGATTCATTGAAGAGATTTTTGCTTATATTCATTAAAATAAAACCAAACAGTTAGAAATCAATAATACTAAGCACATATTTATTAAATTCGATTTTTTAATATTAATATGCAAATTAGCCTTCACTTTCACACTGTAAACCGCTATTTTGTTGTATATGTAAATACAATTGCATGTTATTAGTATGTAGATATGGTCAACAGTCTTAATGATGTAAAACAATTTTATTAATAAATCAGGTTTAAATAAAAATAAAATCATGAAGAATATGATGTAAATAACAAAGGGAATTGTGACTTGTATAGTAATATAGTTTCGGTTACAGACAGAAAAACAAACAATCTCCATTATAATAAGATATATTATATATATATATATATATATATCTTATAATAATGGAGATTGTGGGCTTGTATGTCTGTAACCGAAACTACATTACTATACAAGTCACAATTCCTTTAGTTATTTACATCATATTCTCCATGATTTTATTTTTATTTAAACCTCAATTATTAATAAAATTGTTTTACCTTACTTACACTGTTGACCATATCTACATACTAATAACATGCAATTATATTTATATATACAACAAGATAGAGGTTTACAGTATGAAAGGGAAGGCTAATTTGCATATTGATCTTAAAAAATTGATTTTAATAAATATATGCTTAGTATTATTGATTTCTAATTGTTTGGTTTTATCTTATTGAATATGAGCAAAAATCTCTTCAATAAATCTTAAAAGAAATCCCTTAACAAGAAGAAATAATTGTAATATTATTCTTTACTTCCTATTTTAACTAAACATTAGGAAAATTTACCAATGAAAGACGGGAGTAACGGAAATGATGGAAGAGTTAGTTTCAAAGTTGTTCTATTTTTCAATCATACCCCCTCTGTTCCAAATCTTTTTATCTACATTCTTATTCAGTTTCATTAGCCTTTCTAATTTAATATCATATTTTATTATAAAATTTAACTAAAATACTTGCACCCGGAGGGTGCATATATATGCTAGTATATATAACTAAATCGGCTCTTCAAACATTGACATTGTAACTTAGCATGAAGCGTTTACCTGTTTAAAATGAACATGGTCTACATTAAAATAGATTTATTGTTTTTGCTTCATAAACAAAGATGTATGAAGCCGTTCTCCAATTCGATGCTGTTTGTGATTGATAATGATGCCGATGGGAGATAGGTAGGAACATGACTCTGGGGATGTTGGTAATGTAACTAAGAATGAATTATTTACCTGTTTAAAATGCAAATGGACAACATTAAAATAGATCTATTGCTTTGGCTTCGTAAACGAAGATGTATGAAGGTGTTCTTCGGTTGTTGAGGGCAGGTTGATGACTGACGAGGATCATGCGAGATAGGCGGGACCTGCCACGGCAGTTACAGGGATCGTCTTAGAAGTTGTATTATTGTTTAAAGTTTAAATAATGACGTCTTTTAACCTCCTTGGGGATTGGTAAATACATCCTTTTAATTCTGATCATTAGGCGTCCCATTTAGTTTAAATAATGACGTTTTTAACCTCCTTGGGATTGGTAAATACATCCTTTTAATTCTGATCATTAGGCGTCCCATTTAGTTTAAATAATGACGTCTTTTAACCTCCTTGGGGATTGGTAATACATCCTTTTAATTCTGATCATTAGGCGTCCCATTTAGTTTAAATAATGACGTCTTTTAACCTCCTTGGGGATTGGTAAATACATCCTTTTAATTCTGATCCTTATGTGTCCCATTTAGTTTAAATAATGACGTCTTTTTAACCTCCTTGGGGATTGGTAAATACATCCTTTTAATTCTGATCCTTATGCGTCCCATTTAGTTTAAATAATGACGTCTTTTAACCTCCTTGGGGATTGATAAATACATCCTTTTAATTCTGATCCTTAGGCGTCACATCGTGATGTAATGTCAATATCAGCCGATTAAGTAGTTAACCGAACCACGTATTCGGGCTGTTGATTTGCTGAGGTTTAAACCACGCGACCTCGCTTAGTCTATAAATTTAAGTGGTGTATTGTAGCACGGCTTATATACTCAAAATAATCCAACAAACAGTTTCCCTGCTCTAGCGCTAACGAAAGGGGGCTATACCGACAATTGGCCACTCTACCATCTTTATTTATTTATTTTTATTTATTATTATTTTTTTTACTTATGCCTGAGAAATTTTGGTTCTGTTATAGCAGTGTATTTTTGGTAATTATGAACTTTTGTTTAGTAAATTAGAATGTCCCAGAAAAAACAGAACTCACAAATTTTGTAATAAAATTGTTAATTTTAACTAGGGAGTTTAGGGTTAGGGTTAGGGTTGGGGATTAGGGTTAGGGTTGGGGTTTAGGGTTTAGGGTTAGTTTAATGGGAAAAAATAAATAATTTGGGTTCTGTACAGGGTGAACCAGAAAAAAACAGGACCCAGACCATAACTCCAACCCCAACCCCCAACCATAACTCTAACCCTAACCCCAACCCCAACCCCAACCCTAAACCTTAACCCTATCCCTAACCCCCCTAGTTAAAATTAATAGTTTTATTACAAAATTTGTGGGTTCTGTTTTTACTGGGACACTCTAATTTACTAAACAAAAGTTCATAATTACCGCGTTTTTTTTGTTGTCGGTCCTGCCTCTTTTCCTCCATCTTGAATCTACGTTTGTTCTGTATAACTGAAGTGGATTTACTGATGGCTTGCCGCCAATTTTTGTCTCTTGGCAGCCTGAGCTTTTCGCTGTCGACGGTCGATTTTCATAGGAAGTGTGCACTTTTATAAGGGCGTCTTTGTATCTCCTTCGTGTGGCCATTGCACAACTTTCCGAAAAGAGATGCAATGGTTTTCAATTCTGTTAAAATGCACCTACCCAGTGCAGCTGCACTTTAAGCACCTTTGCTTCGTGTTCCGATCACACACCGTTTTTTTTAAGAAATGAACGCTGGGTTTAAATCCATTTTTTAAAAAGAGGCTATGCGAACGGAACACCATTTGACGCTGCACGTGTGAATATTAATAGATTTAAACATTAAAAACAAAATCAGAAACACACACGTTACTACCTCCACACTAACTTAAGTTTCGCTTAGTAGCTCATCAGGGCAAGAATTGAGTCAGATTCTTGTCCTGATGAGCTACTAAGCGAAACTGTTAGTAGGTATATCTGACTCATTAGGTTTAACTTTATTATTTGCTCTACTTAGGTATTGAGCAATTTTTACATTTTAGCTTTAGATAATCCCAGCGGTTATATATATATATATATATATATATATATATATATATATATATATATATATATTCTTTTTTTCTTTTGGCCAAGTGTTATAGTATTTTTCGATTATTTTCGATTGGTACGACACTCTGGATTTTTTTTCATTTTCCCCCAGGTAAAGTTTGGTAGTATATTTTTTACTATCAAACCATTTGCCGGGTTTTTTTTTCTTACCGCAAGGGTTTACCAATAAGTTTTGTATATATATATATAGAAGAGAGAGAGAGCGAGAGAGAGGAGAGAGAAAGGAGGAGAGAGAGAGAGAGAGAGAGAGAGAGAGAGAGAGAGAGAGAGAGAAGGGAGAGTGAGAGAATATGGGTGGTATATATATAAGTAAACAGTGCTCAATATCGTGAAAAGAGCAGTTACATCTAAGTTAGGGTATTGTGGGCATGGAGTCAATGCGAGACTTGGTTTGAATAATCACTTAGGCGAGAAACTGTCAGTAATTAAGCGTCATTGACTCCATTTCCACGCTATCCTAACTTATATATATATATATATATATATATATAATATATATATATATATATGGCAGGAAGTTATTATTTAAGAAGGTTTTGTCAAAGACTACGGAATATTTCTTGTTTGTAATTTTCTATTGTAGACGTTTAAATCTTTTTATTGTTTTCCGTATATCGGGATCTAGATGATAGATAAAATGTCTAATTCTTTATACTGTTAGCCAAGCGCTTTCAACCATGTCACTAGTCTTCCTCAGTGGGATTATTGGTTGTACTAGTTTGTTTTGTGCTATTTTTATTCGTTCGGAAGGGTTTATTGCAATTTTGTTGTGGTTGTTGGTGATATTTATGATAGATAAAAAAATGATCTTAAAAATGATTTTAAAGATGGGTTTAAAAATAAGTTAAAAAATTGAATACGCAACAAGATTAATTGGTTGTTTTGTTTTACGGCATATCAACCCTTCGGGTCATTTAATGCCGAACCAAGTTATTTTGTTTTTCTGAATTTTTGAGATGAGGCTTGATAATTAGTATTATTTGTATTATTTGGACTAGTGTCCTCATCTTCATTGTTATCTGTACAACGTTTCAGCCGATGTGCCCTCGGTCTTCTTCAGGTATTTCTTGTCGGGCTGTATAAAGGGTTTTGTTTCTAAGTTCCGTGATGGCTCCCGATTACGACAAGAAGGTTCCCGAGTCCGAGATGGTTTTAGAGTCCAAGAAGGTTCCCGAGTTCGAAAAGAAGTTTCCCGAGTCCGGGATGGTTTCCGAGCCCAAGAAGGTTCCCGAGTCCGACAAGAAATACATAAAGAAGGCCGGAGGGTACATCGGCCGAAACGTTGTACAGATAACAAATGAAGTTGAGGACAATAGTCCGAATAATACAAGTTATTTTGATATGTGGTTACTTACAGTACATGCTGTTGCTTAAATGGTTACCTATCGAAGTATTGAACATATCCAACATGAATGAATAAAGCAAAAACGTCTTCGTCATAAAAATAACCTAATGGCTGACAGGCCATCAAATCCAAACAACCAACGCATCAAGTAATTTCAGGAGCTTATCGTGTAGTGTGGAGATGTTTGTACTAACGACAACATTAAAAAAAAGAAGAAATTGCCAATATCAAAGAATTTTACGTTGTATATTGAACAGCAGGACACCTTATGGCTTCGATGCACAGAGCATCACCATTAAGAAGCTGATAGAGAAGCAGCAGCAGCAGCAGCAGCAACAACAATAACAACAACAGCAGCAGCAGCATTAGCAGCAGCAGCGGCAGGAAAGACGCGCTGTCTGCTATATATCAATAAAAGAAATAAAAAAAAGAAAAAGAAAAGAACTCCATTCGAACATGTCACCTTGAATTCAATAGATCGATACGCGCGCCAGACGATGAGAAACCGCGACGAGTCTTTGTCAGGCATTTACGGTATCGACCATAAAACATCTACATCACTGCCAATTTGCAACTGGATGATATTTTGTGGGGTTTGCGTTCGCGCTGAACATAATTTTTTCCCCACAAATATTAAAATTCTCAACAAAAAAAAAAGAAAGAAAAGAGAGGACAACATGAGAAACAGCGACGAGTCTTTGTCAGGCGTTTACGGATCGACCATAAAACATCTACATCACTGCCAATTTGCAACTGGATGATTTTGTGGGGTTTGCGTTCGCGCTGAACATAATTTTTTTTTAATCCAGTTTTCAAAATTCTCAAAAAGGGGGATAACATGAGAAACCGCGAGTCTTTGTCAGACATTCACTACTAATTTGCAACTTGACTATATTTTGTGGGGTTTGCGTTCGCGCTAAACATAATCCCCCCCCCCCAAATATAAAATTCTCAACAACAAAAAAAAGAAAAAGAGGAAAACACGAGAAACCGCGAGTCTTTGTCAGGCATTTACGGAATCGACCATTAAATATCTCCATCACTACTAATTTGCAACTGGACTATATTTTTGTGGGGTTTGCGTTCGCACTGAACATAATTTTTTTCCGATTGTTAAAATTCTCAAAAGAAAAGGGGATAACATGAGAAACAGCGAGTCTTTGTCTGGCATTTACGGTGTCGACCATAAAACATCTACATCACTGCCAATTTGCAACTGGATGATATTTCGTGGGGTTTGCGTTCGCGCTGAACATAATTTTTTTTCCAGTTGTCAAAATTCTAAAATAAAAAGGGGGATAGCATGAGAAACAGCGAGTCTTTGTCAGGCATTTACGGTTTCGACCATAAAACATCTACATCACAGCAAATTTGCAACTGGATGATATTTCGTGGGGTTAAAGTTAAACCTAATGAGTCAGATATACCTACTAACACTTTCGCTGAGTAGCTCATTAGGGCAAGAATCTGACTGGGAAAATTATTTGCTCTACTTAGGTATTGAGCACTTTTTACTTTTTAGCTTTAGATAATCCTGGCGGTTTATATATATATTTTTCATATATATATATATTTTTTTCCTTTTGGCCAAGTATTATAGTATCAACCAATTATTTTTGGTTGGTACGACTATCTTAGTTTTTTCTTTTTTTAATTTTTTTCCCCGGATGAAGTTTGGTAGTATATTTTTACAATCAAACTATTTGCCGGTTTTTTTCTTACCACAAGGGTTTACCAATAAGTTTGGTATATATATATATATATATATATATATATATATATATATATATATATATATATATATATATATTGGGAGAATATGTGCTTAATTGAAGTCATACATAATTCTGAAAATTAATTAATTGATAATTAAAGAATTAGGTGGGCATATCTGTTCAAATGTAAGGCTAAACAAATTTAGAAAAAGTCAATCTCTGTGTGTACATTTCGGCCTATACATTATATATATATATATATATATATATATATATATTATTATATAGAGAGAGAGAGAGAGAGAGAGAGAGAGAGAGGAGGGAGAGAGAGAAGAGAGAGACTTTCCCATCGGGCTCGACGTATGAGAACCTAATGCTGTATCGACCATAATTATGCTCACCACAAACAATTTGCAGCTGAATGATAATAATTTCTTAATCATCAAATTCTAAAAAACTTCAAATTAATCAATTATAAGGTAGAGTCCTGATGAGACCATATAGATCAAAACCAAACACACACACACACAACACACACATATATATATATATTATATATATATATATTATGGAAAAGATGACTTACCGGTGAATATGGTCCCAATGGTTAGTTGATGCAAAATTCAGAAAGGTAAGACAGCGATATAACAAATAAAAAGTGCTCAATACGTTAGTAGATAAAGTTTATTGTAATACAGGTACAAGTGATAACCTACTCGAGTTTCACCATAAGGATCTTCAGGGTTAAATCCACTGGATTAGTCTAGTCGATTACACGTGTGTGTCTTTCGCGATAAACGGTTCGTTATATATGTATATGCTAAAAGTTAAAGTATAACAAGTTACGGTTGTCCTGAAGCCATTCCAGAATTTTAGCATTATTGCAGCAATTTAAAGATTGACAATCGCTTTAAAAATAAAAAAAAGTACCTAATAATTTATGATAAAAAAAATCAAAAACGAATTTTTTTGCACCCTCTACTATCAGTTTCCAAAAACTCAACAAGATAAGAAAAGTTTCTGTTTTTAAATTTGTTTTTGAATTTATTTTTACCATATCTATCTATTTATCGATCGATCTCTGATCATATTTATGTATCAATCCTACCTATGTATCTCATTCTGCTATTATCTATCTATTTATCTGTATGTCTAGGATCATATATACCTACCTATGTATTTCATTCTGCTCATATCAATCTACCTATCAATCAATCTACCAATCTATCTCAGTCAATTTATATCTATCTATCTCTGATAATATCTATCTATCTGCTCCCCTGTCTGTCTCTGTCTGGCTCTGTCTCTGTCTATCTATCGATCTGTCTGTCTCTTGTGATATCTACCTATCTATGTATTATTTCTACCTTCCTATGTATCTCATTCTGCTCATATCTATCTAATCTATCTATCTATCTATCTATTATGTATCTATCTCATTCTATTCATACCTATTCTGATCATATATACCTAACTATGTAATCTCATTCTGCTCATTATCTATGTATGTATGTACGTATCTCATCTATCTATCTATCTATCTATCTATCTATCTCAGTATATCTTAACCTTCTATCTATCTATCTTCTCATTCTATTTAGAATTACCCAATTTCTTTCCTGAACATTCCAAATAATTTCCTATCCGTAACCTTCTGGGTATCTTCTTCTGCTCAATAAGTAATGTAAATGTATCGTATTCATCTTCCATCTCAGTATAACCTCTTAACTTAACTTCTATTATACTATCTATCTATCTATCTATTATTTCATTCTATTTCATAGCCCATCTCTGATATATTACCGAACTATGTATCTCATTCTGCTCAATAAGTATCTATCTATTATCTATCTATCTATCTACTACTAGTATAAACTATAAAATCTAAACTAGTCTAACTAATTATACAAGACTAACTATACTAAAAACTACTAACTCTACTGAAACTAGCTATACTACTAAACTAACTAATAACTAAAACTAAT
>CM042172.1:8921799-8937463 GCA_023376005.1 Doryteuthis pealeii | reverse complement strand
CGTATTTGACGGCATATAAGATGCACGGGCATATAAGACGCACCCCCATTTCAGCAGGTCAGATTCAGGAAAAAAACAGTTTTTTCGTGTATTTAAGCATATATTGTTGAAAACAGTCTATCTGTGCATTATACAAGCAGAAACATAGCTGTATAAAAGCAATTTGGCAGTTTAGGGTAGGTAAAAGTACTGAGCGTAAGCTGGGTTAGTGAGCATCATAGGGAAGATTAGCCTAGGCCTACGGGAAGTCTCAAACTTCACCTACGATGTATAAGACGCAGGGAATTTTTTTAGCTAAAATTTTGGAAATAAAGTGCATCCTATATTCCTGTTTGTTCTTATGTTATTTCTGTTGATATTGCTGTTACTGCCTACTGTAATCAATCTTTCTTTGCTCTTTTTTTTCCATATTCATCGACTCCTTGAATTGTTGCATCTACGCAATCCATAAAAAAGTAAAGTCGTCGGGGTGGCCTAAAGTCAGTATCAGCAAGACAGCGAGGGAGTCTATTCCTTTTCACTTGCGCTAGACCAAGGAGAATGTTTTTTCAGCTTCTGAGGCGTAGCGCCACACCTACTATTAGCTCTTCACTTTACCGCACAGATTCTTGTGCTACGCATATTCTGAGTTTGGTGAGGGTCGGTATCGAACCAGAAACCTTCAGGTTCCCAGCCGAACACTCTACCGACTGAATACGTAATTCATAAAGCTGGAAAATCCTTCTCCTCCTTCTTTTCTTGACACATATTTTCTATGCCATATCGTATCTGCGGGTGTTGTATACTCTCTTTACTTCTATTATTCTTCTGTTCATCTTTGGTATCTTACGTTCTTCTTCTAGCGTCTGGACTTCGTCTTGGGGACTTCGTGTCTGGTCTTCCATTGGGGATTTCTCTTTATCAGAAGCCCTGTGTCATTGGTAGTTTTTAGATAATAACCCAAGACTTCGATTTGCTTTAGATCATAATTTATTCCGAAATCCCCACTAAACTACCTGCGCAGATTGAGTCGGCCGTGCACTTAACACGACTTACCACCTTCGTGGTTTGGCCGATACTGAACTAAACTCTCTTTCTAATCTAAACCGGAAGAGAGTCTCTCCACCGATTCTCACGGTATCCGCCGGAAGGAGGATCAGACTGAGGTCAAGCCAAATCACTCAATCCTTCAAGGCCGCCGGCTGCAAATTAAAACAGCCATTTTGGTTTCTACACTAATGGTACATAAGTGTTAGGGTACTAACAATTATGTAACACAGGGCCGGTTTAGCACAGTCGGCAGAGCTTACGACTAGAAACTACAAGGTCCTGGGTTCGATACCGCGCCTCGCCCACTCAGCGTATGAGTAGCACAGGGATCTGTGCGGTAAAGTGAGGAGCTGATGGTAGGTGTGGCGCTTCACCGAGGCGAAAAAATAAACAAACAAAAAACAAAAACAAAACAAAAACAATCTCCTAGGTCAAACGCTAGTGAAAAGTGGATAGACTCCTTCACTGTTTGGCTGATTATGACATGCCGGTAAAATCAAATATTAATATTAGAAATGAATGTTTGAAACCATACAACTGTGTGGAAATTATTTGTATTTGATAAGAAAACTTAGATTGGAATACTTGATATATAACTGTGCAGAAACTATAAGAACCAAATATACAAAAAACGTAGAAATAAATATACAATGAACTCTACTCCTGAAATTCGAGACATAAGATAAGCTGAGACGGGTTGACATGCCGTTAATATCAAATATTAGTTTTGGTTTGGTTTGGTTTGGTTTATTTTACGGCATATCAACCTTAGTGGGCCATTTAATGCCGATAAAGAATGTATACTCAACTTTTTTTTATAAATACATTTTTCTATTTAACCCATAGTACTACCACTCCGGATCAGAGTGGACCAGGGAGCAATGGTGGTGAAGGGGTGCTCCACATTCCCCAAACCTCCAGAACTGGAACCTCACCATCAGATAGAGTTTAACATCATTCCTAGGACATGTAGACAGACACTCAGCTACCGCTTTCTAGCACCTATATGATAAAAAGGGTTGGGGCTTGTCCTAAGGGCAATAGAGTTGGGGCAATCATATAGGTGCTAGGACTTGACATGACCAACCGATTGATCAGAGGTGGGGTCTCTCCGACCCTCCGAGTAGCCCAAGAAAGGGTCAAAGTGGAGTATTTCAAGTTACTGACTGCTCAACCGCCTGGATTCTATCCTTAAGTATCACGGGTTGCCACCCACAGCCAACAGGTGGCCCCATTGGGGGAGTCTTACCCCTCTGCAGAGGTGCAGTCGGTGCATTCTAACGCCCTAACCGTCAGGGTGGCAAATATTTGTATTAGGTAGGAATGTCACAGAAATGTGTGAACATTATATGTATTAGATAATAATACTTAGAAAGGAACTCTATTCCAGAACTTCTTGGCATAGTATCGTCGTCAAAATTAAAACGGAAAATTTTTTACGACGATTTGCAACACATCAAACTAAATTTTGAAATTAAAATTAATCTTAAAAATCCGATTCAAAATACTTGACTTTTTTTTTTTAAGTCAGGTTAGTAATTGTTTTATTTCATTTATTTAACGAATCTTGAAATATTTTCTAAACTAAAATATTTATGTGCAGTTTAGAAAATATTTCAAGATTCGTTAAATAAATGAAATAAAACAACTACTAACCCGACTTACCAAAAAAAAAAAAAAAAAAGAAAAAAAGTCAAGTAGGTAAAAAAAAATAAAAATAAAAATAAAAAGGTAAATAAATAAAAAAGAAAAAGATTTTTTTAATTTATGAAATAAAACAATTACTAACCTGACTTAAGAAAAAAAGTAAAGTATTTTGAATCGGATTTTTAAAATTAATTTTAATTTCAAAATTTAGTTTAATGTGTTGCAAATCGTCGTCAAAATTTTCCGTTTTAATTTTGACGACGATTTGCAAGTTTAGCCAAAATAAACCTAAATGGGTCGACATGCCGTTAAAATCAACTATTAATATTAAACAGGAATGCTTGAAATCATACAACTGCGAGAAAATTATTTGTTCTAGCAAATTTGTACTGGCGATGTAAAAATACATTTTTGAAAGATATTGCTTGAGGAGGTGGAAGTTAAAAATTAAATGTCGGAGAGTTTGAACCATAAATCATGAAATCATCAAATTTATTAAAGGAGTAAAAAAAATAAATAAAACAATTTGAAATCGAAACTGAGTTCTATTAACTTTGAATATCTATTAAAATAAAACAAACTATATATAAATATATGATACTGGGGATGTATCTATTAAAACTTGTTTTAAAAAAACCCAATGAGGACTGTCTAATATTGCATGCTCAAATTTTGAGTGTATTTATTCTATGTTATGACGATTTCAGGTATAGAGACGTAAACAGTGACGTATTTTTTTGTTACAGACAAAACCCGGAAGCGAATCTCCATTATTAATACATTAGATAGAAATACTTGGATAAGAATACTTGATATCATATAACTGTGTACAAAATCTCTAAGAACCAACTGCATAAAAATATGAATATAAACATACAATAAACTCTGTTCTCGAACTTCTAGACAAAATAAGCCAAGACGGTTTGAAATGCCGTTAAAATACAATGTTCACCACAAACAACCAGATTGTACTTCTCATCACAATTGTTTCGACGATTAACACATGCTGGTTGAGAGCAAGGCTCTGATTGGCTGATATAGTTCCACGAATGCCTATGCATGGAAACCATATAAGGATATGTTACGTTGAGAATCCGCGATAGCTTCTGCATACGAATATAGTATTAGCTTGCGTCGACAATTGGAAGTCTAATATGGATGCCAGGGATTTTTTTATCATTGTCATCATCGAAGCAAAGGAGAATGGCGTCGATGAGGTTAGCTTCGTGACACTCAGACAACCATAAATGTCTACAATTGTGCAACTACGTGCGCATGCCTAAAGCGGAGTAGATACATGTACGCATGCGCCAGATTCACGTATAACTAATTATCTTGCAAGAAACTGAAAGCTTTTATGAAATGTTTTTCGAAATTTTCTTTTTAAAAAAAATGTATATATATATATATATAAAGCGGTGTAGATTAATCTACGCATGTGCCAGATTCACGTGTAACTAAGTAGCAGCGGTTACCCGGCGTCGCCTGGGTAGAGGGGGATTTTAAAATGTTAGTCCCGCAGATCCATTATTACTGAATCGTGAGTTGAATCTTCGTGGGATGCCCCATTTAAATCCCTACCTTAAAAATACCTTGCATTGATCCAGCCACTCTGCAAAGAAACCGTAATGTCTACTATTTTAAAAATTCCATGCTGTTATCTGTTAAATATTATTTTTTAAAATATCTTCACGAATATAAATCAAATCCCTATTATTTTTACTCAAAACCCAAGCCCTGGTGATATTTAATGTGTATATATATTTACTTTGTTGTTAATTGTTTTATTTTCTAAGTTTCCTCCGGACATACAGATTCAACAGCCCTTTATATATATATAATATATATATATATATATATATATATATATATATATTATCTTGCAAGAACCTGAAAGCTTTTCTGTAATGTTTTCCGATTTTTTCTTTTTAAAATGTTATATATATATATATATATATATATATATATATATATATGAAAAGTAGACAAACAATATGTTTGATAAGGCCTTAGCCGATAATTTTGGGAGAATATGTGCTTAATTGAAATAATACCTACTTTTGAAAATTAATTGATAATTAATGAATTGGGCGGGCATACCTGTTCGAATGTAAGGCTAAAGCTTTTTTATCGATTTGTTTAGCTTTACATTTGAACAGGTATGCCCGCCTAATTCATTAATTATCAATTAATTAATTTTCAAAATTAGGTATGACTTCAATTAAGCACACACACACACACACACACACACATATATATATATATATATATATATATATATAAAAGTTAGGGGAGAATGAGCATGAAGTCAACGACGATTAGTAACTGTCAATTTCTTGCCTATGGGATTTTAAAATCAAACTTAGGTATACACTCTCTATCAATGATATTGAATACTCTTAACTAAGTCTTCGAATTAAATGCCGAAATAAATTTATATCTGTATCAAGGCATCCATTTATTTATTAATTTACAATACTCCGCATATGGAAAAATACATACGAAAATCTTTATATGTTCATTTGAGTTCTTGAATACTCAGTCGGTAGAGTGTTCGGCTAGGAATCACAAGGTTCTTGGTTCAATACCAACCCTCGCCAAATCAGCGTATGAGTAGCACAGAGATCTGTGCGGTAAAGTGAGGAGCTGATGTTAGGTGTGGCGCTCCATCTCAGATAGTAAAATAATATCCTTGGTCTAGCGCTAGTGAAAAGGGGATAGACTCCCTCGCTGTATGGCTGATACCGACACACACATATATATATATATATATATATATATATATATATATATAAAGTTGTCGTCGGGGCGGCCTAATGTCGTAACATCTTCACCTGATGATTGCCTCGCATGAAACCAATATGGTCGTGAATGTTCCTTTGTCACCAAATAAATAGATATGTAAAACCTTTATATATTTATTTTATTATATTATATAACAGCTCTATTTTATATTGAGCACTCTACCAATAATATTGCCTTTGGTACGCCATTCCAGCAAAAGCTGAAACAGTGACCATCCCACACATATATATATATATATATTATATATATATATATGTGTGTGTGTGTGTGTGTGTGTATTGTTATAGTGGGACCCACGTATGCTTCTTAGTTGATATATATATATATATATATATATATATATATATATATATATATATAGAGAGTTTCATAATTTGCTTGAAGCATTGTGTATGTATTGGTTAGGAGGTTGATTTAGAAGGCCATCACAATGCAGTTTGGAATAAATAAAAAATAATAATACGGTAACAATGGTGTTGTGTGTTGACCTGTATTTTTTTATTATTTCTTGAATTTTCGAGGTAATACCTCTTTATCAAAAGAATTGAACTGAAGCAGTACAGCTATGGCATTTATATATATATATATATATATATATATATATATATATATATATATACCTGTCTATAATATATATCGTTTGGGATTTAGTATGAAGCATTAGGTGTGAAATATAAGAAACTCAGTTTTTTAATGTTAAGTTTCGTTTTATTTCGTTGAATTTTCGGGGACGTTTGTACCCCTTCTTCAGAACTGCTGGACTGGCTGATTTGGTCTTGATGGCGTCTTATTTATACTCATTGTTGGTGCTAGTGGTATCATCTGTTGTGACCTCGTTAGGTGGTGTGGGGGCGGTCACTGTTAGTGACCTTTCTTCTTCGTTGCCGCTACTCATTTGTTTGTTTTGGGCGGGTGCTTGTCTGTATTTTATGTGTCGGTGTGTTAATAGGTTTGTCAAACAATATATATATATATATATATATATATATATATTATATAAAAGTAAAGTCGTCGGGGCGGCCTAAAGTCGGTATCAGTCAGTCAGCGAGGGAGTCTATCCCCTTTTCACTAGCGCTAGACCAAGAAGATTGTTTTTGGCGTCTGAGGTGGAGCGTCACACCTACCATCAGCTCCTTACTTTACCGCACAGATAACTGTGCTACTCATACGCTGAGTTGGCGAGGACCGGTATCGAACTACGAACCTTCTGGTTTCTAGCCGAACGCTCTACCGACTGAGCTAACCTGGCCCATGATATGATATGATGGACTCTCGCGTCGATCGACGTATGAGTGTTCATACAATCAACATCCACACAGTGATTTGTTTATAGTGGTGAAGGTTTGTGTTGGACCATCCACACTTTTTGGCACAGTCGATAGGAAAGAATTGGTGCATCAAGGGTTGCCACAAACCCAATCAACGACCGACCTCAGGAATTTTGAATTCAGAGTTATCCCTCTCTTAGACTGGTTACCTCCCCTAGGCTGAAGGGCCCAGTCTGCCCTACTATGTAACCCATAGCTGGAGGGAATTTTGAATTCAGAGTTATCCCTCTCTTAGACTGGTTACCTCCCCTAGGCTGAAGGGCCCAGTCTGCCCTACTATGTAACCCATAGCTGGAGGGAATTTTGAATTCAGAGTTATCCCTCTCTTAGACTGGTTACCTCCCCTAGGCTGAAGGGCCCAGTCTGCCCTACTATGTAACCCATAGCTGGAGGGAATTTTGAATTCAGAGTTATCCCTCTCTTAGACTGGTTACCTCCCTAGGCTGAAGGGCCCAGTCTGCCCTACTATGTAACCCATAGATGGAGGGAATTTTGAATTCAGAGTTATCCCTCTCTTAGACTGGTTACCTCCCCTAGGCTGAAGGGCCCAGTCTGCCCTACTATGTAACCCATAGCTGGAGGGAATTTTGAATTCAGAGTTATCCCTCTCTTAGACTGGTTACCTACCCAAGGCTGAAGGGCCCAGTCTGCTCTACTATTTAACCCATAGCTGGAGGGAATTTTGAATTCAGAGTTATCCCTCTCCTAGACTGGTTAACTACTCAAGGCTGAAGGGCCCAGTCTGCCTTTCTATTTAACCCATAGCTGGAGGGAGAATATATGGACTCATACCTTTCCCAAGGGTATTAGCACTATGTGAAATGCCAACAGCTTCGTCTAGGAATTGAATTCGAATCGAAGAGTCCATTTTCCACGACTCTAATTACCAGCCCACGCGCCTCCATATATTATATATTATATATATATATATATATATATATACACACAGATGAATACATATGCCTTTGTCGTTGCAGGGCTTCCAAAGAGAAATGTTTTCAAAGAGATGAAGTTGGTTTTTAATTAAGTTGATAAAAATGTTTACATAATCTTGAATGTCATTACTTAATTGATGGCCATTGTATTCTTTAATATCAATATGTCAAATAAAAGTAGATAATTAGAAAGACGGAATTACCGCTCAATAATAGACGATAAGAATAATTAATAATATCACCAGAGGAATATATATATATATATATATATATATATATATATATATATATGCATATATATATATATATATATATATATATATATAAGAGGATTGGCAAACGAAAGTTCATTCGGGTCTCAAACCCGGCCAGGGGTAGCTGTTGATTGTATAACCACACTGATGAGAAGAGATACTTCGAAACATGTGTCTGCGGATTACTTATTTATTATATATGCTCACACTTTGGTCGAGCACTTTAAATAGGGATTTAATTGCGGATTCCCCGTATCTGGCGTGTAGCTAAACCTCGCTTTGTTTATAAATGTTTGAGGCCTCTAGTGAATTCATTTCCGCTTAGAAATGTAGCGATTAAATATTCTCCTATATTTGACAGTTGCCTCTGGCCGTACGGGTACGAGGATTGGCGAACGAAAGTTCATTCGTGACTCAAACCCGGCCAGAGGTAGCTGGTAATAGTATAGCCACACTGATGAGATGTGATAGTTCGAAACACGTGTCTGTGGATTACTTATTATATATATATATATATATATATATATATATATATATATATATGAGAGTACACAAACACTTTGTTTTGAGATTGCCCCAAAATTGTCGGCTATCGCCATCTCAAAACAAACTGTTTGTGTGCTCCCATACTGTCGTGCAGTAAGTCTCCAAAAAATGTAGGGTATATCAGTTTAAAAAAAACGAGAAATCTTGGAAAACCAGCTAGTGTAATGGTTATAATCCTCGCCTGTCAGCCTGGCAGTTAGGGTTCGAATCACACACAAAGCGGCTTCTGGTCTATAACTCTGCTGATGAGGCATAATAGGCCGAAATGTACATACAGAGATTGACTTTTTCGCGATTTGTTTACGCCTTACATTTGAACAGATATACTCGCCTAATTCATTAATTATCTACTAATTAATTTTCAAATTAGGTATGACTTCAATTAAGCACATATTCTCCCAAATATATATATATATATATATATATATATATATATATATATATATATATATATATATACTAGCAGCGGCTACCCGGTGTCGCCGGGGTAGAGGGGGATTTTTAAGTTAGTCCTGTAGAATTACTGAATCATAAGTTAAATCCTCGTAGGATGCCCCATTTAAGTCCCTATGTAAAAAAAATAGACCTTGTATTAATCTAGCTATTCTGAAAAGAAATGTTAATGTCTACTATCTAAAATATTAAATGAAAAAAATCCATGCTGTTATCATTTAAATTTTATTTCTTAATTATCTTCACGAATATAAATCAAATCTCTATTAATTTTGCTCAAAAACCAAGAATTGGTAATATTTAATGTGTATATATATTTACTTCGTCGTTAATTGTTTTATTTTCGAAGCTTCCTCCGGACATACATACACACAGCTGCCCTTTATATATAAATATAAGATATATATATATATATACACATACATATATATATATATATATATATATGTGTGTGTGTGTGTGTGTGTGTGTGTGTGTGTGTAAACGAAAGTTCGTTAACCTTTTCAAATCACTTTTAATGCATCTCATGTTTCTCAGAAATAAGCACAACAGACCTCAAGCCAACACACACATACACACACACATTGGCACGGCAGACACACACATAACACACACACATACCCGACACACGCACAAACGCACACAAGTACACAGGCACAACAAACATATACATAACACACCACAGCTAATAAACAAATCACACCAACACCTGAGTGAAGATCACAGGCACACACACACACACACACACACACACACACACACACACACACACAAATAAACAAACCACGTACAGCTGAGACCTGCCTTACCCCAAAAACGGATAGGTCAAATCTGGAATCATATTTAGACATTGTTGGATAGACACACACACATAAATACACACACTTACACATACACACATAAGCACATGAAGTTAAGCAACGATGTGACTGTTCAATACTTAGATGGGGAAACTTATGAATGTTAGAATGTCAGAATGTCTAAGTTCATACCGACCACTCCGCCAATTTTACTACTTGTAAAATTGAATAAAAGCGACAATATCCTTTATTTTATCAAACACAATGGGTTATTTAACGACGACAAAGTTTTGAAATAAATTAATTCTTAATGGAAACTCAGATTTAAAAATATTTTCCCTCTTTAACCAATAGATGGGACCCTAACACGTACTACCACTCCGGATCAGAGTGGACCTGGGAGCAATGGTGATAAAGGGGTGCTCCAAATTGCACAAGGCTCCAGAACTAGAACCTCACAATCAGATAGAATTTAACATCATACACAAGACATGAAGACCTTCAGCCGCCGCCTTCTAGCATATATATGATAAAAAGGGTTGAGGCTTGCCATAAGGGCAATAGAGTTAGGTCAGACCTAAAAATAAGCAATTCATATAAAGAGTGCCCCCTCCGCCCCCCAAAACCCCCAGAACTTACATAAATTTTATTTAATCTTATCAACGTCAATAAAAATTCAAGAAACTTGTTGAACTTAAACTTCAGTCTTTGTAGAATCATTCCTCAAAGTTTCAGTTATCTTGGTTGCTTTGCTTTAAAGACATTCTCTGTCTAAAATATTCTCCCCAATAAGCACCAGTTATTTTATTTTAAAACTTTTACATTTTTCAGCTCAATTAACTTTGAACCGCGTATGTTTGTGAATCTGTGTTACGCCTCAAAGATACGTGGTATCTTTTTTTTAATAGACTCATTGCACACTCGGTTTTCCGGTTAACGCCGGGGTTCCAGCGAGCTTCGGCCGCTGGACTTGTCGAGAGTTTAATGATAACGTCGATCCCAGGGGGCTAGGGGAGAATGAGCATGAAGTCAACGACGATTGGTAACTGTCAATTTCTTGCCTATGGGATTTTAAAATCAAACTTAGGTATACACTCTCTATCAATGATATTGAATACTCTTAACTAAGTCTTCGAATTAAATGCCGAAATAAATTTATATCTGTATCAAGGCATCCATTTATTTATCAATTTACAATACTCCGCATATGGAAAAATACATACGAAAATCTTTATATGTTCATTTGAGTTCTTGAATACTCAGTCGGTAGAGTGTTCGGCTAGGAATCACAACGACGCAGTTGTTGTTCTTTCCCACCCATGAGCTTCGGCTTGTGGGTGGGCCCACGTTAAAACGAGGCCTTGTGCCCAGATCATACAAGTGGGGTATGCGACAAATATACTCAAAGATACGCAGTTCAAAGTTAACTGACCTGAAAAAATATAAAAGTTTTAAAATAAAATAACTGGTGCATTATATCTTTTATTCATTAATATATCAACAGTGAAAATTTCATTAAATTCGGTTAATTCCTTGATTTTTAGTATTTTTTTCTTTCGGCGGGGTGAGAAACAATGGTGGAATTTATGTCCCTTAAGTAGGATTTAATCCCCAACTGTTTTAATTTTTCAAATTCGAAAGCCTGTATTATCTCTCGAATCCCAGGTGACAGCCTTTAGCCAATCAACAAACGTACAATGGCTAACTCTAGCGATAAATTTTTGATTGGCTATAAAAATTTATTTTTATTTGCTATTTATTTGAACGACATTTCAAAGCAAGCCTTAGACTTTCAGGCACCAGTTCAATATTCTGTCTTTGTGTAAAACCAATGAACGTGATACTCAAACAGAGAAGCCATTTATAACAGTTGTTTTGAGAATTTAAATAAGGCCGACAACTTCAATCCCACCTGTCTATCTATCTATCTATCTATCTATCTATCACTTAAAGTCTACAATCTATCTATCTATCTATCTATCTATCTATCTATTACTTAAAGGCCTACTATCTATCTATCTATCTATCTATCTATCACTTGAAGTCTTTCTCTCTCTTTCTCTCTCTCTTCTCTCTCTCTCTCTATATATATATATATATATATATATATATATATATATTATATATATCGATCTATCTATCTATCTATCAATCTATCTATCTATCACTTAAATCTTCTATCTATCTATCTATCTATCTATCTATCTACCCCCGTTTGTTCATATCTATCTATCTATCTATCACTTAAAGTCTACTATCTATCTAATCTATCTACTATCTACACTTAAAGTCTACTATCTATCTATCTATCTATCTATCTATCTATCTATCTATCTTAAGTCTCCCAATCTATCTATCTATCTATCTATCTATTATCTATCTATCTATCTATCTATCTATCTATCTATCTATCATCTTAAAATCTCCTATCTATCTTATCTATCTATCTATCTATCTATCTTATCACTATCTTCTATCTATCTATCTATCTATCTATCTATCTATCTATCTAATCTCCTATCTATCTATCTATCTATCTATCTAAAGTCTTCTATCTATCTATCTATCTATCTATCACTAAAGTCTTCTATCTATCTATATCTATCTATCTATCACATAAAGTCTTCTATCTATCTATCTATCTATCTATCTATCTATCTATCTATCATTAAAGTCTCCCATCTATCTTCTATCTAATCTATCTATCTATCTATCTATCACTTAAAGTCTTCTATCTATCTATCTATCTATCCTATCTATCTATCTATCTATCATTAAGTCTTCTATCTATCTATGTATCTTTATCTATCTATCTATCTATCTATCTATCTATCACTTAAAGTCTTCTATCTATCTATCTATCTATCTATCTATCTACCCCCGTTATCTATCTATCTATCTATCTATCTATCTATCACTTAAAGTCTCCATCTATCTATCTATCTATCTATCTATCTATCTATCACTTAAAGTCTTCTATCTATCTATCTATCTATCTATCTATCTATCTATCTATCTACCCCCGTTTGTTCATATCTATCTATCTATCACTTAAAGTCTCCCATCTATCTATCTATCTATCTATCTATCTATCTATCTATCACTTAAAGTCTCCCATCTATCTATCTATCTATCTATCTATCTGTCTATATATCTATCTATCTATTACTTAAAATCTCCTATCTATCTATCTATCTATCTATCTATCTATCTATCTATCTATCACTTAAAGTCTCCCATCTATCTATCTATCTATCTATCTATCTATCTATCTATCACTTAAAGTCTACTATCTGTCTATCTATCTATCTGTCTGTCTATCTATCTATCTATTACTTAAAATCTATCTATCTATCTATCTATCTATCTATCTATCATTAAAGTCTTCTATCTATCTATCTATCTATCTATCTATCTATCTATCTATCTATCTATCTATCTATCTATCTATCTACTTAAGTCTCTATCTATCTATCTATCTATCTTAATCTTCTATCTATCTATCTATCTATCTATCTATATATCTATCTATCTATCTATCTATCTATCTACCCCGTTTGTTCATATCTATCTATCTATCTATCTATCACTTAAAGTCTCCCATCTATCTATCTATCTATCTATTATCTATCTATCTATCTAACTCTACTATCTATCTATCTATCTATCTATCTGTCTATATATCTGTCTATCTATCTATCACTTATCTATCTATCTATCTAGTCTATCTATCTATCTATCTACTATCTATCTATCTATCTATCTAATACACGTTCTATTTTAATTATAATTTTCCCCTTCGGACAAATATGTTCCATTCCCGTTCAATGTATTATGATCTGGAGTTATGTTACGTCTATTGACAAGTGTTTTCCGTCGAGGTATTGTTTACATAAAAACACAATTCAATTCTTGGAAACGAATAAGAAATCTTTGAATACACAAGATTAAAAAAATATCGAAACTAAATCTGTAATTACCAACACAGAAATAATCGATGACTGAAACATTCGTTTTCTTCAAAATATTTCCCTTGGTATTAACAGATTTATTCCAGGGAGTTTTCAATTGGCTGAAGCACCGCTGAAACTTCTCTTTAAAAAAATATCGAAACTAAATTTGTAATTACTAACACAGAAATAATCAATGACTCATACGAATTTGTGGGCCATCCTTTTGGCTTCAACCAAGAGCGCTTGTCCAGCGGTGATCTTTGGTAAAGAATCCTTTGGTTATTCCTTGGTGCTCCTCAGTCTTGCAGGTCCTTCGTCAATGATTGCAAATGGACGTCTCTCAGTATCAGCGATTAAGTAGTTAACCAACCACGCATTAGGGTTGTTGATTGGCTGAGGTTTAAACCACGT
Organism: Doryteuthis pealeii; assembly: GCA_023376005.1. Taxonomy (NCBI): domain Eukaryota; kingdom Metazoa; phylum Mollusca; class Cephalopoda; order Myopsida; family Loliginidae; genus Doryteuthis; species Doryteuthis pealeii. The sequence goes on along the minus strand of CM042172.1, from coordinate 8,923,302 downwards.
GACCTCGCTTAGTCTATAAATTTAAGTGGTGTATTGTAGCACACCTTATATATCAAAATAATCCAACAGACTGAAACAGTCATTTACTTCAAAATATTTCCCTTGGTATTAACAGACTTATTCCAGTGAGTTTTCAATTGGTTGAAGCACCCCTGAAACTTTTCTTTTGGTCCGGAGTGAACCTGGGCCGTTAAGGGTCCCCGGAAATCTCGTCCGGATTACTCTTCCATCTGAGATGAATCTTCAGCTAAGGAAATAAGAAAAGGTCGGTCACGTGTGTACCGAGGATTTTGCGGACCATATGACCTTTAGGAACCCCTTTTGCGATCTCGATTCATGAGGACATTTTTTTCATTTACACCGTCAAAATACGGTTGTTTGTTAACAGACGATTTTTGAGTAAAAAAAATTATAAAACTAACCCCTAACCCTAACCCCTAACCCTAACCCTAACCCCTAACAAACAACCGGACTTTGACGGTGTAAATGAAAAAAATGTCCTTATGAATCCGGTTTGGGCAGTCGTATAGCAAAGTACTACTGTATTTTTAGCGTAATAAATTTGGAAAGTTAAATGTTTTTAATGAACTTATTAACATAAGCGTATCTGAAGCTGGCTCGTATCTCAATTTTTTATTCTCAACACAAAGCAAAAAATCGAACGAGTGACAGCTCGTAACTCGGAAAACTCGTAAGATGAAGCACTCGAAAGTCAAGATATAACTGTAATATTTTTATTTGATATGATAAATTTGCAAAAAAAAAAATGTAATAAATCTATTAACTTAAGCGTATCAGAAGCTGGCTAGTACCTCAAAATTTAACTCTCAACACCAAGCAAACCATTGACCGAATGACAGCTCGTAACTAGGAAAACTCGTAAGGTGAGGCACTCGTAAGTCGAGGTAACAATGTATTAGAAAAGTTTACATCTTTATTTAAGGCGCAGGTTTAGCTTAGTCGGTAGAGCAATCGTTTATGAATCGCAAGGTTTCTGGTTCGATACCGGTCCCCACCAACTCAGTGCATGAGTAGCACAGATTGAGCCATCTGAACTGTGCAGTAAAGAGGGGTAGCTAAACGTTGGTGTTGCGCTCTACCACAGATATCAGATATCCTTAATTCCCTCTCTATTAGACTGGTAGGTCTCTCAAACTTAACTCTCTATAGAAGAATATTTAAATTGTTAGTCATTGTTTGGATCTGATGGTATGCGTGGCACTTAACCTCAGATGCAAAAACAATCTAGTGCTAGTGAAAATGTGATAGACTCCCTCGATATCCGGCTGATACCGGCAATAGTAGTTTTATATCTTTATTTAAATTTCAATTTCTACTGTCTATTCAGTCCACTTTGAAAAGAAAAAGAAAGAAAAGAAAAAGATAAGATAAAGGAAAAGTGTCCATTGTGAACTTTATCACTAACCAAATATACGAGAAAATGAACAAGCAAAAGAAAGATATCGATAGATAGATAGATAGATAGATAGACAGACAGATTTA
>CM042172.1:8914299-8919299 GCA_023376005.1 Doryteuthis pealeii | reverse complement strand
TGTACACACACACACACCACACCACAATATATATATATATACATTTTTCTCTTTTCAATACCCCCCCTTCTCTCTTCTCTCTCTCTCTCTCTCTTCTCTCTCTCTCCTCTCTGTTATATATATATATGGCATATCTTATATTGTCTTAAATCATAGACATATATAAAAATATATTTAAATTATACATACAAATATAATATATACATTGAGAACTAGACTCACAAGGTATATATATATATATATATATTATATATATATATATATATATAATATATATATATATATATATATATATATATATATATAATATATTTAAATTATACATACAAATATAATATATACGTTGAGAACTAGACTCACTAGGTATATATATATATATATATATATATTATATATATATATATATATATATTTTATCTTTTTCAATACCATATATATATATATATATATATAATATATATATACTATTCTCTATTCTTATATCGAGACGCACACATGTCTGCACGAAATAACGATCGTTGTCGTGCAAGGATTTTGCCCTCACATATTACACATGCGCACTCTGTCCCCGACAATCGTTTAAAAAAGAAAAAAAAAAGAAAAAAAGAAAAACAGAAGTCAAAGAAAATCATCACGATAGATTAAAGTTCCCATCTGCGATGTTGTAGATATTTCGTATAAAGATTTGTTTTGTATAAGTAAACGTAGATAATTGTGTATATCTTTGTAGACATTGGATTGTGTAATTACGAACAGCAGTTTTTATTCTCCGTCTGTTCAGTTGCAATATTTTATCTGCTTACCTGGCGAGATTAATATCTATTTATCTATCTAAGTCGAGTTGTCTCTCTCGCTTTAAAAAATCTATCTCAGTCTTCTCACAATCAACCTAAGTTGATTTCTTTCTTTCACTCTCTGTCTCTCTCTGTGTCTGTCTTTGTCTCCTTTTCTCTCTCTCTCACTGACTTTCTTTTGTCCTCTCTCTCTTTCTATATATCTATCTATCTATCTCCCTCATATACATACACTGAATCTCTTACTGTCACTCTCTTTTATATCTTTCGCTTAAAAATATGATTGATCAAAGCCCGAAGAAGATATTAGAAGATCTGAAACACGTGTCGCAAATGTAAGATAGAAATAATAAAATTTTATTTCTAAAAACGTAATCCATTTTGCGGACCTTCTTTTTTTTAAATAAAATATTTAATTTTCTCCCGTTGTAACCAGAACAACACTTTATATATATATATATATATATATATATATATATATATATATATATATATATATATATATATATATATATATATATATATATAAGACGTTTTTCACTGAATATATGGACTGGCCATTTCTAATACTTTTTCTCTGTCCGGATTCCTATAATCAACACTTGTCAAACACTTAGAAAATTTAAAAAACTTTCTAAAGACAATTTCTCCTGACGATGTCCTAAGCTCGAAACTAGTTGAGAAAATAAATATTCATAAAAGAAATATTCCTGTTTGTCTTATAACTTTTGTTCATATATATATATATATATATATATATATATATATATATAGTTCAATGAGAAATCAAAACAAATAAAAGTTTTTGCTTTTATTTATTTAATTACGGGAACGGTATTACAACCAGCGGTTTCTTGCTGAAAGCATTCATCGGGTAAGACGAAAAGTTCCTTTTATAATATATATATATATATATATATATATATATATATATATATAAATGGGGTGTACTATTATTTGATTGTTACTAAGCTGTAGAGGTTGGTCATACATAACATTTAATGATATCCGTTTTGATGGCCTGATTTCCTTCTTATGATGATAATATCTTGGTATCTTTAGCTTATTGGAAGATTGATTTAATCAACATAGGTTGAGGTGTACGTATTTATGGGCAATAATGTATGTTTACGTGTTTAAATGCAATAATATGATACCATTACAGAATTGGCTTTCCTATTCGTGTATCAACATCGATTTCTGTGGGTGAGATATTACTACCTATGTATATGAATTGTTCTTGAGTATTTCTAAAAAGGCGTCATAAATAGTGTATATACCATTACACAATTGCAGTTTTTGAGTATTTCTAAAAAGACGTTATAAATACTAGCAACAGAAAACACCCTCCGGGCGTCGTAAAGATTATTTTTTGAAAGACATTGCCTGAGAGGGTGGGAGTTAAAAATTAAATGTCAGAGGGTTTGTATCATCCTCATATTTATTAAAGGAGTAAAAAAAAACAAACAAAAAAAAACAATTTGAAATGAAAACTGAGCCTCGTCCCTTTCAAATAAAATGTTGCGTGCATGTAATAATCAAACAACTATTTTGAATACTGTCCACTTCAATTTTACACAAAATCGTAGGTATTTATTTATTTGTAAACTTTTTAGTTAACTTCTTGTTACTGTAAAAAAGGGGGGGGGACGAGAGTAAAAAACAATTTTTAAAATTGCTTACTCAAATTTTGGATGTATATAGCATAAGAATATTGTGACGTAAGCTGTGACGTAGAGCTATGACGTAGTTTTTGTTACAGGCAGAAATACAAACAATCTCCATTATTAATAGATTGTAAATACCATTATACAATTTCAGTTTTTGAGTATTCCTAAAAAAAAGCGTTATATATCTTGCAGAAATTTAACGTAACGACTCGTCTGAGACGTGAGTTTCTATTTTGCTTTCGATTTAAAATAATTTCCTGTTTAATTAAGATCAGAGCAGGTGGTCCTCTAAAAAAAAGGAAACCCTCGAATACTGTAAGTAAAAACAAAACAAATTTTAAACAACATCATATACTTAAAAAACGAATATCGAAATGACTTTATTTAGAATTAAATAACCCGGAAACTGTTGAAATGCCGTAAAACAAAACAACCAACCAACACTTACTCACGCACATATTACGGTCAAGTCACGCTGAAATTCCCGTTTCCCGCTAGATCACCGAAGTTAAGCAACGATAAGCCTATTCAATAATTAATTGGGTGACCTCTTAAGCAACATAAGTCCCTAGTTTATCAAAATGACTTGATTCGGTATTAAAGTAAAAAGTCGTCGGGGTGGCCTAAAGTCGGTATCAGCCAATCAGCATGGGAGTCTATCCCCTTTTCACTAGCGCTAGACCAAGGAGATTGTTTTTGCGTCTGAGGTGGAGCGTCACCCCTACCATCAGCTCCTTACTTTACCGCACAGATCCCCGTGCTACTCATACGCTGAGTTGGCGAGGGTCGGTATCGAACTAGGAACCTTGAGGTTTCTAGCCGAACGCTCTACCGACAGAGCTAACCCGGCCCTTACTGATAATAACATAATACGAAACAACCAGACCACATCTATCTATCTATCTATCTATCTATCTTAATCAATACCTAGATGGGTGGCCATTTAAGCGACAACAGTTACTTTAACAAACGAATATCTCGAAATGACTTGATTTAGCATTAAATGACCCGAAAAGGGTTTTTTATATGCCGTAAGAAAAACAACTAAATAAAAATCACCTTCTTTCAATTCGACTATATTATTCAATATACCCTCCACCCACCACAGGTTGGATGTGACACACAGTCGCAAGTATAGGGAATCCAATAAGGATCGAACCCGTTATTCAGTAAGAATGGATATATGAGACTAGTTTGCTAACTATTACACCACGTAATTACTGGGTTCAGCATTAAATTACCTGAAAAGGGTTTTATATGTCATAATAAAAACAACCATATAAAATCACCTTCTTTAATTCGACAATATCATTAGCCTTATTGTGAATTGAACCGTCCATCCTTTCCTCACAAGTTTTTTCCCTCAAAAGTTTTTCTCAAAAAATAAATACCAAATTTTAGTAATCTTGAACTTTAAGTGACTAAATTCCTAACATAAAATTGTACTTTCGCATTGATTAAAATGAACTTAATTGTTACTAAAACACATTTTATGATATTTTCGTGTTAAAAAGATGCAGTCCTAGTGATTAATCACTTAAAGTTCAAGATTACCCAAATCTTTACCTACAAGAGGAAGCTACTTAAAAAAACGAACTTTTTCCAGGTATTTTCGGTTTTGTTTTAATTAGGAGGGACTCTAACTGGTACTACCACTCAGGCTCAGAGCGGACATGACAGTAATGGCGATGAAGGGGTACTCCACATTCCCTAGAGTTACAGAATTGGAACTTCCCCATTAGATGCAGTTTAACATCATATCCAAGGTACTAAGACCCTCAGCCACTGCCTTCTTGCACATATATGATAAAAGGGTTGAGGATTTGCCATAAGGGCAATAGGATCGGACAATCATATAGATGCTAGGGCTTGATATGACCATCCAATTGATCCATTGGTGCCTCCCTGACCCACTCCCGTCCAGCCTAAGTAAGGGCCAAAGTGGAGTGTTGCATGTCATGGATTGTTCGGCCACCAGGATTCCGTCCTCAAGCATCACAGATTGCCACTCACGACGAATAGGTGGCCCTGTTTGGAGGGATTTTACCTTTCTGCAATTTGCAAGATTATATTCCATATTTTTTATGAGTCAGGTCAGGACAAGACAGGTCTTCTGTCTTACCTTCTACTAGTACTATGTAAACTAGTGCTACCTACTCCATGGTCGGGTTGTCGGCGACTCAACTGGCACCCCCACCAGGCACGCCTCGTGTTCTCTAGGAAGATGGGTGTATGAACACCCAGTTCACATTTGGAACATTTGAGCCAAGTCAGGATAAGACAGGTCTTTTTTCTTACCTGCTACTAGTACTATAGTCGGGGTTTCGGTGACTAAACTCCATCAGGCACGACTCGGCTTGTCTTATGAGGTGTGTGTGTGAACATCCATCATCACTAAAGACAAGAGTTGCCAAAGGGCGGATGAGATCCAGGGGATCCAATGGCGATCCAAACCGATAGTAGTAGGATTGGGGTATTTACTACTCACATAAATCCCCAAATAGGATAGATGGGGCTCCTTGGCCTTGGAAGGCAA
>CM042172.1:8886799-8906799 GCA_023376005.1 Doryteuthis pealeii | reverse complement strand
GCAGAGCGTGATCCTTAATGAAGATCCTTTGGTTGTTCCTTGGTGCTCCTCAGTCTTGCAAGTCCTTCGTCAATAAGTGCAAATGGACATCTGTCAATATCAGCCGATTAAGTAGTTAACCAACCATGTATTCGAGCCGTTGATTAGCTGAGGTTTAAACCACGTGACCTCGCCTAGTCTAAAGATTTAAGTGGTAGATTTCAGCACGTCTTATATATTACAAATAATCCAAAAATATCACTCATCAAAGTTGCTCGTTGTGTAATGGTTATTGTTGTAAGAAACGGATACGGTGAACTGAATTCAAATCCTGGACGAGGCTGTCTGCATTTCACATAATAATACCATTTTTCAAAGACTTTTTAGTACCCTAACGAATGTTACACACAGTATCTAGTATTCCTCGGAATTTTTGAGATGAGGCTTGATGATTAGTATTATTTGTATTATTCGGACTATTGCCCTCATCTTCATTGTTATCTGTTTGTTTGCTTGTTTTGTTTTACGGCATATCAACCTCAGTGGGTCATTTAATGCCGATAAAGTTTTGAAATAAATCAATTCTTAATGTAATAATACAATTTTTTTATAAATACATTTTTCTATTTAACCCATAGATGGGACCCTAACAGGTACTACCACTGTGGGTCAAAGTGGACCAGGGATCAATGGTGATGAAGGGGTGCTCCACATTCCCCAAACCTCCAAAACTGGAACCTCACCATCAGATAGAGTTTAACGTCATTCCCAGGACATGTAGACCCGCAGCCACCGCCTTCTAGCACCCATATGATAAAAAGGGGCTGGGGCTTGCCATAAGGGCAATAGGGTTGGGAAAATCATATAGGTACTAGGGCTTGACATGACCAGCCGATTGATCGGAGGGGGCCTCTCCGACCGCCCGTCTAGCCCAAGATAGTGCCAAAGTGGAGCATTGCATGTTATGAACTGCTCATCCAGCTGGGCTCTATCCTTAAGCATCACGGGTCGCCACCCACAGGAGATCCTCTGTGTTAAGCAGAGCGTGATCCTTAATGAAGAATCCTTTGGTTGTTCGTTGGTGCTCCTCAGTTTTGCAAGTCCTTCGCCTATGATTGTAAATGGACGTCTGTCAATATCAGCCGATTATGTAGTTAACCAACCATGTATTCGGGCTGTTGATTGGCTGAGGTTTAAACCACGTGAACTCGCTTAGTCTATAAATTTAAGTGGTAGATTTCAGCACGTCTTATATATTACAAATAATCCAAAAATATCACTCATCAAAGTTGCTCGTTGTGTAATGGTTATTGTTGTAGGAAACGGATACGGTGAACTGAATTCAAATCCTGGACGAGGCTGTCTGCATTTCATATAGCGTTAATGAGCGAGCATCTATAGTGTGACCATGAGTGCTGAGTACCGGATGAGTATCTAAGACGAACGACAGCATGCGGAGGTGTGCGTGTGATCTCTTAGAATGATAGATTATACAGTACGCTACTTTATAGAGCAGCAGAGACAGAGTCGAGGGTGAGCTCAGACTATGGAGACACTTAGTTGCGTGTGTGAGTTCAGAGCGGTATAATATTCAGTGGTCTCAGACATTGCATAACACTGATTAGATCAGCGGATCTGTGCAAGATTGCTCCGTGTGTGCGCGTGTTCGCTTAGGGACATGAGTGTATATAGATATAGTAGAAGATTGCAGCATATGCAGTAGCGCTGAACTGTCTCATCGAGTAGTAGGAGTGCGATCTAAGTGGTGAGCGGAGACGTGAGCCTAAGGGCGGAGGTGTTCTAGATGAAGCGAGACGTGGTAGTAGGCGTCGACAGTTGGTCAGCATCACCGAAGGATGTATATAGACGCTAAGCAGGCTAGTACGTTTTCTGAAATTTTTTGAGATGGGCTTGAATAATATAGTAATTATTTGGTATTATTCAGACTATTGTCCCCATTCATTGTTATCTGCACTAGAATTATTTTCTGAATTTTTTTGAGATGGGGCTTGATAATCTAGGAGTTTTAATGTTTGTTGATAGTTACTCTGACTTCGGACTATTGCATGCTCAATCTTCATTTTGTTATCTGCACTATTGTTCTCGAATTTTTTATGAGATGGGTTGACATATAGATAGTCATTTAGATTTTGTATTATTCAACTATTGTCCTCGCATTCTTCAAAGATTGTTATCGCTGCACTATTTTTCCCTGAATTTCTTTGAGATGGGGCTTGATATTGTCAGTATTATTTGTAATTATTGAATCGACTAATCTGGCCCTCATCTTCATGTGTTTAATCTGCCTATTTTTTCCTGAATTTTTGAGATGGGGCTTGAGAGAGAGAGTGTATTTATTAGGACTATTGTCCTCATCTCCATTGTTTTGCACCTATTTCTCGAGCGTCTTTTCCAATTGAGATGGGGCTTGGAATAATTAGTATTATTTGAAGATATTATTCGCGCTTAGCTATTGCGCTCATCTTCATTGTTATCTGCACTAATTTGTTGCTCTAAAATTTTTATGATGATGTGGCTTGATAATTAGTATTATTTTTGTAATTATTCGGACTATTGAGGTTCCTGGCCGTCTGTGCTCGATGTACTCAGGCATCGTATGCAGACGTCTGTTAGTGCGAGAGGGACATGTCGGGGATCTGTCGAAGACCGCCGTAACCATACTAAAGCGGTGACGATCCGTCTTCGATCTGCTTGGTGTCAAGATTACCGAGCGAGTTCTTTGTGTGTGAGTGTACGGAGCGGTGTCAGCGTATATAGTGACATATGAGTACGTAGGTTACAGGTGCAGAGATCTACTAGCAGCACTGGAGCTCTAGAGTCTCTGCCTCTCGAAGGTAGTTAGCGGGATGGCGAGACGCACTGTGGGTGTCTGCTCGCCGCTATCACCGATGCACGATGTGACGATCTGCCGGAGATCAGGGCTTGGTGAGCTGGTGGTATGCAGCACGTGGTGAGAGGAACTCTCTTTAGTATATCGCTTTCACCAAGTGTTCCGGACTAGGATAATGAGCGCAGTAGATGTATCGACCGCACGGTGCGCTGAGTCCGGCAGCGCGTCAGCTGCATCTAGATAGTGCGGATCAACAGAGCCATCTTATTTGTGAGGTTTACTGACTCAATTCGTGGCAAGCTCAGTGATTAGTCGTTAGTACCGTCACTGCGGTGTACTAGTAGTGAGGGATGGATGACATCAGCAGAGGATGATCGATACGCAGCCGTCGGAGCGTGGTAGCAGGGCGTTATCTAATGCTGCATCCCCTGTCATGATGAGGCTACCATGTGGGATATTGGCGAGGGTGAGACCAATAGGATGGTATTGGTAACAGAGATTAGTATAGCTGTGATGTATAGTGAGATGTTATTGTGGTCATCACGTGGATAAAGCTAGAGTAGCGGACTGCTTGCGTAAGATGCTGCTATAAGCTCGATGTGTGCTGTAACTGTGAGTCAGACATATGTCGACACTAGTCGAGCACACTGTCCTGACAGGTATATATTACTCTTGCATCTCGAGCATATCTATGCCATGTGAGTGGCTGATTGAGCTGGTTTGAGGAAGGCGCCGCACGGCTTAAGCTTTTACAGTGTTTAAGTAATGATATGGTGAGGAGCCATGAGTTATGAGAGCGATAGTGGGCGCTGGTCAGCTGCGGAGGTGCAATGGTTACGCAGCAGATACGAGTCTAGGCCGCGGACTTTCGGATTGGGCTAGCCATACTAGTATATGGTATAGTGTCAGGTGCTGTGCTGGAGTATGCGTGCGGACGGCAGAGCAGACGCCAAGTGGCAGATGTGTGGTGCTTAGGCGGGAACAGTTACATAACGTGGATAGCCAAGATGTCGGGTAGGAACGGCCCAGATTACTTGGCGTGGCGTGAGTGCAAGAGGCTTGCAGTGTGGTGATATGGTGACTGGAGTGGAAGCTCTGCTATCTGTGCTATGAAGTTCCAGTATAAGGCACTGCGAGGTGTCGAGTGTAAATACTGATCGCAGAGTCGTGTATCAGTGGGAAATGAGATGTCGAGCACTGGTGTTACTGTCAGCGCTGCTGTCGAGTCGTATCATATCGCCGAGTGTGTAGTAGGTTCGATGATACGAGAGACAGGACGGATGGGGTAATTTCTTGCTTCTTTACGTGGCTGTGACGTAACTGATATTTCTGTCATCCCTCGTACGGTATGCCAGAAGCAACCAAGAGATGGCACGAGTGTATATATGTGTATATATATATACGCGTGGAACATTGAGTATCTTGGCTGTCCAGGAGTAGTCTCTCAAGAGAAGACATGTGGAGCCTATAAGGCATGCTGGCTCGTCGTGCTGTGAGTTATCCTAGGGTCAGGTAGCGAGCGTCACTTAGGGTTGTATAGTTGACCACAGGCTTTCATCTGTCACGTGAGCAGTAAGCGGTTGCTAGTAGGTCGAAGAAAACAAGTGAGAACATTGACATAACGTCAAAGAAATAGATCGCTGCACCCTGACAGTAGTTGGCTGACGTTATGTCATGGAGTATACATGAACCACGCTCACGTATAAGACTCGTATAGTCGACGGATGAGTTAGCGGGGCGTATTTGTCCCAGCGCTCATAATACGGCAGAGCTAGAATAAGATTCACATAGCGGTCTGTACGACGCCGCCACGGTGCGCTATGCTCACATCACTAGGCCAGCGTATGGTGACAGAAGTGTCCTAAGCATAGCCATTGCGGTATATACACTAGCAGAAACTCTACGGCGCACTGAATGAAGGCTCTGCCCTGAGAGTTCTCGTGTAGTGTGGTACCACGGTTGCTGGTTCGTTCGAAAGTCGATAGTACTGAGATGATGCAAGAAAGACGCCAGTTGATCCGTGGTACGACGTATAAAGACCCGCGCGCTCGCCTGTTATGAGATCACGAGACCGCTAGACATATCTATACACACGCTACCGCCGCGCTCAGGGACACGCGGCAGGCCATATAAAGTGGCGGGGTGAGAGAATTAATGCATATATCTCAATCTTGTAGTACCTCTCGCGCTATACAGTAAACAGCATTCGATGTACTCGCGGGCTGTGAGTGCGTGCTATCGGCACGCACTGTAGTGCACGCGTTCTCAGGCCAGTGCTGACGTCATTGCTACTTCGATAGGCGACGAGGTAGGTATTCATAGACAGAATAGGTAAAGTGGTTGTATTCGTAAGAGTGTCACTCGCTCGCTCTCTCACGAAGAGAGCGATCTGAGATGGCCTCGTGTCCGTGAGACTGAGTGATTTTGCGCTGTGTTATAGAATGTCTTCCCCTTATCATGAGGTTGCAATAGTTGTGGATCTTGACAGGCTCTGGAGGGAACGTGTTGTTGACTGGTGTGATAGAGACAGAGCTGAGAGATGTAGCTCGTGGAGAGGGCAAGACCTCAGGTCTCGTGGATGTATGGATTCATAACTAATATTGGAAGGTGGTATACGGAGTATGTTGAACAGAATCTAGTCTAAGTGACAGTTATCTCTAGACGCGCAGGTTCAATCCTGGTCAAGGGGCGGCAAGTAAACGCTAGAATAATAATTAACCACAGCTTAATGCCCCTACCCTATGTTAAGCAAGGAAAAATGAGAACCAGGATAACCCCCGTCCGACTAAAATAAGGGTTAGGTTCAAGTTTCCGTGATTGGCTCCTTTTAAAGTCAATATAAATCCCCAAAGACCTACCAAAACTAAAATAAACCAATTGAAATTATTCAATGTCAATGAATGATTTATATGACAACATGGGGGGTCGTGTCATCACCCATTTCCACACCATTTCTTGTCCAGGTCCCTGGGAGAAATATCGATTACTACCAATAGCAGTCTCCGCCAGATCGATACTCTTGAATCATTTACGTACAGGACGTCCGAAAGAGAAATTGATGATCATAGCAGTCCTGGGTCCAGATCGATCTCTGTCACTGGGCCCGTTCTTATCGGTCTGTTCAACCCGCAACGCCGGTCTTGGAAACGCACCTATGTGTCCATAGAAAAAACAACAACAAAAAGTGAGACGAAAGTCAAAGACAATTTCAGTGAGAGCCATTAGAAAATGGTCGAGAAGTATAATAAACTTGCATTGCCTGCTCATTCCCAACCCCCCCCTTTTCCTTGTCTTTCTTCCCCCTTTCCTTTTCCCATAGTTGCCGAGATGGGGGAACCCCCCTTTTCTTTGGGGACCTCTGGCTAGGGCTGGTCTCTAAGTGACAACTCCAACTGTCCTCTCCGGTGTCCAAAACTTTAAGCTGCTCTCCTCGGCTCCAGAAAACGTCAGCTGACTAACTCCTTTCAATTTCCCAGAATCCCAATCTAAATTCATATCAATTTCGTACGAAATCTCATCCTCCGAGATTTTATAACCCCCGCGTGATTTTTGAAAGAGTTCTTTGTCTAGAAGACCACCCTCATGGTGTTTTTATGACCCATCTGACCAACTGGTCACTATTAAGTGCCAAAGGACCAGAACATTGTTGTCTGCTTCTACATTAATTGTTCACTATCAACCCTTTTTATCTAAGCCTAAAATTCTTTTTCTTATTTTTAAGAATTACTTGACCTTAGCCTGACCCTACCTCTAAATACAATATAATGTAATGCACACACATTATCTACACTAGTTACTATTTACTAAATGGTCTTGCTACTATACATATTAAATCTACACCACAGACAATATCACACACATATATGTGGTTTGACTTCTACTTATGTATTAATATCTACCTAGAATTATATATACGACCCTACCCCGCATACGCAGATGCATAGTATAACTATAAGATATCTTTTATATTATTTATCCTTTTATAATCCATTTCTTATTAATTTGTTAATCATATATTATCATATAAGTAATACAATAATTATAAAATTATTAAGTACAAATTATTTAAGTTATATAAAGTGTAATTTTTAAGAGCGCTTTTGTTTTATTATGTTATAAAGTGGACTTTAGTGTAGGCAGGATCTATAATATATGGCTCATTAGAAGTGACGTGATGCCATAGCTACTCCGCTCAAGTCATCAAGGCGGATGAGCAGAGTGCTAGGAGAGAGATCGGTACGCTTTGAAATACGGGGTCTGTTGGAGCATGTGAGCAAATTGCAAGACTAGATAAACTCAGCATCGACGTCCGATGGAGCGAGTCGGGTTCATAAGATAATGAGAGAGAGAGAGGATCAATGCACTAGGCCGCTCTCTCGCGCTCGCGTTGAAGCTGTGTGATGACTGTGATAGCCAGATCAATTGATATGCTAGCTCGTGAGCTCTGAGCGTGACGCGGCGGAGTGTGCTGTATGTTCTAGCCTGATGGAACGATATAATAATGGAGCTAGGCGTCGGTCCTGTTCACTGAGCACTTGGCGGATGATACAAGATATACGGGCTGTAAGTTCATCGGGTATGCCCCGCGGAGACTATAAATAAACAAAGCAAGAGGCAAATATACGGCACGCAGGAGTTAAATGGAAACAGTTCCGGATAACTTTATATATGTATATTAGAATAAAACAATCTATATATAAATATATATGCCTGCATCCTACTGTATCTTAGGAACTCTCGCACAAATAAGCGATCGTACTATGTCTAAACACTTATGACGTTCTTCAATTGGAGGTGTCACCGCACTTAAAGTCCGTTATATTCGCGGACTTGCCTAGATCTGGGTTTACGTTGCCTATGGTGACGACGCGCTCGCTAAGCAGCGAGTCTGTAGTCGAGTACTAGATGGGTGTATATCAGTATTGATGATCGAGCTAGGCTTAGAGACAGGTGCGATGGTCACTTGCTAGTGGAGTTAAATCGACGAGTCTCTCGAAAACAGCGACTGGGTAAGACTCGGATTGCATAGATATGTATCATATATACTCATAATACTCTAGGACACGATTACATAGGATAACAGGCTAGTCCGCTAGATCTCTGAACTGTAGCGAACGGACTGCGCGTGAACATGATAGTTGTTTAAGTGTTATTTGGAGAGACAGGTGTTGGGTGGGGTTAAAATTCAATTGTCAGAGGGTCAGATGTGTATTTGTGACATGAACTAATGTTAGTGGAGACGCTTCTACAGACATATGATGATCCTTGATGCATGACAAATGCTCCAGTTACAATCCCAGTGGTGCCGTAGTTCAGTATGTTGGATACATTGAGTAGATGATTAGAACGAGCTCTAATACATATGAGACGTACGTAACGAGTATAGTATATAGATGAGAATATATTACTTAGCAGTGTCCCTCACGTGTGTCGGCGAGTGCGGCTCATGATACTCTTTCTGAATACAAGATCATATTTGGGAGTAACTTGTGTGCGTATTCGGTATGTGTGTATAACCCATTCTGGGCGCGCGGTAATAGCGATAGTGAATGAGATGTACTACGTACTTAAGAGGCGCGCACGCACGCATCTATTAGATGTGTTATGTCGGTATACATCTCTGTACTTGTGACACGAGCGGATGAAGATTTGATGTACGTTGTCGCGTCATGTTGAAGCCTTCTATTCTGCGTGTCACGAAGCACTCATAATAGGATAGGACGGTAGAAGATGTAGATATCTACTAATATCTCTTAGTGGTCACGACGCCGGAGCACATCTGCGTCTGAGTACTTAAGGTATGGTACATTGCGAGTACTCCGTCGTATGGTAGGATGTTGGCAGCTCGATGATGATCGTGAGGCACGGGCCTTACCATGGAGCTTGGATCTGCTTCATCGTTAAGTCTGCGGTCGCAGTGGTAAGTTCCTCGGTAAAAATAATGACGAGAAGTAAAAAAAAGAAACAATGAGTGACTTAGCAGTGTGGGTGTCTTATGTGCCTAGACGTTTCGATGATAGAGCGGTGCTGAATATGCATTAGTCAGTCACGCTCATTGTGTTGGGAAGAGCATATGGGTTAGAGGGGAGTGACGGGTTGGATAGAGTTGTGAGTAGGCTCATCGCGTCGCTTGAATGATGTTGCTGTTAGACGCATAATATAGTGACGGGACTCAAGCTGGGACCACTCCACGAAGTAGCTATCAGCTCACTTATAGACGCTATTAGATGATCGAGATTCCACTATAACTTACTGTCAGGCCGGAAGGATTGCGCGGAAACACGTGCAAGACCCGTATAACCGCATAGGTCGGCTGGGTGTAGGGACGTACGGAAGAGGTAGAGTATAAGTGTGAGAGGAAGAACAGTGAGAGAGAGATAACGGAGGTGAGCGACGCATCAGTGTGCAGGCGGTACTTGACGTACGGTAGTGAGAGGGAGCGCGCGTAGGTAGGCATGAGAGGAGAGGAGAGTCGGGAGCGCCGATCCCTGCACGGCGAGCTGAACTCACTAACAGATGGACGATACAGGCATGCTTGGACAGACTACAAGATGAAGAGCAGTATATGTGTGTGCGACATACTCGACCGGGAACAAGGAGAGACTCGCAGAGATGCGATGTAAGACGAGAATAGAGACGCACTCAGTCGGGACTCAGCACAAAGGATCGAGAGTCATTCACAACGTGAGTTTCATCGCGGTTCGCAGTTTCCAGTGCGGTGACACAGGCTCCTGCGTACCGAGAGGAGTGTTGCTGCCAGTGCCATGGCAGTATCGAGCGAGACCCGACGACAATTTGTGTCCAGGCGTAGTATGTTTGTTCTGCCGTGTGAGTGCTATGCTGGAAGAGGAACTCGCCACCTCACGCAGTACGGCAGAGTGTCCAGATATAGATTCCAAGTGAGGTGACGAGAGACGCACGTCGAGGAACGCTAGGCCGCAATCTCCGGAAGTACTCTCTAACTGTGTGTAGTCATGATCCTTCAACAATGGAAACGATCGAGGATGGTCCCCCCCCCATCACGCGAAGGTCAAGTGTGGGCCGAGATGAGATGTACACGGATAATTGATAGCATTGGATTGGGTGAGTGGACTTCATCTAGTATATTAGCTAATTACTTAGAGCTGTATTTCATTTCATTGCGACTTAATAAGTTTATTAGTCTTAACGCGTTCATTGATTAATGCAATGGTGTGTGTCCGCGGGACTATGCCTTGTTATAGAGCCGAAATGAAGAGGTTCTAGGCAGAGCGTGGGATCGCCTGTTGGCTTGAGATCTAGCACTACCGATCACTATTCGGTCCGACGACCTCGCTGGCGTGAATGTTTGATACCTCAGATAGTTAGCGTTGCGTTGTCTCGCCGCGGGTGACTGTCGTCACTGTGATGTCTGTTCGGAGTTGTAAGGCAACGAAGTAGCGTGGCACTGCGCGTGGGTGCGTCAGCTGCGCAGTGGAGACTGTGCTAGTCAGCACATTTACCACTCAGGTAGGTCCACGACGAGGACGAGCATAAGAGTCTACTGTAGATCTGTTAGTTGTCGATGTTCGTATGTGATAAGTTCAGATCGAGTATGTAGGGAGTGAGCTCGTTGATGAGACTGTCTAGACGTGCCTCGCTACAATCGTAGCGCGAGATTAGCAGTGTCTTCACGCGAGCGCACTCGAGTATATTGTGTTCTAATGAAGTCTGATGCGCTGTGAGAGAGATACTGCGGAGTGTGACGATAGCCATATCTGTGTCGATGTCAGTGGAACTCGAGCGCATAGGCTGGCAGCTTGGTGTTCTGATGTCTCACGCGATTTTAAGTAGGACACATACTGTGAATGTCAGGCTTATGCGGCAGTCGCTCGCTGAGCCTACGTTCAGGATCTTCGTAGTCGGGTCGTTGGATGTACTCCTCCGTTTCCCAGTTACTCTAGTCTTTTTTCTAAGCTTTTGGGGGCCATTCCAAGTGCTCCAACTAGTATTGGTATCACTTTCGCCTTTACATTCCAGTTTTTTCAATTCAAATGCATCACCATATTCTTCATGGGACTATTTCTTTTAAAATGTATGCAAAGTACATACAGTCACATATATATAAAGTTAAGTAAGGACAGTGCGGTGGTGTACAGGTATTGTATACCCTTTCTTTACTTACTTCTATTCTTCTAGTCATCTCTTCTATCGTCTCTTCTAGCGTCTGGACTTCGTCTTGGGGACTTCGTGTCTGGTCTTCCATTGGGGATTTCTCTTTATCAGAAGCCCTGTGTCATTGGTAGCTTTTAGATAATAACACAAGACTTCGATTTAACTTAGATCATATTTTATTCTGAAATCCCCACCAGACCACCTGCGCAGATCGAGTCGGCCGTGTGCATAACACGACTTACCACCGTCGTGGTGTTGGCCGATCTAACTAAAAACCTATTTCTAATCTAAACCTGAAGAGGGTCTTCTCCACCGATTCTCACGGTATCCACCGGAAGGAGGATTAGGACTGAGGTCAATCCTTGTCATTCAATCCTTCAAGGCCGTGGGCTGCAACTTATAACAGCCATTTTGATTTCTACACTACTGTATATAAATATTTGGAATCTAATAATTATGTAACACAGGTTAGAGTTGTAGGAAAATGTTGTTTTAATAGTAGTGTAGTCCTTTGTAGAAAGTGGTTAGGAATATTTTTAATGTATTATTATGGATATATATTGTTGTTTGTCAAATTTACCTTTTTAGAGGAGCAAAGTAATTATTATCTAACTGTGGCATCTATTGTGGGACAAAGATAGTAATCTATACATCTATCTATATCTTATTATAATGGAGATTGTGGGTTTGTCTGTCTGTAACCGAAACTCTGTTACTACTCAAGTCACAATTCCCTTAGTTATTTACATCACATTCTCCATGATTTTATTTTTATTTAAACCTCAATTATTAATAAAATTGTATTACATCATTAAGACTCTTGACCATATCTACATACTAATAGCATGCAATTGTATTTATATATACAACAAAATAGCGATTTACAGTGTGAATGGGAAGGCTAATTTGCATATTGATATTAAAAAATTGATTTTTAATAAATATATGCTTATTATTATTGATTTCTAATTGTTTGGTTTTATCTTATTCAATATGAGCAAAAATCTCTTCAATAAATCTTAAATGAAATCCCTTAACAAGAAGAAATAACTGTAATATTATTCTTTACTTCCTATTTTAACTAAACAGTTTAATTAGGAAAATTTACCGATGAAAGACGGGAGTAACAAAAAATGATGGAAGAGTTAGTTTCAAAGTTGTTCTATTTTTCAATCATACCCCCTCTGTTCCAAATCTTTTTATCTGCATTCTTATTCAGTTTAATTAGCCTTTCTAATTTAACATGATATTTCATTATATTAAAACTTAAATACTTGCACCCGGAGGGTGCATATATTTGCTAGTATATATATATATATATATATATATATATATATATATATATATATATGGCAGTAAGATATTTTTAAAGAGTTTGTTTTTTACTTATGATCTTCAGGTATTGACGTTCAATTCTTCTTGTATATATAAAGGGCAGTTGTGTGAATCTGTATGTCCGGAGGAAACTTAGAAAATAAAACAATTAATGACAAAGTAAATATATATACACATTAAATATCACCAGGGCTTGGTTTTTGACCAACAATAATAGAGATTTGATTTATATTCGTGAAAATAATTAAAAAATAAAATTTAAATGATAACAGCATGGAATTTTTATTTTCATTTGATATTTTAGATAGTAGACATTAACATTTCTTTTCAGAGTAGCTGGATCAATGCAAGATCTTTTTTTTTTACATAGGGATTTAAATGGGGCATCCCACGAGGATTCAACTCATGATTCAGTAATAATGGATCTGTGGGACTAACTTAAAAAAAAACCCTCTACCCAGGCGACGCCGGGTAGCCGCTGCTAGTAATAAATATAATACTATCTCTGTCCGATATTAGTTGGTACAATTAGTGTATGATATTTATAATCAAATGTACCATCTGTTATGGCACAGAGGTAGTAATAATAACTATAATACTATCTCTGTCCCATAATAATTAGTACATTTAGTATATGGAATTTTGTTCATTGAAAAGTGCCTCTATTTTTGTCATATCTTGCAAGATGCAAAGTACTGCACAGTGTAAAAGAGAAGTGCATTTTTTCTTGAAATCTTTGTCTGAAATTATACACTTTAATTATACAATTTACTTCACGATTTTTTTATCATATATATATATATATATATATATATATATATATATATATATAAAGATAAATCTAATGAGTTAGACGAACCTACTAAAAGTTTCGCTTAATGCTCTTCAGGGCTAAGATCTGACTCTCAGGAGTATATATATATAATATATATATATATATATATATATATATATATATGAATTATATATGTCATTTTATATATATATAACCATATTTAAGAAATTACTGGCTAATTACAATTTACAAATGTGATCATTAAAAAACATTCAATTAGATTTAAGCAGATTATTTTTTTATTTGGGCCATTTTCAAATTATTTTTAATTGTGTAAATATTTTAAGAAAAAAAAATCTGTATTACTCATAGAGAAAAATATTCTAATACAGACATGAGCAAAAAAAAAAACAAAAAAAAAGAAGTATTATTTGGATTTTTCGGACTATTGTCTTCGGGTTAGCTCAGTCGGTAGAGCGTTCGGCTAGAAAGCACAAGGTTCCTAGTTCGATACCGGTCCTCGCCAACTCAGCGTATGAGTAGCACAGGGGTCTGTGCGGAAAAGTAATGAGCTGATGGTAGGTGTGGCGCTCCACCTCAGACGCTAAAATAATCTCCGTGGTCTTGCGCAAGTGAAAAGGGGATAGACTCCCTCGCTGATTGGCTGATACCGACTTTATGCCACCCCGACGACTTTACTTACTTACTTATTGTTATATACACAACGTTTCAGCCGAGTTTTACATAATTCATAGGTAGCTTATTGTTATATAGTAAGGTCACGTGAGTATTAGGAGGAGAATCCGTCGTCTAAGTACTTCAAGTGAGTTCTGCACAGAGTAATATGTGTGTTCTTAAATAGTGGCTAGAACCATCACCACTGTTGAGGTACGGGGAAGATGGGTCATTCCATTATATCACTTATGAATTATGTAAGTACTGTAGCTAGATAAATTTTGAATCCGAGTTCGTTACATTCAAAATAACGGGGGTTGAGTGGAAAATTACCTTAACCGTTATGATTATGATTGATTTGTGGTGACATCCGCTTGACCCCTTGAAAAACGCCTCAATAGAAGCTTTAAACATAAGTTTTAGTTTTAGTTAGTTGCGACCAGTTACTCGATGAGAGAAGACGTTCTTTCAATATGTCGCTTCTCAATCCGCGCGGTTTTTGGGTCTGGAGTTGTTTCAATAAACACTAAAAGAAAAACAAAATCATCCCCTCATCATCGTCATATAATGTCTCTCTCTGTCTCTCTGTCTCTCTCTGTCTCTGTCTCTGTCTCTCTCTCAATAGGATTTGACACAAGGTCACAAGTATGGGGCATCCTGCGTGGATCGAACTTACTTTTCAGTAGTAACGGATCTTCATAACTAGCTTTCAAACTATTACACCATGATGAACAAGACTGACTAAAAATTATAATTATCTACATCTACCTACCTAAGAGAGTAAGACGTGCATCACTGGGAAAAAGAAACATGATATTCATAAACGTAGATATATGTATACTTAGAAAGAAAGAGAGTAGGAGAAAAATAGAGAGAGGGGATGAGTGTGCAGAAGCCATAAGGGTAATCTATTTCAATTGAACATAATGAAAAGATGAAAAGGAAAGAAAAAAGGGAGGAGATATATATATATATATATATATATATATATATATAGAGAGAGAGAGAGAGAGAGAGAGTTAAATCAATTATCATACTATTTTATATATTGAACTATTTCTCAATAGCTATTTAAGTAAACATATGAAACGCTGTAATAATTAAATGGTAATCTGAACATTAGCTACATAAATGTAACCTCCCTTGTTTCTTTCACTTTGAGGAAGCTTTGTGTTTTGGTCAGCCATTTTCATTGCACTGTAAATCTTCACTGAAAATAATACGTCAAACTGTGTTCGTTAGACTTGGTTATGCAATCGGTCTATAAGAAGGAAAAACTATGTATTAAAATCAGCAGTACTCCGTTAAAATGACCTTGTGTCTCCGCCTGCTCGTGGTGGAAGGGTTGCGTAAATACATATATATTTACCAATCCCTCCCTTTACAGTGAACTTACTGATAGTACGCGGAGGACAGGAGCTCCCCCCCCCAAAAAAAAGAAAAGCTGTTCAACGACCATATTAAGACAACGCTGAAGAAATGTAACATCACACCTTCAAGCGTGGAAGATCTAACATCCAACAGACAGGGTTGGCAAGACGCCTGCCGCACAGAAGCTAAGCAGCTCAATAATGAGATAAACAGGACTTCAGAGCGGCGACGTCTTCGTCGTCATGAACAACCAAATGTAGATGGGAATTTCCCCTGAAATGTGTGTGATCGCATCTGCAAGTCCAGAATTGAAGTAATGAGCCACCATAGGGTCCACAAATAAAGACATGGAGTGACGTCAACCAAATGTAGATGGGAATTTCCCCTGCAATGTGTGTGACTGCATCTGCAAGTCCAGAATTGGACTAATGAGCCACCATAGGGTCCACAACTTTTGAAGACATCGAGTGACGTCATCGTCGTCTGCGATGGACTTCCAAAGAGAAGAGACCAATCCATCTGTACGAGTAACTGATAGGTGACCTATAACATCCTATATATATATTATATTATACTAGCAAATATATGCACCCTCCGGGTGCAAGTATTTAAGCTTTAATGTAATAAAATATTATATTAAATTAGAAAGGCTAATAAAACTAAATAAGAATACAGAAAAAAAAAGATTTGAAACAGAGGGAGTATAATAAAAGATTTGAAACAGAGGGAGTATAATAAAAAATGGAACAACTGAAACTTACTCTTCCATCACTCTCGTCTTTCATTGTTATTTTTACTAATTTAAGTATTTAGTTATAAGAGGAAGTAAAGAATAAAATGACAGTTATTTTATCTTGTTAATGGATTTCATTTAAGATTTATTGAAGAGATTTTTGCTTATATTCATTAAAATAAAACCAAACAGTTAGAAATCAATAATACTAAGCACATATTTATTAAATTCGATTTTTTAATATTAATATGCAAATTAGCCTTCCTATTCACACTGTAAACCGCTATTTTGTTGTATATATAAATATAATTGCATGTTGTCAGCATGTAGACATAGTTAACAGTATTAATAATGTAAGACAATTTTATTAATAATTGAGGTTTAGATAAAAATAAAATCATGGAGAATGTGATGTCAATAACTAAGAGAATTGTGACTTGAGTAGGAATATAGTTTCGGTTACAGACAGAAAAACACACAATCTCCATTATAATAAGATTATATTTATAGAACACCTAAAATTTAAAACCTTTTTCAAATCCAGGAGGGTGAAATGAATTTATATCATTGAAAGGTTTTCATTTATTCATGTTTACACACACACACATTTAAGTTCTCAAATTTTTTTGGTCGAATTCTATCATGGAAATATTTAATATTAATTTATATATATATATATATATATATATATATATATATATATGTGTGTGTTTTGTGTGTGTGTGTGTGTGTGTGTATGTGTGTGTGTGTGTGTGTGTTTGTGTGTGTTACCTTAAGATAAATGCTATTCATTTGAAAACGTCAGTTTAAAATCTATAACGACAGTGCCAACAACAGTAAATGAAGTAGGGCTCTACAATATCAACAAGCCAATATAACAGTAAAGTAGTAAAATCAGTGGAGGGAGTCTATCCCCTTTTCTACCATCAGTGCATCCAAGGTGTGCTACTTATGCACCGAGTTGGTGAGGGTTGGTATTAAACCCGTACTCTTATGGTTTGTACGTAGATAAAAAAAAAATTAAAAAACCTATAAAATCACCCTACTCGGAACGTTAATTTTCACCTAAAAATTTAGCTACATGTTTCTAACATGTATTTACCCATGTATTTTATCTAACATGTATTTTTTCAACACAAGTAACATATGCATCTAGAATATTTAACTGACCTACAATTATTGAGAACAATTTACCAATAATTAGCTAATTAGCAACTATATCTATTACTAATAATCAATCATTTTTTATCGATCAGAAAGCAAATAAAATGTACCCGTATAAATCAATCAGAAATAAATTAATTCCAACATTTACAATAACACTTATAAAAATATCTTAGAAAAAAATGGATAAAAAGATTCAAAGAAACAAACAATTTGATAATATTGGAAAATTTTAGTTCACGATTTTTTATCATATATATATATATATATATATATAATATATATAATATATATATATAAACTGCAAATAATAGAAGCTTTATACATAAAACAATACAAACCATCCTTAAACAAAATTAATTTCCAATACAGTACATACATTCTAAAATGCCTATAACACCTTTCTCACCAATTCTTCTCTTCCTTCCAGCCTCCACATTAATATAATCTAAAAAAAAACAAACTGGAATACATCACCCCTGATGATGGCACTTCGAAGTGCCGAAAGTACTCGGGAACTGAACTTTGGTGGACTTATCCACCAATTCCACCCAAACATTAAAAAGTTGGCCAGAAAATTAGAAAAGATTTTTTTAAATTTAAAAAAATTAAATTGTTAAACGGGAGATGTGCCTTTTGTTTAATTCTACATGTATAAATGAAAGAATGCTGCCCAAATACACACACACACACACACACACATATATATATATATATATATATATATATATATATATATATATAAATTATATATATATGTAATTTTATTTATATATACTAGCAAAAAATGCCTTCCTGGCGGTGTAAAAATACATTTCTGAAAGATATTGCCTGAGTGGAGTGGGAAAATTAAATAAATGAAATAAAACGTTTAATATTTTTTAAAAATTAATTAATTAATTAAAAGTCATTATATTCGCTTCACTCCACTAATATATTTATTTATTTTACGACAGTAGGGACTCCCAAAAGGATTTTAAAAATAATTCTTATTTAATTATTCAGACTCTTATCTTTAGCGAAAAATCTAAAAATCTCACGAGTAAAATATACTTCGTTTAGATTTCATAAAATTAGAATAAGGGAGTCGACCTAATAAAAAAATATTTTTCCTGATATATTTTAGGAAAAAACTATTTCAAACATAAATTCACCTAAAGGTAAATAAATATCGAACATTTCATGAAAATGTAACAATTAATTCATTTTTTATAGAATTTTAATATTTTTATGTAGTAATGATACTAACTATAAATTAAATACTCATTGGTTAACTTACTTAATTCCTGAAATGACTTTGACGTAGCAGTGACGTAGTTTCGGTTACAGACAAATAGAGACTGAATCGCCATTATATATATATATATATATATATATATATATATATATATATATATATAAAATGGCGATTCAGTCTCTATTTGTCTGTAACCGAAACTACGTCACTTTGGGAAATTCTCAGTAAGAGTCATGTTCTTGTGATTACCTGAAGATGCCGTATTAATACGGTTGAAATAAATTATTGTAATGAAGCAAGTTTAGAGTTTTTCTTCATTTACTAAATTTCTTGCTCTGTCCTTTTTACTCACTGGTATTAGGCATTGAGATCTCCTTATGGTCTACCTGCATCAGCTTGGTTAAATCACACATGGAAAGACCCTAACTACGAAAAAAAAAAACTATATATATATATATATATATATATATATATATAGATCGTGCCGTAGAATATATATATATATATATATATATATATATATATATATATATATGAAAGGTAAAGTGGATATGAATCCGACAATATGTGTAGAAAGTTTTGTAGGAAAAACAACAAGATGTTTAAAGTTTTTGCTGACAGAAATCTGTTTCGACCGTATGCGGTCTTTATCAAAGCAACATTGTAAACGGAAAAACGAAATAAATATATCATTAATCACGAGGCACAGAACGCTCTCGATCAGTACCGGAATTTTCAAATAATTTTTAAAAATGCGTATTTTATGTTAAAAATAAAATAAATTTTATTTTTTAAAAATTATAAGCATTTCTATAATTAAAAAACTCCAAAGAGTCTGCAGTAAAGGTGTATATAAATATAAAAACTTCAGGAAAATGTTCCGGTTACAAAAATATATATATATATATATATATCCAAAAAAGGTAAAGAGTATTGGATTCTAATTCATACGTAAATCTTATGGTGTGTTCAATTTTATGTAAGCTTTCAGTAATCTTTTCTATGTCAAGTTCCTATGGGTAGATGAGTAAAATATCGTCAATATAACGAAAATAATTAGAATTCTTTGGAATTATATATCTAAAAGGATTCTAGATACAAGGATTTCGCGCTGTTTAGTCTTTCGAAAATAATATATATATATATATATATATATATATATATATATATATATATATATGAATATATACATATATATATATATATATATAATTTTTCCTCTAACTAACGAAAACTCTGATAAAGGACTATCGAAACAGATCGAAACACTGCAGTGGGGGCGAAATAAACATTATTCGTTTATAAACTTCGTGTTTTTTCAATTTTTCCCAATATTACATACTGTCAGATTCCCCTCCCCCCCACACACACATATAAAGAGATATAGATAGAAAGAAAGAGATGGTGGATGAAGGAAGTAGAGTGTGAGTAAGAGGAGGAGATACATGAGGTCGTTGTGTTGTTTTTGATTGTACCCAAGATTCTTTCGAAAATAATATATATATATATATATATATATATATATATATATATATATATGAGAAGTAAATACACAAGCGATGTGTTTATGATATGGCTTTTTTAGCCGACAATTTTTGGGAGAATATGTGCTTAATTGAAGTCGTACCTAATTTTGAAAGTTAATTAATTAATAATTAATTAATTAGGCGGGCATGCCTATTTAAATGTAAGGCTAAACGTACATACAGAGATTGATTTTTCTCGATTTGTTTAGCCTTACATTTAA
>CM042172.1:8856799-8884299 GCA_023376005.1 Doryteuthis pealeii | reverse complement strand
TTAAATACATACATCTGTGTATATACTTTACGATCACCAGAGAGATCAAATCTGTAAACAGATGATCATTGCGTCATGCTGGCGGTGAAAGTTTATTAAAGTCACTCCTAAAGAGCTCTGCCGGTTACGGGAGTCATCCACAGACACGTGTTTCGACGTTTACGTCTCATCAGAGCAGCTCGATGTTTTTAACAGCTACCTCTAGCATGGAGCGAAACCCGACAGCATTTTCGTCTGCCAAGGTACTTACCCTTACGGCTGTTGGTGACTGTCAGTCAGGGACGAACAATTAATTGGTACATACTTCATGATGTATGCTTTTACAATCACCTGAGAATTCAAGTCTGTAAACAACAGGCGAGTAAATGCTTTACGCTAAACGGTCAAAGTTCACCTAATGTCTCCCCTACCAGGAAAATTACGATAAAGTCGCGCTGAAATCACCGATTCTCCCTAGATCACAGAAGTTAAGCAGCGATGAACCTGTTTATCTATCTATCTAACTATCTATGAATTTCATCACACATAGGTTTGGTTTGGTTTGTTTTACGGCATATCAACCTCGGTGGGTCATTTAATGCCGACAAAGTTGTGAAATAAATTCATTTTTAATGCATAATACAATTTTGTTTATAAACTCATGTTTTTCTATTTAACCCATAGATGGGAACCTAACAGGTACTACCACTCCAGGTCAGAGTGACCAGGGAAAAATGGTGATGAAGGGGTGCTCCACATTCCACAAACCTCCAAAACTGGAACCTCACCATCATATAGAGTTTAACGTCATTCCCAGGACATGTAGACCCTCAGTCACCACCTTCTAGCACCCATATGATAAAAAGGGGCTGGGGCTTTCCATAAGGGCAATAGGGTTGGGGCAATCATATAGGTGCTAGGGCTTGATGTGACCAGCCGATCATCACACGTAGATCGCATCATAACAAGATTGGCGCTTGCATTAGATAAATGTCAAATTAGTCTATAAAAGGAGCTGGTGATGTTCGATGTATGAATTAAGTGTTATTTTATGATGATGATGATGATGATGATGATGATGAATGAATTTAGTATATTCATGTATGAAAAAAATGTTTAAGTGGTTTAGTCCTTACTAAACCATTTGACTGGCATTCAAAGGTTTTCAGTGTATTTAACCAATAGGCAGCATGTGGTGTTCAATGTTTAAGTAGAGTACAGCTGATTTGAATTTAGAGTTTTCTTCTCCTAGACTGGTTACTACACCAAGGTCAAAGAGTTCAGTCTCCCCTACTATTTATCAATAGATAGAGGGGAATAGTTGAATTCATACCGTTCCCAAAGGAATTTTGTGCTATGTGGAATGTAAATAGCCTCATCCAGAATTTGAACTTGCGCCACACCTACCATTAGTTGCACGCTTTACTGCACAGATCCAAGCCATGCTACTCATGTGCTGAGTTCACGAAGGCCGGTTAAAGATACAATCTCACAACGGGCAGAAAAATTGATATACGCGGATGAGTAAAAAAAAAAAAATTCTACGCTCTTAACATATCTGAATTATTGTCACAATGTGTTCTGCGCATACGTGCTTATAGTTGACACTGATGTTGTCACGTGATCGAAGCTTGAGCCTGATTATGCCATTTTGCTTGCTGTCTTTCAAGTGTAAACATGGCCGCTCCACTAGTATGCAGTATGCACCAAGTAACTGACCCGATATTTCTGGTTGGAAGAAACTAAAATTCATCGGAGGCTTTTAGAACAATACTAGGATATTGCACTACCGCGTAGAAGTGTGTAATTATCGTTATGATGTAAATTTTTGGCAGGGTTATGATCACACACACACACACACACACGCAGACAAAGATAAAAAAATTAATCTATTTATTACAATGCATTCCTATTATAAAATCATTTCCAATGTATTTCTATAGTAAAAATATGTACAATGCATTCTTCTTGCTAAATCATTTCCAATTTATTCCTATTGTAAAATATTTACTATTGTAAAATTTCCTATAGTAAAAATTTCTGATGCATCTTTATAGTAATATCATTTACAGCGCATTCTTATAGTAAAACCATTCCAATGTATTTTATAGTAAACTCATTTCCAATGTATTCCCATAGTTCATGCAGGTCCACTCCGACCCGGAGCGGTAGAACCTGTTAGGGTCCCATCTATGGGTTAAGTAGATAAAAAAAAAATGAGTTTAAATAATTTTTAACAAAATGACGGTTAAATCGAACTTAACGGACCTAAATTTCACCATTGTATGTCACCCCGTCGAAAGAAAAAAATACCAAAAATCAGGGAATTAACCGAATTTAATGAAATTTTCAGTGTTGATATATTAATGAATAACAGATATAATGCACGGGTAATTTTATTTAAAAACTTTTACATTTTTTCAGGTCAGTTAACTTCGAATCACGTAGCTTTAGGCGTAACACATATTCTCAAAGATACGTGGTTCGAAGTTAACTGACCTGAAAAAATGTAAAAGTTTTTGAATAAAATATATTTTATTTATGAATATATCAACACTGAAAATTTCATTAAATTCGGTTAATTTCCTGATTTTTGGTATTTTTTTTTCTTTTAGCGGGGTGACATACGATGGTGGAATTTAGGTACGTTAAATTTGATTTAACCAAAATGAGTTTAAAATTGTATATTCAACGAGAACAAATAAAAACAAAACGTTTAGGCATAGAATAAACCAATGTTTGACATTCCGTCAAATACCAACCAACCAACCAACCAACCAACCAACCCAGCGTAGATGAATACTTCAACTAGTACATAAAACAGACGAAACGCTGAATATTTAGTAATTACTGTTACATATTTCTGGTTAGATTTTGACTTATTTATCAGCTTCTTCGACTCGGAAGGATTCGTATTTAAATCATTTTGCGCAGCGTCACGGCTAATCTTAATTTCTGTCGGAGCACGTCAGCCGCTAGGTACGACTCATCTTCAATCACACATAATTTTCTATATAAATAACATCAGATTGGAGCACATATGATGGCCATGATATGCAATAGATCCTAACGACATCGTGCGAATATGTGATCGGCCTGCAGCCCACGGGCAACTTTAGATCTGCGTCGATATCTCTCACCCACTGCCTTGTAAATATGGAGGTTGATAAATCAAGAAAAATAAATAAAGAAATGAACTATAAGGAAGGACATTGGTAGAGAAGTATACATATATATATATCTTATTATAATGGAGATTGTGTGTTTTTCTGTCTGTAACCGAAACTAAATCACTACTCAAGTCACAATTCTCTTAGTAATTGATGTCACGTTCACCATGAATTTATCCTTATTTAAACCTCAATTATTAATAAAATTGTTTTACATTATTGATACTGTTAACCATATCTATATACTTAGAACATGCAATTATATTTATATATACAAGAAAATAGCGGTTTACAGTGTGAACGGGAAGGCTAATTTGCATATTGATATTAAGAATGTAATTTTAATAAATATATGCTTAGTATTATTGGTTTCTAACTGTTTGGTTTTATTTTAATGAATATAAGTAAAAATCTCTTTAATTAATCTTAAAAGAAATCCATTAACAAGAAAAAATAATTGTAATTTTATTCTTTACTTCCTCTTTTAACTAAATACTTAAATTAGAAAAAATAACAATGAAAGACGAGAGTGATGGAAGAGTTAGTTTCAGTAGTTCTATTTTTCGATTATATCCCCCTCTGTTTCAAATCTTATTTAGTTTCATTAGCCTTTCAATTTAATATAATATTTTATTATATTAAAACTTAAATACTTGCACCCGGAGGGTGCATATATTTGCTAGTATATATATATATATATATATATATATATATATTATATATATATATATAATCATCATCATCATCATGTCGCGCTTTTAGCTCGGATATCCATGACAATCTCTCTCCATCCGTCCCTATCGCTCATCATTCTCGGGAGGTCCTCTATTCAGCATCCTGCATCCGCACAGAGCTGATCAACGTACGTTTTTGCTGGTCGGCCCACACTGGCTTGTCCATGTGCTGGCTTCCACAGGAGGACGTCGCTTATGAGTTCGTCCTTGCTTCTCCAGCAGTGTCCCGCGTGTCTTGTCCGTATTACTCGGATGGTTTGGGTGATATGTGGTAGGTGGCCGTACAGCTGTTTTCTCGTAGGGTGCTGTTTCCACCTCTTGTTCATGATCACCCGCAGCATTCTTGTGCAGCTCCCATCTATTTATTCTCTAGTCGCTTAGTTAGGGTCCAGGTGGTGCAGCCATACAGCAATACTGACACGACAACGGCCTGGAAGAACTGTCTCTTTAACTTGTCCGTGAGATTGAACCTCCTTATGATAGATAATCTATTTATAGCGGCCCATACCTTTCCTATGCATGCATTAACGTCGTTTTCTGTGGAGGAGATGTTACTGCCTAAGTATCTAAATTGTTCTACAGAGTTTAGAAGTTTGCCATCGATGGTTGAGATGTCGCTTTTGTTTATGAAAGACATGAACTCAGTTTTATCAGAGTTCACGTACAGGCCGACATTTCGTGCTGCCTTTTCTAGGCTGTATAGTAAGGATATATATATATATATATATATATATATATATATATATATATATATATATATATTTATTTTTTTAGTGTATATGTCCATGTGTATATATATGTATGTTTTTAGGAGAATATATGCTTAATTGAAGTCGTACCTAATTTTGAAAGTTAATTAATTGATAATTAATTACTTAGGCGGGCATACCTATTTAAATGTAAGGCTAAACAAATCGAGAAAAATCAATCTTTTGTATGTACATTTCGGCCTATTAGGCCTCATCAGCAGAGCTATAGATAGGAAGACCGCCTTGTGCGTGACTCGAACCCTGACTGTCAAGCTGACAGGCGAGGACCGTAACCCCTACACCAACCGGACCTTCTTAGATTTTTCGTTTTGTTTAGAAGTAGGTTTTCATTCCTCTTATAGTGACTTTGAAATTGTCGGCTAAAAAAGCCATATCAAAAACACATCGCTTGTGTATTTACTCCTCATATATGTATGTGTATGTGTATTTATGTATGTACATTTATGGGTGTATATATAGCTATATCTCTATATGTATATATTTGTGTATATATATATAGGTGTATGTGTTGATCATGTAAGATATGTGTAATTCTTTATTTCTATTTCTATTTTTATTTTTATTATTATTATTTTATTTTTATTTTTATTTTCATTTTTATCAATAGTATATAATTACAGCATTATATTATCTAAATTATTTTAAGGTTTAAATATACATTTTTTAATATATTTTCTTTATTTATATTTTATTATTTTTTATATATTTTTTTGTTTTATTCTTACTATATACTTGTTCAGATTA
The DNA here is from genome assembly GCA_023376005.1 of Doryteuthis pealeii. Classification (NCBI taxonomy): domain Eukaryota; kingdom Metazoa; phylum Mollusca; class Cephalopoda; order Myopsida; family Loliginidae; genus Doryteuthis; species Doryteuthis pealeii. Next base: position 8,878,902 of record CM042172.1, on the reverse strand, counting down.
ATTCATAGTTTAATTTTGTTGACTACCCCCCCCCAGAAACCAGAATTTGAAAAGTATCCTTTTTTCTCATTTGATTTCCTGTCACCATAGTGACAGTCTTACAATGTAAAAAAAAATATTTTTTTTATAATTTTTTTTTTTAATTTTTAATTTTTTTATTTATTTATTTATTTTTTTTTTGAGAAGTAAAATTTTTCAGTTATGCAATTCAAATAACTTGATCTTCCATCTGATGAGACTGGATTTTGGGGAGCTATATTAAATCAACTTAGATTTATAAAGCCCCAATTTTGGTCGAAATAAATTTATTATGGAATTACGGTGTTGAGTTTTTCCTTCCTTTCTAAGATATATATATATATATATATATATATATATATATATATATATATATATATCATCATCATCATCATCATCAACAACAACATGTCGCGCAATTTGCATGGATATCCATGACAATCTCTCGCCAACCCTCCATATCATAAATCAACCCTGGGAGCTCCTCCGCGCAGCAGCCAGCGTCCTCCCATAGTTGGTCAATGTAGGTCCAGGCTGGGCGGCCCACATTAGCGTGCCCATGTGCTGGCTTCCACAATAGTAAGTCGCTTATGAGCTCATCCTTGCTTCTTCAGCAGTGTCCTGAATGCCTAGCCCGTCTTACTCGGTTTGTGAGATGGAGGGCAGGAGGCCATACAGTTGCATCTTTGTGGGGTGCTGCTTCCACGACTTGTTCAAGACTGCTCGCAGCATTCTTGTGCATATATATATATATATATATATATATTATATATATATATATATGTGTGTGTGTGTGTGTGTGTGTGTGTGTGTGTGTGTGTGTGTGTGTGTGTGAAGAAAAATGGATATGAAATCCGAAAGTGTAAAGAAGTATATAGTTTAGAAAAAATAACAAAATTAAGTCAAAGATTGACTTACAGATAGCCGATGCTAAAGCGTTTCAGTTTTAATAAAAAACCATCAACAGGGCTTAACATAATAATATTGAGTCATACGAAAGGAATGGCGAAAAGCTGAGCCGTCTAACATCGCAAATTAAGTTTCACACACTTTTTTGCTTGTTTTTACGCCATTCTTTTCATACGACATCAATCTTTGACTTTTTTTTTTTTTTTTTCTAAACTATATTTTAGCTCGGTAGCGTGGACATGGAGCCAACGCTTGTTACTGATAGTTTCTCGCACATGCGATTGTTCAAAATGTTTTCAGTCGTCAATGAATCAAAAAAGTTGTTGTTTAATGTTTTCATGTTTATGTATTTACCCAACCCCTCCACACACGTTAGTTGGTTAGTTGTTTGCTTGGTTGTATTTTTCGGCATGTCAGCTCTTATTGGGTTATTTTATGCCGAAAACATTATTTTCTTCATACTTGAATGGTATTCAATTAATCTTTTTAAAACTCAATTTTTTAAACAATTTTTAAAATTCATTTTTTTTCTATTTAACCCATTGATGGGGCCCTAACATGTACTTGGGTTTGTACATGGTTTGGGGTGGAACTGGGAGTAATGTCAATGAATGGTTACTACACACTCCCCAGGGCTCCACAACTGGAAGTTCACCATTATATATATGCGCACACGTAAGACACAAGGTCGATTTCTTAAAGCAGAGTTTTAATAGACTTGAATTCAAAATGTCCCTTCTCCTATATTGGTTGCCCTACCAAGGTTAAATAGCACTTTCTGCCCTATTATTTAGCCACAGCTGGAAGATGAATAGTTGGCTGCATACCTTTCCCAAGAGTATTAGCTTTATGGTAAATGCAAACAGGATTTAAACTCAGTTTATTTCTGACAACAATAACCATTACACAGCGAGCGCTTTTTGTCATTGTGTGAGCCACGGACAATCAGAATCACGTGACAAAAGAATATCCGTGTGGAAACCTCCCAAAGGTGAGCGAAGAAGATCAGAGAACGCCAGTTCCGTTTTCCAGGACAATGTGCACGACATCCTGAAGTGGAAATGTCAATGCTGGTTCTGTGGGTTCCACGACATGGAATGGGAGGATGTGGGTGCCGGCATGTCACACATATTGACAACATGAAGCTGGTGAGGGATCTGAAATCAGTACAGGAATTGAAGGCGACAATGCTGGGGATAGAAGTGTACAATAAGGTATATATATATATATATATATATAATATATATATATATATATATATAGTGATTGACACTTATATAAAGAAAAAGGCCATTTCTATAAGTGGTTCGGTTGTGAGCACGCAGATGGCTCAGAGGTCAAGCTTTGCTTTTACGCACCCTGTCACTAATATTGACAAATTGAATTCATCACTACAGGAATTGAAGGCGACAATGCTGGAGATAGAAGTGTACAATAAGGTATATATATATATATATAGTGATTGACACTTCTATACAGGAAAAGACCATTCTAAAAGTGGTTGTGTTGTGAGCACGCAGATGGCTCAGAGGTCCAGCTTTGTTTTTACGCGCCCTGTCACACATATGAGCCCCCGGCTTCCTCTCGTATGCGACTGTACGTAACTGAGAAACCCAGCCTTCGTCACACAAGCCCTGCCATACACATCACATATATGGTCAGGCTTAAATGTAGGAAATGTGTCCAGGACCGCCATTATGTGCCGCCTGCGTATAGCCCGCTTCAGGATGGAGTGCTCGAGCTGCCTTACCTCATACCTCTAACAACTACCATAAACAAGTCTACTCGTGGTGCGTGGGTGTAATGGTTAGAGTCCTGGGAAATGGACTCGTCGACCAGAGTTCAAAGGCTTCTTACATTTCCCATAGCGCAAATACCCTTGGGAAAGGTATGAATCCAACTATTCTCCCTCCAGCTATGGGTAAACAGTAGGACAGGCTGGGCTCTATAACCTTGGTTAGGTAACCAGTCTCGGAGAAGGAAAACTCTGAATTCAATCCTTAAGAAATTGATCTTGTGTCACATCCTGCTCGTGCGGAGGGGTTGCTATATATATATATATATATATATATATATATATATATATATATGTGTGTGTGTGTGTGTGTGTGTGTAATGGAAAAGGTGACTTACCTGTGAATATGTTCACGATGGTTAGATGGTGCAGAATTCAGTGAGATAAGTCAGCGATATAACAAATACAAAGTGCTCAATACGTTAGAGCAAATTATTACAATATAGGTACAAGTGATAACCTACTCGAGTCTCACCATAAGGATCTTCAGGGTTAATTCCACTGAATTAATCGAAATACCGATTAATTGCAGTCGACTACACGTGTAGTCGACTGTTTTTTCCTTCATTTACTGTATCACGCACAAAGCACTGCCCTGTCTATAGCTCTGCTGATGAGGCCTAATAGGCTGAAATGTACATACAGAGATTGACTTTTTCTCGATTTGTTTACGCTTTACATTTAAACCGATATGCACGCCTAATTCATTTAATTATAATTAATTAATTAATAAATTAGGTATGACTTTAATTAAGCACATAATCTCCCAATATAATATATATATATATATATATATATATATATATATATAGTATGTATCGTCACACAAATCAGGATTAACTTATATATATATATATATATATATATATATATATATATATGTGTAATATAAAGATTTTTGAAGGCAATTTACAATGCAATATGTGTTGAAAATTATATTTATTTAACTTTTTTTTTTAATTATATTTATTTAACTTTAAAAAAAGAAAAAAAAAGTTAAATAACTATAATTTTCAACACATATTGCATTGTAAATTGCCTTCAAAAATCTTTATATTACTCATACACACAATGCTTCAAAGATACTATAAAAAAAAACTTTATATATATATATATATATATATATATATATATATATATATATATATATATATATATGTCACTCAAATTAGCCTTTTGTAATATGCTGATACGTCACTTGCAACAGCCTCGTTTTCACTCACGGTTTCTTTTTGGCTTACGTTCAGCATTTCTCTGTGAGAGGTTGGAATCACTTGGAGGAAAAATAATGTATCTTCCTTTGATCATTCTCTGTTTGAGCATTTGTTTCTTAGAGATCTGACACCATTGGATCAACGTTGCTATGGAAAAGTCCGTTGAAATCGTACTAATTAATCAAGTCATAAACCCTACAGCGCGTCCTCTGCTCGGTGTCATAATGCGAGAATTGAGTCGGGCGTGTTGCTAAATAAAACAGTGTAATGAATGCGCATGCGTGTCGACGAAAGCATAATAAGTCCTCACCATATACAGAATCGCTAACCTAGTTTTAATTTATTCCGTTATCTATCTATCTATCTATCTATCTATATATCTATTTTTAGTTAGAGGTTGGGATCATTCTTATATACATTCTTATCTAATTTTGTTAGTTGCGTGTCGGAGAAAGCACAATAAGTCCTTACCATATACACAAATTGCTAACCAAGTTTTAATTTATTCCGTTATCTATCTATCTATCTATCTATCTATCTATCTATCTATCTATTTTTAGTTAGTAAAGTTGGGATCATTCTTATATACATTCTTATCTAATTTCGTTAGTCGCGTGTCGGAGAAAGAACAATAAGTCCTTACCATATACAGAATTGCTAACCTAGTTTTAATTTATTCCGTTATCTATCTATATATCTATCTATCTATCTATCTATCTATCTATCTATTTTTGTTAGATTGGTTGGGATTATTCTTATATACATTCTTATCTAATTTCGTTAGTCGCGTGTCGGAGAAAGAACAATAAGTCCTTACCATATACAGAATCGCTAACCTAGTTTTAATTTATTCCGTTATCTATCTATCTATCTATCTATCTATCTATCTATCTATTTTTAGTTAGAAAGGTTGGGATCATTCTTATATACATTCTTATCTAATTTCGTTAGTCGCGTGTCGGAGAAAGAACAATAAGTCCTTACCATATACAGAATTGCTAACCAAGTTTTAATTTATACCGTTATCTATCTATCTATCTATCTATCTATCTATCTATTTTTAGTTAGTAAAGTTGGGATTATTCTTATATACATTCTTATCTAATTTCGTTAGTCGCGTGTCGGAGAAAGAACAATAAGTCCTTACCATATACAGAATTGCTAACCAAGTTTTAATTATTCCGTTATCTATCTATCTATCTATCTATCTATCTATTTTTAGTTAGAAAGGTTGGGATTATTCTTATATACATTCTTATCTAATTCCGTTAGTCGCGTGTCGGAGAAAGCACAATAAGTCCTCACCATATACAGAATTGCTAACCTAGTTTTAATTCATTCCGTTATCTATCTATCTATCTATCTATCTATCTATTTTTTAGTTAGTAAGTTGGGATCATTCTTATATACATTCTTATCTAATTTCGTTAGTCGCGTGTCGGAGAAAGACAATAAGTCCTTACCATATACAGAATTGCTAACCAAGTTTTAATTTATTCCGTTATCTATCTATCTATCTATCTATCTATCTATTTTTAGTTAGTAAAGTTGGGATTATTCTTATATACATTCTTATCTAATTTCGTTAGTCGCGTGTCGGAGAAAAGAACAAATAACCTCACCATATACAGAATCTAACCTAGTTTTAATTTATTCCGTTATCTATCTATCAATCTATCTATTTTTAGTTATTGGTTATTCTTATATACATTCTTATTTAATTCCGTTAGTCGCGTGTCGGAGAAAGTAAGTCCTCACCATATACAGAATTGCTAACCAGTTTTAATTTATACCGTTATCTATCTATCTATCTATCTAGTTAGTAAGGTTGGGATTATTCTTATATATATATTTACCAACCCTCCGCACGAGCAGGATGTGACACAAGGTCAATTTCTTTAAGCGGAGTTTAACAGGTTTGAATTCAGAGTTTTCCTTCTCCACCGGTTGCCTAAACATGGTTAAAGGGCCCAGTCAGCCCTACTATTTATCCATAGCTGGAGGGAGAGTAGGATTCATACCTTTCCCAAGGGTATTAGCGCTAAGTGAAATGCAATTACCACGTCCAGGATTTGAACTCGGGGCAACGAGTCCATTTCCCATGACTTTAACCATTACACCACGCGCTTATTCTTATATACATTCTTATCTAATTTCCGTTAGTCGCGTGTCGGAGAAAGCACAATAAGTCCTCACCATATACAGAATTGCTAACCAAGTTTTAATTTATTCCGTTATCTATCTATCTATCTATCTATCTATGGATGGGTCCCAAACTGGAAACCCGTCAGTGTTGGCCATGAAGGGTAGGAAACAATGTTTCTACTCCTGCCCTCGTTCGCACACACAAGCTTTCGGCATTTATCCACCTTTTGTTGAATGTGAATGGGTTCGAGCATCCTCGAATCGCACCTAATCTGTACCTTTAGCTAATGCTTAAAATAACAAAAATAATTATAATAATAAACCTAGTTTTAATTTATTTCGTTATCTATCTATCTATCTATCTATTTTTAGTTAGTAAAGTTGGGATTATTCTTATATGTATTCTTATCTAATTTCGTTAGTCGCGTGTCGGAGAAAGCACAATAAGTTTCTCCATATACATATCTGGGCACAACTCGTGATGTACATCCCCAAAATTTGAGCATAACAGCTTCGGTTGTGAGCAAAAATCAAACTATTTTTTTTGTACTAATAATGTTCAATATATGTGAAATGATAATAGAAAATATTTTGTCATAGATGCAGTGCCACATCGGGATATTGATCTTGCTATGAAAAAATCAGAAATCGTCAATAACTTAAAATTGGTTGACTTTAAGAGTTTTTTTTATTTCATTTTTGGATTCCTTAATGTTGATTAATATTACATAATGACTATTTAATTAGGAATATAATGTAAATATCTAAACAAATTGTGACGTCGAGGCTGACATAGTTTCGGTTATAGGCATACAGATACATAATCTCCATTATGATAAGATAACGGAATTATTTGGTCTGGATGATTTGACATGGAATAACCCTTGTTGTAAATTTTAAATGTATTTAGTTGTGAATGGGTTGGTTGATTATTGGGAAAGGCATGAACTCAACTATTCCCTTTCCAGCCATGAGTAAATAGTAGAGAAGACTGGACTCTTTAACCTTAATATGGCAAATAAAAACTTTGAATTCAAACCTGTTAAACGTTGGCTTAAAAACTGACCTTGAGAGACATCCTGCCCATGGGATATAAGGTGTGCTACAATATACCACTTAAATTTATAGACTAAGCGAGGTAACGTGGTTTAAACCTCAGCCAAATCAACAGCCCTAATGCGTGGCTGGTTGAATACTTAATCACTGATACTAAGAGACGTCAAGTTGCAATCATTGTTGAGGACAATTGCAATACTGAGGAGCACAAAGGAACAATCAAAGGATTCTTTACCAAGGATTTCCGCTGAACAAGCAATCTTGTTTGAAGCCTAAAGGATGGCCCATAAAATCGTAACAACCTGGGAGCAATGGCAATGGACGGTTACTCAACTCTCCCCAAAAGCTCCAGAATTAGAACTTCACCATTAGATGCAGTTTAACACCATACCCAGGACACTAAGACCCACAACCCCCGCCTTCTAGCACATATATGATAAAAGGGTTAGCCCAAGCCTAAAAAAGCCATTGGTGACAGGTTTGGGTAAGTGTCTATCTACAATAGGTATGACTCTAAAATGAGTGGCGTGGATTTTATAAGTATACGAGATTTACGACAGAGAGAGAAAAATAACCCTTTATTGTATTAACACAAAGTGAAACGCAAAAAGCTTCAACAACGATTTGAACCTAGCTCGTCGAGTCCATTTCCTATGAGCATACTCGTTACGCCACAAGCGCATCTCTAATTTTTTTAAATGAGTCTATTAAAATTTCATTTTGCTGATTCAAAGTAAAATCACTCTTTGATTCAACCATTTTTTTTTCTTTAATGATTCTTCAACACGTCTTCAAGTGGCAATACAAACCCAAAAAAATCTTAAGATCTTATTTAATTCTAAAATTAACGCTTCCAGCCTCGTTCTGAAAACAGTTTTGAGAATGTAACAATCCTAAAATCGATGCGTCGACAATGAACTACCCGAATATATCATTAAAAAAAGAACACTTTAAATATAAAAATGCCGATAAAGTTAAAAAAAAAAATCAAGATTAAATTATCATTAACTGGATCTTAATAACACTCCTACACTGGTTTAGTTTTACGGCATATCAACCTCAGTGGGTCATTTAATACCGATTAAGTTTTGAAAAAATTCATTCTTAATGGATACTCAATTTTTTTTATAAACACATTTTTTCTATTTAACCCATAGATGGTTGGGTCTTAATAAGATCCAGTTTTTACATTAATTGAAAAAATAGTGTTATTTGGACTATTCAGACTATTGTCCTCATCTTCATTGTTATCTGAACAACATTTCAGCCGATGTGCCCTTCGGCCTTCTTCAGATATTTCTTGTCGGACTCGGAACTTTCCCGGACTCGAGCACCTTCTTTTCGGACTCTGGAACCTTCTTGTCGTAATCGGAACATCCAGAACACATTCTATTGAAATAAAGTCCAATTATGATAGCAATCTGAGTCCTTCTGTTAAATTATAATGAACTAACCAACGGTAGGATCGCTGAGCGCGGTTAACTCTTTGCCTTGCAAAGTTCCCCACTGCTGTACCATTTTTTGTTGTTGTTGTATTTCTACCTGTATGATGGGATATTTCAAAGTTCACTAATCACCCCCGAATTCATTCTATTCAAATAAAGTCCAATTATTATTGTAATTTGTACCCTTCTGCACAATTATAATGAATAGACCAGCCAGCGGTTTGCGGTAGGATCCTAGTGGTGGAAGAGCTGCTGTGAGCGGCTTAACGTAGGCAAAAATTTCCCCCACGGCTGTATCAAATTTTCTTGGTATTTTTCCCTTATATGATGGAATATTACAAAGGAAATTTGGTACAGCCGTGGGGGAAATTTGGTAGGCAAAGAGTTAATTAAACGTCCCTCTATACATATATATCGGGCAGTTGGTACTTATGTATGTATGTATGTATGTATGTATGTACAGACTTACAGACTTTGTCACAGATTGCACAAGACACATTGTTTGTTTCTTGTGCAAACTATAACAAAGTCTGTAAGTCAGCTTCTGGTCTTAAGAGACATATGGTGGTGCATAAGCATCAAATTTTATCATATGATTCATCTAATACTAGGGGAATGACGTCCTTCCTATATCATATTTGCATCAAACTTGTGGATCTGCAGCGGGTTTGATGAGTCATTTGAGGGCTCATAAGAAGAAAGGTTCTGGTGGTGGGGTTATAGGATTGTGAGGGACGGCAGTGACCTGTAAAGATTATGCTATTGCTATGTATATGTTATGTTCGGACGATTATACCTAACAGTGCCTACCTACAATAGGTATTGTTGTATATTGTACAAACGGAAATAGGATTTCCGGTTAAATTAAACAAAGAAAAGACGAAAAAAATGACAAAGGACTTTTTTCCCGGTAAAAGCGAACAAAAAGTTAAAAAACGGAAGCGAGGCTTTCCGGTCAAAGAAGCAGGAAAAGATAAAGAAATATATAACAAATGCCCGTAATCAGATCAAAAGATAAAGGTGCGTAGGAGTACCTATCAATATGAAAGGCCTGAGGATTCGAGCCGACAGAGTTAGACAGTCAGACAGCGGACGGCGAACAGAGCACAAGGAGTAACCGTCGACACGGTCCGTCGCGGCGAAGGGCGGTGAGATGCCACCAGCCACCTCTTTACCTCAACCCTCGGTCATTTCATTGTCAACGCTCGCCACCCACCACGTACAGCCGAGAAGAAGAAATAAAGTCAAAACTCCTACTATACGCATGTGTTGTAGATTTCATTAAACGACAACTACATACTTCGCCATATATACCCGCAACGACTACTTAACTACACGATTTAGCAGCGTGAGTTTGAAGAAGCCGCTATATAATATATAGAATTTGTTTGTTTGTTTTGGTTTACGGCATATCAACCTCAGTGGGTCATTTAATGCCGATAAAGTTTTGAAATAAATCAATTCTTAATGGATAATACAATTTGTTTTATAAATACATTTTTCTATTTAACCCATAGATGGGACCCTAACAGGTACTACCACTCCGGGTCAGAGTGGACCAGGGAGCAATGGTGATGAATGGGGTGCTCCACATTCCCCAAACCTCCAAAACTAGAACCTCACCATCAGATAGAGTTTAACGTCATTCCCAGGATGTAGACCCGCAGCCACCGCCTTCTAGCACCCATATGATAAAAAGGGGTTTGGGCTTGCCATAAGGGCAATAGGGTTGGGAAAATCATATAGGTGCTAGGGCTTGACGTGACCAGCCGATTGATCGGAGGGGGCCTCTCCGGCCGCCCGTCTAGCCCAAGAAAGGGCCAAAGTGGAGTATTGCATATCATGAATTGCTCATCCACCTGGGCTCTATCCTTAAGCATCACGGGTCGCCACCAATGGCCAACAGGTGGCCCCATTGGGGGAGTCTTACCCATCTGCAGAGGTGCAGTCAGTGCATTCTAACGCCCCAGCCGACAGGGCGGATATAGAATTTGATGCCAGTACGTAACAGTATGGCTCTAAAATGAGTGGCGTGGATTTTATAAGTATACGAGATTTACGACAATGTGAAATATTTTTCATCATTCTAATAATAAGTCAATGGAAATATTAACGCAAACAAGACTGTAAAGGTCAGTGTTCTAGTATAGATTCTTGATAGGAACTGTCAGTCTAGGAATGTTCGTCTCGGTTGGCAATCCGATTCCAATTAAAAGGTCAATAAGAATATTCCATGACCGCCATTTAAATGACAAGTGGAATTATTTCCGACAACTTTTAATTTACCTTTTGTTAATTACAAAAGACTAGCAAGAAAAACACCCAATATGAGTCTAGGTAAAAAAAAAATCATACATAAGTGAATAGGTAGATATTCTAGTCAAATAAGTTTATAAGGTTTCCCAAAATTCATACTGGATTGTCCAATTGGACACATAGCCTAGTGGATACAGGAGTTATGTTAAGACATTTCTAAGTGACAGTTATCTCTAGACTGTAGGTTCAATCCTGGTCAGGGGCTGAAGTAACATGGAATAATAATTAACACAGCATAATATATGTAGCCCAAGATACCCCCGTGGACTGAATAAAGGGTTAGGTTCGAAGTTTAGAGATGGCTCCCGATTACGACAAAAAGGTTCCCGAGTCTGAGAAGGTTCCAGAGTCCGACAAGAAATACCTGAAGAAGCCGGGGGTGGGGGCACATCGGCCGAAACGTTGTACAGATAACAATGAAGATGAGAACAATAGGCCGAATAATATTGATTAGCAAGAATATGTATCCTCTGGGCGTAAGTATTTAAGTTTTAATGTAATTAAATATATCAAATTAGAAAGACTACGGAAATTAAATAAGAACGCATATAAAAAGATTACACTTATCTTAATTATATTTACATTTGTTTCTATATAAAATCATGCATAGATTTATTTTAATACGTTTGAGAATAAAACAATAAAATTAGAGATCAATAACACCAAGTATTATCAATTAAATCCGATATTGTTAAAACCAGTATGCAAATTAACCACATCATATATTATGTAAACCTTTATTTCTTAGTAATATATTAAACACATTGCAGGATTTTAAACGCACTAATAATACGGGCTTTTCGGGGCCTGTGTCTATAATGAAATTAATAGCGTCGATCCCAGGGGGCTATCCCCCCAGGAAACACATGACCCCTCGATTTAAATGGGCAATGCTGGGTTTATTGCCCAGCGCCTGAGGTGCCCCCCTCGAGGGGGAATGCCGATGAGATCGACGCATTTTTTGTGTCTACTACCCATGAGCTTCGCCTTGTGGGTGGGCCCACATAAAAATAAGTGGGGTGAGAGGCGAATACCCTAATAACATGGGTCGTTTTGAGGCAAATCTAATTGATGATTAGATCATTGTAATTGAGCAGAATGACTTATATTACAATGATAATGGGACTTTAGGTCCCGTATAGCTCAATCGGTAGAGCGCCCGACTAGGAACCAAAGGGTTCGATACCGGCACTCGCCAACTCAACGCATGAGGAGCACAGGGATCTATGCAGTAAAATGAGAAGCTGGTGGTTGGTGTGGCGCTCCACCTCAGACACCAAAACAATCTCCTTGGCCTAACGCTAGTTAAAGGGGGATACACCCCCTCGACATTAGGCCACGCCGAAGGCTTCATTTTTACTTATTTGAATGGAATGAGTTCTGTTTGTTTTGTTTTATGGCATATCAACCTCAGTGGGTCATTTAATGCCGATAAAGTTTTGAAATAAATCAATTCTAATGGATAATACATTTTTTTTATAAATACATTTTTCTATTTAACCCATAGATGGGACCCTAACAGGTACTACCACTCCGGGTCAGAGGGGACCAGGGAGCAATGGTGATGAATGGGGTGCTCCAAATTCCCCAAACCTCCAAAACTGGAACCTCACCATCATATGATTTAAGTCATTCCCAGGATGTAGACCCGCAGCCCCACCTATCTAGCACCCCATATGATAAAAAGGGGTTGGGGCTTGCCATAAGGGCAATAGGGTTGGAAATCATAATAGCTGCTAGGGCTTGACGTGACCAGCCGATTGATCGGAGGGGGCCTTCCGACCGCCCGTCTAGCTCAAGATAGGGCCAAAGTGGAGTATTGCATATCATGAATTTGCTCATCCACTGGGCTCTGTCCTTAAGCATCACGGGGTCGCCACCGACGGCCAACAGGTGGCCATTGGGGGAGTCTTACCCTCTGCAGAGGAGCAGTCGGTGCATTCTAACGTTCCTAATTGATACTCAATTTTTTTATAAAGACATTTTTCTATTTAACCCATTGCTGAAACCTTAACAGGTACTACCACTCCGGGTCAGAGTGGACCAGGGAGCAATGGTGATGAAGGGGCGCTCCACATTCCCCAAACCTCCAGAACTGTAACCTCACCATCAGATAGAGTTTACCAGATAATCAAGATTTACATTTTTGCACGGTCACATTTTTAAGAAGAGGGCGTTTCAAGATGATAGCGGTCGTACTTCTAAGGAACACGAGTATCAATATCTTATTATAATGGAGATTGTATGTTTTTCTGTCTGTAACCGAAACTATATTACTACTCAAGTTACAATTCCCTTAGATATTGACATCACATTCTCAATGATTTTATTTTTATTTTAACCTCAATTATTTATAAAATTGTCTTACATTATTAATACTGTTAACCATATTTACATACTAACAACATGCAATTTATATTTTATATATACAACAAAATAGCGGTTTTACAGTGTGAACGGGAAGGCTAATTGCATATTAATATTAAAAAATCGAATTTAATAAATATGTGCTTAGTATTATTGATTTCTAACTGTTTGGTTTTATTTTAATGAATATAATCAAAAATCTCTTCCAATGAATCTTAAATGAAATCCATTAACAAGAATAAAATAATTGTCATTTTATTCTTTACTTCTCTTTTAACTACATTTAAATACTTAAATTAGAAAAAAATAACAATGAAAGACGAGACGTGATGGAAGAGTAGTTTCAAGTTGTTCGATTTTTTTATTATACTCCTCTGTTTCAAATCTTTTATTATACACCCTCTGTTTCAAATCTTTATCTGGCATTCTTATTATAGTTTCATTAGCCTTTCTAATTTAAAACAATATTTTATTACATTAAAACTTAAATACTTGCACCCGGAGGGTGCATATATTTGCTAGTATAAATAATAAATAATTTCTCTTCTACAAACAAACACACACAAAAAAGCCGGATATGTTTTTTTCGAAGAACATTTTTTTTAATTACTTTCTTTATGTTTAATTGTCTTCGAGTACGCGCGCTTTTTTTACCATCTTGAACAGAAAGAAACCTTAAAATTCACAAAAGATAATTACGTTGCTACTTAAAAATAAATAAATATGATTCAATAAAATTAAAAATAAAACACCAACGGTTTTTTTCCCCTCGAGCAAAGATGTTGCGAATTTTTAGGGTTTCTTAATCGGCCGTGGATTCGCCCACTAACTCGGTTGAATGAAAAGGGGACGTCACTATTTTATTTATTTTTTTTTTTTAGAGATAATCAAAAGATATACAATTGCATAAAAATCTACTTCACACAACCTCTCACATCCTAGCTGTAGTCATGGTATTACTACTGTATGGCTGCACCACTTGGACCAAAGACGCGGATTTCCAGGGTTTCCTAATGGGCTGTGGATTTGCCCATTAACTCGGCTGAATGAAAAAGTAACGTCACTGTTTCAAATCAATTTTTTGAGAGATACTCAAAATATTTACAATTGATAAAAATCTACTTCACACAAACCTCTCATATCCTAATGTATCGTGTAATTACTATTGTATGTCTGCACCACTTAAAATAATGGCATTGTAATGAGGGTGCGAATTTGCAGGGTTTCCTAATCGGCTGTGGATTCGCCCACTAACTTAGTCGAGTGAAAAGGGGACGTCACTATTTCAAATCAATTTCTTTTAGATATACTCAAAAGTTTTACAATTTCATAAAAATCTACTTCACTCAACCTCTCACATCCTAGCCGTAATCGTGTCATTACTACTATATGTCTGCACCACTTGGAACAGACAGTGTAATTATGGTGGGAATTTGCAAGGTTTCCTAATCGGTTGAGTGAAAAGGGAACGTTACTGATTCAAATCCTTTTTTAGAGATACTCAAAAGATATATAATTGCATAAAAATCTACTTCCCACAACCTCTCATATCCCAATTGTAGTCGTGTAATTACTATTGTATGTCTGCACCACTTAAAGTAATGGCATTGTAATAATGATGCGCATGTGCATTGTTCACTAACTCGGTTGAATGAAAAGGGGATGTCACTTTCAAATCAATTTTTTGAGAGATAATCAAAAGATTTACAGTTGCATAAAAATCTACGTCACACAAACTCTCACATCCTAGCTGTAATCGTATCATTACTACTGTATGGCTGCACCACTTGGAGCAAAGACATTGAAATAATGGCGTGAATTTGAAGGGTTTCCTAATCCGCTGAAGATTCACCCACTAACTTAGCTGAGTGAAAAGGGGACGTGATTATTTCTATTTTTTTAGATATACTCAAAAGATTTAATTGCTGTAGCCGTGTCATTACTACTGTAGGGCTGCACCACTTGGACTCAAGGAAACGCTTGTATAAAACGCTAGATAGGAACTAATTATGTAGAAAAATAGATACATGTTCAAACTTTGAAATAATGTAAACATCATATAACTTAGATATATATGCTCTATCAATGATATTGAGCACTCTTTACTTAGCCTGCTAAGTCTAGCCACCCTGAGAAGACGTGATACGTCGATACGTAGTGTCTGTGGATGACAATATATATATATATTCGTAGGTTGGATACCAGGTAAATTGGTATTAGGATGATTCTAAGCTGGTCCTTTCTTCCAACAGTAAAATGAGTGGAAATGGTACCATAACCGCATAATAGCCGATTTTAAAACTTTTTTCTTTACTATATATATATATATATATATATATATATATATATATATATGTGTGTGTGTGTGTGTGTGTGTGTGTGTAAAATGAAAATGGAAGTGAATCCGACGGTATGTAGAAAAGAGAAGAAAGGAAAGAAAGTACTGAATGGATAAAACAGGATATTTTAATTAATTTAACTTACACGTGTTTCGGTCAGGAATTTATGTATGTGTAATTATTCTATCTATTATTATTTTTAAATAACAAAATGAAATGAAATAATAATAATAGAAAAAAAATCGAACTTCCTCAGAGTAAATCCTTATTTTCTAAAATAAAATTCGTTGGAACGCTGAGAATTTTTGAAGGTAGCGTGGACATAGAGTCAGCATCTGGTTACTGTCAGTTTCACGCATATGCGATCATCATACTTGGTTTGAAGATCATAGGCAAGTAGTATAGAACTTTCAGTGGGAATCGAACTCACTAACAACGGGTTGCTAGTCTAACTAGCTAACCATTGTACCACATAAAATGCCGTTTTTAAAGACTTATGGAACTTTTTATACCCTTATTCACCTCCTACGCATGAATAATATTGAAATCGCGTGTGGACCGATATTCTCGTAGGCGGGATATCTCTACAAATGATTGATAGATCGACAGAGAAAGGGCAGAAGAGGGTGAGAGAAATGGATATATATATATATATATAATATATATATATATATATAGAGAGAGAGAGAGAGAGAGAAGAGAGAGTAAGAGAGAGGGAGAGAGAGAGGGGGTGGGAATGAAAGAGTAAATGAATGAGTGTTTGTGTGCCTCTGTGTCTGTGTGTGTGTGCGTGTGAGAGAAAGAGAGAGAGAGGGTGGGAGGAAGAGAGAGAGAGAGAGAGAGGGATGAGAGAGTAAATAAGTGGGTGTTTGTGTGCCTCTGTGTGTGTGTATGTGTGTGGGCGAGAGAGAGAGAGAGAGAGGGAGAGAGAGAGAAAGAGAGAGAGGAATGAGAGAGTAAATGAATGAGTTTTGTGTGTGTGTGTGTGTGTATGTTGTGTGTGTGTGTGTGTGTGTGTGTGTGAGAGAGAGAGAGAGAGAGAGAGGGAGAGAGAGAGAGAGAGAGAGAGAGAGAGAGAGAGAGCACCAAAACATCCCTCTAAGACCCAATCCTTTGAACTGTCTGAAATATCAAAGGGTCTTCTTTCCCTTTTTATTATTGCCGCCATTTTGTTCATCTTTCGCTCTCTCTCTCTCTCTCTCTCTCTCTCTCTCTCTCTCTCACACACACATACACATACACTCTCTCTCTCTGCCTCTCTGTCTCCCCTCTCTCTCTCTGTTTTTCTCTCACACACACACTTTCTCTTTCTCTATTTATCTCTCTCTCTTTAACACACACACTCTCTTTCTCATTCTCCTACCCCCTCTCTCTCTTTCTTTGTCTCGCCCTTTCTCTCTCGCACACACTCTTTCTCTTTCTCTTTCTCTGTGTCGCCCCCTCTCTCTCTTTGTCTCTTTATCTCTTTGTCTCTTTCTCTCTCTATTTAACACACACACTCTCTTTCTCTCTCTCTCTCTCTTACACACACACACACTCCCCCTTCCCCTCTCTATCTGTCTCGCCTTCTCTCTCTTTGTCTTTTTGTCTCTCTCTCTCTCTCACACACACACTTTCTCTTTCTCTCTCTATTTAACACACTCTCTCTCACACACACACACACTCCTCCCTCTCTCTCTCTTACACACATACACACACACACTCCCCTCTCTTCCTCTCTCTCTCTCTCTGTCTCGCCTTCTCTCACTTTGTCTTTTTGCCTCCCACTCTCTCTCACACACACACTTTCTCTTTCTCTCTCTATTTAACACTCTACCCCCCACACCCTCTCTCTCTCTTACACACACACACTCTCTCCCCTCTCCCTCTCTCTTTCCATCCCTCCCTCTCCTCTCTCTCTCTCTCTCTCTCTCTCTCTCTCTCGTTCTTTGCCTTGATGATCAACCCAGCGTCCGACTTGGATGACCAGCCGCCCAGAAATTATTTCTCTTCATTTTTACAAGTTTTTGTTCGGCCTCATCATCCAGACATTTTTTTCTCTCCTTTTCTCTTTTTTGTATTTTAAATAAACATAGACTAGATTATCATCATTAAGTTTAGCATTGACATCTTTTTTAACTAATAATTGTCGCCTTCAACATTAGCTTTACCGCCATTAAATGGCGTCACACGTCTTCTTCATTCTTACTCTAAAGAATCAGATCCTACACATTTGTATTTATTTTGTACTTATTTTGTATTTATTTATTCTTTTTATTTATTTTGTATTTTTGTATTTTTTTATTCTATTTTATTTTTTATTTGTTATTTTTTCATTTTATTTTATTCTATTTTTTATTTATTATTTTATTTTTTTTTATTTTATTTTATTTTATTTTTTGTTTTATTTTTTATTTTATTTTATTTTTTTAATTTAATTTAATTTTTTATTTTATTTTTTTTATTTTATTTTATTTTTTATTTTTTTATATATATTTTTTTATTTTTATTTTATTTTATTTATTTTTTATTTATTTATTTTTTCTTTGCTTTTGCCAAATCATCGTGATCAGCATCAGCATCGTTATCATCAGGTCGCACTGTTAGCACGGATATCCATACAATCTCTTTCCAGCCATCCCTATCATTCATCGTTCTCGGGGGGTCCTCTACGCAGCATCCAGTATCCGCACAGAGCTGGTCAATGCACGTCTTTGCTGGTCGGCCCTCATTAGCGTGTCCATGTGCTGGCTTCCACAAGAGGACGTCACTTATCAGTTCGTCCTTGCTTCTCCAGCAGTGTCTTGTCCGTCTTACTCGGATGGTTAGGGTGATATGCGGCAGGTGGCCGTACAGCTGTTTTCTCGTGGGGTGTTGTTTCTACGTTTTCTTTAGGATCGCACGCAGCATTCTTGTGCAGCTCTCACCCAGTTTATTCTCTACTCGCTTCATAAGGATCCAGGTGGTGCAGCCATACAGCAGCACTGACACGACAACGGCCTGGAAGAACTGTCTCTTTAACTTGTCTGTGAGATTGGATTTACATATGACTGATAATTTATTTAGAGAGGACCATGTCTTTCCTATGCATGCCTTAACTCTTAACATCCTATACCACTCATTCCACCCGTCCAGAAGTCACATTCATTTTCCTAATCCACCCCAAATGATAGCCTTTCTTTAAATGTAATATTAAACATATTTAGCAGTCTTTGTTTTAAGGAAAATAACAGGTAGCTTTAAATGAAAAGGCCATTTTTAACCATTTATTGATAAATCCTCTTAAGAATGGGGCTATGGACTTTAAAAAAATTCTCAACAGGTTGTTAAGAGTTAACATCGCTTTAAAAAAATTGCCAACTAAAATTTATTTATTTTTTTCTCTTAACCGTCATATATTTTTCCAGTACCCTCATCTATTTTTTTAAAATTTTCCAGTACCCTCATCTATTTTTTAAATTTTCCAGTACCATCATCTATTTTTAAATTTTCAGTACCATTTTTAAAATTTTCAGTACCATCATCTATTTTTTAAATTTTCCAGTACCCTCATCTTTTTTTTAAAATTTCCAGTACCCTCATCTATTTTTTAAATTTTCCAGTACCCTCATTATTTTTAAATTTTTCCAGTACCATCACTATTTTTTAAATTTTCAGTACCATCAATCTTATTTTTTAAATTTTCCAGTACCCTCATCTATTTTTAAAATTCCAGTACCTCATCTATTTTTAAATTTTTTCCAGTACCCTCATCTATTTTTATTTTCCAGTACCCTCATCTATTTTTTAAATTTTTCCAGTACCCTCATCTATTTTTTAAAAATTTTCCAGTAACTCATCTATTTTTTAAATTTTCAGTACCCCTCATCTTTTTTTTAAATTTTCCAGTACCATCATCTATTTTTTAAAATTTTCAGTACCGCCTCATCTATTTTTTAATTTTCCAGTACCATCATATATTTTTTAAAATTTTCCAGTACCTCATCTATTTTTTTAAATTTTCACAGTACCCTCATCTATTTTTTTAAATTTTCCAGTACCCTCATGCTATTTTTAAATTTCCCAGTACCTCATCCTATTTTTTAAAATTTTCATGTACATCAAATCTATTTTTTAAATTTTCCAGTACCCTCATCTATTTTTTAAAATTTTCCAGTACCCCATTATTTTTTAAATTTTCAGTACCATCATCTATTTTTAATTTTCCAGTACGCATCATCTATTTTTAATTTTTTTCAGTACCATCATCTATTTTTTAATTTTTCAGTACCTCATCTATTTTTAAATTTTCCAGTAGCTCATGCTATTTTTTAAATTTTCCAGTACCCTCATCTATTTTTTAAAATTTTCCAGTACCAATCATCTATTTTTAATTTTCCAGTACCATCATCTTATTTTTTAAATTTTCCAGTACATTCATTATTTTTTAATTTTCCAGTACCTCATACTATTTTTTAAATTTCCAGTACCAATCATCTATTTTTAAATTTTCCAGTACCTCATCTATTTTTAAAAATTTTCAGTACCAATCATCTATTTTTTTTAAAATTTTCCCGCGTTACCATCATCTTATTTTTTAAATTTTCCAGTACCCTCAATCTATTTTTAAATTTTCCCAGTACCATCAATCTAACTTTTTAAATTTTCCAGTACTCTCAATCTATTTTTTAAAATTTTCTGCAGTACCATCATCTATTTTTTAAATTTCCAAGTACCCTCATACTATTTTTTAAATTTTCCAGTACCGCCAATCTATTTTTTTAAATTTTCTCCAGTACCCTCATCTATTTTTTTAATTTTTCCCAGTAACATCATCTATTTTTTAATTTTTCCCAGTAGCATCATTATTTTTTAAATTTTCCAAGTACCCTCAATTATTTTTTAAAAATTTTCCAGTACCCCTCATCTATTTTTTAATTATTCCAGCTACCATCATGCTTTTTTTAAATTTTTCCAGTACATCATCTATTTTTTAAATTTTCCAGTACCATCATCTATTTTTTAAATTTTTCAGTACCCTGCATCTATTTTTTAAATTTTCCAGTACCCTCATCTATTTTTTTAAATTTCCAGTACCCTCTCTATTTTTTAAATTTTCCAGTACGCATCATCTATTTTTTTAAATTTTCAGTACCATCATCTATTTTTAAATTTTCCAGTACATCATCTATTTTTTTAAATTTCAGTACGCTCATCTATTTTTTAAATTTTCCGTACATCATCTACTTTTTAATTTTCAGTACCCTCATTCTATTTAAAATTTTCGCAGTACCATCATCTAACTTTTTTAAATTTTCCAGTACCTGATTCTATTTTTTAAATTTTCCAGTACCATCATCATAATTTTTTTAAATTTTCCCAGTACCATCATCTATTTTTTAAATTTTTCGCAGTACCCTCATCTATTTTAAAAATTCCCAGTAATCAATCTATTTTTAAAATTTCCAGTACCCCTCATCTATTTTTTAAATTTTTCAGTACCATCATCCTATTTTTTAAATTTCCAGACCTCATCTATTTAAAATTTTCAGTACATCATCTATTTTTTAAATTTTATAAGCATACCATGTTGTTGTTGTTTTTCGTTATTGTTTGTTGATATTTTACTAGCTAGCTTACATGTGGCAAGAGCCAGAAGTATGGGGTACCCAGTGAGAATCGATAGTCACTAACAAGTATTTGTATTTTATATATGTTTTTTAGGAATCAATTGTTTTATTTTTTCTCTAATGAGGAAAAATATCATTCTTCTTCTTCTTTCTTCTTCTTCTTCTTAACTTCTTTCTTCTTCTTCTTCTTCTTCTTCTCTTCTTTAATTTCATCACTTTCTTCTTCTTTAATTTCATCACTTTCTTCTTCTTCTTCTTGCTTCTTCTTCTTCTTCTTCTTTCTTCTTCTCTTCTTCTTCTTTTTCATCACTTTCTTCTTTCTTCTTCTTCTTCCTTCTTATCTTTCATTCATTTCTTCCTTCTTTCTTCTTCTCTTCTTTCTTCTTCTTCTTCTTCTTCTTTCTTCTTCTTCTTCTTCTTCTTCTTTCATCACTTCTCTTCTTCTTCTTCCTCCTCTTCTTCTCTTTCATCAACTTTCCTTCTTTTCTTCTTCCTCTTCTTCTTTTCACATTCACTCACTTTCTTCTTCTTTTCTTCTTTCCTCTTCTTCTCTTTAATCACTTTCTCTTCTTCTTCTTCTTTCTTTCTTCTTCTCTCTTCTTCTTCTTCTTCTTCTTCATTCTTCTATAAATTTCATCAATAATCTTCTTCTTCTTCTTCTTCTTCTTCTTTCTTCTTCTTCTTTCTTTCTTCTTTCTTTCTTTCTTTTGTTTTTTGTTGTTTTGTTTTGTATTTTTTTCTGTCTCGGTGTAGTCAGTGCAAAACCACCTGGGTATCGCTAATATATGTATGTAATAAGACCAAAAAAAGAAAAAAAAAGATCAATTCATCAATATAGTGAAGTTCAATCCTCACTTGGTGTCCTTTACTTCCGCAGATTTGGTGCATATAAGCTTAAAATTAAGTAATAA
>CM042172.1:8838496-8856699 GCA_023376005.1 Doryteuthis pealeii | reverse complement strand
CCCACACGAGAGAGATGAGAGAAGTGTGTGTGTGTATGTGTGTGGGAGAGGCACGCCAGTGTGTATGTGTGTGTTGTGTGTGAGAGGAGAGACAGAAGGCGAGAGAAAGTGTGTGTGGTATTGTGTGTATGTGTGTGAGTGTGTTGTGTGAGAGGAGAGAGAAGTGTGTGTGTGTGTGTATTGTGTGTGTGCTCTGTGTGTGTATATGTTGTTGTGTGTGTGTGTTGTATGTGTGTGAGAGAGAGAAAGTGTGTGTTATGTGTGTGTTATGTGTGTGTGAGAGGGAAAGTGTATGTGTGATGTGTGTGTGTGTGTGTGTGTGTGTCTGTGAGATGTGTGTGTGTGTGTGATGTACAGTAAGATTAATGCATGTGCCCGAATTTTTAAATAGTTCCCATGTTTGTTGGTCGTTTACTTTTTTGCATTTTTTCGGCGACATACAATGTGACGTCAGTCTAATTTGAAGTGAAGCCGATTAAACGATCAAGAACTGAAGAAAAAAATTCATTGTTTTATTTCATTTATCATGTTGGTAAAATGATACACCATTTGAATATTTTTTCAAACAACACACACCCACACACACACACACACACACAAGCACACACATATATATATATATATATATATATAATATATATATATATATATATATATATTGAGAAATAAAGAACAAATCAAGACAAAATATGTAGTATATTTTGCTGGTGTATTGACTCGGCGGTCTTCAGCTTTTTGCTTTATACTCCCATTTTTGTCTGAGTTTTGTTCTTCATTCTTATTTTACCTCATTCTGTCAGATTCATTCAAATCCCCTTTTCCTTATTAATATATATATATAATATCTATATATATATATATATATATATATATATTAATCCAAAGTCAAGCAGAAATCTTCCTTACGACACAAGAGTTTTTATTTAAACAACCTGTCGCAGTTTGAGAGCTCAATGTGTGCTCTTAATGTTAGAGTACAGAGCAAATATATAAGTAAAGAAATAACAAAGACTTGAGATTTAGCATTATAGTCTATTTCAGGGAGCTTAGACAATCTCTCGACTCATCAGAATCGCGAATGATGAATTTTTTTATTTCTTTAAAGGCATTTGAAAACAGCTTTTTATTATATATTTTTTAAATTTTTTTAAGACTATTTGTCTAAGCTCCCTGAAATAGACTATAAAGCTAATCTCTAAGACTTTGTTATTTCTTTACTTATATATTATATTATATATATATATATATATATATATATTATATATTATAATATTATAATTTTTTTAATTACAATGTGAGTTCTTGCCACTGTGCCAGACGATCAACCAGTATGTCTACGAAAGATACTGCAAGCGTTTTGCTTCCTTCGGTGCGCGAGAAGAGGCGAGAGATGTGGCGGAAAGTGGGTCTTTACCATGAAACGCACCTGGCTACACTGCCTGAGTTCGAGAGTTCCTGGCAGAAAGAACATCACTCTACTGGAGCAAACCTCCCTACTGTGCCCGACCTGGTCCATGTGATTTTTCCTCTTCCTAATGGAATATTTGTTGATATAATGCCGTGCTTAAATTTATACCTAAGCGAGGTTATGTAGTTTAAACCTCAGCCGATCAACTGCCCGAGTACGTGCTGGTTACTAATTAATCGCTGATACTGAGAGACGTTCTTTGCAATGCCTTTACGAAAGATTGCAAGCTGAGGAGCACCAAGGAAAATTAAAAGGATTCTTCACCAAAGATGCGCTCTGCTTAACACAAAGGATCTCCACTGAGCAAAGCTCTTGCTTAAAGCTAAAGGATGCCATTAAAATCGTACACCCAAGCTGAAAGGGACCATCAAGAGAACGTTTTGAGGAATGGTGCACGACAATAAAAGTGCGTGATGACAAGCTAGAGGAATTCGGAAGAATCCTTCCAGAAGTGCATGCAAAATGGCAGAGAAGGGTGTGAAATGCATTAGATCCAGGGGGATTATTTTGAAAGGGGAATGACTTGTAGTTTTAGTTTGTAGTTTGGATTTTTGTGACTCCAGTCCTGGGAATTTTCTGACATATCTCGTAATTATCAGGATCTTCTACAACTTAGAAATGGTTCTAATGCTTGGAAAGCCTGCTCGTATATCAAGCAATGAAGAAATAAAAGTTAACTGACGACAACCTTCTTCTCTCTGAAAGACACGTGCGCAAAGAATAAACAGCTCCTTGTGACTATAAAACCTGTGTGGTGTTATTTCGAACTAAAGACGACTAACTACTACTAACACGACAACTTACCACTGTTGTGAATTTTTGAATATAAGGTTAGGGGAAATGGTCATCTAAATATAGACTCGTTTGATATCACGTGACTGAGAAGATTCCACTGTTCAATCACTGAGTGCTGCTGCCTGCTGTTGGTGTATTTATAGAGGTCTGATTCTTAACCTTGGTATTGCTATTTGGATTATCTTGTGACGTAGGAACTTACAAAATCTATAAACGGATTCTTATTGGCTTGCTTACTTATTTACTACATCTGGGAATAAGGATTATTTGGCTTGCTTACTTATTTACTACACTGGAACTAAGGATTCTTATTGCTTTGCTACTTATTTACTACAACTGGAATAAGGATTCTTTATTGGCTTGCTTCTATTTACTAGCAACTGGAACTAAGGATTCTTATTGGCTTTGCTTACTTATTACTACAACTGGAACTAAGGATGATGGTAGATATCAACAACACAACTTGAGTTTTGGCCTATGCGACAATAATATTCGATTACATATATCGTTCTGGAGTTATGGTACCACATATTTTACCAACCCCCTCCCACAAATAGATAATGAAACAGGTCAATTTTTAAGTTGAGTTTAACGAGGTATGAATTCAGAGTTTTACTTCTCTTAGACTCGTTGCCTGACCAATCGGTTAAGAGCCCAGTTATCCTATATTTTGTCATAGTTTGAGGGGTTGTCGGATTTCATACTTTCACAGGGTATCAGCACTATGGGAAATGCAATTCCCTCTACATACGAGTACAATGTGACACAATGTCAATTTCTTAAAGGAGTTTACAGGTTTGAATTCAGAGTTTTCCTTCCTAGACGGCGGTTGCCCTACCAGGGTTTAAGACTTAGTCTGCCCTACTATTATTCCATAGCTGGAGGAGAGTATGATTCATACTTTCAAGGTATCAGCAACTATGGGAATGCAAATCCTCTACACGAGTTAAACGTGACACAAGGTCATTTTCCTTAAGCAGAGTTTAACAGTTTGAATTCAGAGTTTTCCTTCTCCTAGACGGTTGCCTAAGAACCAGGGGTTTAAAGAGCCCAGTCTGCCCTACTATTTATCCATACTGGAGGGAGAGTATGATTCATACCTTTCACACGGGTATCAGCACTATGGGAAATTGAAATCCTCTACACGAGTACAATGTGACACAAGGTCATTTTCTTAAGCAGAGTTTAACAGGTTTGAATTCAGCAGTTTTCCTTCTCCTAGACGTTGCCTAACCAGGGTTAAGAGCCCAGTCTGCCCTACTATTTATCCATAGCTGGAGGGAGAGTATGATTCATACCTTTCACAAGGTATCAGCACTATGGGAAATGCAAATCCTCTACACGAGGACAATGTGCCACAGGTCCATTTCTTTAAGCAGAGTTTAAGGTTTTGAATTTCAGAGTTTTCCTTTCCACCCTAGAAAACGGTTTGCCTAACCAAGGTTAAAGAGCCAGTCTGCCGACTATTTATCGCATAGCTTAGAGGGAGAGTAGGATTCATACTTTACAAGAGTATCAGCACTATGGGAAATGCAAATCCCTCTACACGAGTACAATGTGACACAAGGTCAATTTCTTAAGCAGAGTTTAACAGGTTTTGAATTCAGAGTTTTCCTTTCTCCTAGACCGGTTGCCTAACCAAGGTTAAAGAACCCAACCTGCTACTATTTATCGATAGCTGGAGGGAGAGTAGGATTCATACCTTTCACAAGGGTATCAGCACTATGGGAAATGCAAATCCCTCTACACGAGTACAATGTGACACAAGGTCAATTTCTTAAGCAGAGTTTAACAGGTTGAATTCAGAGTTTTTTTTCTTCTCTAGACGGTTGCCTAACAAAGATTAAGAGTCAAGTTATCCAGTTTAGCTAGTCGGTAAAATCGCTAGAAAACACAAGTTTGATCCTTGTGCCAAACTTATAGAATGCATATAGTTACTGGTTGACTTGAGCGATTCGAAAAAAGCGACCCCGCCCAAGTGTGTTTTTCTCACGTGGGTTTTTTACACTGAGGGTCATGATAATCCATGAAAGAAAAGAGGAAAAATAAAATAAAAACCAAAAAATGTGGACCAAAAAGGAGGATAATTTCATTAATTATGAGCTGTGCACGAACAATGTCTTGGGTGAAAAAACGACAAGAGACCGGGTTTTTTTTTTCCTTTCTTGATCTTTGAATACAAAAAAAAGGGTTTCGGCAAAAAGAGATTTTCCATTGCAGGGAATAACTTCCGCTTTTTTGGACAACACGGGAGATTTGAGGATGTACGAGCTTTGAATACACACAACAGACATACACACATATAACACACACACACACACACAACACACACGCAAACGGACAACATACCACATGTAATTATATACAATGATATCTCTATCTGAACACAGAAAATGTAAACTTTGAGGTCTCTATATAAACAGGCACACATAAACACACACCCACACACACACATATAATATATATATTATATATATATATATATGTGTGTGTGTGTGTGTGTGTGTGTGTGTGTGTGTGTGTGTGTTTTGGTTTGAAAATCGTGTAGGCTGGGAAACTTACAGTTACCAAGGGCTGTTCAATTTATGTCAATCTGGCCTGACGTATATATATATATATATATATTATATATATATATATATATATATATATGTGTGTGTGTGTGTGTGTGTGTGTGTGTGTGTGTGTGTATTATATACAATAGTTTCTCTATATAGACACAGATATGTAAACTTTGGAGCTCTCTATAAAACAGCACACATAAATACACACACACACAGATATATATATATATATATTTGTGTTGTGTGTGCGTGTGCGTGTGTGTTTGTGTTGTGTGTGTGTGTGTGTGTGTATTGTTTTGAAAAATCGATAGGCCGGGAAACTTACAGTTACCAAACGGTATTGAATTTATGTCAACTCTGCTTAACGTATATATATATATATATATATATATATATATAATATATATATTGGAATGTATTGGTTTATTCTGACTTCCAATCTTTGGGTAGTGCGCCCAATGTAGCAAACATCACATTTGCATTGGAATTTATAGATTAAGTAACTTTTTTTCGTGGGGGGTTACACTATCTTTAAGATTGGGGGGAAAGAGTGTGTCAGATTTTAGAACAAATTGACAGAATTAAAACAACGGTGGACAGACTGTTCGATGCGCTCAAGTAATTGCCGCGATGTGTTGCCAATCCACAGCAACTTCAAATATACAGGACACTTTTCAGGTCCAAATCTGGGGCTGGTGACAAACTGTATGCATTTATTTCTTGTTGTAGTAAATCGTAGTTGCGAATTGTTCTAAAATCTGACACGCTCTTCCCCCCCCCCTAATCTTAAAGATAGTGTAACCCCCACGAAAAAAGTTACTTAATCTACAAATTCAAATGCAAATGTGATGTTTTGCTACATTGGGCGCACTACCCAAAGATTGGAGGTCAGAATAAACCAACACATTCCATCGTATATCCGTAACAATAACTTTGACCACTTTTTCTCCACCAAGTAATTCATATTCACCTTCCACCATTGGGCAACACCTGTTGGACAATCCTGATTGTGCCGCAGCTTATAAGCCCGAAGTGTTCTCGATATATATATATATATATATATATATATATATATATAGTATTAAGATGCATATAGAAATAACCTACTCAAGTTTCACTATAAGGATCTTCAGGGTTAATTGTAATGAATTAATCACGATATTGATTAAATACAGTCAATTGTGGAATTGACTAATTAATTTATATCTTGAAGATCCTTATCAATACATTTGAGAAGATTATTTCCTTCATACACCTTAATACTAAATCGCTCTACTAACGTATTGAGCACTTTATGATAGTTATAACACTGACTTATTCCGTTAATGATTGTATCGCCCGTTAATATTGTGATTGGCTCAATTTTTTATTTTCCGGTAAGTCATCTTCTTTATTATATATATATATATATATATATATATATATATATAATATATATTATATATATAATATATATTATATATATATACTACTAAAGGATTCAGAAACTACCTTATTCTGACTGATGGATGCTGATACCAACGACTTTTGTTATTATAATATCAAGTCATTTAAAAACATCCATCACCGCACATTATATTGTCCTGAGGAAGGTTTAACATAAACCGAAACGTTTAAGCGTCGACATAAATATCGAAATAAATTCGTCGTTTTTGGAACACTTTAGTTTTCTAATTTCTATATATTGTCGGATTCATTTCCTTATTTTACTCCCATTCACTTTTGTGTGTATTTGTGGGGGTGTTTATGGTTTTTATTTTCATTATAATCGTCACAAAAGAATTTGTTCTCAAATTCTCATTTCGTATCTGTGTAGGTGTCGTATCATTTAAAATCGATGAGAACATTAATATTAATCGGTAATTGTACCCCATTCAACAAAACTGAATCAAATCAAAATAAGTTTTTGCTTTTCTTATAGGACAATTAAATATGTATCGCATATCAAACTATTGCTGAAGGCGCGATTAGAATAATACGAGGGTGAGTCAAAAAGTAATGCCATTTTGTTTAGGATAGGAATAATTACCAACTCAGGAACATGTATCATACATTAAGATGAAGCTGGTCCTCTGTGGGTCAAATCCCTATTTCTTCACATAGGTGAGTAAAAAAGTATTGCCATTTTGTTTAAGACAGGTATAATTACCAACACAGGAACATGTATCATACATCAAAAGGAAGCTGGTTCTCTGTGAATCACATCACTACTTCTCCACATAGGGGAGTTAAAAAGTATTGCCATTTTGTTTAAGACAGGTATAATTACCAACACAGGAACATGTATCATACATCAAAATGAAGCTGGTCCTCTGTGAATCACATCCCTATTTCTCCACATAGGAGAGTTAAAAAGTATTGCCATTTTGTTTAAGACAGGTATAATTACCAACACAGGAACATGTATCATACATCAAAATGAAGCTGGTCCTCTGTGAATCACATCCCTATTTCTCCACATAGGGGAGTTAAAAAGTATTGCCATTTTGTTTAAGACAGGTATAATTACCAACACAGGAACATGTATCATACATCAAAAGGAAGCTGGTTCTCTGTGAATCACATCCCTATTTCTCCACATAGGGGAGTTAAAAAGTATTGCCATTTTGTTTAAGACAGGTATAATTACCAACACAGGAACATGTATCATACATCAAAATGAAGCTGGTCCTCTGTGAATCACATCCCTATTTCTCCACATAGGGGAGTTAAAAAGTATTGCCATTTTGTTTAAGACAGGTATAATTACCAACACAAGAACGTGTATCATACATCAAAAGGAAGCTGGTTCTCTGTGAATCACATCCCTACTTCTCCACATAGGTGTGTCAAGAAATAATGCCATTTTGTTTAAGACAGGTATAATTACCAACACAGGAACGTATATTATACATTAAGATGAAGCTGATCCTCTGTGGATCACATCCCTATTTCTTTACATAGGTGAGTAAAAAAGTAATGCCATTTTGTTTAGGACAGGTATAATTACCAACACAGGAACATGTATCATACATCAAAAGGAAGCTGATCCTCTGTGGATCACATCCCTACTTCTCCACATAGATGAGTCAAAAAGTAATGCCATTTTGTTTAGGACAGGTATAATTACCAACACAGGAACATGTATCATACATCAAAATGAAGTTGATTCTCTGTGGGTCACACCCCTTCTTCTCCACATAGTCACCGTTTCTCTCAAAAACAATGTACCATCTTCGAATAATCTCTGCCCCGTAAAATTCTGTTGAGTGCCACTTCTTCACGCCAGATTTCACTACCTCACTCAACCCCTCCACACGAATAGTATACAGCACAAGTTCAATATTAAGTGGAGATTTGAATTCAGAGTTTTCTTTCTAATTATTTTCCTTCTCTAGAGTGTAAAATGGAGTTCATGTAGCGTAGAATTTGGGGATTGAAAAGAAAACGGTAATCGAATTTCTGGAGAAAGAGAAGAAAAATAAATAAGAACGAAAAGAGGTTAAAGTTTGGAAGCGTAAACACCAAACGGGCGCCAGCCATTGACTGACCAATGACCCGGAACTAGATTTAAAAATAAAAACGGAAGTTCCAGTTTCTGTGAAGGAGCGGAAGCTGATGTGACCTCCACCACCCCGGGACCACAAACGGAAGTAAAGAAAATTCGATCTCATTTTCGCTGGACCCGAGAAGGGTCGAAAGTGTTTGTTGGGACTCCGTCGTGACATGTCTAGGGTAGCAACGAACAGAGCGCATGAACGTGATTTACGATAGAACAGCTTGACCCCCCCCCTCTCTCTCTCTCTCTCTCTCTTCTCTCTCTCTCTCTCTCTCTCTCTCTCTCTCTGAAAAAGAACCCACGAGCCTAGAAATAAATAAACAACCCCTTTTTGACTAAACGACTTTCGTAAGTTGTTCCTTCGAGCTAACGACGACTACTGTTACTAGCGACTACTACTACAACCCGACTCGGGCCCCTACGCAACATTTATTTGATATTTCTGTTTATGAGTTATTGATTGATTTTAATGGCATACCAACACATCTAAGGTTATTTCATGCCAAGAGGTTAGGGAATCGCGTTCATTGTACTTTTATATTTACATTTTTTGTGCAGTTGGTACTTAAGAATTTTTTAAACTTTTTTTTGCGCGGGGTGAGTATTTTGAAAACAATCTCATTGGTGTGATGTGACGGTCGAGAGATCTGTTTAACGCGGGGGTGCGCTACCACGCCCACCCCATCCCAAGAAGTGAACCGCCCGGATGGACGGACAGTGGCATAACATTTCCCGGCTCCGCAAATGAGTAAGGTAATTAAGACGATATGTTCGTTGCGATCTTAAAATGTTCGAGCGGTACCGGCTAAAAGATGAAAATAAAATAGAAAATAGAAAATAATTTGACTCTCCTAGCTTGCCTAATTCGATCAGAGTTATCTTCGGCCTGCTGATTGCAAAGATGCTATCCTCCTCCACATCTTCTTTTTTTGATTCTATCAACCGGTGGCATAACAGGGATCGTTGTTATAATCAGTTAAATGAAGGCTCTTTCAAAAGATCTGGTTGAAGGTCAAATAATTGACGTATATGCTAAAAAGGTATCTCTCTCTCTCTCTCTCTCTCTCTCTCTCTCTCTCTCTCTCTCTCTCTCTCTCTCTCTCTCTATCTATCTATCTTTCTATCTATCTATCTTTCTATCTATCTATCTATCACTTAAAGTCTTCTATCTATCCATCCATCTATGTATCTATCTATCTATCTATTTATCTATTACTTAAAGTCTTCTATCTCTATATATATCCATCTATCTATCTATCTATCTATCACTTAAAGACTCCTGTGTATCTATCTATCTATCTATCTATCTATCTATCTATCTATCACTTAAAGTATTCTATCTATCTATCTATCTCATTCTGTTAATCTATCTATCTATCTATCTATCGATCGATCGATCTATAACTTGAAATCTCCTATCTGTCTATCTATCTATCAATCTATCTGCTCTTATCTATCTATCTATCTATCCATTTATCTATCACTTAAAGTCTACTATCTATCTATCTCATTCTGTTAATCTATCTAGCTCGTTATATATATATATATATATATATATATATATATATATGTATATATATATATATATATATATATATATATATTATATATATCACTTGAAGTCTCCTATCTATCTATCACTTCTATATATCTATTTATCTATCTATTTATCTATCTATCTATCACTTAACATCTTCTATTTATTCATTTATCTATCTATCACTTAAAGTCTCCTCTCTATCTATCTATCTATCTATCTGTCTATCACTTAAAGTCTTCTATCTATCTATCTATCACTTGAAGTTTCCTATCTATCTATCTATCTATCTTTTTTCTTTTTTTCGTTTGTTTCTATCTCTATCTATCTATCTCTGTTCATATCTATCTATCTATCTATTTATCCCGGTACCAGTTTTGAGAGTGAAAGAATTGAGCATGAAAACATCAAGCGTCAACTTCGAAAGGGATACACCTGTCATATTGGAGAGAACATGGAGGGTTGAAAATGTCAGACATGTGGTCGAATTCTGTTTTCAAAGGCTGGATATGTCAATCATAGGAAATCTCATGCAATTCACACCAGGAACAAACAATGTGTCTTGTGCAATCTATAACAAAGTCTGTAAGTCAGCTTCTGGTCTTAAGAGACATATGGTTGTGCATAAGCATAACATTTTATCATCTGATCCATCTGATACAACGAGAAGGACGTCCTTCCTATGTCATATTTGCATCAAACTTTGTGGATCTGCAGCGAGTTTGATGAGTCATTTGAGGGCTCATGAGAGGAAAGGTTCTGGTGGTGGGATTATAGGATTGTGAGGGACTGTAGTGATCTGTAATGATTATGCTATTGCTATATATGTAGGACGGTAGGTAAGTAGGTATCTATCTATCTATCCATCTATCTATCTATCTCAGTCTCTATCTATCTATCTATCTATATATCTATCCATCTATCTACCTATCTCAGTCTCTATCAATCTATCCATCTATCTATCTATTTTTCTAAATGTGCTAAATGTGCCAATATATTCAAATCTCTTTATCTATCTATCTATCTATCTATCTCAATCTATCCCTATCTATCTCAGTCTACTCATATGTATGTATGTATGTATGTATGTATCTATCTATCTATCTATCTATCTATCTATCTAAATGTGTCTGTCTATTGATATCTATCTATCTCTGTTTATCTACCTATCTCAGTCTGTTCACATGTATGTATGTAACAAATCACTCAATAAGTCCCGAGTCTGACATATAGTTAGCACAACTAATAAAAAATCTATTTGATTTTTATAAAGGACTAACCTTCAAATGGCACGTGTCAAAATTTGAGCCCTAAATTTGTGTACTATTATGACCGATATTTAAGCCTTTTTCTTTAACAAACAAACACACACACACACACACATACATACACACACACACACACACACACACACACACACACTCATATATATATATATATATATATATATATATATATATATATATAATGAATCGAAGTCTAATACATATATGTTTTTAATATATATAATATATAAGTGGAAGAAGACCATTATTGTTATTATTATTATTATTATTATTATTGCTACTAAGTCGTGCTATTAATATTTTAAACTGTTTAAATTACACACACACACACACACATATATATATATATATATATATATATATATATTCCATTTGTTTCCAAGAGGAATAAGTTCAAGGTGAACACTTTTATGGTAACAAGTTTAAATATTGTAATATCTTATTATAATGGAGATTGTGTGCTTTTCCGTCTGTAACCGAAACTATATTCCTACTCAAGTCACAATTCTCTTAGTTATTGACATCACATTCTCCATGATTTTATTTTTATCTAAACCTCAATTATCAATAAAATTGTCTTACATTATTAATACTGTTAACTATGTCTACATACTGACAACATGCAATTATATTTATATATACAACAAAATAGCAGTTTACAGTGTGAACGGGAAGGCTAATTTGCATATTAATATTAAAAAATCGAATTTAATAAATATGTGCTTAGTATTATTGATTTCTAACTGTTTGGTTTTATTTTAATGAATATAAGCAAAAATCTCTTCAATGAATCTTAAATGAAATCCATTAACAAGATAAAATAACTGTCATTTTATTCTTTACTTCCTCTTATAACTAAATACTTAAATTAGAAAAAATAACAATGAAAGACGAGAGTGATGAAAGAGTAAGTTTCAGTTGTTCCATTTTTTATTATACTCCCTCTGTTTAAAATCTTTTATTATACTCCCTCTGTTTTAAATCTTTTTATCTGTATTCTTATTTACTTTCATTAGCCTTTCTAATTTAATACAATATTTTATTACATTAAAACTTAAATACTTGCACCCGGAGGGTGCATATATTTGCTAGTACCTATAATAATTATATTTATCTTTACATGATGTTAATTCTTTAAACCGTAATACCCTCTTAAAATTACTGTCAGTCTAGAGCTGTTAATATAGGGAAAAATAACTCTTTGTCTTTTGTAGTTTAAATATTTAATTTATAATATTTAATCTATTTGAAATTTAAAAATACTCATAAAATATAGTTTTCTCAAATTATTTATCAATCTTTCTAATATATAATTAAAGATAATCTTTTTAAATTTATTTACTGATCTATCTAATTAAATTAATATATTTTATTTTATCTTACAACTAAAAAAGCTAAGTAAATAAATTCTTCTATTTTAAATTTCAAATAGATTAAATATTATAAATAAATATTTAAACTACAAAGACAAAGAGTTTATTTTTTCCCTATATTAAAGCTCTAGACTGACAGTAATTTTAAGAGGGTATTACGGTTTAAAAGAATTACATCATGTAAAGATAATATAATTATTATAGGTACTAGCAAATATATGCACCCTCGGGTGCAAGTATTTAAGTTTTAATGTAATAAAATATTGTATTAAATTAGAAAGGCTAATGAAAGTAAATAAGAATACAGATAAAAAGATTTAAAACAGAGGGAGTATATAAATTTTAAACAGAGGGAGTATAATAAAAAATGGAACAACTGAAACTTACTCTTTCATCACTCTCGTCTTTCATTGTTATTTTTTAATTTAAGTATTTAGTTATAAGAGGAAGAAAGAATAAAATGACAGTTATTTTATCTTGTTAATGGATTTCATTTAAGATTCATTGAAGAGATTTTTGCTTATATCATTAAAATAAAACCAACAGTTAGAAATCAATAATACTAAGCACATATTTATTAATTCGATTTTTTAATATTAATATGCAAATTAGCCTTCCGTTCACACTGTAAACTGCTATTTTGTTGTATATATAAATATAATTGCATGTTGTCAGTATGTAGACATAGTTAACAGTATTAATAATGTAAGACAATTTTATTGATAATTGAGGTTTAGATAAAATAAAATCATGGAGAATGTGATGTCAATAACTAAGAGAATTGTGACTTGAGTAGGAATATAGTTTCGGTTCAGACGGAAAAGCCACAATCTCCATTATAATAAGATATTACAATATTTAACTTGTTACATAAAAGTGTTCACCTTGAACTTATTCCTCTTGGAAACAAATGGAATATATATATATATATATATTATATATATATATGTGTGTGTGTGTGTGTGTAATTTAAACAGTTTAAAATATTAATAGCACGACTTAGTAGCAATAATAATAATAATAATAATAATAACAATAATGGTCTTCTTCCACTTATATATTATATATATTAAAAACATATATGTATTAGACTTCGATTCATTATATATATATATATATATATAATATATATTATATATTATATGAGTGTGTTGTTGTGTGTGTGTGTGTGTGTGTATGTATGTGTGTGTGTGTGTGTGTTTGTTTGTTAAAGAAAAAGGCTTAAATATCGGTCATATAGTACACAAATTTAGGGCTCAAATTTTGACACGTGCCATTTGAAGGTTAGTCCTTTTATAAAAATCAAATAGATTTTTTATTAGTTGTGCTAACTATATGTCAGACTCGGGACTTATTGAGTGATTTGTTACATACATACATGTGAACAGACTGAGATAGGTAGATAAACAGAGATAGATAGATATCAATAGACAGACACATTTAGATAGATAGATAGATAGATAGATAGATAGATTACATACATACATACATACATACATATGAGTAGACTGAGATAGATAGGGATAGATTGAGATAGATAGATAGATAGATAGATAAAGAGATTTGAATTATTGGCACATTTAGCACATTTAGAAAAATAGATAGATAGATGGATAGATTGATAGAGACTGAGATAGGTAGATAGATGGATAGATATATAGATAGATAGATAGATAGAGACTGAGATAGATAGATAGATGGATAGATAGATAGATACCTACTTACCTACCGTCCTACATATATAGCAATAGCATAATCATTACAGATCACTACAGTCCCTCACATCCTATAATCCACACCACAGAACCTTTCCTCTCATGAGCCCTCAAATGACTCATCAAACTCGCTGCAGATCCACAAAGTTTGATGCAAATATGACATAGGAAGGACGTCCTTCTCGTTGTATCAGATGGATCAGATGATAAAATGTTATGCTTATGCACAACCATATGTCTCTTAAGACCAGAAGCTGACTTACAGACTTTGTTATAGATTGCACAAGACACATTGTTTGTTCCTGGTGTTTGCATGAATTGTCCCTAATGAGATTTCCTATGATTGACATATCCAGCCTTTGAAAACAGAATTCGACCACATGTCTGACATTTTCAACCCTCCATGTTCTCTCCAATATGACAGGTGTATCCCTTTCGAAGTTGACGCTTGATGTTTTCATGCTCAATTCTTTCACTCTCAAAACTGGTACCGGGATAAATAGATAGATAGATAGATATGAACAGAGATAGATAGATAGAGATAGAAACAAACGAAAAAAAGAAAAAGATAGATAGATAGATAGATAGGAAACTTCAAGTGATAGATAGATAGATAGAAGACTTTAAGTGATAGACAGATAGATAGATAGATAGATAGAGAGGAGACTTTAAGTGATAGATAGATAAATGATAAATAGAAGATGTTAAGTGATAGATAGATAGATAAATAGATAGATAAATAGATATATAGAAGTGATAGATAGATAGGAGACTTCAAGTGATATATATATATATATATATATATATATATATATATATATATACATATATATATATATATATATATATATATATATATATAACGAGCTAGATAGATTAACAGAATGAGATAGATAGATAGTAGACTTAAGTGATAGATAAATGGATAGATAGATAGATAGATAAGAGCAGATAGATTGATAGATAGATAGACAGATAGGAGATTTCAAGTTATAGATCGATCGATCGATAGATAGATAGATAGATAGATTAACAGAATGAGATAGATAGATAGATAGAATACTTTAAGTGATAGATAGATAGATAGATAGATAGATAGATAGATAGATACACAGGAGTCTTTAAGTGATAGATAGATAGATAGATAGATAGATGGATATATATAGAGATAGAAGACTTTAAGTAATAGATAAATAGATAGATAGATAGATACATAGATGGATGGATAGATGAAGACTTTAAGTGATAGATAGATAGATAGAAAGATAGATAGATAAGAAAGATAGATAGATAGAGAGAGAGAGAGAGAGAAGAGAGAGAGAGAGAGAGAGAGAGAGAGAGAGAGAGAGATACCTTTTTAGCATATACGTCAATTATTTGACCTTCAACAAGATCTTTTGAAGAGCCTTCATTTAACTGATTATAACAACGATCCCTGTTATGCCACCGGTTGATAGAATCAAAAAAGAAGATGTGGAGGAGATAGCATCTTTGCAATCAGCAGGCCGAAGATAACTCTGATCGAATTAGGCAAGCTAGGAGAGTCAAATTATTTTCTATTTTCTATTTTATTTTCATCTTTTAGCCGGTACCGCTCGAACATTTTAAGATCGCAACGAACATATCGTCTTAATTACCTTACTCATTTGCGGAGCGGGAAATGTTATGCCACTGTCCGTCCATCCGGGCGGTTCACTTCTTGGGATGGGGTGGGCGTGGTAGCGCACCCCGCGTTAAACAGATCTCTCGACCGTCACATCACACAATGAGATTGTTTTCAAAATACTCACCCCGCGCAAAAAAGTTAAAAAAATTCTTAAGTACCAACTGCACAAAAATGTATATAAAAGTACAATGAACGCGATTCCCTAACCTCTTGGCATGAAATAACCTTAGATGTGTTGGTATGCATTAAAATCAATCAATCTCATAAACAGAAATATCAAATAAATGTTGCGTAGGGGCCCGAGTCGGGTTGTAGTAGTAGTCGCTAGTAACAGTAGTCGTCGTTAGCTCGAAGGAACAACTTACGAAAGTCGTTTAGTCAAAAAGGTTGTTTTTATTTATTTCTAGCTCGTGGGTTCTTTTTCAGAGAGAGAGAGAGAGAGAGAGAGAGAGAGAGAGAGAGAGAGAGAGAGAGAGAGGGGGGGGGTCAAGCTGTTCTATCGTAATCACGTTCATGCGCTCTGTTCGTTGCTACCCTAGACATGTCACGACGGAGTCCAACAAACTTTCGACCTTCTCGGGTCCAGCGAAAATGAGATCGAATTTTCTTTACTTCCGTTTGTGGTCCCGGGGTGGTGGAGGTCACATCAGCTTCCGCTCCTTCACAGAAACTGGAACTTCCGTTTTTATTTTTAAATCTAGTTCCGGGGTCATTGGTCAGTCAATGGCTGGCGCCGTTTGGTGTTTACGCTTCCAAACTTTAACCTCTTTTCGTTCTTATTTATTTTTTCTCTCTTTCTCAGAAATTCGATTACCGTTTTCTTCAATCCCCAAATTCTACGCTACATGACTCCATTTTACACTCTAGAGAAGGAAAATAATTAGAAAGAAAAACTCTGAATTCAAATCTCCACTTAATATTGAACTTGTGCTGTATACTATTCGTGTGGAGGGGTTGAGTGAGGTAGTGAAATCTGGCGTGAAGAAGTGGCACTCAACAGAATTTTACGGGGCAGAGATTATTCGAAGATGGTACATTGTTTTTGAGAGAAACGGTGACTATGTGGAGAAAGAAGGGGTGTGACCCACAGAGAATCAACTTCATTTTGATGTATGATAATGTTCTGTGTTGGTAATTATACCTGTCCTAAACAAAATGGCATTACTTTTTGACTCATCTATGTGGAGAAGTAGGGATGTGATCCACAGAGGATCAGCTTCTTTTGATGTATGATACATGTTCCTGTGTTGGTAATTATACCTGTCCTAAACAAAATGGCATTACTTTTTTACTCACCTATGTAAAGAAATAGGGATGTGATCCACAGAGGATCAGCTTCATCTTAATGTATAATATACGTTCCTGTGTTGGTAATTATACCTGTTTAAACAAATGGCATTATTTCTTGACACACCTATGTGGAGAAGTAGGGATGTGATTCACAGAGAACCAGCTTCCTTTTGATGTATGATACACGTTCTTGTGTGGTAATTATACCTGTCTTAAACAAAATGGCAATACTTTTTAACTCCCCTATGTGGAGAAATAGGGATGTGATTCAGAGGACCAGCTTCATTTTGATGTATGATACATGTTCCTGTGTTGGTAATTATACCTGTCTTAAACAAAATGGCAATACTTTTTAACTCCCCTATGTGGAGAAATAGGGATGTGATTCACAGAGAACCAGCTTCCTTTTGATGTATGATACATGTTCCTGTGTTGGTAATTATACTGTCTTAAACAAAATGGCAATACTTTTTAACTCCCTATGTGGAGAAATAGGGATGTGATTCACAGAGACCAGCTTCATTTTGATGTATGATACATGTTCCTGTGTTGGTAATTATACTGTCTTAAAAAAAGGCAATACTTTTTTAACTCTCCTATGTGGAGAAATAGGGATGTGATTCACAGAGGACCAGCTTCATTTTGATGTATGATACATGTTCCTGTGTTGGTAATTATACCTGTCTTAAACAAATGGCAATACTTTTAACTCCCCTATGTGGAGAAGTAGTGATGTGATTCACAGAGAACCAGCTTCCTTTTGATGTATGATACATGTTCCTGTGTTGGTAATTATACCTGTCTTAAACAAAATGGCAATACTTTTTTACTCACCTATGTGAAGAAATAGGGATTTGACCCACAGAGGACCAGCTTCATCTTAATGTATGATACATGTTCCTGAGTTGGTAATTATTCCTATCCTAACAAAATGGCATTACTTTTTGACTCACCCTCGTATTATTCTAATC
>CM042172.1:8800996-8820996 GCA_023376005.1 Doryteuthis pealeii | reverse complement strand
TATCCCTTTTCACACACACACACACACACACACACACACTTTCGGCTGGGTCTTTAGAATGCACCAACTGCACCTCTGCAGACCTTGTTGGACGTGGGATGGCGACCCGTGATACTTGAGGACAGAATCCTGGTGGATGAGCAGTCCATGCCATACAACACTCCACTTAGGCCATTACTTTGGCTCCCTCGGCTGGCCATGTCAAGATCTAGTACCTATATGTCCCAACCATATTGCCTTATGGCAAGCTCCAACCCGTTTTATCATATGGGTGCTAGAAGGCAGTGGCTGAGGGTCTTCATGTCCTGGGTATGACATTAAACTCTAACTGATGGTAAGTTTCAGTTCTGAAGGTCTGGGAAATGTGGAGTACTCCTTCATCACCATTGCTCCTTGGTCCGCTCTGACCCGGAGTAGTATCTGTTAGGGTCCCATATATGGGTTAAATAGAAAAATGTGTTTCTAAAAAATTGAGTATCTATTAAGAACGAATTTATTTCAAATCTTTGTCGGCATTAAATGACCCACCGAGGTTGATATGCCGTTAAACAAAACAAACTAAACAAACCAAACCACACACACAAACACACACATAGGGAATTATGACTTGAGTAGTAATATAGTTTAGGTTACAGCCAAAAACCTCATAATCTCCATTATAATAAGATATAAGAAAGATAAATTGAGATGAACTAGGACTTTTTATTATAATTTGCAGGTCCTTGTAAGTAGGTAGTAAAAATACTATTACTTATACACAGATATATAGGGTGTGTACAGTTGCCTGTAGAAAAGTAGATAGTGACCTATTGTCGTTATCAGCCGGACAGCGAATGAGTCTATCCTCTTTTCACTATCGTTAGATCAGGGAGATTGATTTTGTATCTGAAGTGGAGCACCATACCTACGATCAGATTCCCGTTTTACCGGACAGATCTAAGCTGTGCTATTCATAGGATCCTGTAAGGAAGTAGCAAATACGTGGAGTGCTCTATTGTTGATATCAGCCGGACAGCCGGAGGGTATATCCCTGTTCTGGAGTTTTGAGGGGTGTCAAGACCCTAGGTTCACTCTGACCCGGAATAGTAGTAACTATTAGGAACTATTA
Organism: Doryteuthis pealeii; assembly: GCA_023376005.1. NCBI lineage: Eukaryota > Metazoa > Mollusca > Cephalopoda > Myopsida > Loliginidae > Doryteuthis > Doryteuthis pealeii. The sequence continues at coordinate 8,819,888 of CM042172.1, read as the reverse complement.
GGTTTAATAAGTGAAGTAAATCAGATGGACACATTAGTTACATAAATGAGAGTGACCTCCCCTTGTTTGTTTCACTTTGAGGAAGCCGTATGTTTTGGTCGGCCATTTTCATTTCACCGTAAATCTACACTGAAAATACGAATTTGTTCAAATCAATACAACGGCGTGTCTTAACAAGAAAATATCATAAAAAATGTGTTCTTAATAACAATTAAGTTCATTTCAAATAATGCGCAAGCACAACTAAGGACACATTTTATGATATGTTCGGGTTAAAACATGCAGTTTTATTGATTCGAACAAATTCGTATTTTCAGTGTAGATTTACGGTGAAATGAAAATGGCCGACCGAAACAAACGGCTTCCTCAAAATGAAAGAAACAAGGGGAGGTCACTCTCATTTATGTAACTAATGTGTCCATCTGATTTACTTCACTTATTAAACCCATAGATGGGTTCCTAATAGTTACTATTATTCCAAAACAAACGGCTTCCTCAAAGTGAAAGAAACAAGGGGAGGTCACTCTCATTTATGTAACTAATGTGTCCATCTGATTTACTTCACTTATTAAACCCATAGATGGGATCCTAATAGTTCATATTATTCCAAAACAAACGGCTTCCTCAAAGTGAAACAAACAAGGGGAGGTCACTCTCATTTATGTAACTAATGTGTCCATCTGATTTACTTCACTTATTAATCCCATAGATGGGATCCTAATAGTTCATATTATTCCAAAACAAACGGCTTCCTCAAAGTGAAAGAAACAAGGGGAGGTCACTCTCATTAATGTAACTAATGTTCAGATTACCAATATTCATTTATTTGTTTTTCTCTTGTTTTGCTTTTGTTATTATATGTGTATTTTTATAAAGGCATCTGATTTATATTTTGTTTGTTTCTAAATTTCTATTCGTTCCCTCTGGAGATCGAACGCTTAATTAAAAAAAATGTGTTGGCGTGAAGATACGATTAGTCTTACGTAATGATTCCTTACGGCAAATTTATTTAACAGATTATCAGACTTGTCTCATTAAATTGTCAGCAAAAACAGCAAAAAACAAAAAACAGCCCCCCCCCCCAAAAAAAAAACAAAGCAAAAAAAATAAATAAAAATAAATAAATAAAAAACATTAAAACAATTCAAAATTTTTATTTAATTTTATCTATAGATTAAACGTATTAAACTTACAGACGCCACGTCAGTTCAGTTCTTTTGTGTACTATGATATCTATATCTAGATATGTTACTAATGCACAATAACGCGCAAGAGATAATATCATTATTTTACGTGCAAAAAGCGTTACATTTCACGGAAATAATGGGAAACAAAGGTTAGGGTTAGGGTCAGTGATAGTGTTAATGCTGTGGTTAGTGTAAGGGTTAGGGTTATGGTTAGGGTTAGTGTTTGTCACCCCCACCCACCCCAAAAAATCATCAAAGACCAAAAAAAAAAGAAATTAAAAAAAAAACAATAAAACAATTCAAAATTTTAATTTCATTTTATTTATAGATTAAACGTATGAACTTACAGACGCCACGTCTGTTCAGTTTTTTGTGTACTATGATATCTATATCTAGATTTGTTTTTTTTTTTTTTTTTTTTTACGGCATATCAACCTCAGTGGGTCATTTAATGCCGATAAAGTTTTGAAATAAATCAATTCTTAATGGATACTACAATTTTTTTATGAATACATTTTTCTATTTAACCCATAGATGGGACCCTAACAGGTACTACCACTTCGGGTCAGAGTGGACCAGGGAGCAATGGTGATGAAGGGGTGCTCCACATTCCCCAAACGTCCAAAACTGGAACCTCACCATCAGATAGAGTTTAACGTCATTCCCAGGACATGTAGACCCGCAGCCACCGCCTACTAGCACCCATATGATAAAAAGGGGTTGGGGCTTGCCATAAGAGCAATAGGGTCGGGAAAATCATATAGGTGCTAGGGCTTGATCGGAGGGGGCCTCTCCGACCGCCCGTCTAGCCCAAGATAGGGCCAAAGTGGAGTATTGCATGTCATGAACTGCTCATCCACCTGGGCTCTATCCTTAAGCATCACGGGTCACCACCTACGGCCAACAGGTGGCCCCATTGGGGGAGTCTTACCCCCTGCAGAGGTGCAGTCGGTCCATTCTAACGCCCCAGCCGACAGGGCGGTCTATATCTAGATATGTTACTAATGCACAATAGCGCGCAAGAGGTAATATCATTATTTTACGTGCAAAAAGCGTTACATTTTACGAAAATACCCGAAAATAAGGGTTAGGGTTAGAGTTAGTGTTAATGTTGGGGTTAGTGTTGGGGTTAGGGTTAGGATTAGTGTTTGTCCCCCCCTCGTTCCGCCTCAGATGCCCCAAAGAATCTCCTTGCTCTAGCGCTAGTAGAAAGGGGATAGACTTCCTCACTGCCTGGATGTAGACTACCCCGACGACTTTACTATACTTACGTGTATTAAACATAACATTTCATTGCGCGCGAATATTCGAAACATTTGAGACGTAGGGTTAGCCGAGGTCTCTCTCTCTCTCTCTCTCTCTCTCTCTCTGTATATATATATATATATATATATATGCGTGTGTTTGCGTGTGTATACATGCACACACACACACACACACACACACACACATATTATATATATGTTGTCATCCTTCCGTCTACTAAAAACGATGGCGTTGTGTCCATTTTATATATATTTAATTAAGGAAATTGTCATCCACCTGGGCTCTATCCTTAAGCATCACGGGTCGCCACCTACGGCCAACAGGTGGCCCCATTGGGGGAGTCTTACCCCTCTGCAGAGGTGCAGTCGGTGCATTCTAACGCCCCAGACGACAGGGCGGAAACTATTGTTTGATTAGAACTGAAACATTGATAGCATTTCTAACACGCTCCAAATAAATAAAGATATAACATGAAGTCAACCAGACAGTTAATCTAATATCAAGTTATTGCATAGAAAAACTGATATCTTCTAATCTAATAACTAAATTACTTTGATATCGAAAAAAAAAACGTAGTTAATTACACAAAAACGGTTACAATGTTATTTCATTTTGACCTATGAAATATTATTGTATAATTCATTGTATGAGAGCGACCGTGTTATCACTTAGGAAAAACATTTAGCAAGTAGTAATTAGCTAAGTTTGGCCCAAGGTCAAGAACCATGGAGCACTGTGTTGTTAAATGGTCTCTTATTACTTTCTGCTATGGTCTAACCTTCTCAATTAGCCGTGTTGAGGACATTCCCTGGCTTTCATCTTGGCATATGGAACATTACAATTCATTTTTACGAGAGCGAACGCTTTTTCACTAAACAAAAACATATGAGTAGTAAATAGCTTAGTTTGGTACAAGGTCAAGAATAATGGAGCGTTATGTTGTTAAATAACCTCTTACTATTTTCTATGGTCTTCTTTCTTCCATACTTCTCGACTAGCCGTGTTGAGCGCATCCTCTGGGTTTCAGCTTGGCATAGGAAGCATTACAATTTCTTGAATGAGAGCGAGCGCTTTTTCACGAAACAAAAGCACTTAGCAAGTTGTAATTAGCTAAGTTTGGTACAAGGTCAAGAATAATGGAGCGTTATCTTGTTAAGTGGTCTCTTAATATTTTCTGCTATGGTCTTCTATCTTCCTTCCTTCTCGACTTGCACTGTTGAGGACATCCTCTGGGTTTCAGTTTGGCATATAGAATGTTAGAATTTCTTCTATGAGAGCGAGCTCTTTTTTATTTAACAAAAACATCTAGCAAGTAGTAATTACCTAAGTTTGGTACAAGGTCAAGAATAATGAAGCGTTATCTTGTTAAGTAGTCTCTAACTATTTTCAGGTATGGTCTTCTTTCTTCCGTACTTCTCGACTTGTCGTGTTGAGGATATCCTCTGGGTTTCAGCTTGGCACATGGAACATTAGAATTTCTTCTATTAGAGTGAGCGCTTTTTCCCGAAACAAAAACATCTAGCAAGTAGTAATTAGCTTAGTTTGGTACAAGGTCATGAACCATGGAGCGCTGTGTTGTTAAGTAGTCTCTTATTATTATCTGCTATGGTCTTCTATCGTCTAACCTTCTAAATTAGCCGTGTTGAGGATATCCTCTGGGTTTCAGCTTGACATATGAAACATTACAATTCCCTGTATGAGAGAGCGCACTTTTCCCTTAACAAAACACCTAGCAAATAATAATTAGGTTAGTTTGGCACAAGGTCAAAAACCATGGAGCGTTGTTTTGTTAAATAGTCTCTTATTACTTTCTGCTATGGTCTTCTATCTTCCATCCTTCTTGACTAGCCGTGTTGAGGATAATCCCTCGGTTTCAGCTTGGCATATAAAACATTACAATTTCTTGTATGAGAGCGAGCGCTTTTTCACTTAACAAAAACATCTAGCAAATAGTAATTAGCTTAGTTTGACACAAGGTCAAGAATAATGGAGCTTTATCTTGTTAAGTAGTCTCTAACTATTTTCAGGTATGGTCTTCTTTCTTCCATACTTCTCGACTTGTCGTGTTGAGGATATCCTCTGGGTTTCAGCTTGGCACATGGAACATTAGAATTTCTTCTATAAGAGCGAGCGCTTTTTCCCGAAACAAAAACATATAGCAAATAGTGATTAGCTTAGTTTGGTACAAGGTCAAGAACCATGGAGCGCTGTGTTGTTAAATGGTCTCTTATTACTTTCTGTAATGGTCTAATATCGCCTAACCTTCTCAATTAGCCGTGTTTAGGACATTCCCTGGGTTTCAGCTTGGCATATGGAACATTACAATTCATTTTTATAAGAGCGAACGCTTTTTCACTAAACAAAAACACATGAGTAGTAAATAGCTTAGTTTGGTACAAGGTCAAGAACCATGGAGCGTTATGTTGTTAAATAACCTCTTACTATTTTCTATGGTCTTCTTTCTTCCATACTTCTCGACTAGCTATGTTGAGCGCATCCTCTGGGTTTCAGCTTGGCATAGGAAGCATTACAATTTCTTGAATGAGAGCGAGAGCTTTTTCACTTAACAAAGCACTTAGCAAGTTGTAATTAGCTAAGTTTGGCACAAGGTCAAGAATAATGGAGCGTTATCTTGTTAAGTGGTCTCTTAATATTTTCTGCTATGGTCTTCTATCTTCCTTCCTTCTCGACTTGCCGTGTTGAGGACATCCTCTGGGTTTCAGCTTGGCATATGGAACATTACAATTCATTTTTACGAGAGCGGGCACTTTTTCACTAAACAAAAACACATGAGTAGTAAATAGCTTAGTTTGGCACAAGGTCAAGAATAATGGAGCGTTATCTTGTTAAGTAGTCTCTTATATTATTATCTGCTATGGTCTTCTATCGTCTAACCTTCTAAATTAGCCGTGTTGAGGATATCCTCTGGGTTTCAGCTTGACATATGAAACATTACAATTCCCTGTATGAGAGAGCGCGCCTTTTCACTTAACAAAAACACCTAGCAAATAGTAATTAGCTTAGTTTGGCACAAGGTCAAGAATAATGGAGCGTTATCTTGTTAAGTAGTCTCTTATTACTTTCTTCTATCTTCCATCATTCTCGACTAGCCGTGTTGAGGATATCCTCTGGGTTTCAGCTTGGCATATGAAACATTTTCAATTTCTTGTATGAGAGCGAGCGCTTTTTCACAAAACAAAAACATCTAGCAAATAGTAATTAGCTTAGTTTGACACAAGGTCAAGAACCATGGAGCGTTTTGTTGTTAAATAGTCTCTTATTACTATCTACTATAGTCTTCTATCGTCTAAACTTTTCAACGCCTAGCAAGTAGTAATTACCATAGTTTGGTACAAGGTCAAGAATAATGGAGCGTTATGTTGTTAGATAGTATCTTATTACTATCTGCAATGGGCTTCTATCTTCAAACCTTCTCAACTAGCCGTGTTGAAGATATACCTCTGGGTTTCTTTTTCATCATCTCGGTCGTCTCGTTGCTGAATCTCTCTCCGCATCCATCTTTATTAGTCCTCAATTATAAACACGGAGACTTAGTTCTTTTTGGTGTACACATTTATTTTCATTTTCCGGGACCAAATTATCTCAACGCGCGCGAAAGAAATCAGCAAACGCAAAAAAAATAGATAAAATAATAATAAATGCGTACGGACCAGAAGTCCAATTTCCTTCGACTCTAACCCTTATACCACGGGCCTCCATACTAAGACAGCTTTATATATAGGGCTATCTTATGTGTAGAGATTAATGGACCCCCGCTAACTCTCCAAACTCTAAGGAACGTCTTGAATACTCTTATGACTTTCTGCTATAGTTTTCCATTCTTTTAATCTTCCTCGTCTCGGGTCGTCTCCATTGTTGGATACTGCTCCGTATTCATTTTTGTTAGTTCTTGATTAGGAACACGGAGACTTTGTTCTTTTTGGGGTACACATCTATTTTAATTTTTAACTCAACACACGAGGTAGAAATCAGTAGAAACAAATTACGTGTCCGAACCCAAAGGCTCTATCGCCTAATCTCCTTACTTGACCCGTCTGGCGATTCGACCAACAAATACAATTTTTAGTGTAGTTTCTAAATACTAATACTTTAGATATAATTTTTTTTCCCTAAAAAAAGAGAGAATATCCTCCATGTTGACATTTTCAAACAGATCTTTCATATTGTTTGCATTAAAATAACGGTTTCTGATGTGAGCAAAAAACCCGCATTCCATGAATAAGTGTTTAACTGTCAAAGTGTTTGACATGTTCCACATTGTGGTTGTTGTTCTTGTTTGAGTATATTGGAGTGCGTTAGTCTTGTATGACCAATGCGTAATCGGGACACAATGATTCTAGATTTCCTTAAAGTTGGTCTCCAGCCTCCCAAAGTGGGTTTGATTAGGAAGTGTTTATTGTGGATGTTGTTATTCCAGTGTTGTTGCCATTTTGTATAAAGGAATCTATTGACTTTAGGTTTCAAATCAGTATATGGTGTCTTGAAATTGTCGGGGATCAAATCTAGAGCCGATTTAGCTGCGGAATCTGCTCTTTCATCTCCCCTCACTCCTATATGACTTGTGATCCAGCATATAAAACTCCGCTTAATAAATTGACTTTGTGTCACATCCTGTTCGTGCGTTGGGGTTATGTAAATACATATGTTAAAGTGTGATCTTTAGATATCTTTAAAAGTGTGTATTATTTTTTGCGACACTGTGTAATATTTAATGGGGCCACCTGTTGGCCGTGGGTGGCGACCCGTGATGTTTAAGGATAGAACCCGGGTGGCTGAGCAATCCTTGGCTTGCAATATTCCACCTTAGGCCCTATCTTGGGCTAGACGGAAGGTCGGAGAGGCCCCCTCCGATCAATCGGCTGGCCACATCAAGCCCTAGCACCTATATAATTGTCCCAACCCTATTGCCCTTACGGCAACTTCCAATCCTCTTTATCATATGGTGCTAGAAGGCGGTGGCTGAGGGTCTACATGTCCTGGGAATGACGTTAAACTCTATCTGATGGTGAGGTTCCAGTTTTGGAGGTTTGGGGAATGTGGAGCACACCTTCATCACCATTGCTCCGTGGTCCACTCTGACCCGGAGTGGTAGTACCTGTTAAGGTTCCATCTATGGGTTAAATAGAAAAACATCAGTTTATAAAAAAATTTATGCATTAAGAATGAATTTATTTCACAATTTTGTCGGCATTAAATGACCCACTGAGGTTGATATGCCGTAAAACAAACCAAACCAAACCAAGCATGTTTAACGTCTTCGTCGTATATTAATTATTGTGTAAAGAAAGTGATTACAAAACAATTAAGGTACAATAAATGGGGTCCATTAACCTCTACACATAAGATATCCCTATATAAAGCTGTCTTAGCTCTGGAGGCCGTGGTGTAATGGTTAGAGTCGAAGGAAACTGACTCGCCGATGCGAGTTGTATTCCTGGACGAGGCTGTTTACATTTCACATAGCGCTAATAACCTTGCTGAGCGTCTTGGTCGACTTATCAAAATTGTTGAAACCCTTTAAGTGGATTACTCTTCAGTTGATCTAACAGCCAGAAATAGCACTCGAGTTAAATCTCTCTTCAGAGTCATGGCTGCGAAACTCCGTGAACGGTGATATTGTTCATTGAGATGAAAATACGCCATGTCAGTCAGAAATCCACTTCCGGTGACATTCACCGGAAGCCATGGAATATCACGGTCCATAGCAACAGAAATGAATGACACGAGAACGGGTGGAATCGGCCGGGTGGGTGGGACTGGGGAGTGTCAGGGTCTGAAAATAAGCGTCCCCCGGACAAAGTAGGGATAGTATTTCAGTAAAGTGCTTTTCCATTGATAAATTTAGACCAAAAAAAGAATTACGTGGACCTGAAAATTAAGCGAACGTGAAATAGCAAAACAAAACATAAAACAAACAAACCAAAAAAAAAAAAAAAAATACAACAACATAAAAAACAAACAAAAAAACAAGCTATTTTTATCAGTCATGAAATATGTTTCTTTCTACTAGGTGAGTCAAAAGTTTTGCAATTTTTTTTTTCGTACGTGCCAGTTCGCGTCGCGTCGCGTATGTCACGTGACTGAAACAGTCCAAGTCATGGTGATTGGTAGAATCATGGTAGTTACTGCGTTGAAACGCTATACGTCGCTTCTCTTCGTGTGTCTGACTTTCGTGCCGGTTTAGCTCAGTCGGTAGAGCACCAGTCTTGGAAGCACAAGGTTTCTGGTTCGATACTAATCCCCGGCAACTCAGCTGTATGCGTAGCACAGATTGGGTAATCTTATCTACGCGGTAAAGTGGGGCTGGCAGTAGGTGTGCACTCCAGAACTCATTTTATGTTATTTTCGTGTTAAAACATGCAGTTGTATTGATTCGAATAAATTCGTATTTTCAGTGTAGATTTACGGTAAAATGAAAATGGCTGACCAAAACAAACGGCTTCCTCAAAGTGAAACAAACAAGGGGAAGTTACTCTCAAGTTACTCTCAAGGTTCCTGGTTCGATACTAATGTTGCATACTGGGATTTTCACCGTACCAAATCTATATAACGTTGTATACCCTTCTTACTTCTTACTCTGGTCGTCTTTTCTTCTGGTCGGCTTTGGTTCTATCTTCTAACATCTTGATCTGGTATATCTTCTAAAGGTCTGGTCTTCTATTTGGGGACTTCGGGTCTGGTTTCTGTTGGGGATCTCTCCTTATCAGAAGCCCTGTGTTATTGTTAGTTTTTAGGTAATAAACACAAGACTTCGATTTACTTTGATGTTACTTTATTTGTAAATCCCCAAACCAGACAATCTGCGCAGATGACAGGATGCGCATAGAAATGCGACTTACACCTCGAGCTCCTACCTGCTAACTGACTTAAACTGACTATATCCTTAAACCGGAAGACAGAGTCTTCCATGGCTTCCGGTTCTCACGATCCATCCCCGCAATGCATGGTGAGAGGGAGGTCAAGCGTTGTCACTCACTCTCAAGGCCATCAGCTGTACTAATCGCCATTATGATATCTACAATACCTTAAAAAAGTATTAGGATCTACTAACTATGTAACACTAATCCCCGCCAACTCAAGGTTCCTGGTTCGATACTAATGCCCGCCAACTCAGCTGTATGTATAGCACAGATTGGGAAATCTTATCTACGCGGTAAAGTGGGGGTATGGGGGGGGGGCGGCGGAAGGTGTGGCACTCCAGCTCAGCAAAAAATAACCTCCCTGGTCTAGAGTTAGCGAAAAGGGAATAGAGCCTCTGATACCGACAATTAACAATTAAGTTCATTTCAAATAATGCGCAAGCACAATTAAGAACACATTTTATGTTATTTTCGTGTAAAAACATGCCGTTGTATTGATTCGAATAAATTCGTATTTTCAGTGTAGATTTACGGTAAAATGAAAATGGCTGACCAAAAACAAACGGCTTCATCAAAGTGAAACAAACAAGGGGAAGTTACTCTCATTTATGTAGCTAATGTTCAGATTACCGAAAATTGTTGCTCTAAGAAATTACTACATATATTGTATTTTTTAAATTTCACGTATCCCCAACTACCCAACTAAAATTGTGGAAATGCGGGGATATATATATATATATATATATATATATATATATATATATATATATATATAGAGAGAGAGAGAGAGAGAGAGAGAGATGGGGGAAGAGAGAGAGAGATAGATAGAGAGAACTAGAGAGATAGAGATGGTGGGAGAGACAGAGAGACAGAGAGAGAGAGACAGGGAGAGACAGAGACAGAGAGACAGAGAAACCGAGAAAGTGAGAACAAGAGAGTAAGAAAGAGGAAAATATTATTAGATATGTTTCTGAGTTTTTAATGTTTTCAGTAGAGCGTCCAACCGGCAACCACAGGGTTCCTGGTTCGATACCGTTCCTCATTTATAGAAACTGGTTGTTTTGAAAAGTCCAGCGAAAATAGACAGATAATTTGCACAGTATTTTCTTCGTCTGAAAACCGATGCTATCTTTTTTTTTATTTCTTCATAAATGGTCCATCATATTCAACGTCTATCGCTTGGTGTGTATTTCACTAATGGCCGTGTGAGATTACAGCAAATATTATGATATGCAATCGTGTCGTACGCTGTCTGTATTATTTTTTTCACGGCAGTGACCAAATCACTTTCTCAGATTTAACGGTAGACAGCGACAGAAAAGCGAAAATTGTGATATATTAAAAATCAATTCTTTGTAGAGGATGGTTGGTTTCGGTTGGTTTGTTGGATTTTACGGCATGTTAACCCATTGGATCGTTTTATGTCAAATACCCTTCTTTTTTATTCATTCTTGGGTACTATTATAGTATGTGGCCTACCTTTTGAATGTGGCCTACGAAATCATCTCTCTTATAGTATGTGGCCTACTTTTTGAATATGGCCTACGAAATCATGTCTCTCTTATAGTAGTGGCCTACTTGAATGTGGCCTACGAATCATGTCACTCTTATAGTATGTGGCCTACCTTTTGAATGTGGCCTACGAAATCATGTCTCTCTTATAGTATGTGGCCTACCATAAAAAACATAGTATAAGGTTATAATAATAACTGCTAACCCTAACCTTAAGCCTATTTCAGAATTTTAGAATATTGTAGAATTAAATAGATCTCTGATTCATGTAAATTATGGATAATTTTTATTTTTTGATTATTCTTAATTGCTACTAGCAAAATAAAAAAATCACCCTCCGGGCGATGTACAAATAAATTTTTGAAAAATATTGCTTGAGGAGGTGGAAGTTAAAAATTAAATGTCGGAGAGTTTGAACCATAAATCATGAAATCATCAAATTTATTAAAGGAGTAAAAAAATAAAACAATTTGAAATCGAAACTAAGTTCTATTAACTTTGAATATCTATTAAAATAAAACAAACTATATATAAATATATGATACTGGGGATGTATCTATTAAAACTTGTTTTAAAATAAACAATGAGGGCTGTCTAATGTTGCATGCTCAAATTTTGAGTGTATTTATGTTATGACGGTTTTGGGTAATGACGTAAGCAGTGACGTAATTTTTGTTACAGACAAAAACCGGAAGCGAATCTCCATTATTAATAGATATACAGCTTATGACTGAATTGAATTTCTTGAAATTGAATATATATGAAAAATGATTAGTTTCAGTAAGAGTATATTGATAGATGTAAGTATTTATAGATAAACCAAACCAAACCCACCATAGGCAGGATGTGACACAATGTCAATTTACTTTATATATATATATATATATATATATATATATATATATATATATATATTGTATTTTAAGTGGTCTCCGTATGCTTCTCTCGTTATATATATATTTTTTAATGTTTTTTTTAAAATTAGGCGTTATTGTGAAGCATTAAAAATAAATAAATGAATGAACTCGATATTATGGAGTATTGGATTCACTTACTTTTTAATTATTTTTTACACAAATTTTCAGGTTCGTTAGATACCCTTTGTCAAATGTTACTGTTCAACGGTTTTCTTTGTCTCTGTTGTTATCGACAGTGGCAGCGTTTGTAAAATATTTGTAATAACGGAGAATTCCGATATCTGCGTTTAATATATATATATATATATATATATATATATATATATATATATATATATATATATATATATATATATATATATATATATATATATATATATATATAATATATATATATATATATATATATATATATAATATATATATATATATATATATATATATATCAAGCAAGAAATCCAACAGTATAAATGTATAAAAACTGTAAAAAAACATGAATTAAATCAAAAATTGATATTTTTGAAGCCGACGCTATAGCGTTTCGGTTTTATTTACACCATCAACTGGGCTTTTAATCATTAATCATATAAAATGAAACCGGTAGACAAGCAAAAGCGTGTAAGCCTTTGTTTACAATGTGTAAAGGCCTTTGTCGTAACTCGAAATGTAAGAAAAGATGCAAATCAAAACGGTGTGTCCTTAGGTCATATCTATCAATCGCACTAGGTACGAACATATTTTAATCGCCCGTCTTGTAATGGTTATCCACTTACGAAATAGGCACAAATACACCAGTTCAAATCTTGTGTTACGTAATGAATAGGCACAGCTTATCATTTTTGTAACGAAGTGTGGCTTTTAGATTTAACGAAATCAAACCGTATCAGATAAAGGATCATAAATTTTGACAGACAAGCCTTCACCCTGAGGTCATCCGAGCGAACGTTTCTGATTGGGTGGATCCCGGGGAAGTTAATTAGAATATTTGAGAATCGATCAGAGAGCCTTTGTACTTAGACGTATATGACAAAGATTTTCGTTCTCATAAGTAAAAGCAAAGTAGACGTAGTGGCCTATTGTCGGTATCAGCGGGTCGGCGAGGGAGTCTATCCTCTTTTCGCTGGCGCTAGACCAGGGAGATTAATTTTGCTGAGGTGGAGCGTTCCCCACTTTAAATTATTTTGAAAATTTAAATTTAAATTTTTATAAAGTTTATTGTTATTTATCTATTATTGAACCTATTCTAGTGATGACCACCCGAAGCGGAGATTTAAGAAAATTTGAATTCAGAGTTTTCTTTCTCCTAGAATGGTTGCCTAACCACGGTTAAAGAGCCCAGTCTGCCCTACTATTTACCCATAGCTAGAGGGAGAATAGTTGCATTCATACCTTTCAATAGATAACTAATTAGAACTGAGCCTATTCTAGTAATTACCACCCCAAGCGGAGATTTAAGAAAATTTGAATCAGAGTTTTCTTTCTCCTAGACCGGTTTGCCTGACCACGGTTAAAGATCCAGTCTGCCCTACTATTTACCCATAGCTAGAGGAGAATAGTTGCATTCATACCTTTTAATAGATAACTAATTAGAACTGAGCCTATTCTAGTAATGACCACCCCAAGCGGAGATTTAAGAAAATTTGAATTCAGAGTTTTCTTTCTCCTAGACTGGTTGCCTGACCATGGTTAAAGATCCCAGTCTGCCCTACTATTTATCCATAGCTGGAGGGAGAATAGTTGGATTCATACCTTTTCCCAAGGGTATTAGCACTATGCGAACTGTGGCTTCGTCCAGGATTTGAACTCAGATCGACGATTCCATTTCCTACGACTCTAGCTAGTACTCCACAACATAATTTATCAAAGCATTATTTCTGAATTGTCTCTAGGACGTGCTTGCCAATTCTTTGTGGGTATTGCTACTATTTATCCATAGCTGGAGGGAGAATAATTGGATTCATACCTTTTCCAGGGTATTAGCACTATGCGAACTGTGGCTTCGTTCAGGATTTGAACTCAGATCGACGATTCCATTCCTACGACTCTAGCTAGTACTCCACACATAATTTATCAAAGCATTATTTCTGAATTGTCCCTAGGACGTGCTTGCCAATTCTTTGTGGGTATTGCTACTATTTACCCATAGCTGGAGGGAGAATTGTTGGATTCATACATTTCCCAAGGGTATTAGCACTATGTGGAATGTGGCTTCGTCCAGGATTTGAACTCAGATCGACGATTCCATTTCCTACGACTCTAGCTAGTACTCCACAACATAATTTATCAAAGCATTATTTCTGAATTGTCCCTAGGACGTGCTTGCCAATTCTTTTGTGGTATTGCTACTATTTACCCATAGCTGGAGGAGAATTGTTGGATTCATACATTTCCCAAGGGTATTAGCACTATGTGGAATGTGGCTTCGTCCAGGATTTGAACTCAGATCGACGATTCCATTTCCTACGACTCTAGCTAGTACTCCACAACATAATTTATCAAGCATTATTTCTGAATTGTCCTAGGACGTGCTTGCCAATTCTTTGTGGGTATTGCTACTATTTACCCATAGCTGGAGGGAGAATTGTTGTATTCATACATTTCCCAAGGGTATTAGCACTATGTGGAATGTGGCTTCGTCCAGGATTTGAACTCAGATCGACGATTCCATTTCCTACGACCCTAGCTAGTACTCCACAACATAATTTATCAAAGCATTATTTCTGAATTGTCCCTAGGACGTGCTTGCCAATTCTTTGTGGGTATTGCTACTATTTACCCATAGCTGGAGGGAGAATTGTTGGATTCATACATTTCCCAAGGGTATTAGCACTATGTGGAATGTGGCTTCGTCCAGGATTTGAACTCAGATCGACGATTCCATTTCCTACGACCCTAGCTAGTACTCCACAACATAATTTATCAAAGCATTATTTCTGAATTGTCCCTAGGACGTGCTTGCCAATTCTTTGTGGGTATTGCTACTATTTACCCATAGCTGGAGGGAGAATTGTTGTATTCATACATTTCCCAAGGGTATTAGCACTATGTGGAATGTGGCTTCGTCCAGGATTTGAACTCAGATCGACGATTCCATTTCCTACGACTCTAGCTAGTACTCCACAACATAATTTATCAAAGCATTATTTCTGAATTGTCCTAGGACGTGCTTGCCAATTCTTTGTGGGTATTGCTACTATTTACCCATAGCTGGAGGGAGAATTGTTGGATTCATACATTTCCCAAGGGTATTAGCACTATGTGGAATGTGGCTTCGTCCAGGATTTGAACTCAGATCGACGATTCCATTTCCTACGACCCTAGCTAGTACTCCACAACATAATTTATCAAAGCATTATTTCTGAATTGTCCCTAGGACGTGCTTGCCAATTCTTTGTGGGTATTGCTACTATTTACCCATAGCTGGAGGGAGAATTGTTGTATTCATACATTTCCCAAGGGTATTAGCACTATGTGGAATGTGGCTTCGTCCAGGATTTGAACTCAGATCGACGATTCCATTTCCTACGACTCTAGCTAGTACTCCACAACATAATTTATCAAAGCATTATTTCTGAATTGTCCCTAGGACGTGCTTGCCAATTCTTTGTGGGTATTGCTACTATTTACCATAGCTGGAGGGAGAATTGTTGGATTCATACATTTCCCAAGGGTATTAGCACTATGTGGAATGTGGCTTCGTCCAGGATTTGAAACTCAGATCGACGATTCCATTTCCTACGACCCTAGCTAGTACTCCACAACATAATTTATCAAAGCATTATTTCTGAATTGTCCCTAGGACGTGCTTGCCAATTCTTTGTGGGTATTGCTACTATTTACCCATAGCTGGAGGGAGAATTGTTGGATTCATACATTTCCCAAGGGTATTAGCACTATGTGGAATGTGGCTTCGTCCAGGATTTTGAACTCAGATCGACGATTCCATTTCCTACGACCCTAGCTAGTACTCCACAACATAATTTATCAAAGCATTATTTCTGAATTGTCCCTAGGACGTGCTTGCCAATTCTTTGTGGGTATTGCTACTATTTACCCATAGATGGAGGGAGAATTGTTGGATTCATACCTTTTCCCAGAGGTATTAGCACTATACAAACTGTGGCTTCGTCCAGGATTTGAACTCAGATCGACGATTCCATTTCCTACGACTCTAGCTAGTACTCCACAATATAATTTATCAAAGCATTATTTCTGAATTGTCCCTAGGACGTGCTTGCCAATTCTTTGTGGGTATTGCTACTATTTACCCATAGCTGGAGGGAGAATTGTTGTATTCATACATTTCCCAAGGGTATTAGCACTATGTGGAATGTGGCTTCGTCCAGGATTTGAACTCAGATCGACGATTCCATTTCCCGACTCTAGCTAGTACTCCACAACATAATTTATCAAAGCATTATTTCTGAATTGTCCCTAGGACGTGCTTGCCAATTCTTTGTGGTATTGCTACTATTTACCCATAGCTGAGGGAGAATTGTTGGATTCATACATTTCCCAAGGGTATTAGCACTATGTGGAATGTGGCTTCGTCCAGGATTTGAACTCAGATCGACGATTCCATTTCCTACGACTCTAGCTAGTACTCCACAACATAATTTATCAAAGCATTATTTCTGAATTGTCCCTAGGACGTGCTTGCCAATTCTTTGTGGGTATTGCTACTATTTACCCATAGATGGAGGGAGAATTGTTGGATTCATACATTTCCCAAGGGTATTAGCACTATGTGGAATGTGGCTTCGTCCAGGATTTGAACTCAGATCGACGATTCCATTTCCTACGACTCTAGCTAGTACTCCACAACATAATTTATCAAAGCATTATTTCTGAATTGTCCCTAGGACGTGCTTGCCAATTCTTTGTGGGTATTGCTACTATTTACCCATAGATGGAGGGAGAATTGTTGGATTCATACCTTTTCCCAGAGGTATTAGCACTATACAAACTGTGGCTTCGTCCAGGATTTGAACTCAGATCGACGATTCCATTTCCTACGACTCTAGCTAGTACTCCACAACATAATTTCAAAGCATTATTTCTGAATTGTCCTAGGACGTGCTTGCCAATTCTTTGTGGGTATTGCTACTATTTACCATAGATGGAGGGAGAATTGTTGGATTCATACCTTTTCCCAGAGGTATTAGCACTATACAAACTGTGGCTTCGTCCAGGATTTGAACTCAGATCGACGATTCCATTTCCTACGACTCTAGCTAGTACTCCACAACATAATTTATCAAAGCATTATTTCTGAATTGTCCCTAGGACGTGCTTGCCAATTCTTTGTGGGTATTGCTACTATTTACCCATAGATGGAGGAGAATTGTTGGATTCATACCTTTCCCAGAGGTATTAGCACTATCAACTGTGGCTTCGTCCAGGATTTGAACTCAGATCGACGATTCCATTTCCTACGACTCTAGCTAGTACTCCACAACATAATTTATCAAAGCATTATTTCTGATTGTCCCTAGGACGTGCTTGCAATTCTTTGTGGGTATTGCTACTATTTACCCATAGATGGAGGAGAATTGTTGGATTCATACCTTTTCCCAGAGGTATTAGCACTATACAAACTGTGGCTTCGTCCAGGATTTGAACTCAGATCGACGATTCCATTTCCTACGACTCTAGCTAGTACTCCACAACATAATTTATCAAGCATTATTTCTGAATTGTCCTAGGACGTGCTTGCCAATTCTTTGTGGGTATTGCTACTATTTACCCATAGATGGAGGAGAATTGTTGGATTCATACCTTTTCCCAGAGGTATTAGCACTATACAATGTGGCTTCGTCCAGGATTTGAACTCAGATCGACGATTCCATTTCCTACGACTCTAGCTAGTACTCCACAAACATAATTTATCAAAGCATTATTTCTGAATTGTCCCTAGGACGTGCTTGCCAATTCTTTGTGGGTATTGCTACTATTTACCCATAGATGGAGGGAGAATTGTTGGATTCATACCTTTCCCAGAGGTATTAGCACTATACAATGTGGCTTCGTCCAGGATTTGAACTCAGATCGACGATTCCATTTCCTACGACTCTAGCTAGTACTCCACAACATAATTTATCAAAGCATTATTTCTGAATTGTCTCTAGGACGTGCTTGCCAATTCTTTGTGGGTATTGCTACTATTTACCCATAGTGGAGGAGAATTGTTGATTCATACTTTCCCAGAGGTATTAGCACTATACAATGTGGCTTCGTCCAGGATTTGAACTCAGATCGACGATTCCATTTCCTACGACTCTAGCTAGTACTCCACAACATAATTTATCAAAGCATTATTTCTGAATTGTCCCTAGGACGTGCTTGCCAATTCTTTGTGGGTATTGCTACTATTTACCCATAGCTGGAGGGAATTGTTGTATTCATACATTTCCAAGGGTATTAGCACTATGTGGAATGTGGCTTCGTCCAGGATTTGAACTCAGATCGACGATTCCATTTCCTACGACTCTAGCTAGTACTCCACAACATAATTTATCAAAGCATTATTTCTGAATTGTCCCTAGGACGTGCTTGCCAATTCTTTGTGGTATTGCTACTATTTACCCATAGCTGGAGGGAGAATTGTTGTATTCATACATTTCCCAGGGTATTAGCACTATGTGGAATGTGGCTTCGTCCAGGATTTGAACTCAGATCGACGATTCCATTTCCTACGACTCTAGCTAGTACTCCACAACATAATTTATCAAAGCATTATTCTGAATTGTCCCTAGGACGTGCTTGCCAATTCTTTGTGGGTATTGCTACTATTTACCCATAGCTGGAGGGAGAATTGTTGTATTCATACATTTCCCAAGGGTATTAGCACTATGTGGAATGTGGCTTCGTCCAGGATTTGAACTCAGATCGACGATTCCATTTCCTACGACTCTAGCTAGTACTCACAACATAATTTATCAAAGCATTATTTCTGAATTGTCCCTAGGACGTGCTTGCCAATTCTTTGTGGATTGCTACTATTTACCCATAGCTGGAGGGAGAATTGTTGTATTCATACATTTCCCAAGGGTATTAGCACTATGTGGAATGTGGCTTCGTCCAGGATTTGAACTCAGATCGACGATTCATTTCCTAACGACTCTATGCT
>CM042172.1:8798763-8800896 GCA_023376005.1 Doryteuthis pealeii | reverse complement strand
AGAACGATTAAATGCTCATATATCTGATGGTGATCGTCCAGTTGCTTGGAAAGGTCATAATTGGGGAATGTGGAGCACCCCTTCATCACCATTGCTCCCTGGTCCACTCTGACCCGGTGTGGTAGTACCTGTTAGGGTCCCATCTATGGGTTAAATAGAAAAATGTATTAAATAGAAAAATGTATTTATAAAAAATTGTATTATCCATTAAGAATTGATTTATTTCCAAACTTTATCGGCATTAAATGACCCACTGAGGTTGATATGCCGTAAAACAAAACCAAACCAGAAACCAGATTTTCCAAGAATATTAATCCGAAAGTGAATGTAATAGCACTATTGGAGTTCCAACTCGCTTATTGCGATATCGCAGCCCACAAGTTAGCCACTACGCCACGCTGATTCCCAAAGGAGAAAGAGAGAGAGAGAGAGAGAGAGAGAGAGAGAGAGAGAGAGAGAGAGAGAGAGAGAGGAGGGGGGGAAGATAAAGTTTCTGTTGAAATATATATGACAACAGGAAGAATCCCTGATAGCTGATGTCTCAAAAACAATGACGTATTCTAACAAAGAAAGATAAACTCCCTTTATCATCTTCTCTCTCTCTCTCTCTCTCTCTCTCTCTCTCTCTCTCTCTCTCTCTCTCTCTCTCCTACCCACTCTCTATCTATTGTCCTTCCCCCAATACAACCCCTCCAACCCAATCACCCCCCCAATATCGATTACGTCTATCTTCTGTGCAATCGTTCCGGATTCAGGTTGGTTTTGGCCAACGTTGATTCTACTGACGTAATTGGCCGTTGCATGGCGAAATTATCACACGACATCATGACACATTCGTCATTCCCAATCAGGATTATTGAAATATCCTTACGTTCCGCTCTAATTTAATTTTCGCACCACGATTCCTATCTGCTCCTATTATATACGCAAACGTTTGGAAAACTCTATTTCTAATAGTGCGGTCGCCATCTTTAATTCGTAATCTAAGAAAACTCGTACTTAAAGATACTAGATCAGTACCCAACCTACGCAGGGAAATTTAAACTAGTTGGCCTCAGAAACTCCCCAGATCTTAACCCCATGGATTATTATGTATGTGGCGCTGTTGAGAAATACAGTAATCGCCGTGCCAGTACTACAAAAGCTCAGTTAATCCACTTTATAGAATTAAGGTAGTTTTTGAGACCCTTTCCAGGGAAACTGTAACATCAGCAGGATTGAGGCTGTGATCGACGCTAATGGCAATTATTTTGAGTGAAACTTGTTGACAGTAGTGTAATTTCCGTGCCTTTAATGATATTCAATCTTTAATACGCAAACGTTTGAAAAACTTAATTTCTAATAGTGCGGTCGCCATCTTTAATTCGCAATCTAAGAAAACTCGTACTTATAGATACTAGATCAGTACCCAACCTGCGCAGGGAAATTTAAGCTAATGTTACATACTCATGCACATATACCCATGTTGGGTATATATACACAAGTGTTATTTTACTGGAGAGAGGGGAGAGATAGACATAGGTAGATAGAGAGATGCATATGCATTACTTACTTCTTTGACCATCGGTGATCTCTAGTGGTTTCTATTCTTTCTCTCCATGTTGAATTCTCTTTCTAGATTCTTGTTGGCTGTTCGTCTTTGATGCATTCCTTCTTCTTGGTCAGTCTTTTTGCCAAGACATTCATCAAGCAAGAACTCCATATTTCTTTAAACTCTTATTTACTTAACTAAAATTCTTCTTCTAACTAACACAACGCGCGTGTGCATTTGAGCCCAGCTACGGCAGACATCTTTTCTGCATGACGTCCAAGCTAGAACTGCTGGGTTAACTCGGTCCCACGTGACTTCACGTACTTCGCGGACTTTCTGTAATATTCCATGGAAAGTCCCGCCCGTGATATGAAAAGGGGCCATCCCTTAGAAATACAGGGGATTGAAAATAATCTATGCAACCGCATAGATTATGCAACACTAGTTTAATGCTATTCAATCTTTAATACGCAAATGTTTGGAAAACTTTATTTCTAATAGTGCGGTCGCCATCTTTAACTCGTAATCTAAGAAAACTCGTACTTATAGATACTAGATCACTACCCAACCTACGCAGGGAAATTTAAGCTAGTTTAATGATA
>CM042172.1:8786263-8788763 GCA_023376005.1 Doryteuthis pealeii | reverse complement strand
GTTGTACACAGGTGTACTTGTCTTCTTTATTTAGATACTTATCTTGTATTTCTTCTATCTTAACTGGGGCTGGTCTGTCTATCGGCTGATCCTCTACTATTTGGCTGGTCTATCTATCTCTAAGTATTCTGGGCTTTAGCTGGATCTTCTGTTATTCTGGTAGATGTTCCTTCACCTGGGCTGGATCTTCTTACTTGTGCTGTTTGTTTGCTCTTAGAAACAACACAAGATATTGCGGTTAAATCGAACTTAACGGACCTAAATTCCACCATCGTATGCCACCTGGCGAAAGAAACAATTTTATTTTTCTAAAATCTTTTTTGTACATATGACTAAAACTTAAATTCAGTTCTTAATTTCTGGTTGCGTTGGAGAGTAAGTATGTTTTCACTCTATGGTCTTTTTGAGTATGGCTTATAGGGACAAACTCATGTTTAGCCTATTTGTAAACATTTTTTGACCAAAACATACTTCTTCATAAACACCACACGGTCTTCTGTAAATTTCACAGGGTTTGCTCTTTTCAGCCACCAAAAATAGGATTCAAGCCTGGAGCATTTTCTGATCTGCCGCCATTATGAATAGCCTCAAAACAGATATTTTTGCAAGATTAAAATAATTTTGCTATAAAGCAGTTCCAACAATGCAGAGTTTACAGTTCTGATTAAAAAAATTGGGGCGGGGGGGCAGTATTTTGCTATATTGATGATTTAGTTGATATGAATAAATCAACATATCTTGTAAATCTTATTATAATGGAGATTGTGTGTTTTTTCTGTCTGTAACCGAAACTATATCACTACTCAAGTTACAATTCCCTTAGTTATTGACATCACATTCTCAATGATTTTATTTTATCTTAACCTCAATTATAAATAAAATTGTTTTAAAATTATTAGTACTGTTAACCATATCTACATGATATTTTCCACGGATCCCACTTGTACGGGTCAGGCACAAAGGCCCTATTTATGTGGGACCACCCACAAGCCGAGACTCATGGGGTGGCAGGTGAAAAATTGCGTCGATCCCGTCGGCATTCCCCCTCAAGGGGGGCGCCTCAGGCGCTGGGAAATAAACCCAGCCCTGCCCCTTTAAATCAAGGGGCAGGTGTTGCCTGGGTGGATAGCCCCCTGGGATCGACGCCGTTAATTATATCAATGGTCCAGAGGCCGAAGCCACTGTTGACCATATCTACATGATATTTTCCACGTACCCAACTTGTACGGGTCAGACACAAGGCCCTATTAACGTGGGACCACCCACAAACCGAAGCTCATGGGTGGCGGGTGAAAAATTGCGTCGATCCCGTCGGCATTCCCCCTCAAGGGGGCGCCTCAGGCGCTGGGCAATAAACCCAGCCCTGCCCCTTTAAATCAAGGGGCAGGTGTTGCCTGGGGGGGATGGCCCCCTGGGATCGACGCCGTTAATTATATCAATGGTCCAGAGGCCGAAGCCACTGTTGACCATATCTACATACTAATAACATACAATTATGTTTATATATACAACAAAATAGCAGTTTACAGTGTGAATGGGAAGGCTAATTTGCATATTGATATTAAAAATGTGATTTTAATAAATATGTACTTAGTATTATTGATTTCTAACTATTTGGTTTTATTTTAATGAATATAAGCAAAAATCTCTTCAATAAATCTATGAAATCCATTAACAAGAAAAAATAAGTGTCATTTTATTCTTTACTTCCTCTTTTAACTAAATACTTAAATTAGAAAAAATAACAATAAAAGACGAGAGTGATGGAAGAGTAAGTTTCAGTTGTTCTATATTTCGATTATACCCCCCTCTGTTTCAAATATTTTTATCTGCATTCTTATTTAGTTTCATTAGCATTTCTAATTTAATATGATATTTTATTACATTAAAACTTAAATACTTGCACCCGGAGGGTGCATATATTTGCTAGTACACTTAAAGAATTTTTGCTATATGCTCTAACATTATTTTTGTGGTTATATTCACCTCTCAAAGGGTTCAAACATTGATGGCCACCATTCCAGTACAATTCAGTATAAGTCCCATCTATGGGTTAAATAGAAAAACATGAGTTGATAAACAAAATTGTTTGGTTTGGTTTGGTTTGTTTTGTTTTACGGCATATAAACCTCAGTGGGTCATTTAATGCCGATAAAGTTTGGAAATAAATCAATTCTTAATGGATAATACAATTTTAAAAAAATACATTTTTCTATTTAACCCATAGATGGGACCCTAACAGGTACAACCACTCCGGGTTAGAGTGGACCAGGGAGCAATGGTGATGAAGGGGTGCTCCACATTCCCCAAACCTCCAGAACTGGAACCTCCCCATCAGATAGAGTTTAACGTCATTCCCAGGACATGTAGACCCGCAGCCACCGCCTTCTAGCACCCATATGATACAAAGGGATTGGGGCTTGCCATAAAGGCGATAGGGTTGGGAAAATCATATAGGTGCTAGGGCTTGACGTGACCAGCCGATTGATCGGAGGATGCC
>CM042172.1:8771263-8781263 GCA_023376005.1 Doryteuthis pealeii | reverse complement strand
CGAGAAAAAACGAGATCTTGCTGGATTCTTTACTTCAACCTAACAATTGCTAATTACTCTGTTCACCTTGTCTCGTTACTTAGTAAACCTTTTTCCTTATCCCTAATACTTGTTGTGTAAATAATGAGAATAGAATATACTGTTTTCCCTCTAAATAATGTTTGACAAAACCTCGGAAGTGAGAAACAAGATCTCACTGGATTCGTTACTTCATCCTAATAATTACTAATTACTCTGTTCACCTTGTCTCTTTACTTAGTAAACACCTTTTCTTATCCCTAATACTCGTTGTGTAAATAATGAGAATAGAATAGTCTCTTTTCCCTCTAAATAATGTTTGACAAAACATCGGAAGTGAGAAACAACGAGATCTCGTTGGATTCGTTACTTCAACCTAACAATTGCTAACACCTCTGTTTCCCTTGTATTTTTACTTAGTAAACCTTTTCCTCTATCCTTAATACTTGCGTTTCTTCCTATTATTTTTCTGTTAACTCTGATACTCGAATTACAACACATATTAAAACCACAATAAAAAGCTCCCGGCATGAACCCAATGATCAGCGGAAGTGGCCTACTTTTTGAAGGGGCGCTCCACATTTTTGTGGGGCACCCCTTCATCACCATTGCTCCCACTTTGACTCGGAGTGGTAGTATATGTTAGGATCCCATGTATAGGTTAAATAGAACATTTGTTAAAAAAAAATCAGTTTAAAGCATTTTCTTCCAAATTATCGCTACGAATCTTTCCTTTACACTTTGCCGGTATTAAATAACCCACCGTAGTTGATATGACGTAAAACAAAACAAACAAACTACCAGCCGAGGCTGTGAGAAACCTGAGGCCTGTGAACCACACAAAGCCAAGCTTGGTAAATAACAAGGAAAAGAAAAAAATAAGTTAAGCAAAAATTAGCTTAGATGGGTGACCTCTATGTAACAGCAGGGACTGTAAGCAACCTGAGACCTGTGAGTCAGACTAAAGAAGGCTTGGTATATAACAAGAATAAGTTGAGGTATTTAGAATTAATTCATATCAAGCTGCCAACAGAGCTATGAAACTCTCCAACACAGCATTGGTCAAATTATAGCCCGTGGGCAAAGCTTTGCCCGTGGGCCAAGTCAAGTACATTGTGATATTACACCCAGCATTCAGATTATTTGGAACACGATATCATTTTTAAGTAAGGATTTTAAATTATCTTCCTTTTATTATTATTATTATTATTATTATTATTATTATTATTATTATTATTATTCACTCCTTTTGAGTTTTTAAGATCAGCATTAGCTGATGGTATTTCACTGGAGTGAGTGACAACAAGTCTCTTCAGGACTACAGGACTACATCCCTGTGATCTGCTGGAACCGCGAAGTCTCAGTTGACACGTTCTCTTTTTTTTTTTTTTTGTTAATCAACACCAGGTCTGGTCTCCTGGCTGGGATAGCGTGTATTATTATTTCTTCTTTTTCACATCAGCATTAGCTGGTGGTCTTTCACTGGAGTCTGAGTGACAACAAGTCTCTTCAGGTCTCCAGGACTCTTCTGGGTATTCTGGCAGATTGCAGCAGTGCAGTATTCTGCATGGTCTCAATTCTTCCTCTGATTTCCGGGTTTTCCAATCTTGTTTCCAAGTTTTTGGGGACCGTTCCAAGTGCACCAACCACAATTGGTATCACTTTGACTTTCATATTCCATAACTTTTTCAGTTCTCTGGCAAGGTCCAGGTATTTGTCCATTTTTTCATTTTCCTATCATCTGCTGGAATTATTATTATTATTATTATTATTTGCTTTTTATTTATTTTTGACTGGCGTCCCTTTTTATCTTTCCCCACTGGTGGACAAACAGCGAACTTGGCGGCCATATTGACTCTCCTGACTTTTCTTCATCCATTTATGTCTGTCCATTGTGCCTTACCGGTCGAGATAATTAAACATCAAATATACAAAATAGAAACTTTTTCAGTTCTCTGACAAGGTCCAAGTGTTTGTCCATTTTTTCATTTTCTTTTAGCCCTGTGATCTTCTGGAGCTGCAAAATCCACCAGTTGACAAGTTCTTTCTTTTTTGTTAATCAACACTAGGCCTGGTCTTCTTGCTGGGATAAGGTGATCCGTTTTTATTTCAAAGTCCCAGAGAATTTTTCTTTTCGAACTCGGGAACTTTCTTTTCGTAGTCGGGAGCCATCATGGAACTTTGAACTTAACCCTTTATTCAATCCACGGGGGTATCTGTTCTCATTCCGCTAACCATAGCTGGAGTAGGAGTTGTGTTAATTATTTTCTCTGTTACTGCCGCCGCTCAGGATTGAACCCAGAATACAGAGATAACTGTCACTTAGAACTGTCTTAACCTAACTACCTTATCCACTAGGCTATGTGTCCAATTGGAGAAGGTTCCCTAGTCCAAAAAGAAGGTTCCCGAGTCCGACAAAAAATACCTGAAGAAGGTTGGAGGGCATATCGGCCGAAACGTTATACAGATAACAATAAAGATGAGGACATAACGCAAATAATTCTAAGGATGGCTTTTACAAAGAAACCAAATAAAAAACAAGAAGTGAGGAATATAAAAAGTACCAAGTAACCAAATTATACCAAAGTCATAAACTTACATTTAATAACACAATTTAACAATTGCTATTCCGCTTTGTCGGCTGGGGCGTTAGAATGCACCGACTGCACCTCTGCAGAGGGGTAAGACTCCTCCCAATGGGGCCACCTTGTGGCCGTGGGTGGCGACCCGTGATGCTTAAGGATAGAGCCCAGGTGGATGAGCAGTTCATGACATGCAATACTCCACTTTGGCCCTATCTTGGCTACACTGGCGGTCGGAGAGGCCCTCCGATCAATCGGCTGGTCACGTCAAGCCCTAGCACCTATATGATTTTCCCAACCCTATTGCCCTTTTGGCAAGCTCCACCCCTTTTTATCATATGGGTGCTAGAAGGCGGTGGCTGTGGGTCTACATGTCCTGGGAATGACCTTAAACTCTATCTGATGGTGAGGTTCCAGTTTGGAGGTTTGGGGAATGTGGAGCACCCCTTCATCACCATTGCTCCCTGGTCCACTCTGACCCGGAGTGGTAGTACCTGTTAGGGTCCCATCTATGGGTTAAATAGAAAAATGTATTTATAAAAAAATTGTATTATCCATTAAGAATTGATTTATTTCAAAACTTTATCGGCATTAAATGACCCACTGAGGTTGATATGCCGTAAAACAAAACAAACCAAACAATTGCTATTTTTGATCTTATTAGGTAATTTGTTCTAAAAATCTATTACTCTATTAACGAAAAAATCTGATTGGTTAATAGACTTAGTATTTAAAATCCTGATAGTAAATATATTTAACAATATAAGTTCATGAATCCATATATTCATGTGAATTTATTTATGGTTATGTAGACATACATTAACATAAGAGTGTCTTTAGCTCGTTCGCATCTCAAATTTTAGCTCACAAAACAAAGCAAGAAATCAACAGAGTGACAGCTCCTAACTCAGAAATCGTGTAAGTTGGAGCACTCTCAAGTCAACGTACTACTATCTATCTCTCTCTCTCTCTCTCTCTCTCTTATATATATATATATATATATATATATATATATATATATATATATATATATATATGAAAACGACTGATAATGATAAAGTAAATAAACAAATAAAATAATAATAATAATAATAAGAAGAAGAAGAAGAAGAAGAAGAAGAAGAAATGATTAAATTGATTTATTTTACATCCAACACTAAATATTATACATCACCATGGCCAACAAACACAAATACGCTCTTTCATACGCACATACGCACGTGGATACGGTTATTCATATGCACGCGCGGGCGTGGATACAGTCATAACGTCACAGTCTAGACGTATTTTCATGCACACGCACAAACCAAGGAAGAGGGGGAATTTTAAACAGTTTTTAAAAGTTAAGGTCGATAGAAAAAAAAAGGACATGATGACATGAATTTAAAAAATTGAAATATTCATTATAAATTATTTCAATATACTAGCAAGAATATGCACCCTCCGGGCGCAAGTNCGCACATGACAACATACGCAACGTACAAACAAACAATAAAAGCGCATTCACGTAAACATGCAACACGAGAATACAGTTATAAAAGAAATACCATTATTAAAAAAAAATTCATTTAACTAGAAATGCTATAACAAGAACGACTTCAGTTCCAGTGATTTCTGAAAAAGAGATTTATCTCGAAAATTCAAGAATAAAGTACAGGTTAACACACAACACCATTGTTACTGTAGTATTTTTTTTCTTTACACCAGCATTGTGATAGCCTTCAAAATCAACCTCGAAACCAATATATACACAATGCTTCAAGCAAATTATAAAACTCTCTTATATTATATATATTTATATATATATATATATATATATATATGTGTGTGTGTGTGTGTGTGTGTGTGTGTGTGTGTGTGTGTGTGTGTGTGTGTGTGATGAATATTTTGGATAATGATATCTTATCAATTTGGTTAAGAAATTGTTGAAAATAATTTATGACATATTTCATTTTTAACAGTTTCATCATATTATGAAATGTAAAATTGTTTTTTCTGATTAAGGTATATGGTGTATTGGTTATCAGCGTAGAAATTGATACGGTAAGACGAGTTCCAGTCTTGACGAATCTGTTTGGATGAGTCCGACAAAAAATATCTGAAGAAGTCCTGAGGGTCCATCGCCGAAACGTTGTACAGATAACAATGAAGATGAGGACAATAGTCCGAATAATACAAATGAATCTGCTTGCATTTCACATAGTGCTAATACCCTCCCAGCTATGGGTAAATAGTAGGAGGACTGAGTTCCTTGGCCTTGGTTACACAACCAGTCTAACATGAATTGAAATTGATAAAACTGTTAAAGAAATGACCTTGTGGTCACGATCCCAGCTCGTTGCGTAGGAGGTTATTTATGTTTTACTGTAATGAAATATATTAAATTAGAAAGACTAATGAAACTAAATAAGAATGAAGATAAAATGATTTGAAACAGAGGGGGGGGAGTATAATAAAAAATAGCACAACTTTGAATCCAACTCTTCCATCATTTTCCATCACTCCTGTCTTTCATTGCTAAATTTTCATAATTTAACTATTCAGTTAATTTAGAAACTAAAGAATAAAATCAAAGTTATTCTTTCTTGCTAACAGATTTCTTTTAAGATTTATTGAAGAGATTTTTGGTCATATTCATTAAGATAAAACAAGATAATTAGAAATCAATAATACTAAGCACATATTTATTAAAATCGAACTTTTAATATCAATATGCAAATTAGCCTTCCCGTTCACCCTGTAAACCGCTATTTTGTTGTATATATAAATACAATTGCATGTTAATAGTATGTAGATATGGTCAACAGTGGCTTCGGCCTCTGGACCATTGCTATAATTAACGGCGTCGATCCTAGGGGGCCATCCCCCCAAGCAACACCTGCCCCCTTGATTTAAAGAGGCAGGGCTGGGTTTATTGCCCAGTGCCTGAGGCGCCCCCCTTGAGGGGGAATGCCGATGGGATCGGCGCAATTTTTCACCCGCCACCCCATGAGCTTCGGTTTGTGGGTGGTCCCACGTTAATAGGGCCTTGTGCCTGACCCGTGCAAGTGGGGTACGTGGAAAATATCATGTAGATATGGTCAACCATATTAATAATGGAAAACAATTTTATTAATAATTGAGGTTTACATAAAAATAAAATCATGGAGAATGTGATATATATACCTAATGGAATATTGACTTGAGTTGTAATATAGTTTCGGTTACAGACAGAAGAACACACAATCTCCATTATAATAAGATATATATATATATATATATATATATATATATATATATACAGGGTGGCCAAGAAGTCACTGAGGGGTTGCCAAATGCTGCCATTTTACCATTAATCATTATTTTTTCTTCTATTTTAGATATTGTATAGAAAATACTTTGGAAATTAACCATGAATAAGTATAGCGTCGAAGAACGTACCTGATGTAATGAATAAGTAAATACCTTGGTACCCCCTCACTATAATCTGATTGGACAGTGTCCTCTATAAATATTCGACACTGTGGTGGTACAAGCGCCTAAGCCTACCAGTCCAGTGAGCTTCGGCCCTGGACAGGTTGTGTTTAATTAATAGCGTCGATCCCAGGCGCCCCCCTTGATGGGCAATGCCAACGGGATCGACGCAATTTTTCTACCTACCACCCATGAGTCTCTGCTTGTGGGTGGTGCCCACATAAAACGGCCTTGTGCCATATCGTGTGAAAGTGGGACACATGTAAATACCCTTAAGCCTACCAGCCTACAGCCTACTAGCCAGACTACCACCACGACTGCTCGTAAGAGGTACTGCTACTCGACGCACCTGCTACTACTGCGATAATATACATTACTACCAACTTCATAATATATCCCTTAACCTGGATATATCAGTACCCAAATTGTTAAATTGTTTTATCAATTATTTTAACACAAAGAGCATATCGATGGCATTTTCAAGTGAGAGATGGTCCAAGTGACAACACAATTCGAAGCATCGTTCGTCGTTTTGAACAGCAAGGAGCAGTAAGGGATCTTCCGCGATCTGGGAGATCTCGCAGTGTCACAACAAATGAAACCAGGGAAAGAGTGAGGTAGATGTTAG
The DNA here is from genome assembly GCA_023376005.1 of Doryteuthis pealeii. Classification (NCBI taxonomy): domain Eukaryota; kingdom Metazoa; phylum Mollusca; class Cephalopoda; order Myopsida; family Loliginidae; genus Doryteuthis; species Doryteuthis pealeii. Next base: position 8,774,582 of record CM042172.1, on the reverse strand, counting down.
GAAGAATCCCGAAACATCAATACGACGACGTTCCACACAACTTGGGATATCCCGAAGTTCTCTTCAAAATATTCGGTAATTTATGAGGAAGTGCGTTCCGGTCTCCTGCCTCAAAAATTGCTATCCGGTGACTAATAAGAAATAACAACACATCTCCGTCTACTCAAAACTATCCATCTTCATATCTATCTATCTATCTATCGCAATTTGTTCATATTTATCTATATTACTTTAAATACTAAGATTTTGTTTTTATTCATGTTTGTTTAATGTCTTGTTTTTAGTTTAAATAAACAAGAATTACGACAAAAAAAGATGCGACCCCCCCCCAAATACATTTACTTGTCGAAAATATCTATCTATCTCCATTTGTTCATATCAATCTATATTATTTTGTTTGTTTATCTATCTATCTATCTATCTATCAATCTATCTATCTCAGTCTATTCCAAACTATATATCCATCTTCATATCTAAACAAGAATTACGACAAATTACGATAAATAAACAAGAATTACGACGAGCTGGGGTAGCAATTTTTGAGGCGGGAGACCGGGACGCACTTCCTCATAAATTACCAAATATTCTGCACAGCTTAAAACTTTTTCCTTACAAGGAACAACAACAAACTTGAAATTCTACAAGAATTGAAGGAGAACATCAGGAATGAAGTCAGGGAATTAAATCGTAATCGAGTGATCCTGAAATCCGCCATGGATAATGTTTTGGAAAGGGCACGGATTTGTGAAGCTGAAAATAGAAACCATTTAAAAGATGTTATTTTTCATAAATAAATTCTCTGTCATTTTTTATTATTGTTAAAAAATCACCATTGTCTTCGTCATATTATGTTCACATTCATTAAGGTACCTTCAAAAATAAAGAATCTATTGAAGTTCAAAATCCCTTAGTGACTTCTTGGCCACTCGGTATTTTATAAAAGCGACACTATGTCCTTTCGGTTGGGGCGTTAGAATGCACCGACTGCACCTCTGCAGAGGTGTAAGACTCCCCCAATGGAGCTACCTGTTGACCGTGGGTGGTGACCCGTGATGCTTAAGGATAGAGCCCAGGTGGATGAGCAGTTCATGACATGCAATACTCCACTTTGGCCCTATCTTGGGCTAGACGGGCGGTCGGAGAGGCCCCCTCCGATCAATCGGCTGGTCACGTCAAGCCCTAGCACCTATATGATTGTCCCGACCCTATTGCCCTTATGGCAAGCCCCAACCCCTTTTTATCATATAGGTGCTAGAAGCGGTGGCTGCGGGTCTACATGTCCTGGGAATGACGTTAAACTCTATCTGATGGTGAGGTTCCAGTTTTGGAGGTTTGGGGAATGTGGAGCACCCCATTCATCACCATTGCTCCCTGGTCTACTCTGACCCGGAGTGAAGTAACTTTTAGGGTCCCATCTCTGGGTTAAATAGAAAAATGTATTTATAAAAAAATTGTATTATCCATTAAGAATTGATTTATTTCAAAACTTTAAATGACCCACTGAGGTTGATATGCCGTAAAACAAAAAAAACAAAAAAAGAGAAAGAGATGACTACGCCCTTTCTTTCTTAATAATGATTATACGTATGTATCATGGCTAAACACCGCTAGGTTGATTACTTTAAATACGAATAAATATTCTAAACTTTAATAAAAGCGAATCTACATCTTTTACTTTTAATAATGTTCATCTTACGACCTGTATCTGTTATGGATAAGTAGAGCTAGTTAACTTGATAAACTGAACTTATTCTTGTGGGGGTATCTCAAAGAAAAGGTTTACATCAACAAACCTGAAACTCTACAAGAATTGAAGGAGAACATCAGGAATGAATTCAGGGAATGAAATCATAATCGAGTGATCCTGCAATCCGCCATGATAATGTTTTGGAAAGGGCACGGATTTGTGAAGCTGAAAATAGAAACCATTTAAAAGAAGTTATTTTTCATAAATAAATTCTCTGTCATTTTTTTTTATTTTTGCAAACAAATCACCATTGTCTTCGTCATATTATGTTCACATCTTATTATAATGGAGATTGTGTGCTTATCTATCTGTAGCCGAAACTATATTACTACTCAAGTCACAATTCCTTCAGTTATTTACGTCACATTCTCCAAGATTTTATTCTATTCAAATCTCAATCATTAATAAAAATTGTTTTACATTATAAATATCGTTGACCATATCTCCATACTAACAACATGCAATTGTATTTAAATATACAACAAAAATAGCAGTTTACAGTGTGGGCTTGTAGGTTAATTTGCATATTGATATAAAAAGATGGATTTTAATAAATATGTACTTGGTATTATTGATTTTTAATTGTTTGGTTTTATCTTAATGAATATTAGCAAATACCTCGAGGATAAATCTTAAAAGAAATTCATTAACAAGAAGAAATAACTGTAATTTTATTCTTTACTGCCTATTTTAACTAAATAGATAAATTATGAAAATTTAGCCATGAAAGACGGGAGTGAAGGAAGAGTAATTTCAGTTGTTCTATTTGTCGATTATACCCCCTCTGTTTCAAATCTTTTTATCTGCATTCTTATTTAGTTTTATTAGCCTTTCTAATTTGATATATTTTATTACATTAAAACTTAATTACTTGCACCCAGAGGGTGCATATATTTGCTAGTTCCATTAAGGTACCTTCAAAAATAAAGAATCTATTCAAGTTCAAAATCGCTCAGTGACTTCTTGGCCACCCTGTATATTTAAATCTTTTAAAGTATTATCACAATTAAAGCGTAATTATTGGGTATGTAGCAAGCTGGGTGCAGTATATATTTTATATAGGTTTACACAACTTACTAACTTTTAAACAAAACTCAACACAATGAAAATTGATCCACCAAAACTTTTGATCGGGACCCATAAAAAAAATCACTTCCTAATCCAAACTCTACGTGTGGTTCGCGCCCACAAAGCCTTTTCAGAAAGGTCACCAATGTCATCTGATACTCCCATCATCATGGCTCAATCATTTCAGTTTCAACTTCCGTTAATCTCTTCATAAATGGTGGAACTGTAAGAAAGGTTCAAGGTTATATACTTGATATACAAAACTCCGACGAAGGTTAACAGACAAAAACATTTAATATATACAACACATGGATATGACGAGATACAAAGTACATGGGTAAAACAAAGTTACATGTAGAACAATAAACACACATTCATGAATGGTACAAGATATACAAAAAGTACAGACATGAGATTAGGGATAGTCCCTGCTGTAAAGAACTTACAGTAATGTAAGTGGGGCCAAAAGCCCCAACGAGACGGGGTAGACCTTAACTAACCCAT
>CM042172.1:8756263-8768763 GCA_023376005.1 Doryteuthis pealeii | reverse complement strand
CTTTCTTTCTTTCCTTCATTAATTTCTTCTTCTTTCTTTCTTTCCTTCATTAATTTCTTCTTCTTTCTTTCTTTCTTTCTTTCATTAATTCTTCTTTCTTTCTTTCTTTCTTTCATTAATTTCTTCTTTCTTTCTTTCTTCATTAATTTCTCTTTCTTTCTTTCTTTCATTAATTTCTTCTTTCTTTCTTTCTTTCTTTCTTTCATTAATTTCTTCTTTCTTTTTTCTGCCTATCGTTCTTTATTTCTCTAATTGCTTTCTTCATTTCTTTTTCTATATTTTCTTTCTTTTTCTTTCTTTCTTTATTGTTTTTTAATATTTTATCTCCTTATCTTCTTTCTTTTCTTCTTTCTTTCTTCTTTCTTTTCTTTCTTTCTTTCTTTCATTTCTTCTTTCCTTCTTTCATTGTTTTTCTTATTTTCTTTATATTTCTTTCTTTCTTTCCTTCTCAGGTTTCTTTTTCTTCTTTTTTTTCTTCTTCCTTTCGTTTCTGTCTATCGTTCTTTATTTCTTTAATTGCTTTCTTCATTTCTTTTTTTCTATATTTTTCGTTCGTTCTTTCTTTATTTCTTCTTTCTTTTATTGTTTTCTTGTTTCTTCTTTTTTTCTTTCAATTTTTCTTTCTTTCTTGGTTGTTATTTCTTTCTTTCATTGTTTTTCTTATTTTCTTTATCTCCTCTTTCTTTCTTTCTTTCTTTCTTTCTTTCTTTCACCAGTTGCTTTCTAATTTCTTTTTTCATTTTGTTTTCTTTTTTTCTTCTTTTCTTTTTTTTTTCCTTCTTTAATTTTTCGTTGATTTCATTCCGTTTACTTTCTCTTTTCATTTTATTTCTTCTTTCTTTATTTTCCTTCTTTATTTGCTTTTTTTCTTTTGTTATTCCTCTTTTTTTCATCTTTTTTTTCTTTGTTTTCTTTTCTTCTGTCCTTTCATTTTCTTCTTTTTTCGCTCAATTTCTTTCTTCCTTACTGAACTTCTTCCTTTGTTTTTTCAGGATTAGGCTTTCTTTCAGTTTTGTTCTCTTTTTTTCTTTCGTTTTCTTTCTTTCTATTTCTTTGCTTTCATTATTAATCTTTATTCCTTTTTCTTTCTTTTCTTTCCTTTTTTTCCCTCTTTTTCTTTTGTATGGTTATAAATCGTCACTTGTTAACGTTAGAAAGTTGTAAGATATTCGTGACCTGCCTCGTGACTAAAACTGTTCGCTGTTCCAACTGGTGTTTGGGATTGAGCCAAGCTTTTGAGTCAATGGTTGGGTTTAGATTTTGAGACAATGATTGATCACAGATTTTGGGTCAGTGATTGAGACCAGATAGTGAGTCAATGGTTGGGCTTAGATTTTGAGACAATGAGTGAACCCAGATTTTGGGTCAGCGATTGAGCCAAGATTTTGGGTCAGTAATTGGGCTTAGATTTTGAGACAATGAGTGAACCCAGATTTTGAGACAATGATTGAGCCCAGATTTTGAGTCAATGGTTGGGCTTAGATTTTCAGACAATGAGTGAACCCAGATTTGGGGTCAGTAATCACTGAGCTCAGATTTTTAGTCAATAATAGAAACCAGATTTTGAGTTAGAGATTGAGCCCAGATTTTGAATCAGTGATTGAGCTTAGATTTTGAATCATATATTGAATGTCAGTATTTGAACCAAGACCTTTAGTCAATGATTGAGCCCAAATTTTGAGTCAGTGATTGAACCACGATTTTAAGTCAGTCATGGAACCCAGATTTTGAGTCAGACATTGACCACAGATTTTGAGTTAGTGATTGAACTCGGATTTAAACGCGGATTGCTGTTTCTATAACCGTACCACTAAATGCACATTAATATTACGCGGATTATGTATTGTATGACCCTTATATATATATATATATATATATATATATATATATATATATATATATATATATATTGAAAAAAAGATCAACGGCCTTCATCAGAGTAAAATGTTTGGTGTTACTCTAATTAAGTCCGTTATTCTTTGTATGCTTAAAGATTTTGTAGTTTTCTATTATTATAATTTTATTTTATATTTGAAATAATGATAAATAGAATACATGTGTACATGAACAAACTCCAGACCGAAACACGTGTTAGTAAATCTATTTTATCCATTCAGCATTTTCTTTCCTTTATTTATTTTTCCTTTCAACATACCGTCGGATTCGCTTCCATTTTCAACTTACACACACACACACACACACACCCATATATATATTATATATATATATAATGGTCATACAATACATAATCCGCGTAAGAGTAATGCGCGTTTAGTGTACGGTTATAGGAACAGCAATCCGCGTTTAAATCCGAGTTCAATCACTGATTCAAAATCTGGATACCGTCACTAACTCAAAATCTGGGTTCAATCACTGACTCAAAATCTCGGCTCAATCATAAATATTTTTCTAACTCCTGTCATCTACAAAACATCCATCAATTTTTCACCCCATAATCAATCCTGATGAAGGTTTAAATAAACTGAAACGTTAAGCGTCGAAAAATAAATTCATCTTATTTTTGGAACACTTTTTCAAATTTCTTAATATATATATATATATATATATATATATATATAAGTAAAAAAAATAACAAAAGACTTAGCTCCCTGAAATAGACTATAATGCAAAATCTCTAAGTCTTTTGTTATTTCTTTACTTATATATTTGCTCTGTGACTAACATTAAGAGCACACATTGAGCTCTCAAACTGCGACAGCTTTTTTTAAATAAAACTCTTGTGTCATAAAGAAGATTTCTTCTCTGGACTTTTGGATTATATATATATATATTATATATATATATATATATATATATATATATATATATATATATTAGAGGTTTCCATATGCTGTTTAATATACTGGGTTTGCTGATCGGACGACTTTACTTACTTTACATTTATATATATAAACACACAAAAATACACACACACATACAAACATACATACAAATATATATATATATATTATACATATTTACCGACCCCTCCGCACGAGCAGGATGTGACACAAGGTCAATTTCTTAAGCGGAGTTTAACAGGTTTGAATTCAGAGTTTTCCTTCCCGTATACTGGTTGCCCTACCAAGGTTAAAGAGCCCAGTCTGTCCTACTATTTACTCATAGCTGGGGGGGAGAGTATAATTCATACCTTTCCCAAGGGTATTAGTGCTAAGTGAAATGCAATTACCACGTCCAGGATTTGAACTCGGGCGACGAGTCCATTTCCCATGACTTTAACCATTACACCACGCGCTTCCTACATATATATATAATTAAGCATATATAATCTCCCCAAAATTGTCGGCTATCGCCATTTCAAACACATTGTTTGTCCACTATTATATATATATATATATATAATATATATATGTGTGTGTGTGTGTGTGTGTGTGTTGTGTTGGTTGGTTTTGAAGGCGATCATAATGCAAGTGTAAAGAAAATGAGGGAAATATGATGTTGTTTGTTAACCTTGATTTATTCTTAATATTCCGGGATAAAGATCTCTTCGTCAGAAGATTTTTGAAGGTCTGGAGGTGTTAGCTCGCTGCGAGGTTCTGTCCATTCTGTTGAATTCTTCCTTGAAATTCTGTATGTGCGTATGTGTAAGTCTATGTGTGTGTGTGTGTGTGTGTGTGTGTGTGTGTCCAACAATAAAAAAAACACTTTCTCCTGGAGAACACACACACACACACACACACAGACTTACACATACGCACAAACAGAATTTCTAGGAAGAATGCAACAGAATGGACAGAACCTAGCAGCGAGCTAACACCTCCAGACCTTCAAAAATCTTCTGACGAAGTGATCTTTTATCCCGAAATATTAAGAATAAATCAAGGTTAACAAACAACATCATATTATGATCACTTTCAAAACCAACACACACACACACACACACACACACACACACACAACACAAACATGCGCATACACGAATAAACAATCGGTGAGGTTCCAGTTTTGGAGGTTTGGGGAAGGTGGAGCACCCCTTCATCACAATTGCTCACTGGTCCACTCTGACCCGGAGTGGTAGTACCTGTTAGGGTCCCATCTATGGGTTAAATAGAAAAACATGAGTTTATAAACAAAATTGTATTATGCATTAAGAATGAATTTATTTCACAGCTTTGTCGGCATTAAATGACCCACCGAGGTTGATATGCCGTAAAACAAAACAAACCAAACTAAAACGAATAAACAAATTACTAAGGCCTATCTAATAATAAAAAAGGAGGAGGAAAAAAGAAAGAAAGAAAGAAAGAGAAGGGAAAAAGAAAAAGGCTGAACCAAACTTGGAATGATACTAAGACATTGTTGGAATATTTAAATGCAGTTATAAAATATAAAGGCCATATCAAATAAACACAGTGTTTATTTACGTAGCTCAGTCGGTAGAGCGTTCGGCTAGAAACCACAAGGTTCCTAGTTCGATACCGGTCCTCGCCAACTCAGCGTATGAGTAGCACAGGGATCTGTGCGGTAAAGTAAGGAGCTGATGGTAGGTGTGGCGCACCACCCAGACGCAAAAACAATCTCCTTGGTCTAGCGCTAGTGAAAAGGGGATAGACTCCCTCGCTGACTGGCTGATACCGACTTTAGGCCGCCGCATCGACTTTACTTTTTACTTACTTTATAAGATAGAAAATTCTTATAAGTTGGAAGGCTCAAAGTAACCTTCCAGCGTGGGTACATGTGTGTACATGAAATATTCCGACAAAGACACCATATTGTTTATCATGCACGGTTGCAAATAAATAAATTATATGATAATTTTGATGAAATCCGTTGTTTAAAAATACAAGCAAGAATATGCACCTTTCGGGTGTAAGTATTTAAGTTTTAATGTAATGTATATGTTCAATAGGGGAGTAAACCCCGAAAATAAATCAGGAGCCGGAGTCCCTAAAGTGGTGTGATTCTGAAATCCAGTATTACCCATAAACTCCCGCGACACTACCGTTGCCAAGCTGCATTGGTCCCTTACCTTTCCTTTGGATCACAACAGCAGTGTGGAGAGGGGGGATTTGTTGCATGGATAACAACTCATCCTCCATATGAATCCGCCCAGGCTATGTAGTTCAAGTTAACAACAACAAAAATGAATAAAAAACCTTGACACTACTCCATCGTCTCTTGTAGACGGAAGGATGCCAACCACATGTTCAATACTGTAGATTAAATACATTAAATTAGAATACTGTAAAAAAAACAAAAAAAACATTAAAATCATTTTGCTAAAATTTGTAATTAAGTCAAAAACTGATCCGTCTTATTTATAAACCAGCCGTTAGCTGCTGAAAATTAACATACAAATAAGTTCATATACCACCCACACTCCTCAATCTTTCTCTTTTCACTCGCAAAGAAACCTAACATTTATAAGGATTGGTTATTCAATATATATAGAGTGAGCGGGAAAATGACAGACAGAATATGAAGTAAGAGACGAGTGAGTTTTTGACTAAATTGCAAATTACAACTTATTAGAAACAAATAAGATGGCCTTTTTTTTTCAAACAAAACTAAGTAATATTTTGGGATGTATTTTGTATCATTAAACTAAATAGGAAAAAAGCGTTTAGCAAACCATCATTGATTCCCTCAGCTTTAGTATATATATATATTAATATATATATATATATATATATATATATATGAGGTAAGGTAAAAGGAAAAGTGGACAAAAAATAATGACTCAAACAAGTACAAGTAGGAGAGAAATATTTCGTTCCGCTTTACGCGAGGAACTTCATCAGTCTAAATTTATTCAAAAGAAGGTACGTACATTTGTAATTATAGAAGAGAAAGTGAGTTGGGTCATTATTTTTTGTCCACTTTTCCTTTTATCTTACCTCATACTGTCGGATTTTACTCCAACCCTCCCATCTTCATATATATATATATATATATATATATATATATATATGAGAGGTATCCAAAACTTGGTAGTAAGGGATGATTCTATATGTGATACACTGTATTATTATTTTATGATCCAGTATTACAAATACAGTGAATTTTAAATCACTAAAGAGAGCTCAATGTATAATAAACTTTTTAGATTATATACAGAGCAATATTTATCTTTGAAAAGGAAGGAAAAACTCAACACCATAATTCCATAATAAATTTATTTCGACCAAAATTGGGGCCTTTATAAATCTAAGTTGATTTATATTTTATTATTTTTTATAATAATTTTTTGTTTTATTCTTACTATATACTTGTTCAGATTCATTCAATAGTTTAATTCATAGTTTAATTTTGTCTGACTACCATCCCCCCAAGTAATAGAACTCGAAAAGTATCCTTTTTTCTCATTTGACTTCCTGTCACCATGGTGACAGTCTTAAAATGTAAAATAGAAATTATTAAAAAAAAAAAATTTTTAATTTTATTTATTTATTTATTTTTTTTTTTTTTTGAGAAGTAAAATTTTTCAGTTGTGCAATTCAAATAACCTGATCTTCCATCTGATGAGACTGATTTTGGGGAGCTATATTAAATCAACTTAGATTTATATAGGCCCCAATTTTGGTCGAAATAAATTTATTATGGAATTCCGGTGTTGAGTTCTTCCTTCCTTTCTAAATATATATATATATATATATATATATATATGTGTGTGTGTGTGTGTGTGTGTGTGTGTGTGTGTGTGTGGTATATAAGTAATAGGTCAACGATTTCCCTACATAAGACTTATCTATATTCAACCCGTTCTTCGGGCTGACATTCTTATTAAAAAGATGTACGAGCAAATGAGGGATGCCTGTCGAAAAATGGCCGCCTTTTTGCCCAAACGCATCAATTAAAATCTACACACTTACTGCGCATGCTCGGACCATTTATTCCAATCGTCAGTATACGAAAGATGTTACCTCGAAGGCATGAAGAGGAGGCCACAGAAGTTTGCCTCGCATACAAAAAGGAAGACCAAAGAAGAAATAGTTTATCGAACCTGACAATCAGAGCAACAGGCACGGATTCATATATATATATATATATATATATATATATATATATATGTGTTGTGTGTGTGTGTGTGTGTGCGTATGTGCGCGTATGTGTGTGTGTGTGTGTGTGTGAAGAGAGAAATGGAAGTGAATCCGACGGTATGTAATATAGTGAAAAATTTGAAAGAACACAAGTTTATAAAATGAGTGATGTTTATTCAGCCAACGCTGCAGTGTTTCAATCTGTTTAGTAGATCTTCTTCAGGGCTTCTGTTAATCTAAGGAAAAATGAAATTTTATCACAGATAATAAGGAAATTGTGAGAGTCCTTTTGTTGATCAGTTTGTTTAAAATGTTGAATGAAAAACTTGCGTTCTTAGGATTGTTTGAAAATTATGAAGCGCTGAGATAAATGGTTCTGAAGTTGACATAGAACGCTCTCTTACGTTGTGTGTGTGTGTAGGGGGGGTGTATATGTGTGTGTGTATGTGTGTGTGTGTGTGTGAGTGGGTGATAGAGTGAGAGAGCGTGTATCAAAATGTGAGTAGATAATCGCTTTCGTTGTGTGTCTGTGTGTGTCCATGTGTGTGTGCGCGCGCGCCCGTGTGTGTGTGTATGTATGGAAGTGTGTGTGTGTATGGAAGTGTATATATATACATACATACATATATATATATATATATATATATACACACACAGAGAGAGAGAAGAGAGAGAGAGAGAGAGAGAGAGAGAGAGAGAGAGAGAGAGAGAGAGAGAGAGATACGTTGTATTTTCAAAAGGTTTTGTGTGACCGAAGCCAAAAATAAACAATGAATGAATTGTTATATTTTCTACGTATTTTTTACTGAACAGTTAAATCCCAAAACATTTCTTCAACTAGCTACAATTCAGCCATCAGCCATATTTATTTAGTCCTTCTATCCATCAACCACTAAGGTGTAATGTTGTGACCGATGTCTGATTTATAATTCGTGGAACTTAATTGTTCAGAAAAGAAATGAATCAAAATACTGAAATTTACTAAATGTATGTATTATTATTGTGGTACTATTGCATACCCACATTAACATCGCGCGCACAATTGGTGAGAGTGATAGTGCGACTTCAGAGAGAGTTCTTGGTTGATAGAGGGAGAGAGAGAGAGATATTAGAGAGAGATATTAGAGAGAGAGAGAGAGAGAGAGAGATATTAGAGAGGAGGGAGATATTAGAAGAGAGAGAGAAGAGAGATTAGAGAGAAAGAGATATTAGAGAGAGAGAGAGAGAGAGAGAGAGAGAGAGAGAGAGAGAGAGAGCCAGGGAGCGGAAGAGATAACGCTAATCAGATATGCTCGCCTAATTTATTAATTATCAACTAATTGAATTTCAATTGAATTTTCAATTGAATATTAGAGACAGACAGACAGACAGACAGACAGAGATTAGAGAGAGAGAGAGAAGAGAGAGAGAGAGAGAGAGAGAGAGAGAAAGAGAGAGAGATTAGTGAGAGAGAGATTAGAGATATATATATATATTAGAGAGAGAGAAAGAGAGAGAGATTATATATATATATATATATATATATATTAGAGAGAGAGAAAGAGAGAGAGATTAGAGAGTTATTAGAGAGACAGACAGACAGACAGACAGAGAGATTTAGAGAGATATTAGAGAGAGAGAGAGAGAAATTAGAGAAAGGGGGACATTTGAGAGAAAAGAGAGAGAGAGAGAGAGAGAGAGAGAGAGAGAGAGATTAGATACTTGGAGGAGTTGGTCTTACTTTATCACTAGTTTAAGAGGTAGCATGTTGGTGTAACGGTTATCATCTTCAGAAATTCAATTGTTGTTACATAGCCACATCTAACATCGGATACATAAACGGTGAGCGAGAGAGTACTCGGATGATGGGGAGAGAGAGAGAGATAGAGAGAGAGAGAGGGAGAGAAGGGGGAGAGTCTTGGTAGAGATGGATAAACAAAGAAAGACAGAAAGAGAGAACAGAGAGAGAGAGAGAGAGAGAGAGAGAGAGAGAGAGAGAGAGAGAGAGAGAGAGAGAGAGAGGGGGAGAGTCTTGGTAGAGATGGATAAACAAAGAAAGACAGAAGAGAGACACAGAGAGAGAGAGAGAGAAAGAGAGAGAGAGAGAGAGAGAGAGAGAGAGAGAGAAGGGAGAGTCTTGGTAGAGATGGATAAACAAAGAAAGACAGAAAGCGACACAGAGAGGAGACAGACAGACAGACAGACAGACAGAGACAAGACAGAGAGGACAGAGACAGAGAGAAAAAGAGAGAGAGGGGGAGAGAGATTAGAGACTTACTTGGAGAGAGGACATAGTCTTACTTTATGTTGTGATGTTAATTCAACAGTAAAAAAAGAAGTCAAGTCGAGGTAGGGTAAAATGAGACAAGTGTATTTACAATAAGGTACAAGAACGGCTAGCTTGCCGCTAAACGGTAACAGTACAACCTTTTCACTCGGTGTCTCACTATTTATAGTGAGAACCGGTGTATATTCTCCACTGTAGGAACGGTCGGTACAACACTTTACCTCTTGTTGACATCTTTACTCTTCCAGTCGCCATGTTCCTGTTTAGTTGAGTTCTAACAGCTTCTTCTTCTTCTTCTTCTTCTTCTTCTTCTTCTTCTTCTTCTTCTTCTTCGTGTAAGCAGTTCTTCTTCTTCTTCTTCTTCTTCTTCTTCTTCTTCTTCTTCTTCTTCTTCTTCTTCTTCTTCTTCTTCTTCTTCTTCTTCTTCTTCTTCTTCTTCTTCTTCTTCTTCTTCTTCTTCTTCTTAACTAATAACTGTTTCTTCTGACTAAGGGCTTCTTTTTCCTGGACTGATTTGGTCATTGCAAATTATTGAATTAACAAGACATTTGTTGTTGCTTGATCAAGCTCTTATTTTATCTTTATGCCCATATTATTACATTTGTATAAACAGAGATTTTCTCCGTGTGCTGTTGGCGATGGCCGATATCGACACCGAAACCTTGTGATTCCGCCGGTTTATCATATGCCAAGGAATCACTAGATTCCGAGTTTCATACCGATCGTCCCAATTTCATTTCATAAGTTGCACACCTTAGATCTGTGCGGTAAAGTGGCGAGCTGATGGGAGGTGTGGCGTTCCATCTCAGATGCAAAACAATCTCCCTGACCTTGCGCTCGTCAGAGGGGGATACCGACAATAGGCCACTCCGCGGATTTTACTAGTTTACTGTATGATATAGTTAATTAGGAGGTGCGTGGTGTAATAGATAGAGTCGTCAGAAATTGACGTCACTCGTTACGTCATAATACACTAAGGAATTGCGGAAGTTTATCAATTAGTGTTTAATTTGTAGTCAAAATCATTAATACATAGAATTAATCTGATTTATTAACGAGGTCTCGTTGGAAATAAGAGTTAGATTTGCATCGAAACAGCCCATGTTATTAGGGTGTTTAAAATCCTGCAATGTGTCTTATATATCACTAAGAAATAAAGGTCTACATAATATATGGTGTAGTTAATTTTCATACTGGTTTTAACAAAACCGGGTTTAATAAATAAGTACTTGGTGTTAATAATCTCTAATATTATTGTTTTATTCTCCAACGTATTAAAATCAATCTTATGGATGATTTTATATAGAAACAAATTAGAATATTATTAAAATAAGTGTAATCTTTTTATATGCGTTCTTATTTAATTTATTCTTGCTAGTTCAAAGAAAGATCAAGTGTTGTAATTATTCTATTAATTAATAAGTCTAGTCATCCTCAACTTTGATGTTTTTTGATTTGATGTTAAGTATCTGGCCGCCATCCTTGGCCAGTTGCAAAGAACTTAAAGTAAATAAGTAAGTAAGTCCCGAGTTATAGAATCCTTTGGTAAGTGAATAAGTTCCTGTGATATAGAATCCTAAGTGAATAAATCCTGTGGAATCCTTTAGGTCCGTCGTCCAAGAAGATCCAAGTAGTAGTGAGCTAAGATTAGAATCAGCCAGTATAAATAACAACAGCAGCAGCAGAGCACTGCCAGTGATTGGACAACAGGCTGCCTTCCCAGGTCACGTGCTTATCGGCGAGTCTATAAGTAGAAGTAAACCATTTGGCACACACCTTATAACAAAAAAATTCCAACAGTTTAGTGTAATCTTTTTATAGGTCGCTTATACAAAAGAAAAAGCAACAGAATTGCGTAGATACACTTAAAAGTAACAAACAAAATTTCCAGCTTTTGTTTCTAACAAGTTTCTATTGTGTTGTAAAATGATGTCTTGATAAGGTCGAATATCATTGTACAGCCGGAAGTCATAATGAAATCGATTATATAAATTGACAAAGTCTGCTGCCTTATAATCCAATTCTTGAGAGGCGTCCCATTGTGATGTTCTGGTTAACAAGCTACGAGTTTTGTTATAAATGATGATCTCTGGAATATATATATATATATATAATATATATATATATATATATAATTGCTTAATTGGAGTCGTACCTAATTTAGAAATTAATTAATTAATAATGAATTAGGCGGGAATACCTATTAAAAATGTATGGCTAACACAATCGAGAAAAATCTCGATTTGTTTAGCCATACATTTTTAATAGGTATTCCCGCCTAATTCATTATTAATTAATTAATTTCTAAATTAGGTACGACTCCAATTAAGCACTTATTCTCCAAAAAAATTATCGGCAAAAAACCATTCAAAACAAACCTTGTTTACAATAAATAATATTATATAATATATATATAATATATATAATATAAATATATTGTAGTGTGTAACTATAACGTAAACGTGAGTATTTGTGTACAACCACACAAGGCAAAGAACAAATAATAACTGGTGCGATTATATCTTTTCATCATGGACATTTCTCGAGTCTCGAAAAGATATGATCCCAAAGTTTTGTAACACCATCTTAAATCATGTAATTTGTCGTAATCTTATTTATTTATAAAAAAGTTCGTAATTCTGTTTATTTATCGTAATGTCGTAAAAAAAAAAATTTTCTTGGTTTAATGTTTATTGGTTTCTCGTAAATCTTGCTTTAGATATGAAGATGGATATCATCGATCCCATTCGAATCTATCTATCCTACCTCAATTGTCAAATTTTTTTTTACTATTGTTTGATAAATAATTAGAATTACGAACAAAAAGAGAAGCCCCCCCCCTCTAAACATCATTTAACGCCCTAAGTTGGTTGTAAAATTTCTTTCAGTACACCATAGCTGGTCATTATTTTAGATAGTCACCGGCAGCAAGTTTTTGAGTCAGGAGATCGCGACGCACTTCCTCACCCCCTTAAATTCAGCAAATTTTTTTATAACAATAACACAAAATAAAAAGTGACAAATTCTGAGTCGGAAAGAAATAAGCTGAGGCTAGAAAATTCGCCTGATGCTGGCTTGCAAAAAACATAGCATAAATTTTAGGGCAGGACACCTGGACGACATAAGATCAAAATTTACCAAATTATCTTCCGTAATTCACAATGTTCAATATATCGATAATAAAAAGAGGCATGTAATTTTCTTGTTTTTTGTTCTGAATGTTTGAATGCAGG
>CM042172.1:8719892-8756163 GCA_023376005.1 Doryteuthis pealeii | reverse complement strand
AAAGAGAAGAGATAAATCCACTGGATTAATCAAGATATTGATTAATTGCAGTTGATTACAGTGCTTTTTCGCGATAAACGTGATGACCGTTTCTCGCGAAAAAACACACACGTGAAATCGACTGCAATTAATCAATATCTTGATTAATCCAGTGGATTTAACCCTGAAGATCCTTATGTTGAAACTCGACTAGGTTATTACCGTGTACCTTTATGATACTAAATTTGCTCTACTAACGTATTGAGCACTTTATATTTCTTATATCGCTGCCTTATCATTGTGAAATTTGAATCAACTAACCACTGTGACCATTTTCACCGGTAAGTCACCTTTTCCACAAATGCCATATATATATATATATATATATATATATACCACCCGACCCTAATTAATCCCTTATTTTTCTCCCTCTCTTTATCTAAAAAAAATTAATCTGGACACCGCGTGCATTAAGACCTAAGCATATTTTTTTAATGTAAGTTTCATGTTATAACATTCCATCGCGTAAACACGCTTTACGTTATATAAACGCTAAATAAACCACCGTTGTTTTTTAATCTTAACATTTTGACCATCTGATGATTGCAAGTAAGCATGAAACTTTAGTTACGGGATATTAAATACATAATATTTAATATTTGATTTTAAGTCTGCTCTGCTATATTAGCATTGAGCACATATGCTAATACTTTTCACATTCATTCTCAATTTTATAATATTATGTGATATATATATATATATATATATATATATATTTATATATATATATATGTATGTATATATATATATGTGTGTGAGAATAAGTGCTTAATTGAAGTCATACCTAATTGAAATTTAATTAGTTGATAATTAATAAATTAGGCGAGCATATCTGTTTAAATGTAAAGGCGTAAACAAATCGAGAAAAGTCGATCTCTGTATGTACATTTCGGCATATTATTTCTCGTTTAGAAAGTCACCCAAAAATATAGTATATATCAGTTTAAAAACAAACGAGAAATTTGGGACAAAAACAGCTAGTGTAATGGCTAGAGTCCCGCCTGTCAGCCTGGCAGTCAGGGTTCGAATCCCACACAGAGCAGTCTCCTGTCTATAGCTGTGCTGATGAGGCATAATATGCAGAAATGTACATACAGAGATCGACTTTTTCTCGATTTATTTACGCCTTTATATTTAAACAGATATGCTCGCCTAATTTATTAATTATAAACTAATTAAATTTCAATTAGGTATTACTTCAATTAAGCTCTTATTCTCCCAAATTGTCGGCTATCGCCATCTCAAACAGACTATAAAAAACCTGTTTGTTTACTTTCATATATATATATATATATATATATATATATATATAATATATATAATTTAATATACCAAACTTGTTGGTAAATCCTCGCGGTGAGAAAAAACCCACCAAATAGTTTGATTGTAAAAATTTTACTACCAAACATCAACCGGGAAGAAAATTTTTTGGGGAAAAAAGAAAAGACCAAGTAATCGTACCACCAAAAAATAATCTATTGGTACAATATTTTGGACAAAAGAAAAAGCAATTTATATGCATATATATATATATATATATATATATATATATATATATATATATATATATAAGATATATATATTCATACAAACCCGCCAGGAGACTAAAGCTAATAAGTAACAAGTGCTCAATACCTAAGTAGAGCAAATAATAAAGATAAATCTAATGAGTCAGACGAACCTACTAAAAGTTTCGCTTAATGCTCTTCAGGGGTAAGATCTGACTCATTAGATGTATCTTTATTATATATATATATATATATGAGGAGTGGTGGATTTCAATAAATCCGACAATATGTAGTTGAGAGTAGAGGAAAGTGTGGATAAAAACAGCACAAAATCAGCAATAAATTTATTTCGACTCATATTAATGAATCTTCGTCAACTTTATTGAACATAGGTACACATTCATTTGCTTGAAAAAGGTGAATGTGATAGGGATGAGGCACTGATGGGTGGGTTGGTGTGTAGGGATCTTTTTTCTGTAGGGTCAGTCGGTTGACTTAGAAGAGGAATTTGATCGTTAGAGCCATTTCTTATGGTGATAACTGTTGCACTAGTACGCTTCCCTCCAGTACAACGCATGATATATTTTCGTCGACTTTGTAATGAGTTTTGTGCAGAATGATGTCACTTATGTCAACTGATAAGATAATAAGTTAATCTACCGGGATTAGAGATTAACTGGGATTAAATTAATCTATATATTTAGCTCAGTTGGTAGAGCGTTCGGCTAGAAACCACAAAGTTCCTAGTTCGATACCGGTCCTCGCCAACTCAGCATATGAGTAGCACAGGGATCTGTGCGGTAAAGTAAGGATATGATGGTAGGTGTGGCGCGCCACCTCAGATGCTAAAACAATCTCCTTTGTCTGGCGCTATTGAAAAGTGGATAGACTCCCTCGCTGACTGGCTGATACCGACGACTTTACTTTTTACTTATATATTAATATTCCTGTTCCTTAAAAGTACGTAACCATGTTAAAATATTTTTCATTTGTTTTCCCTTGATTTTTATGATTAAAAATGTTTTTTTGGCTACCCCTTCCACCTCCACATTTTTACAGAAGGTCGGCTGGTCACGCCAAGCCCTAGCACCCCTACAGCTAAGATGCGAAAAACTAGCCTTGCAATACTACACAAAACTCAAACACTGCCCATCCAACCCAGCTTATGACTGCACCGTCAATCAAGAATACAAGGAATTTTTGAAAAAAAAAAAAAATCAATAAAACATTTTGGTCTCCGAATGGAACTCATCCTCAAAGAATCTAAAATTCTTCTCACAAATATTCACAAAACCATCATACCAAAAACACCACCTTGGATCATTAAAAAACCTAAAGTGATCCTTGAGCTAAGTGGCTCAAAATAAAAACCCATCCTAGCACTTACCAAGATAAATTCCACAATATTCTAGAACGCTACCCCAACCACCTCTACATCTTTGCAGATGGCTCTAAGAACAATGACAAAACAGCATGTGCAGCTATATTGAATTAAAAGAATTGTAAGAAAAGCTCTCCCAAATGAAAGTTCCATTTTTTCTGCTGAAACCCGTGCAATACATTTAGCACTTGGTGTCATCTCTGAAAATAACCACAAAAATGTTTCATCTTCTCAGACTCGCGCTCTGTCCTATTATCATTAAGAAATAAAAAAAAACTGGAAGACCCTCTCATCATTAAACTCCTGAATAGATTAGACACGATATCTAAGGAGATTATGATATGCTGGATCCCAAGGAGTGAGGGGGTATGAAAGAGGTGCCTCTGCAGCTAAATCGGCTCTAGATTTGATCCCCGACAACTTCAAGATTCTATATTCTGACTTGAAACATAAAATTAATAGATTCCTTCATACAAAATTGCAACAACGCTGGAATAACAAAATCCACAATAAACTTTTCTACTCAAACCCACTTTGGGAGACTGGAGACCAGCTTTAAGAAAGTCTAGAAAGGAACAAGTCATTATGTCCCGATTATGCATCGGTCATACAAGACTAACGAACTCCTATATACTCAAACAAGAACAACAACCACAGTGTGAAACACGTCAAACACCTTTGACTGTTAAACACTTATTCATGGAATGCAGGCTTTTTGTTCACATTTGAAGCCGTTATTTTAATGCAAACAATATGAAAGATCTATTTGAAAATATATATATATATATGAGAAGCAAATATTTTAAAAATATAACAATTTTAGTTCTCCGCCTATTCACGTTAATGCATGCGTCATTATATGATCTTCACCTTCCATTTTTGCACATGCATTGATCACGTCATTGGCTTTCGTAAACAAACGCGCACATAAAAATTAACGGTTAATAACATCATATTCACACATTCACTATACACTTAACATCTTTCATTTTGTCCCTCACATAAACATTACTTAACAGTGTCCTGAAGATGGTACAATATACCGAAATGCTTAAGTGTTGACACATAAAATTGTTTCCCCTAATCATAACATCCTGTGTTTGTTATATTTTTTAAATATTTTCTTCTCATATATATATATATAATATATATATAATATATATATATATATATATATATATATCTTCTCATATTTGTCGATTAATTTCCTCACAGTATTTCAGATATATATATATATATATATATATATATATATATATACTAGCAAATATATGCACCCTCCGGGTGCAAGTATTGAAGTTTTAATGTAATAAAATATTGTATTAAATTAGAAAGGCTAATGAAACTAAATAAGAATACAGATAAAAAGATTTGAAACAGAGGGAGTATAATAAAAGATTTGAAACAGAGGGAGTATAATAAAAAATGGAACAACTGAAACTTAGTCTTCTATCACTCTCGTCTTTCATTGTTATTTTTCTAATTTAAGTATTTAGTTATAAGAGGAAGTAAGGAATAAAATGACAGTTATTTTATCTTGTTAATGGATTTAATTTAAGATTCATTGAAGAGATTTTTGCTTATATTCATTAAAATAAAACCAAACAGTTATCAAAAATATTAAGCACATATTTATTAAATTCGATTTTTTAATATTAATATGCAAATTAGCCTTCCCGTTCACACTGTAAACCGCTATTTTGTTGTATATATAAATATAATTGCATGTTGTCAGTATGGAGACATAGTTAACAGTATTAATAATGTAAGACAATTCTATTAATAATTGAGGTTTAGATAAAGATAAAATCATGGAGAATGTGATGTCAATAACTAAGACAATTGTGACTTGAGTAGGAATATAGTTTCGGTTACAGACAGAAAAACACACAATCTCCATTATAATAAGATATATATATATATATATATATACTAGCAAATATATGCACCCTCCGGGTGCAAGTATTTAAGTTTTAACATAATAAAATATCATGTTAATTTAGAAAGGCTAATGAAACTAAATAAGAATTCAGAATAAAAATATTTGGAACAGAGGGGTATGATTGAAAAATAGAACAACTTTGAAATTAACTCTTCTCATTTTCCCTTTCCCGTCTTTCATTGGTAAATTTTCCTATTTATCTATTTAGTTAAAATAGGAAGTAAAGAATAATATTACAGTTATTTCTTCTTGTTAATGGATTTCTTTTAAGATTTATCCCCCGAGATTTTTGCTCATATTCATTAATATAAAACCAAACAATTAGAAATCAATAATACCAAGCATATATTTATTAAAATCACATTTTTTATCAATATGCAAATTAGCCTTCCAATTCACACTGTAAACCGCTATTTTCTTGTATATATAAATACAATTGCATGTTATTAGTATGTAGATATGGTCAACAGTCTTAATGATGTAAAACAATTTTATTAATAATTGAGGTTTAAATAAAAAATAAAATCATGGAGAATGTGATGTAAATAACAAAGGGAATTGTGACTTGAATGGTAATATAGTTTCGGTTACAGACATACAAACCCACAATCTCCATTATAATAAGATATATATATAACGACTGGGTTAAACCGAGCCCTTTTCTGTGTAGTTTTGTGCATTTTGTATTTGTATTTTCGTTTTCAATACTTTTTTAATATTAAAGTAAGACTGTGAAGCATCATTATCCTGTTCTGAAAACTTCAAATTTTATTTTTCTTTTAAAAAAAGGGACCACTTAGCTGGTTATATTTATACAAGTTAAATGTAAAAACGATTGCATCAGTTTCTTTTTTTCTTTTTTTTTTTCTTTTTTAATTCTTTAAATTTTGTCTTGTAGTTGTTAAGTTAATTCTTGTAAAATGGCATCACCGTTGTTAGAGTGAAAGAGAATGTACGTTTCAATTAAATTCAATCTGGTTGGTTCGTTCTAAGAAATTCTTGAACCCAAGAGCATTTTTTAAGCTTATCAATTAACAGGCTTACATGTCTCAATCAATTTAATTCTTCGACGAACGTAACGGCCAAGATTTACAGCTTAATACTTTCTCTCAATAACTGGATACAACTACCGCCCTGTCGGCTGGGGCGTTAGAATGCACCGACTGCACCTCTGCAGAGGGGTAAGACTCCCCCAATGGGGCCACCTTTTGGCCGTGAGTGGCGATCCCGTGATGCTTTAGGATAGAACCCAGGTATGAGTAGTCCATGACTTGCAATACTCCACTTTGGCCCTATCTTGGGCTAGACGGGCGGTCGGAGAGGTCCCCTCCGATCAATCGGCTGGTCACGTCAAGCTCTAGCACCTATATAATTTTCCCAACCCTATTACCCTTATGGCAAACTCCAACCGCTTTTTATCATATGGGTGCTAGAAGGCGGTGGCTGCGGGTCTACATGTCCTGGGAATGACGTTAAACTCTATCTGATGGTGAGATTCCAGTTTTTACTGGAATCTCACCATCTGATAGAGTAATTCCCAGGACATGTAGACCTTCAATCACCGCCTTCTAGCACCCATATGATAAAAAGGGGTTGGGGCTTGCCATAAGGGCAATAGGGATGGGAAAATCATATAGGTGCTAGGGCTTGACATGACCAGCCGATTGATCGAGGGGGTCTCTTCGACCGCCCGTCTAGACCAAGATAGGGCCAAAGTGGAGTATTGCATGTCATGGACTGCTTATCCACCATGACTCCATCTTTAAGCATCACGGTTCGTCTCCCACAGCCAACAGGTGGCTACAGACAGGGAGTCTTACCCCTCTGCAGAGGTGCAGTCGGTGCATTCTAACGCCCCAGCCGACAAGGTGGGTTTTTTATTTTGTACTAGTGTATCTAATAATTGTGTAACAATTTACACATCACAGGCGAAGTCATTCTTTCATTATCTTTAACGGTCAATAACCGTTTCGTAGTAGCACCTCCTTACGTATTATTAACTTTTGTCCGTAGGTCCATTAATATGGAGTAGTGGTTAATGTGGCGGACGGCGACATCATAGAAATTGCAATTTATTACAATGTTTGATATGTTTACTTAAAAGCTATTGTAAAATACTTCAATATATACAAATATAGTAATCTCGATTTAACTCTCTCTCTCTCTCTCTCTCTCTCTCTCTCTCTCTCTCTCTCTCTCTCTCTCTCTCTCTCTCTCCTTCTTTTCATCTTTTATTATGTTCGATTGAAACTGATTAGCATTATCGCTTCAACGCGCTCACCTACTCTCTCTATCTTTCCCCTACTCACTTTCTTTCGTTTTTTCTTTCTTTCTTATCATATGTTTCTGTGTAGCATGTCTTTTTTCTTCCCTTTCTTTCTTTTTGTTGGTGTCCTCGTTTGATTTCTTCGGTGTTGATTTGGCAAATGAAATGATAAATTAAGCATTGTGTTTAGCGGTAACATCTCTCATTCAATAGTTTTGCAAAATTAGAATTTTAGGACCAAGTAACTAATAGGCACGCCGGCTTGACGGTGAAAAAGCAAAACCTGTCCTTTTGAATCTAGCACACAACCGGGGTGCTTATTGGTTACTTGGTCCGAATTTTAAACTGTGAATAATACTCTGACCTTCCAGCTATGGGTTTAATAGTAACACTACTGTTCTGCTCCAAGGATGACTTTAGGATTAAATAGCTCACAAAAGTATTGAAAACGAAAATACAAATACAAAATCGACAAAACTACGAAGAAAAGGGGTCGGTTTAGCTCAGTCGTTATATATATATATATATATATATAATATATATATATATATATATATATATATATGTGTGTGGTGTGTGTGTGTGTGTGTGTGTATAATTTTCAACTAGATCTTTCATATTGTTTGCATTAAAATAACGGTTTCTAATATGAACAAAAAACCTGCATTCCATGAATAAGTGTTTAACAGTCAAAGGTGTTTGACGTGTTTCACACTGTGGTTGTTGTTCTTGTGTAAGTAGTTGGAGTGCGTTAGTCTTGTGTGACCAATGCGTAATCAGAACACAATGACTTGTTGGTTTCTAGACTTTCTTAAAGTTGGTCTCTAGTCTCCCGAAGTGGGTTTGATTAGGAGAGTTTATTGTGGATGTTGTTATTCCAGCGTTATTGCCATTTTGTATGAAGGAATCTCTTAATTTTAGGTTTCAAGTCAGAATATAGGGGGGATCAAATCTAGAGCCGATTTAGCTGCAGAGGCAGCTCTTTCATACCCCCTCACTCCTTGGGATCCAGCATATCATAATCTCCTTAGATATTGTGTCTAATCTATTCAGGAGTTTAATGATGAGAGGGTCTTCCAGTGTTTTATTTCTTAATGATAATAGGACAGAGTGCGAGTCTGAGAAGATGAAACATATACCATTAAATAATTTTCTTTTTTAAACCATTAAAGTAAGGCAAAATCCATACGAGCGAATAATCATGTAAACCAACTGCCTTACATTTTGAAAGTATCAGTCAAGAGTTTTCATTGTCAAGGTGATTAAGACTAATCAAGATGAACGAGAAAAATAAATTCTGTGTTATGTCGGCATTCATTTATGTCATCAGTGATATTTTAAAGTGCTGTAATTGTGTTGTGCTTTTTTATTTTCAGAGCTCGACTATGAATTATCAAAACTAATTAGTTTATTTCAAATAATCAATCATTCGTTTAGTTATTAACCTTTCAATTAACTTTCAGAATTCTGGTAACAAAGTAATGGGCGTGTAACCAGAAACACTAGATAGATCGATTGATAGATAGATAGATAGATAGGATGTTGTTGCATACTGGGGTTTTCACCGTACCAATCGATACAACGTTGTATACCCTTCTTTTTTTCTACTTCTAGTCGTCTTTTTCTTCTGACCGGCTTTGGTTCTATCTTCTAACATCTTGGTCTGGTATATCTCTAAGGTCTGGTCTTCTATTGAGGACTCCATGTCTGGTTTCTGTTAGGGATCACTCCTTATCAGAAGCCCTGTGTCATTGTTAGTTTTAGGTAATAAACACAAGACTTCGATTTACGTTGATGTTACTTTATTTGTAAATCCCCAACCCAGACATTCTGCGCAGTGAGACTCACATCTTACAAGCTCGGCTTCTAACTTCTAACTAACTTAAATTATATATCCTTAAACCGGAAGAGGGCCTTCTATGGGGGTTCCAGTTCTCACGATTCATCCTACAAGGCAAGGTCAGAGTGAGGTCAAGCGCTGTCACTCACTCTCAAGGCCATCAGCTGCACTAATCGCCATAATGATTTCTACACTACCTTAAAAATGTATTAGGGATCCAATAATTATGTAACACTTTAGACTAATCAAGATGAACGAGAAAAATAAATTCTGAGTTATGTCGGCATTCATTTATGTCATCAGTGATATTTTAAAGTGCTGTAATTGTATTGTGCTTTTTTATTTTCAGAGCTCGACTATGAATTATCAAAACTAATTAGTTTATTTCAAATAATCAATCATTCATTTAGTTATTAACCTTTCAATTAACTTTGAAAATTCTGGTAACAAAGTAATGGGCGTGTAACCAGAAACACTAATCGATTGATAGATAGATAGATAGATAGGATGTTGTTGCATACTGGGGTTTTCACCGTACCAATCGATACAACGTTGTATACCTTCTTATTTCTTACTTCTAGTCGTCTTTTCTTCTGACCGGCTTTGGTTCTATCTTCTAACATCTTGGTCTGGTATATCTTCTAAGGTCTGGTCTTCTATTGAGGACTCCATGTCTGGTTTCTGTTAGGGATCACTCCTTATCAGAAGCCCTGTGTCATTGTTAGTTTTTAGGTAATAACACAAGACTTCGATTTACGTTGATGTTACTTTATTTGTAAATCCCCAACCCAGACATTCTGCGCAGTGAGACTCACATCTTACAAGCTCGGCTTCTAACTTCTAACTAACTTAAAATTACTATATCCTTAAACCGGAAGAGGGCCTTCTATGGGGGTTCCGGTTCTCACGATTCATCCCTACAAGGCAAGGTCAGAGTGAGGTCAAGCGCTGTCACTCACTCTCAAGGCCATCAGCTGCACTAATCGCCATAATGATTTCTACACTACCTTAAAAATGTATTAGGGATCCAATAATTATGTAACACTTTAGACTAATCAAGATGAACGAGAAAAATAAATTCTGAGTTATGTCGGCATTCATTTATGTCATCAGTGATATTTTAAAGTGCTGTAATTGTATTGTGCTTTTTTATTTTCAGAGCTCGACTATGAATTATCAAAACTAATTAGTTTATTTCAAATAATCAATCATTCATTTAGTTATTAACCTTTCAATTAACTTTGAAAATTCTGGTAACAAAGTAATGGGCGTGTAACCAGAAACACTAATCGATTGATAGATAGATAGATAGATAGGATGTTGTTGCATACTGGGGTTTTCACCGTACCAATCGATACAACGTTATATACCCTTCTTACTTCTTACTCTGGTCGTCCTTTCTTCTGGCCGGCTTTGGTTCTATCTTCTAACATCTTGGTCTGGTCTCTTCTAAGGTCTGGTCTTTCTTGGAGACTTCGGGTCTGGCTTCTGTTAGGGATTTCTCCTTATCAGAAGCCCTGTGTCATTGTTAGTTTTTAGGTAATAAACACAAGACTTCGATTTACGTTGATGTTACTTTATTTGTAAATCCCCAACCCAGACATTCTGCGCAGTGAGACTCACATCTTACAAGCTCGGCTTCTAACTTCTAACTAACTTAAAATTACTATATCCTTAAACCGGAAGAGGGCCTTCTATGGGGGTTCCGGTTCTCACGATTCATCCCCGCAAGGCAAGGTCAGAGTGAGGTCAAGCGCTGTCACTCACTCTCAAGGCCATCAGCTGCACTAATCGCCATAATGATTTCTACACTACCTTAAAAATGTATTAGGGATCCAATAATTATGTAACACTTTAGACTAATCAAGATGAACGAGAAAAATAAATTCTGAGTTATGTCGGCATTCATTTATGTCATCAGTGATATTTTAAAGTGCTGTAATTGTGTTGTGCTTTTTTATTTTCAGAGCTCGACTATGAATTATCAAAACTAATTAGTTTATTTCAAATAATCAATCATTCGTTTAGTTATTAACCTTTCAATTAACTTTGAAAATTCTGGTAACAAAGTAATGGGCGTGTAACCAGAAACACTAGATAGATAGATAGATAGATAGATTGGATGGAAATACGATGAGGAAATTAATCCGACAATATGCGAAGAAAATATTTTCAAAAAATATAACAAACACATGATGTTACGATCAGAGGAAACAATTTTATGTGTTAATAAATAAATACTTAAGTATTAACACATAAAATTGTTTCCTCTAATCGTAACATCCTGTGTTTGTTATATTTTTTTTTTAAATTTTCTTCACATAGATAGAGAGATAGATAGATAGATCGATAGGGAGATAATAACTGACAGACACATAGGTGTGTGGCAAACATTCTAGTAGAGGTTCTCTCTCGTTAGTCAAAAACTACTTTGAGAGAGCCTCTTCCCCCCTCCTTCTATCCTATCCTATCACACAACACACACCACCACCAACACATATATATATATATATATATATATATATATATATATATATACCTCTCCACATGGGCAGATGTGTCACAAGGTCAATTATCTTAAGTGGAGTTCAACAGGTTTGAAGTTTTCCTTCTCCTAGACCTGTTGCTTAACCAAGGTTAAAGAGCCCAGTCTACCCTACTATTTATCCATAGCTGGAGGGAGAGTAGGATTCATACCTTTCCCAAGGGTATTAGCGCCATGTGAAATGTAATTGCCACATCCAGGATTTGAACTCGGGGTGACGAGTCCATTTCCCATGACTTTAACCATTACACCAACGCGCTTCTATAATATATAATATATAATATATATATATATAATATATATGTGTGTGTGTGTGTGTGTGCTCCACATCCCTCTGGGTTGAGCACTTTGGAGGGGATCTCGCTGATTAGCGCTATCTAAGTGTAAACGCAACGCTCTCCTATAAAAGGGATGGAGCACTCTATGGCGGCTTTTACATACATACAAATATGTGTGTATTAAAACAGTTAAAATCCCCTTCGCATTCTGTGGGTGATGATAACCTAGCGGTTAAGTTGTCTGGCTGATGCTGAATCGATCGGAATTCATCCGGCTGTAGGTAGCTCAACAAATGTCTAAGCCACACTGAAGAGACTTGATAAGTCGAAACATGTGTCTGTGGATGACTATTATATATAAATATATATATATATATAATATATATATATGAGAAGAAAATATTTAAAATATAACAATACACAGGATGTTTATGATCAGGGGAAACAATTTTAATGTGTCAATACTTTAAGTATTTCGGTATATACCAACTTCAGGAAACCGTTAAGGAATGTTTTGTGAGGGACAAATGAGATGTTAAGGTATAGTGATGTTGAATATGATGTTATTAACCGTTTAATTTTTATATGCGTGTTTGTTTACGAAAGCCAATGACGTGATCAATGCAGTGTCCTGAAGATGGTAAATACCGAAATACTTAAGTATGGACACATAAAATTGTATCCCCTGATCATAACATCGTGTGCTTGTTATATTTTTAAAATATTTTCTTCTCATATTGTCGGATTAATTTCCTCACCATATATATATATATATATATATATATATATAGTATTGAAAAGATAAAGAATAACACACACACACATATATATATATTATATATAATATATAATATATATGTGTTGTGTGTGTGTGGTTATATTCTTTATCTGTAGGTAGCTTACAAATGTCTAGCCACACTGAGGAGACTTGATAGTCGAAACACGTGTCTGTGGATGACCCTATATATATATATATATATATATATATTATATATATGGAAATATGGTGAGGAAATTAATGTCAAATAATTAGCAATGCAAAAGTTGTAAAAATAGATTCAATCTAACACATATGGGGATTTTCATACCAATTTTATCTATACATATACCGTCGGATTAATTTCCTTGCTCTTAACTAATATATATTATATATATATATATATATATATAATATATATATTAATAATAGATTCGTTCGCTATTTGTCCGTAACCGAAACTACGTCACTACATATGTCACAGTCATTTCAGGAATTAAGTAAGTTTATCAATAAGTATTCAATCTATAGTCAGTATTATTACTATATTTTCAAATTTTCACGAACATTTCTATACTTATTCACCTTTAGATGAATCTATGTTTAAAATTTTTTTTTCTTAAATAATGAGAAGGAAATTTCTTTTCTACAGGGTCCCCCACCTCATTTAATTTTATGAAATCCAAACAATATTTTTACGAAATTTTGAATTTTGAATTGAGTCTGAATAATCAAACCAGAATCTTTTCCTCGATCTCTACTGTCGTAAAACAAAACAAATATGTCAGTGAATTGGAGTAAATATGTTTTTTTAAAGTAAGTAATTCATTTTTTTTTAAATATTAAAACTTTATTTTACTTATTTAATTTCCCCCCTCAGGCAATATCTTTAAAAATTTTATTTTACATCGCCTGTTTGTTTTTTCTTTTTTCTTTTTTTTGCTGGTATACATAATGAGGAATAGCAAATATGAAAAGTGTAACCATATGAAAGCCCTCAACTCATTCTATTAAAATAAAGTCCTATTAATAATGTAATCTGAGTCCTTCTGCTCAATTATAATGAACGAACCATCAGTTTTTTTTTACTTTGCTTATGTTACATAATTATTAGATTCCTAATATTTATGTACAGTAGTGTAGAAACCAAAATGACTGTTATAAGTTGCAGCCCACGGCCTTGAAGGTTTGAATGACAAGGCTTGACCTCATCCTGATCCTTCCGGTGGATACCGTGAGAATCGGGGGAGAAGAACCCTCTTCCGGTTTAGATTAGAAAGAGATTTGAGTCAGATCGGCCAAAGCCCACGACGGTGGTAAGTCGTGTTATGCACGTGCCGACTCAATCTGCGCAGGTAGTCTGGTGGGGATTTCGGATAAAATATGATCTAAGTTAAATGGAAGTCTTGTGTTATTATTAAAAACTACCAATGACACAGGGCTTTGATAAGAGAGAATCATCAAATGGAAGACCGAACACGAAGTCCCCAAGACGAAGTCCAGACGCTAGAAAGACGCTGGAAGATAAGAATAGAAGTAAGAAAGTAAGGAAAGAGAGTATACAACACTTAAGCGTTGTAGGAGAGTCACGGCGAGTGGCTTAAAGTAGGCAAAGAGTTAAGTGGTCACCCAATTAAGTATTAAACAAGCTCATCGCTGCTTAACTTCGATGATCTAGCGGAAAAAGGCGAACTCCAGACGGATTGACATGCGGTTAAAATCTATCAAATTGGTAACACTAAATCCAGTTGTATTTCTCTCTGAAGTTTTTAGATAAGGCTTGATAATGTCATCATTGTAGCAGAGAATCCATTGTAATCCTTGAAATCCTAGGTAGAGCAAGACTTATTTGTAACAGAGAATCCAGTTGTATTCATTGAAATCATAGGAAGGACACGACTGTATTTGTAACAGAGATCCAAGTTGTGTCCTTGAAATCCTAGGTAGGGCAAGACTGTATTTGTAACAGAGAATCCAGTTGTATTCATTGAAATCATAGGAAGGACACGACTGTATTTGTAACAGAGAATCCAGTTGTAGTCCTTGAAATCCTAGGTAGGGCAAGACTGTATTTGTAACAGAGAATCCAGTTGTATTCATTGAAATCATAGGTAGGACAACTGTTTTGTAACAGAGAATCCAGTTGTAGTCCTTGAAATCCTAGGTGGGGCAGACTGTATTTGTAACAGAAATCCAGTTGTATTCATTGAAATCATAGGAAGGACACGACTGTATTGTAACAGAGAATCCAGTTGTAATCCTTGAAATCCTAGGAGGCAAGACTGAGTATTGTAACAGAGAATCCAGTTGTAATTCATTGAAATCATAGGTAGGAACAGACTGTATTTGTAACAGAGAATCCAGTTGTAGTCCTGAAATCCTAGGTGGGGCAAGACTGTATTTGTAACAGAGAATCCAGTTGTATTCATTGAAATCAATAGGAAGGAACGACTGTATTTGTAACAGAGAAATCCAGTTGTAATCCTTGAAATCCTAGGTAGGGCAAGACTGTATTTGTACAGAGAATCCAGTTGTTTTCTGATCATATGGGTAACAGACGAACAAGAATCCAGTTGTAGTCTTGAATCCTAGGTGGGGCAAGACTGTATTGTAACAGAGAATCCAGTTGTTTCATTAAATCCATGGAGGACACGACTGTATTTGTAACAGAGAATCCAGTTGTAGTCCTTGAATCCTAGGTAGGGCAAGACTGTATTTGTAAACAGAGAATCCAGTTGTATTCCATTGGAAGGTAGGACAAGACTGTAATTTTGTAACAAGAGAATCCAGTGTAGTCCCTTGAATCCTAGGTGGGGCAAGACAGTATTTGTAACAGAGAACCAGTTGTATTCATTGAAATCAATAGGAAGCAACGACTGTATTTGTAACAGAGAATCCAGTTGTAATCCTTGAAATCCTAGGTAGGGCAAGACTGTATTTGTAACAGAGAATCCAGTTGTATTCATTGAAATCATAGGTAGGACAAGACTGTATTTGTAACAGAGAATCCAGTTGTAGTCCAATAAAGTCTTGCCCTACCTAGGATTTCAAGGACTACAACTGGATTCCCTGCTACAACGATGACAATTATCAAGCCTCATCTAAAAACTTCTGAGAGATTCAGCATCATGTTTCCTTCGTTACAATTTTAAACACATTTCGTATATATAACCTTGGATTTATTTAGCAACTTTAGCAGATAAAGAAATTTCCAGTAGAATGTGTGAGTTAAGTGCACCTTTATCGCCATTACTCCCAGGTCCACTCTGACCAGCAGTGGTAGTACCTGTTAAGGTCTCATCTATAGGTTAAACATAAAAATGAGTTTAAAAAATTACGTTTTAAAAACGAGTTTATATTAGCAAAGCAAGTTTAAAATCTCAAATAAAATATTATGATACGAATTTACCATTACTATAGTTTTATGTGTATTATGTAATCCTCAAACGGTTAAATATTGAAAAAGTGGCTTGTCAAGCGTTTGTATAACGTAATGCGTGCTCACACGATATAATATTATTACGCAAGACTTATATTTAAAAACGTAAACATGCTTATGTCTTAATGCACGTGGTGTCCAGGTGTAAAAACCAAATAATTAATTAATAGAGGGGTATAAAATATGGGATTCATTAGGGTCCTCAGCTTCCGGAAGATATTTAAACAGTACCATTCTATCCAAACACGTATGGCAAATAAAAGACTCAAAAAGAAAAAAACACCAATAATAAGATGAGAAATTATCAAAATAAAACCAAGCATACAAAGGTAGCCAATACAACTGTAGACTATGCATCAAAGAAAAATTGTGTATTCTCATGAATACTAATGTACATTTACTCAACAAAAGAAATGAAATACTTTTCAAATGCAGACAGTTTATATATATATATATATATATATATATATATATATATAGAGAGAGAGAGAGAGAGAGAGAGAGAGAGAGTGAGTGAGAGAGAGAGAGAGAGAGAGAGACGGAGGGTGGGAAGAGAGAGAATCATCTAAATGCATGCTATCAGCGCGACCTGATGTTTTGATTATTATGATGATAATGATAATGATTCTATTAAAACATAGATACTTTTGGCGTAGGCCAATAGAAAGATATGGAGATGGCAACATTCAAGAAAGAAAGAAAGACAAAACTTAGGCAGTTTGAGAGAGAGAGAGAAGAAAGAGAGAGAGAGAGAGAGAGAGAGAGAGAGAGAGAGAGGGCATAGATCATATTTAGATAAACAGATACACACACATACAACACATATATAATATATATATTAATTATATATATATATATATATAATATATATATTAGTGTGTATGGTTGGGAATTATCTAAAAAGCAGTAGTAATCCAACGTACAGTGTTATTAAGAGTGCTCAATATCGTGATAGAACGTTGAAGATGAAATGGATGAACAAATAAAAGGTTTAGCTTTATTTTTATTTACATATTTACAATATTTACACCATGGTTTCTGCTAACGCATCGTCAGGTAAACGAAATAATAGTTTTTTTTAAACTATTTCGTTTACCTGACGAATGCATTAGTAGGAAACCATTGTTATAAATATTGTTCCGTGTAAAATAATAAAGCTAAACCTTTTTTTGTTCATTCATTCAATATATATATATATATATAATATATATTATATATATATATATATAAAGAATGGATACAATAGAAACCTACCCGAGTTTCACCATAAGATCTTCAGGGTTAAATCCACTGAATTAATTGAGGTACCGATTAATTGCAGCCGATTACACGTGTGTTCATTGAATAAGATATTTCGTTATAGGGGAACGCTTGTTTATGTTTTTTGAATTTCACCGGGAATTGTTTTTTCGTGAGTATTAAAATGTAAACAAAAGATGCGAATTGATTTGTGGGTATTTATTTTACTATGGTTGTTTAATAAAGTATGGGATATGAGGTGTAAGAGTGGTTTAATAAGTAAAACAGATTACAATTATTTATTGATTTAGCTTTGGTTAGAGGGTATATAAAAAAACATGTTGGCGTGTGTTGTTACGGTGACTTAAGCTATAATAATTGAGGTTTAACGCGGATTAATAAAAGGTAA
Organism: Doryteuthis pealeii; assembly: GCA_023376005.1. Classification (NCBI taxonomy): domain Eukaryota; kingdom Metazoa; phylum Mollusca; class Cephalopoda; order Myopsida; family Loliginidae; genus Doryteuthis; species Doryteuthis pealeii. The sequence goes on along the minus strand of CM042172.1, from coordinate 8,738,520 downwards.
TCATACAAAAATAAAAATTATTAAGGGACAATGAGGGTGAATAAATGTGGTATTGATATGATACGTTAAGCTTATTTATTTAAATTATCCTAATTGAAGCTAATAAAGTTTTTTTAAAAAAAAGTTGAAACGGTATAATAAATTTGCTGGTGTATTGAATTATTATTACAGGGCTGATATAAATTAAGGATATATATATAATATATATATATATATATATATATATAGAGAGAGAGAGAGAGAGAGAGAGAGAGAGAGGGAGAGAGTCGTCATGTAAATCCATGCTATCAGCGCGACATGATGATGATGATGATGATTCTATTAAAACTTTCGCCCGGCAGAGGGCGCATATTTTTGGCTCTGGCTACTTAAATGAAAGAGACATGTATAAATGCCATTCGCCTATCAAATCAAATTTCGCCTTAATATTTCGATAATTAAGCTGGTTCTCACTATGGCCGCTTAGAATTGTTGCATATCATGCAGGAGAGATTTATAAAAACTCCCATTACGATCTGCACTTCCAGTGTGCATTCACACTTTGACGAGAAGGTCTTTGTATGACATGAATTGAATTGCCTGATGCACGCACTTAGGCTGGCTAATTTTACACCTTTCGTTGTTGTGAAAATGATTTCTCGGCAGGTAACAACCGATCTGAGAGTCCCAATTGTAAAGACAAATTTAGAGGTAAACTACATCGTTGTTAGGACACTGTGAAATTAGGAATTTAACACTGAAATTATATGGTTTTGTTAGTTATATATTTTTAGTAATATAACAGTTCTCTAATCAAAGGAATAATTAAATCTTTTTTTCGACATATTCGACAGGCACCAACCGATATGAGAGCCCCAATTGTAAAGACAAATTTAGAGGTAAACTACACCGTTGTTAGGACACTGGTAAATTAGAAATTTAACACTGAAATTATATAGCAATGGTTTTGTTAGTAATATATTTTTAGTAATATAACAGTTCTCTAATCAAAAGCATAATTAAATTTTTTTTCGGCTTATTCGACAGGCACCAAGCGATCTGAGAGTCCAAAATGTAAAATTTAGAGGTAAACTACACCGTTGACAGGACACTGTGAAATTAGGAATTTAATGCTGAAATTATATAGCAATGGTTTTGTTAGTAATATATTTTTAGTAATATAACATTTCTCTAATTAAAAGCATAATTAAATCATACTAGCAAAATAAAAAACACCCTCCGATGTAAAAAACGAATTTTTGAAAGATATTGCCTGAGGGTGTGGGATTTAAAAATTCAATGTCAGAGAGTTTGTACCCTAAGTAAGTAAAATCATCAAATTCATTAAAGGAGTAAAAAATGCTAGTTAGTGTCTATCATTTCCTCAAACATCGTATAAACATAAATATTGATCAAATCCCGAGAGAAGTTATAACAAATAGACTATATTAAGCAAACTAGCAAATATATGCACCCCACGAATGCAAGTATTTAAGTTTTAATGTAATAAAAATATTAAATTAGAAAGGCTAATAAAACTAAATAAGAATGCAGATAAAAAGATTTAAAACAGAGGGAGGTATAATTGAAAAATAGAACAACTGAAACTTACTCTTCCATCACTTCCGTCTTTTATTGCTAAATTATCCTAATTTAACTATTTAGTTAAAATAGGAAGTAAAGAATAGAATTAACAGTTATTTCTTCTTGTTAATGGATTTCTTTTAAGATTTATCCCCGGGATTTTTGCTTTTATTGATTAAGATAAAACCAAACAATTAGAAATCAATAATACTAAGGACATATTTATTAAAATCGAATTTTTAATACCAATATGCAAATTAGCCTTCCTATTCACACTGTAAACCAGTATTTTGTTGTATATATAAATACAATTGCATGTTATTAGTATGTGGATGTAACCAACAGTATTAATAATGTAAAACAGTTTTATTAATAATTGAGGTTTAAATAAAAATAAAATCATGGTGAATGTGACGTAAATAACAAAGGGAACTGTAACTTGAGTAGTAATATAGTTTCGGTTACAGAGAGTAAAACACACAATCTCTATTATATATATATATATATACCAACCCCTCCGCACGAGCAGGATGTGACACAAGGTCAATTTCTTAAGCGGAGTTTAACAGGTTTGAATTCAGTTTTTTCCTTCTCCTAGACTGGTTACCTAGCCATGGTTAAAGAGCCCAGTCTGCCCTGCTATTTGCCAATAGCTGGAGGGAGAATTAGATTCATACCTTTCCCAAGGGTATTAACACCATGTGAAATGCAAACAGCTTCGTCCAGGAATTGAACTCGGGTCGACGAGTCCATTTACTACGACTCTAACCATTAGACCACGCGCCTCCGTAATGTGTAATGGTTATAGACGCAGGAGATGGACACGACGAACAGAGGTCAAATTGAAGGAGATCCTTGTGGCGTAGTGGCAAACGTGCTTGACTGCGATATTGTAGTGAGTTCGAACTCCAGTCGCGTTATGTTCACTTTTATTAATATTTTATTATTCACTAATATCCTTGCAAAAGGCATGAACCCCCTCACCCCCCAGATATGGGTCAAATAATACCACTACTCTTCTTCTTCAAGGATGGATTCAGCACGAAATAACCCATGAAGGTTGATATGTCATTAAACTAAGAAACCAAACCACTTTACAGAAACCCTTTCAAACCTCCCAGCTATGGGTTAAATAGTACCACTAATCTTCTTCTTCAAGGGTGGATTAGGCATGAAATAACCCATGAAGGTTGATATGTCATAAAACAAAGAAACCAAACCAATCCAAAGCATCCTTTCAGACATGGGTTAAATAGTACCAATACTGTTCTTCGACAAGGATGGCTTTGGTATTAAATAACCCACAGAGGTTGATATGCCATTAAACAATGAATCCAAACCACTCTTTAGAAACCCAGTCAACCCTCCCCCAGCTATGGGTTAAATAATACAACTACTCTTCTTCTTCAAGGGTGGATTAGGCATAACCCATGAAGGTTGATATGCCATTAAACAAAGATCCCAAACCACTCTTCAAAAACCCTCCCAGCTATAGGTTAAATAGTAGCACTACTCTTTTATAAGGATGGCTTTGGCATGAAATAACCCATGAAGGTTGACTCTACGACTCTAACCATTAGACCACGCGCCTCCACAATAATAAGATTCTAACAGAAACAATACATAACAGGATATGGTTATAGAATATTCCGAAAATTCTTCCGGAAGTCGGGTTCAGAATTGGTCTCAGGTTTCCAGTGGCCACTCGCCGCTAGCGCCATCTTCCAAAAAGTGACTGCTGCTTGTTTACTTATCACGTGTCAATGCATTTGCATGCGTGATTTGATGATCGTTAAACAAATGAAGAAACAATACTCAATAGTACATGCCTAGTATATATATATATAATATATATATATATATATATATATATATTAAAATAAGTGTATTTTGGCAGCATTTTTTCTTTTATACAAGTTTTGTTGAACTGTACAGACAATTCTTGTCGGAAAAAAGTTTTTGGTTGATCCTTTCTATTTTTCTAATTTTCGGGCCATCTTTTTGGTGTCGAGGTGGAACTGGTGTAACAGTCCACCAAAGGTTTCAACACGAGCGCTTTCGGCAATACAGTTTGCCATCATCAGGTAGGAAACGAAAAAATCACTACTGCATTGTTCGCTCGAACCACTACCATTCCGACAACCTCCACTACCAATTGTTATTACCTCCCACTTCTAATCCCTTGCTACTACTCGTTCTCGTTAAAAACGAGACACGAAACCATACCATCGTTTCCTACCTGATGATGGCAAACTGTATTGCCGAAAGCGCTCGTAATGAAACCTTTGGTGGACTGTTACACCAGTTCCACCCTGACACCAAAAAGATGGCCCGAAAATTAGAAAGGATCAACCAAAAACTCGTCCGACAAGAATTGTCTGTACAGTTCAACAAAACTTGTATATATATATATATATATATATATATATATATATATATATATATATACATCAGCGAAATACCTCCCCCCATATAATATATATATATATATATATATATATTGGGGGGGATTCTGCTGAGGGCCGCCAACTCAAGCGTAAACGCGACGCTCTTCTATATAAGGAATGGAGCACTCTGTGACGGCTTTTACACACAAAGCGATGTGTGTATTAAAACAGTTAAAATCCCCTTCGCATTCCGTAAGTGAAGACAACCTAATGGTTAAGGTGTCGGACTGACACCCAACCGATTATCCCGCCTGTAGCCACACTGAAGAGACTTGATAAGTCGAAACAGGTGTCTGTGGATGACCCTATATATATATATATATATATATATATATATATATATATATGTTTCGTGCAATCTCGTCCATTTGCTATACTGGACACCAATACCGGCCACTGTACGTGAAGGAGGATTTCCGAGCGACTCGTAGATGCTTCTTGGAGTCTTGCTCATTTCAACAACCTGTTGGTTAATTACTGTTTTGACAATGTTAAATATAACCTATTGGTTGTTATCGCTAATTATATCGCATTTATCTTTTCGGCGAGTATTTTATTCGGCTGGGAACTCCAAGGTTCCTGGTTCGATACCAACTCTCGCCAACTCAACGTATAAATGGCACAGCGATCTGTGCGGTAAAATAAGGAGCTGATGGTAAGTCTGGTGCTCCACCTCAGATGCTAAATAATCTCCTTGGTCGACAACACATTTTTTTAAATTGCTTCTCGATTTTCAGACCACGACTATTTTATTTTAGCGATATGTATTTTCAACGCACTGGCTTACAATATTGCGTTCAACTATTCATGCAAATGCTCTTTCATTCCTCAGCAAACAATAACACATACTAATTTCTTCTCTTTTTTTTCTCTTCTCTTTCATTCTTTTATTTCTTCTTGCTCTCTTTCTATCTCTTTTTCAATCCCTCCACCCTCATTTCAGTATTTTCTTTCATTTTGCTTATTCTGTCATCACTCTGCTCACTCTCTCTCTCCTCTCTCTCTCTCTCTCTCTCTCTCTCTCTCTCTCTCTCTCTCTCTCTCTTTCAATTTCTTTCATTCCGATTATTTAGTGCCTCCAGCCACTCTCTATTTTTCTCCCTCACTCCCTTACGATATTCATCCTCTCTCTCTCTCTCTCTCTCTCTCTCTCTCTCTCTCTCTCTCATTCGCTCGTTCTTTCATTCTGCTTATAATGTCCCCTTCCTCTCTTTTCCTTTCTCTTCCTCTCTCTCTTATTCCCTTATCTAGCCCCCCCCCCCCCATCTCTCGCTCTCTCACTTTGTATTTGACCTCACCTCTTGGTCTCCGTTTTACAATAGTTTAACCATGAGGTCAAACTCAAGGTCACGGTATTGCGGTATCAACCAATCACTACTCGCCGTTTGACACACCTCCTGTGACTTTTCTGTCAGCGTCAATGTGATGTCATCGCATCACGTGCTTCCGGACCTCATCATACGAATTTGGCAATATTCAAGAGCTAGTCTATGGCACAAAAAAAAACAGGGCAGGCGCTGCTGTTCTTTCGCATAGTGAGATGGGTGTGGCTAAAGATGGCGACCAGGGTTACGTTAAGTGTTGATGTGGCGCTAGTAACAATGAGAAATGAAAATGGAGAGTGGGGGTGTGGGGTTGTTGGCCGTGCAATTATGGCGGGAGGTGGTGAAGGTAGTAGCTGTGGCAATGGTGGTATTGGAGGTTTTAGTGGTATGGGTTCTTGCAATCTTCGAATGCAAGTCGACACAGAAAATTGTCAGAAAAAGACAAAAAAAGAAAAGAAAAAATGCTGAGAACGAGTGCGAGGAATGGGGAGGTGCTGTTTAGAGATAGGAAACGTGTCTTACTTAGACAAACGGTGAGTATCTATATTTATTTGGTTCATTTCTACATTGGAGTCCAGTATAGCAAATTGACGAGATTGCACGAAAACAATATATATATATATTATATATATATATATATATATATATATAATAAAGTAAAGTAAAGTCGGTATCAGCCAGTCAAGCGAGGGAGTATATCCCCTTTTCAATAGCGCTAGACCAAGGAGATTGTTTTAGCATCTGAGGTGGAGCCTCACACCAACCATCAGCTCCTTTCTTTACCGCACAGATCTCTGTGCTACTCGTACGCTGAGTTGGCGAGGACCGGTATCGAACTAGGAACCTTGCGGTTTCTAGCCGTGTGCTCTACCGACTGAGCTAACATATATATATATATGTGTGTGTGTGTGTGTGTGTGTGTGTGTGGAGAAAGGTAGACAAACACAGGATGTTATGGAAACTGGATGTTTATTGTCGACGATGCAACGTTTCGGTCATTTAGACCTTCTTCAGGACTTGGATATAGTTCTTGCTTCAATGATGGACATTCTCAAAATGGTGAAAACAGTAGGTTGTCAGTAGAGGCATGGGTGGTTTGGGGTGGGTAGTGGATTTTCTTCTCTCTAGATGGGGAGTGTTAGAATGGTAATGCAGGTGTTAGTCCAGAATGTTGGATTGTAAGGATTGGTCAAGATAAATATGTATGTGTATGTGTGTGTGTGTCTGTTTTAATTGGGTTTTTTTTATATATGTGTGTTGGGGAACTGGATTTGTCATTAGTTGTATATGTGTGAGTTTTTTGGGGGTTTTTTAAATTTATTTTTTTAAATTTTTTTTAAATTTATTTTTAATTTTTTTTTTTGTCTGTTAATTGTCGGATTAACCTCCTCATATTTCTCCCATATATATATATATATATATATATATATATATATAGAAGAGAGAGAGAGAGAGAGAGAGAGAGAGAGGGGGGTTCGGGGGAAATTTGACAGTTTCATAAGGAAAAAGAAAAAAGTGATTGGTAACTACAGAATTTAATGGATTTTAAAGAAATTCAACAGACACGGAAATTATACTACTGTCAACAACTTTCAATCAAAATAACCGCCATTAGCGTCGATCACTGCCTCAATCCTGCTCCCAAACCTGAAGCAAGCTGATGTTACAGTTTCCCTGGGAAGGGTCTCAAATACTACCTTAATTCTGTCGATTAACTGGGCTTTTGTAGAACTGGCACGGTGATTGGTGTCTTTCTCAACAGTGCCACATACATAAGAATACACGGGGTTAAGATCTGTGGAGTTCGAAGGCCAAACATTGGGACTGGTGTAGTCGTAGAAATTCGCCGACAACCATTTTTTACTTTTCCCAGAGGTGTAGCAGGGGGCCGAATCCTGCTGCCATACATATGACCTACCATTGGCTACCCTGGTTATCCAGGGCTTGAATACAGTGTTTAGCAACTCCACGTAGGCATCTGAGAATCTTCCAACACTTTTTTCTGCAGATTTTCGAGGGGTTCTGATGCACGTACGCAATCAGATCATCTGTTATGTTGCTTTCTCCTAAACACAGCCCTGTAATTCTCCAGTTCATGCCTGATTGTTTTTACGGTGTTCAGGGCGCATTGGCAGCAACCATAATCTCCCTATTTTGATGGCGGGCGCAGATCATCATGATACAAGTTATTCTCTTCTATGATTCCAGTGGACATGGTGTGACGAGTTCAAATCCTGGGTGAGGCTGTTTACATTTCACATAGCGCGAATACCATTGAGAAAGTCATGCGTCCAACTTTTCTTCCCCCAGCTATGGGTAAATAGTAGGACAGACTGGGCTTTTTAACCTTGGCTAGGCAACCGAACTTTCAATTCTAACTCCGCCGCTTAAGAAATTTACCTTGTGTCACATCCTACTCGTGTGACAGGATTGGTGACTATATACGTATTTCTTCATATCTTCGCTACCATAACTTAAATATATATGTATCACAAAATATGAGCGTCACTAACACCTATATAAATACATAAGCCTCTGGTCACTTAATCTAACTAGAAGCAAAATACTCCAAAACTAAAAGAAAAAAAAAAACTCTTTATCCAGGCGCCTTCACCACAGAGACACATGTATATATAGAAAGCAATCGAAGACAATTTTACCAGAAGGTGTTATTACTCGACAAATGGATATGTCACTTCACCAGTACATTTTCATCCCTTCTTTTGTGTTTTATCAAATACTTTGAAAACTTTTTAAAAAACTCTCTAAAAACATTTTTTTCACCAAAATTGTTTCTTCTGACGATGGCCAAAGGTTGAAACTACTTGGGAAACATTAAAAAAGAAATAGCATAAAAGAAATATTCCTGTTTGCCTTATTAATTTTGTTCCTTATATATATATATATATATATATATATATATATATATATATATATATATATATGTGTGTGTGTGTGTGTGTGTGTGTGTGTGTGTTCTGTTTTTTGTTCTCTGTTCATTTCCCATGCTTCCTGATATCCAAAAAAAGAAAAAAAAAAGTTCACAAGAACAAAGCTGATACGCAAATAAATCATTTAATATATTATATATATTTATATATTTTATATATATATCTATATATTTATTCTATTTATTGATCTTATGAGGTGACAGATATTGTTGGATGGATTTTGTCTTCCGTCTGGTTATTGTTTTAGCTGGCATTTTTCCTACCCGACCTAAGGTAGCACAAGTTCTCTTTCAACCGTAACACATTACTAGTCCCTCTTGTCTGGTTTATAATAAAAGACCTTTGAGACTAGAATAAAGTTCTATTCTTACATGTTTATTGCGGTTTATTTGCTTACTTGTTTTTGTATTTTTTTTTACGACATATTCCTTTTTTTAAAAAAATTATTTTTCTTGTTTAGGTGAGCATTTGTTTCTTTCTGCTGTTTCTTTAGGTTATTTCAACTAAAAACAAACACATTTTGTTCAACTTAATCCTTACAAACTGATTACACGAGTTGGTTACAGCATTAAAGGATGCTATAGAACTGGTTCTAAACCAGGGGCCATGTGGCCCCGGGGGACCATATTACTTTCTGGGGGTCCAGGCATGCAAAACATATTTAATCATAAAAATAATACAATAGGACTTTTAAATTGTATTATTTCGATTATTCGGACTATTGTCCTCATCTTTATTGTTATGTGTTGATAGCAATAAAGATGAGAGACACAGTCCGAATAATCCCAATAGTAAAATTATCAAGCCTTGTATCAAGAATAATTAAAGGAAATAGGATTTTTAAACATGAATGTTATGGAGCGTACACCATATAAAAAATAAAGGAATCAAACGATCCAGAGGCAAACAAAAAAAAAGGTTTGGAACCGCTTGCTGCACATGCAAAATCCTGTGCCCCATCCCCCCAAAAAAACTGTTGTTCAAAAATATAAGAAATGGGATATGAATTAATCTATTCTCACTTACTGCTCTGAATGGAACTGTAAAGCAAACTTGGCTTTCTATGCATGATAGGCAACCAGTCTAGGAGAAGGTCAGTTCTGAATTCTAAGTCCCCAACCGGTGCCTTTTAAAGTTTGTTTTGAAATGTCTTCAATTTTGTCCTGGCAATTCCTGCAACAACACTGGTACCTAAATTGTATAAGTCATCATGTAATGTTTCTTTTAATCAGTTTAGCACTGACACATCTAGACATCAGTCTAACAGCAGGTTGACATCTTACACATTATCCCTTTAATGCGTAATTGCACATCTGTGTACCCGATTTCATTAAATTCAATTCTAAAATTAAGAAAATGTTTTAGTTTCTGATAAATTCTGATACAACCTTGTACATAAGTAATCTATATATATCATACGGTTGTTCCTAAATCTTCCGTCCGTTATCACCCTGCAACACCCCTGGTTAAAAATGAGACCGTCCAATTGTTCAAGATGCACTGTAAAAATCCAAGTCTCAATTATCTGGCATCGTTTAATCGCAAATTTCTTATTTGTCCCATTTTTATTTCACCCAGTTTTAAAAAATGAAACATTCCAAATGGTCTTGTGACACTTAAATTCCCACATGAAATTGAAATGAATTGAAAAGAAAGAAATTACATGTTTATTTTATTTGTAATATTGAAGAATTGTGAAATACGGAATATATTCTAGTAATTTCCGGCCCAACTTAGATGTTTTCCAAGTCGTATTTTGGTCACTTTTTTGTCGGCAAATTCAATATAGATATTTTTAAAACCCTTCCTACACAGATTATATTATCGGCAAATCAGTGAAATATTTTACAACCCACCTTTTAAGAAAGAGTGGGAGAGAGCTAAATCAAGATTATTATACTTTACATATAGAACTATTTGCAAAATAGCTCTTAAGTAAAACATATCAAAACGTTGTAATAATTAAATTATCATTACTATGGTTATACCCACAGGTTCTGCTAGTAAAACGCTAATACAGATTCGATCTAGAAATTATATCATAACTGATTTTTTATATATATAGATAAACTAGATGGGAGCTGCACAAGAATGCTGCGTGCGATCCTAAACAAAACGGAGAAACAGCATCTCACGAGAAAACAGTCGTACAGGTCACCTGTCCCATATCACCCAACCACCGAATAAGACGAACAAACACAAGGACACTCTAGAGAAGCAAGGACGAACTTATAAGTGACATCCTCTGTGGAAAGCCAGACATGGCCACGCCAGTGTGGGCCGTCCAGCAAGACGTACAATTGATCAGATCTGTGCGGAGACTGAATTTGATGCGCAGAGGACCTTCCGAGAACAATGAGTGATAGGGATGGTTGGAGGGAGATTGTCATGGATATCCGTGATAATAGCGCTACATGAATGATTGATGATTGATGATGATGATGACCACACATTTTTCCTGATTATAATATCGAGGGTGTAAGTTTTTGATACAGCCACTGATATGGTTTTCCTCTCTTGAATACACGTGTTAAATAATGTTAAACTTTAGTGAAATAAGCATAAATCTTTTTAAAAATTCAGATAAGCAGCGGCAATTCTTTATGCTCTATCGTCTGGCGGCCTTGATAAATTTCAGTGCCTTCTTAAATTTTGTCAGGACTTGAGAGATGGAGTGCTATCAGTTTTGTGATTGCTAGTTGCTACTTTACGATAATATGCTGAAAGAATTACACACACACACAACACACACACGCGCACACGCACACACGCACGCGCCACACACACACACACACACACACACACACACACACACATCTCACTGTTGACGAGGCCCAGAATACGCCAATTGCATTCCCTGTAGATGAATAAGACCACCCCTAAAAAATGATAATCTGGGCATGACACTAACTGCATACGGTCGTGACGTTTCAGTTTTGGAGGTCTGGGGAGTATGGAATCACCCCTTCGTTGCCATTATTTCCCTGGCCCACTCTGACCCGGAGCGGTAGTAGCGGTTAGGAACCATCTATGTTTCAAATAGTACCGTTTGAAAATCAAGATGAATTTTCAGTTTAAGAAAAAAGAGAAAAAATCTCACCAGTTATAGTCTGTTGAATATGGAGAGTGCTGCAATTGAATAATCCTGTTTTTTCACAAAAAAAGAATCTGCTGTTCAATAAGTATTACGACAGCTTCATGATTTTAAAAAGTGCCACTGGCATTAGATAGATAGATAGATAGAGAGAGAGAGAGAGAGAGAGAGAGAGAGAGAGAGAGAGAGAGAGAGGAGAAGAGAGGGGTGGTGGTAAAATGTTGTCTTTCTACCTGTACAGCAATTACAGTTGTTAATAAATTATAGAGTCTTGTATATAATATCTTAATTTATAAGATAGAGGAGAAATGGTAAAATGTTTGTCTTTCCACCTGTACAGCAATTACGACATTCATATGCGTACACATTATCCAATAACTAATTACAAAACACACACACACACACACACACACACACACACACACACCACACATATATTATATATAATATATATTGGTTAGGAGGTTGATTTAGAAGGCTATCACAATGCAGGTGTAAAGAAAAAATAATAATACGGTAACAATGGTGCTGTGTGTTAACCTGTATTTTATTCTTGAATTTTCGAGATAAAATTTTCTTTTCAAAGATCATGGAACTGAAGTAGTTAAGTTATGGCATTTCTTTTTAAAATGAATTTTAATCTTTTTTAAATTTTTTTAAATGATGGTATTTTTTATATAACTGTATTCTCTTTTATATATATATATATATATATATATATATATAATTATATATATATATATAATAAGGATAATCTACTGAGTCAGACGAACCTACTATTAGTTTCGCATAAGCTCTTTCAGGCTAAAAATCTGACTCAGATTTTAGCCTGAAGAGCTTTTCTGCGAACTAATAGTAGGTTCGTCTGACTCAGTAGATATATCCTTATTACTTGGCTCTACTTAGGTAATCGAGCACTTTTTACAAATTAGCTTCTCCTTGCGTTATATGAATATATATATATCTTATATTACATATATATACATATAAATTGTTTTTTCTTTTGGCAAATACTGTACCAATAGATTATTTTTTGTTGGTACGAATATCTTGGTCTTTTTTTTTTCAAAAATTTTTTCTTCTGGTTGATGTTTGGTAGTATATTTTTTACAATCAACTCTCTGCCGGGTTTTCTTCTCTCCGCAAGGATCTACCAACACGCTTGGTACTATTATATATATATATATATATATAATATATATAGTCAATCGAATAATCTCCGCAAACACTGAAAAACACATCGCAAGTAATTTTGACTTTTAATCCAAATTGTTATACCCTCATTTTTTTTTTTTTTTTTTGGACACAATCTTTAATTACTAGGGTGAGTCGAGAGTTTTGCAATATCTTGGTAACATGAGTCACAAAATTAACTGATCCAGATGCTTTGCCAAGGTTTTGAGGTGACGAGCCACACTGAACTATGAGGCCTAATGGACTGAAATGTAAAGCGTAAACAAATCGAGAAAAAGTCATCTCTGTATGTACATTTCAGTCCATTAGGCCTCATAGTTCAGTGTGGCTCGTCACCTTCAAAACCTTGGCAAAAGCATCTGGATCAGTTAATTTTGTGACTCATGTTACAAGATATTGCAAAACTCTCGACTCACCTAGTAATTAAAGATTGTGTCCAAAAAAAAAAAAAAAAAAAAAAATGAGGTATAACAATTTGGATTAAAAGTCAAAATTACTTGCGATGTTTTTTCACAGTGTTGCGGAGATTATTCGATTGACTATATATAATATATATATATATATATATATATAATATACCAAGCGTGTTGGTAGATCCTTGCGGAGAGAAAAAAACCCCGGCAGAGAGTTTGATTGTAAAAAATATACTACCAAACATCAACCAGGAAGAAAAAAATTTTTGAAAAAAAGAAAAGACCAAGATATTCGTACCAACAAAAAAATAATCTATTGGTACAGTATTTGCCAAAAGAAAACAATTTATATGTATATATATGTATATAAGATATATATATATTCATATAACGCTAGGAGAAGCTAATTTTGTAAAAAGTGCTCGATACCTAAGTAGAGCCAAGTAATAAGGATAATCTACTGAGTCAGACGAACCCTACTATTAGTTTTCGCAGAAAGCTCTTCAGGGCTAAAATCTGAGTCAGATTTTAGCCTGAAGAGCTTATGCGAAACTAATAGTAGGTTCGTCTGACTCAGTAGATTATCCTTATATATATATATATATTAATTATATATATATATACTATATATATATATAAAAAAATACAGTTATATAAAAAATACCATCATTTAAAAAAAATTTAAAAAAAGATAAAAATTCATTTAAAAAGAAATGCCTAACTTAGAACTACTTCAGTTCAGTGATCTTTGAAAAAGAAATTTTATCTTCGAAAATTCAAGAATAAAATACAGGTTAACACACAGCACCATTGTTACCGTTATTATTATTTTTTCTTTACACCTGCATTGTGATAGCCTTCTAAATCAACCTCCTAACCACATATATATATATATATATAGTGTGTGTGTGTGTGTGTGTGTGTGTGTGTGTGTGTGTTTTTGTAATTTAGTTATTGGATAATGTGTACGCATATGAATGTCGTAATTGCTGTACAGGTGGAAAGACAACATTTTACCATTTCTCCTCTATCTTATAAATTAGATATTATATACAAGAACTCTATATAATTTATTAACACTGTAATTGCTGTACAGGTAGAAAGACAACATTTTACCACCACCCCTCTCTCTCTCTCTCTCTCTACTCTCTCTCTCTCTCTCTCTCTCTCTCTCTCTCTATCTATCTATCTATTCTAATGCCAGTGGCACTTTTTAAAATCATGAAGCCATGTCGTAATACTTATTGAACAGCAATTCTTTTTTGTGAAAAACAGGATTATTCAATTGCAGCACTCTCCATATTCAACAGACTAAACTGGTGAGATTTTTTTCTTTTTTCTTAAACTGAAAATTCATCTTGATTTTCAAACGGTACTATTTGAAACATAGATGGTATCCTAACCGCTACTACCGCTCCGGGTCAGAGTGGCCAGGGAAATAATGGCAACGAAGGGTGATTCCATACTCCCCAGACCTCCAAAACTGAAACGTCACGACCGTATGCAGTTTAGTGTCATGCCCAGATTATCATTTTAGGGGTGGTCTTATTCATCTACAGGGAATGCAATTGGCGTATTCTGGGCCTCGTCAACAGTGAGATGTGTGTGTGTGTGTGTGTGTGTGTGTGTGGTGTGTGTGTGCGCGTGCTGTGTGTGCGTGTGTGTGTGTGTGTGTGTGTAATTCTTTCAGCATATTTATCGTAAAGTACACTAGCAATATTCACAAACTGATAGCACTCCATCTCTCAAGTCCTGACAAAATTTAAGAAGGCACTTGAATTATCAAGGCCGCCAGACGACAGAGCATAAAGAATTGCCGCTGCTTATCTGAATTTTTAAAAAGATTTATGCTTATTTCACTAAAGTTTAACATTATTTAACACGTGTATTCAAAGAGAGAAACCAGTATCAGTGGCTGTATCAAAAACTTACACCCTCGATATTAAATCAGGGAAAAATGTTGTGGTCATCATCATCATCATATCATCATCATGTAGCGCTATTATCACGGATATCCATGACAATCTCCCTCCAACCATCCCTATCACTCATTGTTCTCGGAAGGTCCTCTGCGCATCATTCAGTCTCCGCACAGATCTGATCAATGTACGTCTTGCTGGACGGCCCACACTGGCGTGGCCATGTGCTGGCTTCCACAGGAGGATGTCACTTATAAGTTCGTCCTTGCTTCTCTAGCAGTGTCCTGTGTGTCTTGTTCGTCTTATTCGGATGGTTGGGTGATATGGGACAGGTGACTGTAACGACTGTTTTCTCGTGAGATGCTGTTTCTCCGTTTTTGTTTAGGATCGCACGCAGCATTCTTGTGCAGCTCCCATCTAGTTTATTCTATATATATAAAAAATCAGTTATGATTATATTTCTAGATCGAATCTGTATTAGCGTTTTACTAGCAGAACCTGTGGGTATAACCATAGTATGATAATTTAATTATTACAACGTTTTGATATGTTTACTTAAGAGCTATTTGCAAAATAGTTCTATATGTAAAAGTATAATAATCTTGATTTAGCTCTCTCCCACTCTTTCTTAAAAGGTGGGTTGTAAAATATTTACACTGATTTGCCGATAAAAATCTGTGGAAGGCGTTTTAAAAATATCTATATTAATTTGCCGACAAAAAGTGACCAAAATACGACTTGGAAAACATCTAAGTTGGGCCGGAAATTACTAGAATATAATTCCGTATTTCACAATTTCAATATTACAAATAAAATAAACATGTAATTTCTTTTCTTTTCAATTCATTTCAATTTCATGTTGGGAATTTAAGTGTCACAAGACCATTTGGAATGTTTCATTTTAAAACTGGGTGAAATAAAATGGGACAAATAAGAAATTTGCGAATTAAACGATGCCAGATAATTGAGACTTGGATTTTTACAGTGCATCTTGACAATTTGGACGGTCTCATTTTTAACCAGGGGTGTTGCAGGGTGATAACGGACGGAAGATTTAGGAACAACCGTATGATATATATAGATTATCTTATGTACAAGGTGTGATCAAAATATCGAAACTAAAACATATTTTCTCTTAATTTTAGAATTGAATTTAATGAAATCGGGTACACAGATGTGCAATTACGCATTAAAGGGATAATGTGTAGATGTCTAACCTGCTGTCTAGACTGATGTCTAGATGTGTCAGTGCTAACTGATTAAAAGAAAACATTACATGATTGACTTATACAATTTGGTACCAGTGTTGTTGCAGGAATTGCCAGGACAAAATTGAAGACAATTTCAAACAACTTAAAAGGCCCGGTTGGGGACTTAGAATTCAGAACTGACCTTCTCCTAGACTGGTTGCCTATCATGCATAGAAAGCCAAGTTTGCTTTACAGTTCCATTCAGAGCAAGTGAGATAGATTAATTCATACATTTTCTTATATTTTTGAACAACAGTTTTTTGGGGGATGGGGACAGGATTTTGCATGTGCAGCAAGCGGTTCCCAAACCTTTTTTTTTGTTTGCCTCTGGATCGTTTTTGATTCCTATTTTATAATGGTGTACCTCCATAACCATTCAATGTTAAAAATCCTATTTCTCTTAATTATTCTTGATACAAGGCTTGATAATTTGTACTATTGGGATTATTCGGACTTGTTCTCATCTTTATTGCTATCAACACATAACAATAAGATGAGGACAATAGTCCGAATAATCGAAATAATACAAATTTAAAGTCCTATTGTATTATTTTTATGATTAAATGTTTTGCATGCCTGGACCCCCAGAAAGTAATATGGTCCCCGGGGCCACATGGCCCCTGGTTTAGAACCAGTTCTATACTCCTTTAATTGCTGTAACCAACATCGTGTAATCAGTTATGTAAGGATTAAGTTGAACAAATGTGTTTGTTTTTAGTTGAATAACCTAAAGAAACACAGCAAAAGAAACAAATGCTCACCTAAACAAGAAAAATAATTTTAAAAAAAGGAATATGTCGTAAAAAAATACAAAGAAACAAGTAAGCAAATAAACCGCAATAAACATGTAAGAATAGAACTTTTATTCTAGTCTCAAAGGTCTTTTATTATAAACCAGACAAGAGGGGACTAGTAATGTGTTACGGTTGAAAGAAGAACTTGTGGCTACCTTAGGGTCGGGTAGGAAAAATGCCAGCTAAAACAATAACCAGACGGAAGACAAAATCCCATCCAACAAATATCTGTCACTTTCATAAGATCAAAATAGATAAATATAATATATATAATATATTAAATATATATATATATATAATTATATGAATTTATTGCGTATCAGCTTTGTTTCTTGTGAATTTTTTTTTCTTTTTTGGATATCAGGAAACATGGGAAATGAACACGAGAACAAAAAACAGAACACACACACACACACACACACACACACACACATATATATATATACATATATACTATATATATATAATATATATATATATATAAGGAACAAAATTAATAAGGCAAACAGGAATAATTTCTTTTATGCTTTCTCTTTTTTAATGTTTCCCAAGTAGTTTCAACCTTTGGCCATCGTCAGAAGAAACAATTTTGGTGAAAAAAATGTTTTAGAGAGTTTTTTAAAAGTTTTCAAAGTATTGATAAAACACAAAGAAGGGAAAAATGTACTGGTGAAGTGACATATCCATTTGTCGAGTAATAACACCTTCTGGTAAAATTGTCTTCGATTGCTCTCTATATATACATGTGTCTCTGTGGTGAAGGCGCCTGGATAAAGAGTTTTTTTTCTTTTTAGTTTTGGAGTATTTTGCTTCTAGTTAGATTAAGTGACCAGAGGCTTATGTATATTTAATATAGGTGTTAGTGACGCTCATATTTTGTGATACATATATATTAAGTTATAGCGAAGATATGAAATTAATGGTGCTTGGTGAGTGAAAGTTTTCCGCTTCTGCAATTTTCAAATCATTGGATTTTTTTCCGTTTGTGTGTGTGTTTTTATAGTTGTAGTGCATCATGGGAAGTGTCAAACACGTGATTTATAGTCTCTTTGGCTTGATTCTATTTGATGATGTGCAACACACCACATGCACTGTTGACTTCAGGTTTTCGTTACCCTAAATTAAACTTTACTTATAAATGTAGCAAATTATGATATATAATATATATATAATATATATATATATATATATTATATATATATTAAATGTGTTGTACTGCTTTGGAAATTAATTTTGTTTAAGGATGGTTTGTTTTGTTTTATGTATAAGCTTCTAGTATTTGGAGTTTTTGTTTATTTTTTTCTTTGTGCAGAATGTGTATATTTTCCGTTAGGATATTTCAGTAATTAGAGTGGGGACATGAATGTAATTTTAGGTGTTGTGAAATAGAGCTATTATCTGTCAAATGGAGAGTTAGACGAAGTGACAAATGTCGTTGAGGTAATACCGATGTAAGCATTTTCATTTTCTGGGAGACGGCAATCCCCTAAGGGACTAAAAATTAATTTCCAATGCAGTATACACATTTTAAAATGCCTATAGCACTTTCACCAATTCTCCTCCTTCCAGCCTCCACATCCATTATATATATATATTATATCAGTCGGTAGAGCACTTGCCTACAGGAATCGCCAAGATTCCTGGATCGATACCGGCCCACGCCAACTCAGCGTATGGG
>CM042172.1:8683935-8703935 GCA_023376005.1 Doryteuthis pealeii | reverse complement strand
ATGGTCTCAATAAAAGAGCACTTAATTAAAATCGAAGACTGGCTATAAATAAAAACCTGTGGTTCCTATCTTTCACATCAATATTGTCCAATGTCAGAGACCTTGTGGAGAGATACTAAAGTAGTTTCCTAATGCCTGGCACATGGTCTCAATAAAAGAGCACTTAAGGAAAATCGAAGACTGGCTATAAATAAAAACCTGTGGTTCCTATCTTTCACATCAATATTGTCCAATGTCAGAGGACCTTGTGGAGAGATACTAAAGTAGTTTCCTAATGCCTGGCACATGGTCTCAATAAAAGAGCACTTAAGAAAATCGAAGACTGGCTATAAATAAAAACCTGTGGTTCCTATCTTTCACATCAATATTGTCCAATGTCAAGACTTTGTGTAGAGATACTAAGAAGTTTCCTAATGCCTGGCACATGGTCTCAATAAAAGAGCACTTAATGAAAATCGAAGACTGGCTATAAATAAAAACCTGTGGTTCCTCTCTTCCACATCAATATTGTCCAATCTCAAATGACTTTGTGTAGAGATACTAAAAAGTTTCCAAATGCCTGGCACATAAATAAAGCCTTAAGCTTGTATCTTCCACATCAATATCAGGACTTTGTGTAAAGATACTTAAGCAGTTTCTTAATGTCTGGCACATGGTCTCAATAAAAGAGCATTTAATGAAAATCGAAGACTGGCTATGAATAAAGCCAGTGGCTCTTGTCTTCCACATCGATATTATCCAATGGCAAAGGACTTTGTCTAAAGATACTTAAGATGTTTCCCAATGCCTGGCACATGGTCTCAATAAAAGAGCACTTAATGAAAATCGAAGACTGGCTATAAATAAAGCCTTAGACTCGTATCTTCCGCATCAATATTATCCAATATCAGAGGACTTTGTCAAAATATATTTAAGAAGTTTCCAAATGCCTGGCGCATGGTCTCCAAAAAAGAGCGCCTAATAAAATTCAAGACTCTGGCTATGAATGAAGTCAGTGGCTCCTATTTTATATAGTCCTGTCGGCTGAGGCTTTAGAATACACCAACTGCACCTTCGAAGAGGGGTAAAATATCCCCTAATTGGGGCTTCCTGTTGGCAGTGGTTGTGACCCGTGATGCTTAAGGATGGAACCCTGGTGGCTGAGCAGTCAATGACATTCCGTAAAACCCAACCAACATATTTTTTACAGCTAACATTATCCAATGTTATAGGGCTTTGTCAAAAGATATTTAAGAAGTTTCCCTATGTCAGGTACATGGTCTCAATAAAAGAGCGCTGTATGAAAATCGAAGATAAATGAAGCCAGTGGCTCCTATTTTCTACAGCCGTCGGTGGGGCTTTAGAATAGACCAACTGCACACCTGGAGAGAAGTAAAATACCCCCTAATTGGGGCTACCTGTTGACCGTGGGTGGCGACCCGTGATGCTTAAGGATGGAACCCTGGTGGCTGAGCAGTCAATGACATGTCGTAAAACCAACCAACCAACCAACCAACCAACCAATCTATTTTCTACGTCTAATATCATAGGGCTTTGTCAAAAGATATTTAAGAAGTTTCCCAAAGTCTGGTACATGGTCTTAATAAAAGAGCGCTTAATGAAAATCGAAGATAGATTAAGTCATTGGCTCCTATTTTTCACAGCCCTGCCCGCTGTAGTTTTAGAATACACCGACTGCGCCTCTGCAGAATAATAAAATCTCCCCAAAGGAGGCACCTGTTGGCTGTGGGTGGCGTCCCGTGATGCTTAAGGATGGAATCCTAGTGGCTGAGAAGTCAACGACATGCCGTAAAATCCAACCTAAAAAACCCAACCAACCAACCAACCAGCCAACCAATTTATTTTTAACAACTAATATTATCCAGTGTCGTCATACTTTGTCTAAAGATATTTAAGAAGTTTACCAATGTCTGGCACATGATCTCAGCAAAAGAGCGCTTAATTGTTGTCACTGGGTTTTCAAATAACAACACTGAAATCAGGAAGAAAGATTAACATAGGTTTATTAACTTTTGGTACTAAGATATATATATATATATATATATTATATATTATATATACCAACCCCTCCGCATGAGCAGGATGCGACACAAGGTCAATTTCTAAAACGGAGTTCAACAGGTTTGAATTCAGAGTTTTCCTTCTCCTAGACTGGTTACCAAGCCATTAAAGGGCCAAGTTTGTTCTGCTACTTACCCATAGCTGGAGGGAGAACTGATATTAGCGCCATGTGAAATGCAAACAGCTTCGTCCAGGAATTGAACTCTGGTCGACGAGTCCATTTCCTACGACTCTAACCATTACACCATGTGCCTCCAATTGGTATAAAGATATAAATCAGATAGAGTTCAACGTGCTGTTCTTCAGCAACAGTAATAAAAATCTTTTTAGTAAGAGTAGCTACTACTCGACGACTCGTCTAATACCCTCGTGTAATCCTAATATTTATATTTCATTGGACGAGTTCAACTTTCTTGTAGGGAAATATCCTCCCTTACGACATTAATGAGAAGTGAATACTCTGGCCAAAAAATGAAGCCTGTGGCTCCTATTTTTTACACTTAATATTATCTATATAGAACTTTGTCAAAAGATATTCAAAGTCTCCTAATGTCTGGCACATGGTCACAATAAAGGAGCGCTAGATTTAACAAAAAATGTAAATATAAACGCACAAGCTATACAATTCCTCAGCTAATATCCTCCAGTGTCATAGAACTGTCAAAATATATTTTAAAAGTCTCCTAATGTCTGGCACATGGTCACAATAAAAGAGCGCTAGATTTAACAAAAAATGTAAATATAAACGCACAAGCTATACAATTCCTCAGCTAATATCCTCCAGTGTCATAGAACTGTCAAAATATATTCAAAAGGTCTCCTAATGTCTGGCACATGGTCACAATAAAAGAGCGCTAGATTTAACAAAAAGAATTCCTCAGCTAATATCCTCCAATATCATAGGACTGTCAAAATATATTAAAAAAGTCTCCTAATGTCTGGTACATGGTCACAATAAAAGTGCGCTAGATTTAACAAAAAAATTCCTCAGCTAATATCCTCCAATGTCATAGGACTGTCAAAATATATTCAAAAAGTCTCCTAATGCCTGGCACATGGTCACAATAAAAGAGCGCTAAATTTAATGTGAATATAAACGCACAAGCAATACGATTCCCTAACCTCTTGGCATAAAATAACCCTTGATGAGAACGTCCTTTGCATAATCAATACACTTTTAAACGCCATGTTTTCGAGATTAGCCGCCATCGTTGGGTCAAGATTTTGGGGTCGGACATGTTATTGAGTTAAGTATTTTGTTTGGATCTGGCAGATGGAACACTTAAGACTCCGGCGTTTAGCTTCTTAAGGATTCGAATTCAGCTGAAAAGAAAAGGGAAATTGACAACTACAAACAAATCATATTGTGTTAGAACGTGGGTGGATTAAGATAAAGTGAACACAATGTAGAGAAGGAAAAGCATCTGGCATTTTTCAAGATTTATGGTGAGTGCCAAAAGAAACTCCGATTTTCCAACGAAGGTTGATAGGCCTGTAAGGTTCAAGGTTATATATATATATATTATAATTGGTTGAAACAAACAACTCCGACAAGGGTGCCTGGCACATGGTCTCAATAAAAGAGCACTTAATTAAAATCGAAGACTGGCTATAAATAAAACCAGTGGTTCCTGTCGATATTGTCCAATGTCAGAGGACTTTTCTAAAGATACTAAAGAAGTTTCCCAATGCCTGGCACATGGTCTCAATAAAAGAGCATGTTGAAGATAACAAAATGGACTTTAATAAAAGCACATGGAGACATTTATAACATATACAAGAAATACAAATAAGATATAATAAAAAGACACATTCATTAAAGGGAAATATAATAAGGAGGTATACAAGAGATACCTAAATGTACATATGGAAGTGAACTTACTAGCGTTGTAATGGGGGCCGAAGCCCCCACACGAGAAAGGTGTAGACACAAATGTCTAACCCACTTGTGTGAGTTCCTGGAGAAGGAAGAGGGTGAGAGAGTTTATAATTGACGCTTAAATACCACAGACACCTGGTGGTCAAACCGGGAACACAGAGGGAAGATAACTCTTCCAGATCAAAGGGAAGACAATCCTCAACAGGCCATTTGTTACGATTCATGTAGCTATTCTAGGGTTGTAGTTGAAAGCAGTTGTACAGTGTACATTTTCTTGAAGTAGAAAGTTGTAGTATCAGTTTTAATCCTTGTCTGTTGATCTGTCCTTAGAGAGATGTATAATAAAGAAGACGAGAAAAATAACAAGACCAGACAACCAGTCTGGGTCAGAACGAACCTGGGAATATGACAATGAAGATGTACTCCTCACTCCTCAGATCCCCAGAACTGGAGCCTCACCATCAGATGCAGTCGTGTCAAATCCAAGGTACTCCCTTTTTAGTAGCTGTTACCCCTTTCCAGCGGATACAATCAGTGTACTCTTCAGGGGCACAAAAAACTATATTATAGTCTTCCGAGACTGAAATTCCAATGAATGAATGAATTCACGTATCTAATTCAAATCATTTTCAAATAGATCTATTTGATACATAGATAAAACCCTAACAGGTACTACCACTCCGGGTCAGAATGAACCTGGGAGTAATGGTGATGAAGGGATACCTCACACTCCTCAGATCCCCAGAACTGGAGCCTCGCCATTAGATGCAGTCCTGTCAAATCCAAGGCACTCCCTTTTGAATGGCTGGTACCCCTTTCCAGCGGATACAATCGGCGTATTCTAAGCCCTGTCGAAAGGGCGGGAAAAAGAAACAAAAACGTATCAAATAATTATTATAGTCTTCTCATCTTTTGCTAAAACACATCTCTCCCTTTACATCCAACTAGCAGACTCTAATTTCTCTTCTTCTTCATCTTTTTTCTAACTAACTAAACAATCTCTCAGTTCACATCCAACGAGCTGACTGGTTCTTCGATTTTTTCCGCGCCTAGCGGTTCTGTTTACTTTTTAAAATTCCCACTTCTCGGGTCAAAGGGCAGCAACTCTTGTTCGCCCTTTGTTCAATGAACAGCATACTCAAACGAGCATTATTCCATGCCCTATTTCAATTCAATTTAAATTACATTACAAATTAATAAATCTCCCCCGACCCTTTTTCTAATTTTTTCAACTATTCTCAACTGGTTAAAATTTATAGATAAATTTAACAAGTTATGACGGTGATGTGTCCCCACCATTATTTGTATTGTCTTCTTCTTCTTCTTCTTCTTCTTCTTCTTCTTCTTCTTCGGTTGCCATCTCTTCCTTCCCGGTTACTGGGATCTTCTCACTTGATTAAATCAACTTCATCCTTCCTTAGTCCATGTCAGTCTCCATTCCGGCCTTTCATCCATCAAAATGACTCTTCATTGTCCCCTTTCCCAATTCCGACCATCACCAATTAGAAGCTACGGCTGACCATTCACCGTGTACAAATTATCATTAAGTAGAACAGTTACTTGAAGATATAATTGTTGACAAAGAATTGTTAATTGATAGCAGTTACATGAAACCATATAATTGCATATAAGATAGAAATTACTAATTATTTGTATTAGATAGAAATACTTGAAACTATATAAATGTGTAAAAATTATCAGTTTTAAAAACTCTTACTTGAAGCTATAATTATTTATAAAAGGATTGTTAATTGGTAGCAGTTATATGAAATCATATGTTGTTTGAGATACGCATATGCTATTAAACAGTGCTGGGTGGCGTCGTCAGTTATGTTATCATTGGGGGTTTTCGGGTCTTGCAACATAATACCCCCCTCGCCAGCTAGACCCCACCAGAGATGATCACACTCTTGTGCGTCACCCGTCTTGTTCAAAGCTAGCAGATAAAATGGCTTTAATATAATTGTATATAAGATAGAAATATTTCAATTTCAAATTATTTATATTAGATAGAAATACTTGAAACCATATAACTGTGTGACCAAATTATCATTATTTAAAACAGTTACTTGAAGATATAATTGTTTACAAAGGATTGTTAATTGATTGTAGTTACATAAAACCATATAATTGTGTATAAGATAGAAATATTTGAAATGGCAAATTATTTATATTAGATAGAAATACTTGAAACCATGTAACTGTAAGCAAACTAATAGTTTGTAAAATACTTTCTTCAGGCTATGATTCTTTGCTAAAGGTTATTAGTCTAGTACAAAGAGCCTAGGTTGCTAACAGTATCTGCTATTTCTTAGTGGTTACCCATCTAAGTACTGAACAGGCCCATTGCTGCTTAACGTCTTCATTTATTTTCATCGTTACTTAAACATTATTATTTCCTTCATTCGGCAAGGCTTAGACCACGTGAATTTCATACCGTATAGAAGATGTAATACTCCCTCTTCTAAAAGGGGGGCGGTGACACTAAAATGCTTATGGTGGTCAGGCTCCTGTTTGGGATATTTGGGGAATGTGGAATATCCCTTCATTGTCATTATTCCGAGGTTCATTCTGAGTTGGACTGGTAGTTACATAAAGCCATATGATTGTGTGCAAGATATAAATGTTTCCAATTGCAAATTATTTGTATTAGATAAAGATACTTGAAACTGTATTAAAATATGATGTTTGAGATACGCATGTGCTATTAAACAGTGCTGGGTGGCGTCGTCAGTTATGTTATTATTAACTGGTTCATTGGGGGTTTCGGGCCTTGCAACATAATACCCCCTCCAGCTAGACCCACCAGAGATGATCAAACTCTTGTGCGTCACCCGTCTTGTTCAACGCTAGCAGATAAAATGGCTTTAATATAATTGTATATAAGATAGAATATTTGAAATTTCAAATTATTTTATTAGATAGAAATACTTGAAACCATATAACCGTGTGAAACAAATTATCATTATTTAAAAACAGTTACTTGAAGCTATAATTGTTTACAAAGGATTGTTAATACCGGTAACTGGTATCTTCTCACTTGATTAAATCAACTTAATCCTTCCTTAGTCCGTATCAGTCTCAATTCCGGCCT
Source organism: Doryteuthis pealeii (assembly GCA_023376005.1). Lineage (NCBI taxonomy): Eukaryota > Metazoa > Mollusca > Cephalopoda > Myopsida > Loliginidae > Doryteuthis > Doryteuthis pealeii. The sequence continues at coordinate 8,696,901 of CM042172.1, read as the reverse complement.
TTCATCCATCAAAATGACTCTTCGTTGTCCCCTTTCCCAATTCTGACCATCACCAATCAGAAGCTACGGTGACCGTTGCCCATCTCTTCCCCCCATCTCGGCCCAGTGTTATCCGAACCCATTTTGCTACAAAATCCATCATCTAAAACGAGAGGCTCAATCTTTCAAACTGCAAAGCCAGACATTTAGGGCTGCGTGCCGGTTTATCATCCGAGGTTTGGCTGAAAAGTTCGTGGTCTGACCAAGATACTCAGAATATTCACAGGCGAGACTGATTTTTTAACATTTACCCACTGCTATTTCCTGAGGGTCGGTTGAAAAGTTCCTGGGCTGACAAAGATACTCGGAATATACACAGATGAGACTGATTTTGGAACATAGCTCCACTGCTATTCCCTGAGGGTCGGCTGAACAGTTCATGGGCTGACCAAGATACTCAGAGGGAATATGCACAGACGTGGCTGTACGCCAATCTTCCTTGAAATGCAGACTCACCGCCTATATGAACCCGAGTCACCGATTTTATTTCCTACAACGATAACCGTTGCGCGAAGCGTGCCTCCTTCACTATCCGGCTGATACTGAAAATAGGCCACTCCATCGACTTTTTTTTTCCTTAGTATTTCTAGTGTTGTTCTATAAGGATGTCTTTAGCATTAAATAACGCCCGCCCTGTCGTCTGGGGCGTTAGATTGCACCAACTACACCTCTGCAGAGGGGGGAGACTCCACCAAATGGGGCCACCTGTTGGCCGTGGGTGGCGACCCATGATGCTTAAGGGCGGAGTCTTTGTGGATTTATTTATTTTACAACTTTATCGGCATTAAATGAGCCACCGAGGTTGATATGCCGTAAAACCAAACCAGACCAAACTAAACTAAAAACTACAAAAGACACAAGACAAGATGTCAGTAGCGTAATTATTATGGTCTTCGGGAATTGAAAAATAAAACGGTAATCGGATTTCTGGAGAAAGAGAAGAAAACGAAATAAGAACAAAGGTTAAAGTTTGGAAGAGTAAACACACAACGGGGTGTCAGCAATTACCGGAAACGGATATGACGCCGGGGCGAGAAACGGGAAAAGAAGAAAATCGGGCCCTTTTTCGGCTGAGCTCTGATGGGAGCAGACGTGGCTCACGGTTCTCCCTATGGGTTTGGGGATAGTAGTACAGAACATGATACTATGTTAGAAGATAGAATAATGTGACCATTCTCTCTCTCTCTCTCTCTCTCTCTCTCTCTCTCTCTCTCTCTCTCTCTCTCTCTCTCTCTCTCCCTGAAAAAGAACCCACGAGCGTGAAAGAAATAAACAGCCCCCTGTGACTATACAACCTGCCTTTGTTGTTTCTGAACTAACGACTACTACTACTAACGACGACTACTACTACAACTCGAACTTGGCCATATGCGACATACATTGTTTTTTTCTAAGGCATGTCAACACTTGAGTTATTTAATGCCGAAGTCTGTTTTAAGCAATCATACGGCCTCCCTCTCTCTCTCTCTCTCTCTCTCTCTCTCTCTCTCTCTCTCTCTCTCTCTCTCTCTCTCTCTCTCTCTCGTCCTTTCTTTCTCTCTCTCTTCTCTCTCTCTCTCTCTCTCTCTCTGAAAAAGAACCCACGAGCGTGAAAGAAATAAACAGTCCCCTGTGACTATACAATCTGCCTGTGTTGTTTCTGAACTAAACGACTACTACTACTACTAACGACGACTACAACTCGAACTTGGCCATATGCGACATACATTGTTTTTTTCTAAGGCATGTCAACACTTGAGTTATTTAATGCCGAAGTCTGTTTTAAGCAATCATACGGCCTCCCTCCTCTCTCTCTCTCTCTCTCTTCTCTCCTCTCTCTCTCTCTCTCGTCCTTTCTTTCTCTCTCCCCCTCTCTCTCTCTCCTTCTCTCTCTCTCTCTCTCTCTTATTTCTCTCCTTCACTTCCTCCATTTTATTTTTCCTTTTTTCCCCCTGTCCTTCTTATTCAATCTTTGATTGAAGTGCTAAATACACATCCAGATTCACATATATAAGTTATCGGCCAAATTCGAAACTTTCAGAATTAAAAGACTAAAAAAGAAATCCCTTGCATTTGGCGGATATACTTCACCCCAGCCTCTGCCCATCATTATCTAATATAGAATAACAGCACACTCTCTCATAGGAAGGGTCTCCAGTGGCATAGAGGCTAAAATGCTAGACAATGACATCATAGTAAGCAAGTTTGAACTAAAATGGCACACTGCTTTGTGCCATCATTATCTAATACTAATACAAAATTTGAGAGCTCTGTTCAGCGGAGATTCTTTTGTGTTAAGCAAAGCGCGATCCTTAGTGAAGAATCCTTTGGTTGTTCCTTAGTGTTTCTCAGTCTTGCATGCCCTTCGTCAATGATTAAAAACGGACGTCCAGTCAGTATGAGCGATTAAGTAGTTAACCAACCACGTATTCGGGCTGTTCATTCGCTGAGGTTTAAACTACGTGACCTCGCTTAGTCTATAAATCTAAGTGGTGGTTTGCAGCATGGCTTATATACAAAAATATTCCAACCAAGATTCGAGCCTCTCCAATGTAGTACCGGTCCTACGATAAGTATACCGTTAATTTGACTATCTTATATGCCGTTAAGATTAGTATTACATATAAAAATGCTTTAAACTTATTTGTATTGCATATGATTACATGAAACTTATTAGTATTAAATAAGAATACTTGAAACTATATAACTATATGTAGAGTAGGGTAGGTCGATTTTTCACTTTTTTAAATTATCAAATTACATGAAACACCGAATTGAGAGCGTAACGTAACATTTGAACCGGATCTCAATATGGTCATCAACCGGGAAAGAGAGCATGCTCGTATGCATGCGTGGTTGGATGCATAGTCACGTGAGAATCCGTACGAGTTTGTTTAATGTCGGAAAAGTGTTCCAGGTTTCTTGTAAAGGTTCCCGGACACTTTAGAGTAGACATAAAAAAAAAGCCATTTTGGAAGAGGATTTTTTTTTCTTTTCGATTGGAACAAATGCAAACATTTCTTCCGATTTCGCCCCCACATATCTTTTCGCTGACCAGTCCGGCTCGGTGATATCTGTCCGCTGGACACTCAAATATTTACTGATGCCGGCCACAAGCACGAAGAGATAATTTTAGTTTGCCTATCGCAGACTTTCGGTTTTCCTAACTTAGTGAAGGACATTTAAATTAGGAGGAAGGTTTCAAAGTCACTTGATAGAAATATAACACAATAGTCTTTCAAAAATGTTAGGCAGCGATACATAACTATCTATCTATCTATCTATCTATCTATCTATCTTTATCCCAGTCTATTCATATCTATCTATCTCTCTATCTATCTATATATCTATCTATGCCAATTAATTGATATCTATCTATTTATCTATCTATCCCAGTCTATTCATATCTATCTATCTATCTATCTATCTATCTATCCAGTCTCTTGATATCTATCTCAGTTTATTCATATCTATCTATCTATCTATCTATCCCAGTCTATTCATATCTATCTATCTATCTATCTATCTCTGCAATTTATTGATATCTAGCTATTTATCTACCTATGCCAGTCTATTCATATCTATCTATCTATCTATATATATATCTATTTATCCCAGTCTATTCATATCTATCTATCTATCTATCTATCTATCTATGCCAATTTATTGATATCTATCTATTTATCTATCTATCCCAGTCTATTCATATCTATCTATCTATCTATCTATCTATCTATCTATCTATGCCAGTCTCTTGATATCTATCTCAGTTTATTCATATCTATCTATCTATCCATCTATCTATCCAGTCTATTCATATCTATCTATCTATCTTTCTATCTATCTATCTATGCCAATTTATTGATATATATCTATTTATCTATCTATCCCAGTCTATTCATATCTATCTATCTATCTATCTATGCCAGTCTCTTGATATCTATCTCAGTTTATTCATATCTATCTATCTATTTATCTATCTATCTATCCCAGTCTATTCATATATATCTATTTATATATGCCAGGTTTCAACGTCACTTGATAGACATATAACACAATAGTTTTTCAAAAATGTTAGGCAGCAATACATATCTATCTGTCTATCTATCTATCTATCCCAGTCTATTCATATCTATCTATCTATCTATCTATCTATCTATGCCAATTTATTGATATATATCTATTTATCTATCTATCCCAGTCTATTCATATCTTTCTATCTATCTATCTATGCCAGTCTCTTGATATCTATTTCAGTTTATTCATATCTATCTATTTATCTATCTATCAATTTCAGTCTATTCTTATCTATCTATCTATCTATCCCAGTCTATTCATATCTATCTATCTATCTATCTATCTATCTATCTATCTATCTATTCATATATGCCAGGTTTCAACGTCACTTGATAGACATATAACACAATAGTCTTTCAAAAATGTTAGGCAGCGATACATATCTATCTATCTATCTATCTATCTATCTATCTATGCAAATTTATTAATATCTATCTATTTATCTATCTATCTATCTATCTATCTACCTATGCCAGTCTCTTGATATCTATCTATCTCAGTTTATTCATATCTATCTATTCATCTATCTATCAATTTCAATCTATTCGTATCTATCTGTCTATCTATCTATCTATTATCTATCTATGCTAGTCTATTCATATCTATCTCCCCCCCCTCTCTCTCTCTCTCTATATATATATATATAATATATATATATATTATCAGTTTCAGTCTATTCTATCTATCTATCTATCTATCTATCTATTTATATATTTATACTAGTCTATTCATATATATCTATCTATCTCAGTCTATTCATATCTATCTATCTATCTATCTATCGATCTATCTATCTGTCTATTCTTATATATCAATCTATCTATCTATCCCAGTCTATTCATATCTATGTATGTATTTTTCTATGCCAGTCTATCCATATATATCTATCTATCTCAGCCTATTCATATCTATCTATCTATCTATCTATCTATCTATCTATCTGTGTGTCTGTCTGTGTGTCTGTTCTTATATATCAATCTATCTATTTATCTATCTCAGTCTATTCATATCTATCTATCTATCTATCAATTTATCTATCTATCTCTCAGTCTCAGTCTATTCTTATCTATCTATCTATCTATCTCTTCCAGTATATTCATATCTATCTATGTATTTATCTATGCCAATCTATTCATATCTATCTATCTATCTATCTATCTATCTATGCCAGTCTATTCATATCTATCTATCTATCTCAGCCTATTAATATCTATCTATCTATCTATCTATCTATCTATCTATCTCAGTCTATTCATATCTATCTATCTATTTATTTATCTATGCTAGTCTATTAATATCAATCTATCTATCTATTTATCTATGTCAGTCTATTGATATCTATCTATCTATCTTTCTATCTATCTATCCCAATCATATTCATTAACAATAAACAATGTGTGTGTAATCTTCATACAATGACTGCTGTTTACACTGTAGCATTGCATCCAACAAAGCCTTCATCAGATGATGACTCTGGGTCAGGCATGGTTTCGGGGCCGAAGCATCATTACCACTAACTCATACCGTCCCAGCAGTATCTCATGATACCACCTTTATTGGCTTTAGTGTCACATTGTGGGATTGCCATATCCACGCTGATGCGGTTAGAGCTTTATCCTGGATCTTTTTGATGTTTTTCCTCTTTTCTGGCGGAGAAAGTCAACGTTTAGTCAAAAATGCGAAGGTTGAGTTGGTAATAGACCCTCGGCATCCGACTTTGATAGAAAATACATCCATTATCCATCCATTTCTGGCGTATTGTTCTTTTAGATTTTAATATTTTACCAACTTACGCTCATGTGCCCAGTCAATATTTTCCCCAAAACGGACTGTTAATTCAACGATGAAAATTATTTTTTTATTAACAGTGTAAAGTTTTTAAATGCCATCCTTGTCCAGTTGAAAAGGGCTTAAAGAAAGTCCTATGTTATTGAATCCTTTGGTGATCCTTTGGTAAGCTTATAAGTCCTATGCTGCGTATTGGTAAAGGTCCAATGATTTAATCCTATGTCCGTTGTCCATGAATGTTGCAGTAATTATGACCAGTAGGGTCGGTTAAGTATTGTATCAGCCTCAGAGTACTGCCAGTGAGTGGCCAAGGAATAGATCACATGATCTATTCTAGTCTATAAGTAGGAGCGGGGATCCATCACACACCTTATATACTGAAAAATCTCAACAAACAGACCAGCTTTACTAAAACCAGCAATGATTATTACTTGCAAAATATATGATCATCTGGCAAAATAAATCTTGTTTTTTTCTCTGAATGTTTGAGATGAGGCTCGATGATTAGTATTATCTGAGTTATTCGGACTATTGTCCTCATCTTAATTGTTATCTGTACAACGTTTCGGCCGATGTACCCTCCGGCCTTCTTCAGGTATTTCTTGTCGAACTCGGGAACCTTCTCGGACTCGGGAACCTTCTTGTCGTAATCGGGAACCTTCTTGTCGTAATCGGGAGCCATCACGGAACTTTTAACCTAGCCTTTTATTCAGTCCACGGGGGTATCCTGTTCTCATTCCGCTAACCATAGCTGTGGTAGAAGCGTTAAGATGTGTTAATTATTATTCTATGTTACTGCTGCCTTTGACTAGGATTGAACCTGCAGTCCAGAGATAACTGTCACTTAGAACTGTCTTGACCTAACTTCTTTATCCACTAGGCCATGTGTCCAATTCGACAAGAAATACCCGAAGAAGACCGGAGTGTCCATCGGCCGAAACGTTATACAGATAACAATGAAGATGAAGACAATAGTCCGAATAACGCAGATAATACTAATCAAGTTTTTTTTATTTGTTCTTTTTATTATGATTTTTATCACGTGGACATATGTTTCCACACCATTTTATTTTCTTGAAACTTTCTAAAAATTCTCAGTAATTCGTCACGTAGTCGGACTACCACGTGATACGACGTGACCTTCACCGACCCAACGTTCCATCAGAACAATTCTGACACCATTTTATTTTCTGGAAATTTTCTTAGAATTCTAGTGTAATTCGTCACGTAGTCAGGCTACCACGCGATACGATATGACCTTGACTGAGTCGTTGTGTCGTCCGATGTGACGTCAGGATAATTCCCTCACGAATAATTATTACTTGCAAAATATGTGATCCTCTTGCAAAATAAATCTCACTTTTTTTGTTTTGTTTTGTTTTTACAGTTTTCATGGTGTGGACATCTAGTCCATATTTGCTTCTTTTATTTTATTTATTTATTTATCTATTTATTTATTTGCTTTTTTTAAGTCATGGCGGACAGAGAAAACCCTTAACAATAAATAATTCCATCAATTCTGAACGGCGTTTCCACTTGAGCTACAATAAAATGCCGCCTCTATCCGTGTTCATTAAGTCGTCAACACCTGGAAACGAACAAAGAGATGCAAAATATAATATTGAAAGACAGTAAAAAAAACAAAAAACAACAACAAAAAACAAACAAACAAACAAAAAATGGCTGTCGGAAAGAACAATTTACAGTCCTCGGACAACTCCTGAACACGACATCTCCAGCGCGCCAATATTTTATATCATTCCTCCACGCACGTCATTTGAAATAATGTCTTCCCTTGTGACTGTTTTCTGTCGCTCTCCAGCGTTTCCCACCAATCAAACATTCATCACTTCTCGCACACGAGATCTGGAAGTGTAATCTCGTAAAATCACGCTACACTGATCAAATACCGTTACAAATCGCTTTTAATTGCTATCTAAATAAAATCCATGCAATCTACAGTGATATGAATATTAATTGAAAAAAAGAAAAGAAAACTTTGTCGTTGAATTAAATATCGTTGAGTTGTTTTGTTTGTTTTGTTTTACGGCATATCAACCGCGTTGGGTCATTTAAAGTTTTCACATGAATTCATTCTTAATGAATACTCGATTTTTTCATAAACACATTTTTATATTTAACCCATAGAGGGAACCCTAACAGGTACTACCAATCCGGGTCAGAGTGGACCAGGGACCAATGGTGATGAAGGGGTGCTCCACATTCCTCAAACCTCCAAACTGGAACCTCACCATCAGGTAGAGTTTAACGTCATTCCCAGGACATTTACATCCTCAACAACCGCCTTCTAGCACCCATAAGATAAAAAAAGGTTGGGGCTTGCCATAAGGGCAATAGGGTTGAGGCAATCATATAGGTGCTAGAGCTTGACGTGACCAGCCGATTGATCGGAGGGGGCCTCTCCGACCGCTCGTCTGGCCTAAGTAAAGGTCTAAGCGGGGTGTTGCAGGTCATGGACTGCTCATCCACCAAGACTCTGCCCTTAAGCATCATGGGTCGCCATCCACGGCCAACAGCTGACCCCATTTGGATGAGTCTTACTCCTCTGCAGAGGTGCAGTTGGTGCAATCTAACGCCCCAGCCGACAGGGCGGGCGTTATTTAATGCTAAAGCCATCCTTATAGAACAATAGAAATACTAAGCAAAAAAAGTAAAGTCGATGGAGTGGTCTATTTTCAGTATCAACCGGACAGTGAAGGAGGCACGCTTCGCGCAACGGTTATCGTTGTAGGAAATAAAATCGGTGACTCGGGTTCATATAGGCGATGAGTCTGCATTTCAAGGAAGACTGGCGTACAGCCTCGTCTGTGCATATTCCATCTGAGTATCTTGGTCAGCCCATTAACTTTCAGTCGACGCTCAGGAAATAGCAGTGGGGCTATGTTCAAATTTCTTCTCTACAAAATAGTTATGAGCCTAGACATAAAGTCTAAAACCTAAAAGTATCTTTGTCTCTTCTATTCCCTTTCTTCAATTCCTTTTCAGCCTGACAACCCACAAGAAATAAAATGGGGTTTAAGAAAAGAAACTAGCGACTCCAGCAGCAACCCACTCCAAATGACCTCCGCCCTGTCGGCTGGGGCGTTAGAATGTACCGACTGCACCTCTGCAGAGGGGTAAGACTACCCCAATGGGGCCACCTGTTTGCCGTGGGTGGCGACCCGTGATGCTTAAGGATAGTGCTCAGAGAGATGAGCAGTCCATGACTTGCAATACTCCACTTTGGTCCTATCTTGGGCTAGACGGGCGGTCGGAGAGGCCGCCTCCAATCAATCGGCTGGTCACGTCAAGCCCTGACACCTATATGATTTTCCCAAACATATTGCCCTTATGGCAAGCCCCAATCCCTTTTTATCATATTGGTGCTAACAGGCGGTGGCTGCGGGTGTACATGTCCTGATAATGACGTTAAACTCTATCTGATGGTGAGTTTCCAGTTTTGGAGATTTGGGGAATGTGGAGCACCCCTTCATCACCATTGCTCCCTGGTCCACTCTGACCCGGAGTGGTAGTACCTGTTAGGGTCCCATAAATAGAAAATATGAGTTTATAAACAAAATTGTATTATCCATTAAAAATGAAATTATTTCAAAACTTTTGTCGGCATTAAACATTTTTGAACACCAAATTACCAATAGAAATATTCGGCATAAAATAACCCAAGGGGTTGACATGCCGTAAAATTCAACCAACCAAACCAAACCAAATGACCTAAAGGCCTAATCCTACACAAAAAGACAATACACCATAAAACTGTACGCAATGTAGGGCTTTGTTTTATCAAGAAATAAAGAAAATGGCGTTACTTTTTGATTCACCCTCGATCAGCAAATCCTTAAAGAGGTTAAAACAAGGTGGGAAAAGTAGACACAGATAGAAGAGAGAGTTATTTTTCTCGGGGTTGTGTTTACATAGCTAGGTTGCAACGCCCTCTAGTGGCAAATCCTGACGATAAGGGAAGATAACCCTTTGCCAATCTCGACCACAACCCAACAAGGGAAGATTATCGCTACAAGTCTTAAACAAGGTGGGAAAAAGTAGACATTGCATGGATTGTGCATATTTGTAAAGTCACAGATAGAAAGAGGGTTAGTTTTCTCGGGGCTGTGTTTACATAGCTAGGTTGCAACGCCCTCTAGTGGCAAACCCCAACAAGGGAAATAACCTTTTGCCAATCTCTACCCACATCCAAACAAGGAAAGATAATTACTACACTGAAAACAAGATTATAACACATAAAAATAAAATTTGGTGCATAGAAAAGTGATACAAACTGATATGGAGAGTATAAAAAAGGGGGCCGCTTAAGGACACATGTATAAGCCTGTAGTTGAGTGAGCAAGGCCTTCCCAAGTCCAAGTGGATAGAGACGCCACTTGTCTAGTGCATATCTGTTGAGTCATAGATTGAAGAGAGGGTTAGTTTTCCCGGGGCTGTGTTTACATAGCTAGGTTACAACGCCCTCTAGTGGCAAACCCTGGCGACAAGGGAAGATAACCCTTTGCCAATCTCTACCCCATCCAAACAAGGAAAGATAATCACTACACTGAAAACATAAAAATATAATTTGGTGTATAGAAAAGTGATACAAAACTGATATGGAGAGTATAAAAAAGGAGGCCGCTTAAGAACACATGTATAAGGATAGAGAAGCAACTTGTCTAGTGAATATCTGTCGAGTCACAGACAGAAGAGAGAGTTAGTTTTCCTGGGGCTGTGTTTAAATAGCCATATTGCAACACTCCCTAGTGGCAAACCCTGGCGGGAAGGGAAGATAACCCTCTGCCAAACAAGGGAAGATAATTGCTAGACTGAAAACAAGATTATAACATGTAAAAATAAAATTTGGTGCATAGAAAACTGAAAACAAGCATTTTCATTGGAACTGAGATCATATAATTGATGCTTGAAAGCAAGTTCGGTAATTTATGAGGAAGTGCGTCCCGGTATCCTGCCTCAAAAATTGCTGCCTGGTGACTATTAAAATAACGACCCCAGCTATGTGTTACCTGAAAGAAAACAACCAACTTAGGCGTTAAATGTATTTTTTTTTTGGCGGGGGGGGGGCTTCTTTTTTTGTCGTAATTCTTATTCATTTATCGTAATTTGTCGTATTCTTATTATTTATAGAATTTATCATAATCTTGTTTATTATCGTAATTTGTCGTAATTCTTGTTTAATGTTTAATTTGTCGTAATTTTGTTTAGATATGAAGATGGATATCTATCTATCTATCTATCTATCTATCTCAATTTATTCATCTTTTTACTTTGTTTGATAAATAAATAAGAATTACGACAAAAAATAGAAGCCCCCCACCCAAATACATTTAACGCCCTAAGCTGGTTGTTTTCTTTCAAGTAACACCATAGCTGGAGTCGTTATTTTAATAGTCACCGAGCAGCAATTTTTGAGGCATGAGACAGGGACGCACTTCCTCATAAATTACCGCAAGTTCATACATGCGGGTTTATATTGCCTTGATACTCCTTTGACAAATTCACCTACTATCTTGAATACAACTTTTGCTACGTCTTTAGCAAGAACTGGCGTGTCCACTGTCCCATTGGTGCTAGTGTCTAATTAGAAAGTTGGGATGTTCCGTCACAGAGAATTTCATCATTTTGTATAAAAAGGGAGCCGTGTAAAGATACACGTGTAAGCCTGTAGTCTCTACCCCATCCAAACAAGGAAAGACAATCACTACACTGAAAACAAGATTATAACACATAAAAATAAAATTTGGTGCATAGAAAAGTGATACAAACTAATATGGAGAGTATGAAAAAGGGGGCCGCTTAAGGACACATGTATAAGCCTGTAGTTGAGTGAGCAAGGCCTTCCCAAGTCCAAGTGGATAGAGACGCCACTTGTCTAGTGCATATCTGTTGAGTCATAGATTGAAGAGAGGGCTAGTTTTCCCGGGGCTGTGTTTACATAGCTAGGTTGCAATGCCCCCTAGTGGCAAACCCTGGCGACAAGGGAAGATAACCCTTTACCAAACTCGACCACAACCCAACAAGGGAAGATAATCGCCACAAGACTAAAACAAGGTGGGAAAAGTAGACATTGCATGGATTGTGCATATATGTAAAGTCACAGATAGAAGAGAGGGTTAGTTTCCTCGGGACTGTGTTTACATAGCTAGGTTGCAACACCCCCTAGTGGCAAACCCTGGCGAGAGTTAGTTTTTCCGTGGCTGTGTTTACATAGCTAGGTTGCAACACCCCCTAGTGGCAAACCCTGGCGAGAGTTAGTTTTTTTTCCGTGGCTGTGTTTACATAGCTAGGTTGCAACGCCCTCTAATGACAAACCCTGGCGACAAGGGAAGATAACCCTTTGCCAATCTCTACCCCATCCAAACAAGATAATCACTACAGTCATAGATAGAAGAGAGTGTTAGTTTTCCCGGGGCTGTGTTCACATAGCTAGATTGCAATGCCCCCTAGTGGCAAACCCTGGCCACAAGGCAATATAACTCTTTAACAAACTCGACCACAACCCAAAAAGGGAAAATTATCACTACAAGGCTAAAACAAAGTGGGAAAAATAGATATTGCATGGATTGACTTCAGAGATGCTTATGACATGGTCCTGCAATCTTGGATAATTGAATGTTTAAAAATCTACAAAATATCCAACTGATTCACACTCAAATGTCCAATTGGACACATGGCCGAGTGGATTAGGCAGTTAGGTTAAAACAGTTCTAAGTGACAGTTATCTCTGGTGCCCGAGTTCAATCCTGAGTGAAAGCAGTTAGAAAAATAATTAATTAACACAACTCCTACCCCGGCTATGGTTAGCGGAATGAGAACAGGATACCCCCGTGGAATAAATAAAGGGTTAGGTTCAAAGTTCCGTGATGGCTCCCGAATACAAGAAAGTTCCTGAGTTCGAAAAGAAGGTTCCCGAGTCCGACAAGAAATACCTGAAGAAGGCCAGAGGGTATATCGGCCGAAACGTTGTACAAATAACAATGAAGATGGGGACAATAGTCCGAATAACGCAGATAATACTAATATCCAACAGAATCATGGATTTCTTCACAAAAGCTTTTG
>CM042172.1:8666435-8681435 GCA_023376005.1 Doryteuthis pealeii | reverse complement strand
CAACAACAACCAACAACAACAATGAAGGGATAATCACGGTGGAAACTGTTGTTGTTGTATAACAGTCAATTCTGAATGGGATTCCATTTGCTGTTCAATTTTCCCTAATTTTTTTCTTCTTTTTTTTCTTTTTTTTTTCTTCTTCTTCCTTTTGTCTCTTTTTTCTTTTTCTTTTGTTTATTTTTCTGATTTTTTAAATTTTATTTCTTGTCTTTTATTTCTCTCTGTAATTCTTTCTTTATTTTTTCTTTTTATTTTTTTTTTCGTCTTTCCTCTGCCTTTCTTTCTTTCCTTCTTTCTTTCTTTCTTTCTTTCTTTCTTTCTTTCTGTATTTTGAATTTAGTAAATAAATAAATAGACTTTTTAAAATTCTTTTTTATTCTTTTCTTTTTTTCTTTCCTCTTCCCTCATTCTTTCTTCTTCTTCCTTCTTTCTTTCTTTTTTCTTTCCTTCTTTCTTTCTTTTTTCTTCTTTCTTTCTTTCTTTCTGTATTTTGAATTTAGTAAAATAAATAGACTTTTAAAAATTCTTTTTATTCTTTCTTTTTCTTCTTTCCACTTCCCTCATTCTTTCTTTCCTTCTTTCCTTCCTTCTTTCTTTCTTTCTTTCTTTCTGTATTTTGAATTTAGTAAATAAATAGACATTTTAAAATTCTTTTTATTCTTTCTTTTTTTCTTTCCTCTTCCTTCATTCTTTCTTTCCTTCTTTCTTTCTTTCTTTCTTTCCTTCTTTCTTTCTTTCTTTCTTTCCTTCTTTCTTTCTTTTTTCTTTCTTTCTTTCTTTTTTCTGTATTTTGAATTTAGTAAAATAAATAAATAGACTTTTTAAAATTCTTTTTTATTCTTTATTTTTCTTTTTTCTTTCTTTCCTCTTCCCTCATTCTTTCTTCCTTCTTTCTTTCCTTCTTTCTTTCCTTCTTTCTGTATTTTGAATTTTGAATTTAGTAAAATAAATAGACATTTTAAAATTATTTTTTCTTTTTCTTTTTTTTTTCTTTCCTCTCCTCTTCCCTCGTTCATTATTTCTTCTTTCCTTCTTTCTTCATTTTTCTGTATTTGAATTAGTAAAATAAATAGACTTTTAAAAATTCTTTTTTATTCTTTCTTTTTCTTCTTTTCCTCTCCCCCTTTCCTTCTTTCCTTCTTTCCTTCTTTCCTTCTTTCTTTCTGTATTTTGAATTTAGTAAATAAATAAATAGACATTTTAAAATTCTTTTTATTCTTTCTTTTTTCTTTCCTCTTCCCTCATTCTTTCTTTCCTTCTTTCTTTCCTTCTTTCTTTCTTTCTTTCTTTCTTTCTTTTTTTCTTTCTGTATTTTGAATTTAGTAAATAATAGACTTTTAAAATTTTTTCTTTTCTTTTTTCTTTCTTTCTTTTTGTTTCTCTCTCTCTCTCTCTCTCTCTCTCTCTCTCTCTCTCTCTCTCTCTCTCTCTCTCTCTCTCTCTCTCCTCTCTCTTTTCTTTTCTTTTACACACTTTTTCTTTCTTTTTTCTTTCTTCTTTTTCTTTCTCTTTCTCTTCTCTCTCTTTCTCTCTCTCTGTCTCTCTCTCTCTCTCTCTCTCTCTTTTCTTTTACACTCTTTTTCTTTCTTTAAATATCATAAATAAATATATTTGTGAATTCTTTCTTCATTCTTTTTCCTCTTTATTTCTTTCTTTCTTTTAGTAACTTAAATAAATAGATAAAGAAATACATGTTTTTAATTCATTTTTCTTTTTTCTTTTTCTTTCTCTTCAGTGTCCTTTTCTTCTTTCTTTTTTTCTTCTTTCTTTCTTCAAGTTTCTTGAATAAATGAATAGATTTATTTTTTTAAATTCTTTATTTTTTTTTTTTTTTCTTTCTTTCTTTTCTTTTTTCTTTCTCTTCTTTTTTCTTTCTCCTTCTTCTTTTCTTTTTCTTCTTCTTCTCTTCTTTTCTTTCTCTTCTTCTTTCTTTCTTTCTTTCTTCAAGTATCTTAAATAAGTAAATAGATAAATATATATTATTATAATCCTTTCTTTCTTCTTTTCTTTCTTCTTTTTCTTTCCTCTTTCCCGAATGCTTTATCTTTCTTTCTTTCTTTTTTTCTTTCTTTCTTTTTTCTTTCTTTCTTTTTTTCTTTCTTTCTTTAAGTATCTTAATTGAATAAATTATTTTTTGAGGTTTTTTCTTTATTCTTTCTTTATTCTTACTATTCTTTTTTTAGTAAGCTGCGGGAGGACCTCCAAAACCCAAGACTGAGGGTGCTAATAATTAAGCAAGACTTATTTGTTTTTCTTATTCTTCATCAAAAAAACCCACAGCCCAAAAGGTGTTCTACCGCGGCGAGAAGCTGGCATCTTAGGAGCGAAGGACACCTACGTCTGCTTCCCTTAACTAACGGCCAGTGACTGGAAGAGCTAAGGAACGTGTAGAGTGGCTGCAAATGAGGGAGGGCTAGATGCTGTTGTAGCATGTTCCAAACTACTCTAGCGGCAGAATACAGGGAATCCTCTATCTATCTATCTCAGTCTGCTTATCTATCTATCTATCTATCTCAGTCAATTCATATCTATCTACCTATCTATCTCAGTCTGCTTATATCTATCTATCTATCTATCTATCTATCTATCTCAGTCAATTCATATCTATCTATCTATCTATCTCAGTCTGCTTATATCTATCTATCTATCTATCTATCTATCTATCTCAGTCAATTCATATCTATCTATCTATCTATCTATCTCAGTCTGCTTATATCTATCTATCTATCTATCTCAGTCAATTAATATCTATCTATCTATCTATCTATCTATCTCAGTCTGCTTATATATGTCTATCTATCTATCTATCTATCTATATCTATCTCAGTCTATCTATCTATCTATCTATCTATCTATCTCAGTCTGCTTATATCTATCTATCTATCTATCTATCTCAGTCTATTCATCTCTCTCTCTCTCTCTCTCTCTCTCTATATATATATATATATATATATATATATATATATATATATATAATTCTGCTTCTACCTATCTATCTATCTCAGTCTGCTTCTATCTATCTATCTATCTATCTATCTATCTATCTCAGTCTATTCATATCTATCTATCTATCTATCTATCTCAGTCTGCTTCCAATTCCAAAAATTATGTCGATTTTTAGCACTCCAAATTTGGTGGGGTTTGCGAAAAATGGCGACTTTTTGTAATCTATTTTTGTCTGTAAACTGAGTTCTAGAGCTTCCCTACTACTAAAAATTGTTTTATAAAAGCATTTTTACCCAAGGAATCCAAAATGATATTAAAAAAAAATCTTAAATCAACCAATTTTAAGTTGTTGATGATTTCTGATTTTTTCATAGCAAGACCAATATTCCGATGTGGCACTGCATCTATGACAAAAAAATGTTTCTATTATTATTTCACATATATTGGACATTATTTGTACCAAAAAAATAGTTTGCTTTTTGCTCAGAACCGAAGCACTTATAATTATATACATATATATATATATATAAAATATTGCTTACGTCACTATACCCGAAATCGTCATAACGTAGAATAAATACACTCAATTTGAGCATGCAACATTAGACAGTCCTCCTTGTTTTTTAAAACAAGTTTTAATAGATACATCCCCAGTATCATATATTTCCATATAGTTTGTTTTATTTTAATAGATATTCAAAGTTAATAGAACTTAGTTTCGATTTCAAATTGTTTTTATGTTTTTTACTCCTTTAATAAATTTTATGATTTAATGATTTATGGTTCAAACTCTCCGACATTTAATTTTTAACTTCCACCTCCTCAAGCAATATCTTTCAAAAAACTATTTTTACATCGCCCGGAGGGTGTTTTTTTTATTTGATAGTATATTTAAAGAACTAACTACACAAAAAATGTACATCTAAAATATAAGAACACATTATAAGATATAAATATACAGTGAATGCAATTACCTAACCACTAGGCATAAAATAACCTTAAATGGGTTGACATGCCGTTAAAATCAATCAATCGACTAAACAGAAGTCAGTCGTTTGTCCGACTATCTTGCTATTATTCAACTAAAGTTACTCCATATATAAATAAGATATTTATGGGGGTCATCCTGTAAGTAATGTCCGAAATCGGATAGCAATGGATTAGGTGACACTTTAGCCATTTCAAAATGCCTTAAGCGTAACAATACCGTTGCATGATAAAGTGTCTGAGGGAAAGATAAGACTGGTGCCTCTCTGCTCGTCGCGACCCCTGGTGGCTGGTCGGAGTACAACAGATCGATCCGACGCTTAATTAGGCCTGACATGAGAATGGAGAGAAAAGGCTATTTATTATGGGCAGATCAATCCAGAAAGGAGACACGAGACGGAGTGAGAGAGAGAGAGAGAGAGAGAGAGAGAGAGAGAGAAAGAGAGAGAGGTGGGGTCCATCCTAACCTCCATGGCCGAAGCTTGTAGTCCGAATGCATTCCACTATTTACCCCGATAGACTTTTCGCACTTAATAAATCCCCCCATCTTTCCCTCTGTGTCTCTCTGTCTCTATCTCTGTCTGTCTGTCTGTCTGTCTGTCTGTCTCTCTCTCTCTCTCTCTAACTGTATCTCTCTATCCGTGTGTGTGTGTGGTCTCTCTCTCTCTCTCTCTCTCTCTCTCTCTCTCTCTCTCTCTCTCTCTCGTTTACGGTCAAGTGACGCTGAAAGCACCGGTTCCCGCTATATCACCGAAGTTAAGCACCGTTTAGACTGTTCAATACTTAGATGGGTGACCATTTAAGCCATAACTTAATTGTAGGCAACCTAAAAATCAAAATGACTCTCTCTCTCCCCCTGTCTCTGTCTCTCTCTCTGTCTCTCTGTCTCTCTGTCTGTCTCTCTCTCTCTCTCTCTCTCTCTCTAACTCTCTCTTTCTCTAACTCTCACTCTCTCGCCCTCTGTCTGTCTGCCTGTCTCTCTTTCTAACTCTCTCTCTATATATATATATATAACTCTCTATCTATCTATCTATCTCTATCTCTAACTCTCTCTCTCTTTCTCTCTATCTATCTCTCTTTCTCTCTCTAACTCTCTCTCTCTCTCTCTCTCTTTGACTCAACTCTCTCTATCTCTTTCTCTCCTTTTAACTCTCTCTCTCTCTCTTTGACTCAACTCTCTCTCTCTCTCTCTCTCTCTCTCTCTCTCTCTCTCTTCTCTCTCTCTCTCTCTCTCTCTCCTCTTTCCATTTCTCTCTATCTTCATTGCCCCCTTTTTTCCTCTCCATACAAACAATGTTTTTTTTTAATATACATCGTGTTTCTTTGTTTTTATCAGAGGTTTACTCATGCGTATTTTTCACGCACGATCGCGTCATGGTTGTTGACATAGGAACAAAAGAAATAAACTAGGCGAGCCAAGTTCAAATCCTACACGAGGCTGTTTGAGGTTTCACTGAGGACAAGCTGTTGCCCAAGAGATGAGACTTGATATGATATTATATTAAGTTGTTTTTTTTTAAATAAAACACCTAAACAGAGCCCAAGGTTACAGTAGCTTGAATATTGTGTTTATACACAGTAAAGATAAGGAAAACAGTCCGAAATATCAAAATTATTCAGACTAATCTTGTTCAAACAACACAATAACGATGTCATGCAATCTGGCTTTCTCAATAAAAACGCCGTTTGATAGTGTTATCTATTAATAATGGAGATTCGCTTCCGGTTTTTGTCTGTAACAAAAACTGAGTCACTGCTTACGTCACATTACCCAACACATAATCCAACGTCATAACGTAGAATAAATATACTCAAAATGTGAGCATGCAACGTTAGACAATCCTCATTGTTTCAATGAATAGATGCCCGGCGTTATATATTTATACATAGATTGTTTTATTCTAATATAATATTTAAAGTTATCGGAACTGTTTCCATTTAAAATTGTCTTTCTTTCTTTCTTTCTTTTCTTTTTTTTACTCCTTTAATAAATTTGACGATTTTACATACTTATGGTACACACTCTATGACATTGAATTTTCAGCTCCCAACCCCTCAGGCAATATCTTTCAAAAATTATTTTTACATCGCCCGCAGGGTGTCTTTTTATTTTGCTAGTTTTAGTAATGACATTATTCTATCTACCTATCGCAATAAAGACACCGTTCGACCTGTTTATTTCAATAAAGACATAGTTTAACCTAACTCAATAACGTCACGAATTGATCCGGTTATTTGAATAAAGACTCAGTTTGATTGACTATTTGTTGTGGAGTAGACAGACTACCCCCACAAGGTGAACTAGTCTGAGGACTATACTATTTAGCGGCCAGCAGTCAGTGCTGGAAGAGCGGCTTAAGAACAAGGTACGACTATTTCAATAAAGACACAGTTTGATCTGGCTGTTTAAAAAACACATTTTGATCTGGCTATTCAAAACATGACACATTTTGATCTGATTATTTCATTAAAGAAACAGTTTAATCTGGCTATTTTAATAAAGAAACAGTTTGATCTGGCTATTTCAGTAAAGACATATTTTGATCTGGCTATTTCAGTAAAGCCATATTTTGATCTGGCTATTTCATTAAAGACATATTTTGATCTGGCTATTTCAGTAAAGACATATTTTGATCTGGCTATTTCAGTAAAGACATATTTTGATCTGGCAATTTCAGTAAAGACATATTTTAATCTGGCTATTTCAGTAAAGACATATTTTTGATCTGGCTATTTCAGTAAAGACATATTTTGATCTGGCTATTTCAGTAAAGACATATTTTGATCTGGCTATTTTAATAAAGTCATATTTTGATCTGGCTATTTCATTAAAGACATATTTTGATCTGGCTATTTCATTAAAGACATATTTTGATCTGGCTATTTCAAAAAGACATATTTTGATCTGGCTATTTCAGTAAAGACATATTTTGATCTGGCTATTACATTAAAGACATATTTTGATCTGGCTATTTCAGTAAAGCCACATTTTGATCTGGCTATTTAAAAAATGACACATTTTGATCCGTCTATTTCAATAAAGCCACAGTTTGATCTGGCTATTTTAACAAAGACACATTTTGATCTGGCTATTTCAATAAAGACATATTTTGATCCGGCTATTTCAATAAAGACACATTTTGATTCGGCAATTTCAATAAAGTCACAGTTTGATCCGGCTATTTCAATAAAGATACAGTTTGATCCGTCTATTTGAATAGACACAATTTGGATCTGGCTATTTCAGTAAAGACACCTTTTCATCCGGCTATTTCAGTAAAGGCACAATTTGATCTGGCTATTTCAATTAATACACAGTTTGATCTGGCTATTTCAATAAAGACACTTTTTGATCCGGCTATTTCAGTAAAGGCACAGTGTGATCCGGCTATTTTAATAAAGGCATAATTTAATCTGGCTATTTCAATAAAGACACTGATTGATCTGAATAGGCTACATAGGAACACAGTTCGATCTATCTCCATAACAACACCTATTGATCCGGCTATTTCAACCACAACACCGATTGATCTTATTATTTCAATAAAGATCCTAATTGATCCTACACTTTCTATAAAGACATCGTTTGATCCAACTATTTCAATTACCACACCGTTTGATTATGTAATATCAATAACTACAGCGATTGATCTGCCTATTTCAACAAACACAACTTTTAATCTGGTTATCTCAATAAAGAGGCCGTTTGATTTATTTCGATACGGACACCAATTGATCCGGCTATTTCAATAAAGACATCGTTTGATCTGGCTGTGTCAGTAAAGACACTGTTCGATTTAGCTTACTAAAACGTCGTTAGACAGACAATAATATCAATAACGACACCGATTGATCTCTGACTAACAATTCCACAGCTATCTCACAAACAATGACGTTTGATCTTGTTATTTCAATTACGACAATATTTGGTCTTGTTATCTCAATAAAGACATCATTGATCTTGCTATCTCAATAACGAGGCCGTTCGATATTCTTATTCCAACGAAGACACCGTTTCAATTTGGGTAGATGAGCAATACGAGATTTTAATAGTGTATACTTAAATTTAGAAGGATGACACTGATTCTACCAAAGACACCGTAACACTTGAGAAGAATTTTGACAGTTTTTCCACGTCGCCACTGTCCAACCGTCTCCTTTTATACTCGTCACAACTCTCGTCTCGCCAGCTACGAGACTTGCCACTACAAATCGCGGCCTCAAGGACACTCACGATTTCACCTCATTCACAACTAGTCGGACTCGTCACATTTCTGCTTCCGCCCACACGCACAACATGACACTTGCTGTCTCTTCGACCGACGGACCGTTGTTGGCACATCACAGGTTTGTGAGTTTTGCCGTTCGATCTCGATATAAACACGGGCAAGTCCGAGAACATACAACTAATTTGATATATAAATGAGAGAGCCCCCGTGCTTGCATCTAGAAAGCCCCGGATGTATACGAAGTAATAAAAAAAACAACACTTTATGTCAAATCCTGCCAGGCCCGATGTTACGATTTTAGTGGCCATCCTTTAGGCTTCAAGCAATACCGCTGCCCAGCGGAGATCCTTGGTGTTAAGCAGAGCGCGATCTTTAGTGAATAATCCTTTGGTTGTTCCTTGGTGATCATCAGTCTTGCAAGCCCTTCGTCAATGATTGCAAATGGACGTCTCTCAATATCAGCCATTAAATAGTTAACCAGCCACGTATTCGGGCTGTTGTTTGGATGAGGTCTAAACCACGTGACCTCGCTTAGTCTATAAATTTAAGTTGTGTATTGAAGCACGGCTTATATTACCAAATAATCCAACACACAAGAAATAGATATTAACATGCTGGACTTTGACATCATAGTTAGCGAGTTAAAATTCCAGTCTCGCATTTACATTCACTTTTAAACTAGTAATGTAGGGAAAGTTATAAACCCCTATCTATGGGTTAAATAATACCGCTACTGTTGTTCTACAAGGATGGTTTTGGCATTAGATAGTCCACTAAAGTGAATTTAACTCATGGCTGGGTGATGAGAGGGTTCATACCTTTCCAAAGGGTATTCGTCAGAAAGTAAAAGTAATAATTGAATAATTACGACAAGCAAACTTAGCGAACACCGCGTGCGACGTGCTGAAACACTGAACAGCTGTTTCGACCTAATTAGGTCTCATCAGCAGTGTTAAAAGTAATAGTGCAACTAAAGTTCGAACTCACTTACTACAATGTCGTGGTCCAGCACGTTAGCCACTACACTACACCCCCTTGAGTTTATTTAACATGTTGACTACATATTGGTACACATATGTACTACTTACTATGTATATAACTAATGTACATAGTCGTACATATATGTACCGTTGTAAATATTTTACTTCCTTTTTAAACAATATTTAGAATATATACTTTCATAATAACATAGCAGTATCTACATATACTACTTAAAGAAGGTGGAAACGATGGAAAATTATGTTATAACTAGAACGTTTATTCTAAAAGTGAACCATAGACGGGAGCTTAACAGGTACTACTACTCCGGTTCGGAGCAGCCTGGGATAATGAGAATTATTCCACATTCTCCCGATCTCCAGAGCTCAGTACCGTTGCGTAGAAGACAAAGTCAAGTTGTAGTAGTAGACGTTAGTAGTAGTAGTCGTATAGTCACAAAGGGGTGGTTTATTTCTTTCTTGGCTCGTGGGTTCTTTTTATTTACTACTTACTATGTATATTACTTGTACCGTTGCAAATATTTTAGTTCCTTTTTTAAGCAATATTTAGAATATATATACTTTCATAATGACATAGCAGTATCTACATATACTACTTAAAGAAGGTGGAAAGTACTCCACATTCTCCCAATCTCAGAGATCAGTACGGGTCAAAGTCGACTTGTAGTAATAACCGTTAGTAGTCGTTAGCTCGAAGGAACAACATACGAAGTCGTATAGTCACAAAGGGGTGTTTATTCATTTCTCGGCTCGTGGGTTCTTTTTCAGAGAGAAGGAGGGTGAGAGAGTAAGGTCAAGCTGTTCTAACGTAAATCACTTCCAGGTGCGCTGTTCGTTGCTACCTTAGATATGTCATGACGGAGCTCCAACAAACGCGTCCGACCCTCCTTATTTCCGCGAAAAAGAGCTGAATTTTATTTACATCCGTTTGTGGTCACGTGGTGGGGAGTCACATCCACCTCCGCTCCTCCGCAAAAACTGGGATCTCCGTTTTCATTTTAAAATCTAGTTCCGGGTCCTTGGTCGGTCAATGGCTGCTAGTTGAGTGTTTACCCTTCGAAACTTTAACCTCTTTTTGTTCTTATTTTTTATTCTTCTCTTTCTCCAGAAATCCGATCACCGTTTTCTTTTCAATCCCCAAATTCCCCGTAGACCATAATAATTACGCTACAAGTACTCGATAAAGTACTCCACATTCTCCCGATCTCGAGAGCCCAGTACTCGATGTGGATGTGGTAATTGCATTTCCCTTTGCGCTAATACCCTTGGGAAAGGTATGAATCCTACTCTCCCTCCAGCTATGGATAAATAGTAGAGCAGACTGGGATCTTTAACCTTGGTTAGGCAACCGGTCTAAGAGAAGGAAAACTCTGAATTCAAACCTGTTGATCTCCGCTTAAGAAATTGACCTTGTGTCACATCCTGCCCGTGCGGAGGGGTTGGTAAATATATAAGTACTCGATGAAATTTATTGTTGTACCCATGATACTCCCTTTGTTTAGGGGGGGGGCAGAGATTGACCCAGGATGAAACTGTTCAGTGCTGAGATGGTTACCATCTGAAATGCTCAACAACGACACTGTTTGATCCGCGAATCTTAAAAACGACACCGTTCCATTTGGTTATCTCTGTGAAAGACATCGATTGATCTCATTAACGTTCTAAGGCAACTATAATTGCCAGCGAGCACGTGTTCAAATCGTCAAAATATAATTCAACTAACATAGTTACTAAGTTGACGACTTAGTAACCAGTTCGGAGACGCGTAGTGTAGTGGATTTTGTCGTTGGAAATGGACTCTGGGACCCGAGTTCAAATCCTGGACGAAGCTGTTTGCATTTCACATAGCACTGATACCTTTGGGAAAGGTATGCATCCAACTATTCTCTCTCTAGCTATGAGTAAATTGTAGGTTAGACAACCAGTCTAGAAGAAGGAAAACTAAATAAAAACCTGTTAAACTTTGCTTAAGAAATAGGTCCGATCTCCCTAACAAGCTGAAGCGACAGTTCTTCCAGGCGTGGCTGTGTCGGTGTTGCTATATGGCTGCACCATCTGGACCCTAACTAAACGTCTTGAGAATAAGCTAGATGGGAGCTGCACAAGGATGCTGCGAGCAGTGTTGAACAAGTCATGGAAACAGCACCCCACAAGGAAACAGCTGTACGGTCACCTGCCCCCCATCTCACAAACTATCCGAGTGAGACGGACAAGGCACGCATGACACTGCTGGAGAAGTAAGGATGAACTCATAAGCGACGTTCTCCTGTGGAAGCCAACACATGGTAATGCAAGTGTGGGGCGCCCAGCAAGGACCTACATTGACCAGCTATGTGAAGATTCTGGCTGTCCCGCGGAGGAGCTTCCAGGTGCAATGAATGATAGGGAGGGTTGGCGTAAGATTGTTGTCGATACCCGTGCTACATGCGCGACATGATGATGATGATGATGATGATGATGAATAGACATTGGAGGCACTGGTTGTGTAATGGTTATTGTTGTAAGAAATGGACTTGGTCACCCGAGTTCATATCCTGGATGAGGCTGTTTATATTTCACATATTGCTAATACCCTTTAGCCTATTACTAAATAGTAGGGAGGACTGGGCTCTTTGTATGACAACCAGTCTATAAGGAAAACTCTGAATTCAAACCTGTTAAACTCCACTTTAGAAATTGACCACGTGTCATGTCCCACTTGTATGGAGGGGTTGGCAATATATATATATATATATATTTATCTGATCAAGATCTGTCTAGGATGAGTGTAGGTGTGTCATATCTGTACACCCTGGAAAGGAATTTGGTAACCAGAGTTCAAATCTGGGACAAAGCTGTTTGCATATCACATAGCACTAATACCTTTGGGAAAGGTATGCATCCAACTATTCTCTCTAGCTATGAGTAAATTGTATGTTAGGCAACCAGTCTAGAAGAAGGAAAACTAAATTAAAATCTGTTAAACTTTGCTTAAGAAATCAACCTTTTGTCACATCCTGCTCATGTAGAGAGATTAGGTAAATATATTAGTATTAGCTTATTGAATTAAATATGAAGACAAAGGTTGTTTTCAATCTCGGCTGTGTTGAGTCTTGAATTTAATAAGAATGATAGTGAATATTATTTAATTATGTCCCTTCTAAGCAAAGTCTAATATTGCCACAGTCTACTTAACTGTGCGGTAAAGTAGGGAGCTGACTGTAGGTGTGGTGCTCCACCTCTGCAAAAACAATCTCCTTGGTCTAGTGTGAAAAGGGGATAGACACCCAACAATAGGCCACTCTGCCAACTTTACTTTTATTACAAAATATTGAGCACACAGTTGTATATTTATTTTTAACTGAAAGGAAGGCAGAAACAAAAAAAAATGTAAGGTCCCTCTAGACATTGGAGGCACTGGTTGTGTAACGGTTATTGTTGTAAGAAATGGACTTGGTCACCCGAGTTCATATCCTGGATGAGGCTGTTTATATTTCACATATTGCTAATACCCTTTAGCTATTACTAAATAGTAGGGAGGACTGGGCTCTGTCTTTGTATGACAACCAGTCTATAAGGAAAACTCTCTCTCTCTCTCTCTCTCTCTCTATATATATATATATATATATATATATATATATATATATATATATATCTGATGAAGATCTGTGTCTAGGATGAGTGTAGGTGTGTAATATCTGTACACCCTGGGAAGGAATTTGGTAACCAGAGTTCAAATCTGGGACAACGCTGTTTGCATTTCACATAGCAGTAATACCTTTGGGAAAGGTATGCATCCAACTATATATATCTATATATGATGAACCATAAGGATGGGACACATTTTAAATGCTATTTTCTCATATTATAAAAACGACACAGGAGTTTTACAAATAATCTAAGATTTGAATATTATCTCCTTTAGATGGTCACCATCATGACGAAAACATTCAAGAGCTCGATTTCTCATATCACATAAATTGTGGTTTTGCATATCAACTGGAATTGCCTGTGTCTCGGAAATTTGTAACAGCACAAAGGATCACCTTTGGGGATGGTGCCTCTCGCTTTCCAAAATTCTGTCGGAATTTTCTTTGTGCTGCAACGATGGGGCTTTGACTGGCGAAGTATTCTTCGACTACATATGCAATTTCTTTTGGACTCCACGGCTTTATGAGGATCACCAAAATAAATACCTGGAAGTAATAATTAAAACCTAATGTAATCTTAGATACCATGAAAACTTCTGTGTATCCGTTATGTAATAAATATACTCAGTATTCGTGAGTTTTTTATTAATCCTAATCTCTCCGGNGCTCCAGATATAGATTTAACAAAAAATTGTTTGTCCTTTATTTGTCTCTTCCTTTGTTGATTCCAGCGAAAGGTACTTCACACTTCACCCTGCGATAAAAATGAAATATATTCAATAAAAGTATATTATTGGATAAGCAAACATAAGAAATAATTTTATCTATATCGATGTATATGAATATTTACCAAGTCTGGTACAAAGGTCATTATTCGTCAAATTGATTCAGATTTTTTTCTGAATAAAAGAAAGAGACGAAAGAAGAATAGAATAAGTAATGAATGCTAACAAAAAGAAGAAAGAAAAAATTGAATGAATAAATAAAAAAGTGTTACATTTTAGTGGCCATCCTCTAGGTTTCAAGCAAAAACGCTTGTCCAATGGAGATACTTTGTGTTAAGCAGAACGCGATCCTTGGTAAAGAATCCTTTGGTTGTTCATTGTGCTCCTCAGCTTGCAAGTCCTTCGTCAATGATTGCAAATAGAGTCTGTAGTATCGGAGCATGTAATAGTAGAACCTGCCACGTATTCGGATATTGATTGATTGGCTGAGATTAAACTAGCTTAGTCTATAAATTTAAATTTTGTATTGTAGCACACCTTATATACTAAAAAATACCGACGAGAGAAAGAAAGAAGGGTGGACGGATAGAAAGAGAATTTGTAGGAAAAACGACTTAATGAATGAAAGAAGGAAGAAGGAAAGAAGAATGGGAAAAAGAAAGAAGAAATGAATGAACAAAATAAATAAATAAATAAATAAATAAAGAAAGAAAGAAAGAAAGAAAGAAAGAAAGAAAAAAGAAAGAAAGTATAAATAAATAAATTAATTAAATAATAAAAGAAAGAAAGAAGGGTGGCCGGATAGAAAGGAAATTTGAAGAAATAACTCAATGAAAAAAGAAAATAAAAAGAAAAAGAAAGAAAGAAAGAAAGAAAGAAAGAAAGAAAGAAAGAATAAATTAATGAATAAATAGATAAAAGAAAGAAGAAGGGTGGTCGGATGAAAAGGAAAATTTGAAGGAAAATATATCATGAAAGAAAGAAAGAAAAAGAGAGAGAAAGAAAGAAGAAAAAGAATGAAAGAAAAGAAAGAAGAAAGAAAGAAAGAAAGAAATAAATTAATGAATAATAGATAAAAGAAAGAAAGAAGGGTGGTCGGATGAAAAGGAAATTTGAAGGAAATATATCAATGAAAGAAAGAAAAGAAAAAAGAGAGAGAAAAGAAAGAAAGAAAAAAGAATAAAGAAAAAAGAAAGAAAGAAAGAAAGAAAGAAAGAAAGAATAAATTAATGAATGAAATAATAAAAGAAAGAAAGAAGGGTGGTCGGATAGAATGAAATTTGAAGGAAAATAACTCAATGGAAGAAGAAAGAAAAGAAGAAGAAAGAAAAGGACAGGAAGAAAAAAGAAAGAAAGAAAGAAAGAAAGATGAAAAAGAAAGAATGAATAATGTGGGGATAACTGAAAAATCATGTTTTTTATGTAATATCAAAAATAATCTCCCTCTACCCAGGCGACGCCGGGTAGCCGCTGCTAGTATGAA
>CM042172.1:8658935-8661435 GCA_023376005.1 Doryteuthis pealeii | reverse complement strand
ACGTTCGGGCAACTGATCTCTGCCCAGCGGGGTTGAGAGTGCCAAGGAAGTGATAAAAGGGAAATGTTACACAGGTTGACATGTCTCTTTCCTAATCCCGATGTCAAAGGTGATAGTTCCATGGGTTGACGTGTGTCACCCGGTGATCCGGTCATCAGCGTTGTGCTCATCAATCTGGCGAAAGATCCCCGGGATCAGGGCCGAAGCATCCGCGAATAACCAACAATTTTACTGTTGGAGTTGATTGATTGATTGGTCGGTTGATTTTAACGGCATGTTAATTTGTTTAGGGTTATTTTATGCCAATTTCAACTTCAACGATAACCATTACGCACCCACGCCTTCATAATTAAAGCAAAAAAGACAATTTGTATTATTTGGTTTATTCGGACTATTGTCCTCATCTTTACTGCTATCTGCACAACGTTTCGGTCGATGTGCACCTTAGTTTCGAACTCGGGAACCTTCTTGTCTTGATTACGACAAGAAGGTCCCCGAGTTCGAAAATAAGGTTCCAAAGTCACACCAGAAGTGGTGTGTTTATATGTAGTTGTCCACAGTAGAACGTCACTTATGAGTTCATCGTTACTTTTCCAGCAGATTTGGAATATGAAATGACCTTAAACTCAATTCTATCATCTATCTCATATTTCAAAATCTTATATATATATATATATATATATATATATATATTATATATAAATTATATATATATAAAAAATATATATTTATATATAAAAACTCTTTTGGAAGCCTGTTCCATTCATACGGACAACGACCAGCCCACCTAAGTTGAATCTTGGCTAGTAGGGTTTCAATGCCAGCAATATCACATCTTTAAAAAAAAATTAAAAAACAGCACAATTTTAAAAAGATGTGATATTGCTGGCATTGAAACCCTACTAGCCAAGATTCAACTTAGGTAGGCTGATCACGTTGTCCGTATGAATGAGAACAGGCTTCCAAAGAAGTTTTTATACGGGCAACTACCAAATGCTAAGCGTTCCATTGGACGTCCTCTCTTACGCTACAAGAATAAATTGAAGGACAATTTGAAACGCCTAGATATTGACCTGAGTGCTTGGGAAGATCTAGCATCGGATCGGAAGGAATGGCGTAAAGCCTGTTTCGCTAAACTAAAAAGCTTTGAAGAAAATAGACTGAAGCATAGAGATCGGCTCCGCAAAACTTTAAAAGAAAAATATTTAACTCCTGCCTTGGATCATTTCGTTTGTCAGTGTGGCTTCATGGCTCGCAGCAGGGCTGGGCTGCTGTCACACTCGAGGAAACATAAAATGCCTTCTTGACAGCATGAACAACATGGGAGGTATCAAATCACTCACTGCTGACCCTCATCTATCGTTCTCGATAGGAGAGTCCACCATATATTATACAAGTTTTGTTGAACTGTACAGACAATTCTTGTCGGACGAGTTTTTGGTTGATCCTTTCTAATTTTCGGGCCATCTTTTTGGTGTCGGTGTATAACTGGTGTAACAGTCCACCAAAGGTTTCGATACGAGCACTTTCGGCAATACAGACACGAAACCATACCATCGTTTCCTACCTGATAATGGCAAACTGAATTGCCGAAAGCGCTCGTATCGAAATCTTTTGTGGACTGTTACACCAGTTACACCCCGACACCAAAAAGATGGCCCGAAAATTAGAAAGGATCAACCAAAAACTCGTCCGACAAGAATTGTCTGTACAGTTCAACAAAACTTTTATAAAAGAAAAAGTGCTGCCAAAAATTGGACTGGTGAGTTCTGGCGGTGCGAGGTCGGCCGGTTGATTTTTTGTTCAAATGCAGATCCAGTAGCTCTGAAGTTGGTAACCCATAACAAGATCGTGTTTCGAGCTGGTACGGGATCATGTCTACCAAGATTGAAATGCAAACGGAACGCTCTTTGTGTTGCAGTTACAGATTCGTTTGTTTTGATAAACGTTTCCACAATGAAAGCGCGATGCTCACCAGTCCAATTTATGGCAGCAACTGAAAAAGAAACGAAAAACAATGGCATTATATGAAAAAAATGGCATTATATGTACTTTTCGAAAATGAAAACACTTTTTTGTTTCTTTACTTCATTTGCATTTTATTAAACCTACAAATGTGTCAGATCATTTTGCCTGACCCTGTATGTATGTATATATATATATATATATATATATATATTATATATATATTATATAGACAATTGATATATATATATATCATATATATATATATATATATATAATATATATATATATATATATATATATTATATATATCAATTGTCTCGTTCGTAATTGTTATTGTTTTAAAGTACAATAGGATTATGAGTAGCAGAATTAATATCTTTATTTTTCTTTTAATGTCAAGCTTCATAAATTTCTTTCATCTTTATTTTTATTTGTTTTTCATCGAGACTACTTAGGGCCGTAAACTAAATCTTGAGTAGTTGCGATGAAAGGCAGGTAAAATTGGATGAAAGGAATTTCAAGTATCCATTTA
>CM042172.1:8648935-8653935 GCA_023376005.1 Doryteuthis pealeii | reverse complement strand
AAGAGTCCTTGAAACCTGAGGAGACTTGCTGTCACTCAAACTTCAATGAAATACCATCAACTAACGCTGATGTGAAAAACTCAAAACGACTGAAATAATAAT
Source organism: Doryteuthis pealeii (assembly GCA_023376005.1). Lineage (NCBI taxonomy): Eukaryota > Metazoa > Mollusca > Cephalopoda > Myopsida > Loliginidae > Doryteuthis > Doryteuthis pealeii. The sequence continues at coordinate 8,653,833 of CM042172.1, read as the reverse complement.
AATAATAATAATAATAATAATAATAATAATAATAATAATAATAATAATAATAATAATCTGGACCTTGCTAGAGAACTAAAAAAAGCTGTGGAATATTAAGGTGAAAGTGATACCAATTGTAGTTGGTGCACTAGGAACAGTCCCCAAAAGCTTTGAGAAAAGTCAGGAGGATTTGGAAATCAGAGGAAGAATTAAGACAATCCAGAAAACAGCATTGCTGAAATCAGCTAGAATACTCAGCAGAGTCCTAGAAACCCGAGGAGACTTGTTGTCACTCAGACTCCAGCGAAAGACCATCAGTTAACGCTGGTGTGAAAAACTCACATCATAATAATAATAACTAGCAGGACCTGTGGATATACCACAGTATGAGAATTTAATTATTACAACGTTTGATATGTTTACTTAAGAGCTTTTGCTAAATAGTTCAATAGTAAAAAGTATAATAATCTTGATTTAACTCTCTCTCTCTCTCTCTCTCTCTCTCTCTCTCTCTCTCTCTCTCTCTCTCTCTCTCTCTCTCTTCTCTCTTTCTTTTTATATTTTCATTATGTTCGATTGAAACATATTATCTTTATAAGGGGCTTATTAAAAATATCTACATTAATTTGTTGACAAAAAATTGACAAAAACACCATTCGGAAAATATCTAAGTTGGGCCGGAAATTCGCCTGACGCTGGCACGCTAAAAACAGCGTAAATTAAAACAGGAGGCCGGGATTATATAAAATTACCAAAATATTTTCCGTAATTCACAATTTCAATATTACAAATAATGTGGAGAAGTAGGGATGTGATCCACAGAGGACCAGCTTCATTTTGATTTGGTTTGGTTTGTTTTGTTTTACGGCATATCAACCTCAGTGGGTCATTTAATCCCGACAAAGTTGTGAAATAAATTCATTCTTAATGCATAATACAATTGTTTATAAACTCAGGTTTTTCTATTTAACCCATAGATGGGACCCTAACAGGTACTACCACTTCGGGGTCAGAGTGGACCAGGGAGCAATGGTGATGAAGGGGTGCTTCACATTCCCCAAACCTCCAAAATCAGATAGAGTTTAACGTCATTCCCAGGACATGTAGACCCTCAGTCACCGCCTTCTAGCACCCATATGATAAAAAGGGGTTGGGGCTTGCCATACGGGCAATAGGGTTGGGAAAATCATATAGGTGCTAGGGCTTGACGTGGCCAGCAGATTGATCGGAGGGGGCCTCTCCGAACGCCCGTCTAGCCCAAGATAGGTCCAAAGTGGAGTATTGCATGTCATGAACTGCTCATCCACCTGGGTTCTATCCTTAAGCATCACGGGTCGCCACTCACGGCCAACAGGTAGCCCCATTGGGGGAGTCTTACCCCTCTGCAGAGGTGCAGTCGGTGCATTCTAACGCTCCACCGACACGGCGGTTATTTTGAAGTATGATACATATTCCTGTGTTGGTAATTATACTGTCCTAAACAAAACTTTTTTTACTCAACCTCGTAATACAACGATAAAAATAAACATATAGAGATTCAAAAATGGGAATAAAAATTGAATACAATGTAAGGAAATTTCAAATGATATTACCAGGACATGGCTGCGCAGAGGAAATTTAACGAGAGAAACTGGATACCTTGATAATTAGACGGGCATGCGTTAGACTAATTAAGTTTGTGTGGCGTTCTTGTGTATATAAATGTGTGTACACGAAGTGTGTTAAAAAATATCAGGAATAAAGTTGTATTTACCAAGAGAAAAATGAACAATAAATGAAACGTTGATTTAGTTGGATTTACCCATTCGGAACTTTACCCTTTCTGGATTTAACGCCGAACTGGATTATATAAGGGTAATTCCATGTCAAATCCTCCAGGCCATGTCACCCAACCCCTTCAATTTTTCTGAAATTTTGTACAGATGTGGATTATGTTAAAGTTAGACAATCCCAAAATTTGATCTTCCAATTCTAAGAATTGGCGGATTTGAGTCGATTTTTATCTCTCCAAATTTGAGGGGTTTGCGAAAAATTGCGAATTTTTGTAATCTATTTTTGTTTGTAAAATGAGTTCTAAAGCTTCCCTACTCCTAAAAATTTACTCAAATTTAACTTTAACACAGTCCACACCTGTACAAAAAAAATTGAAGGGTGTTTGTGACAATTTTACTTTTTCTGGATGATTTGACATGGAATTACCCATAATCCTTATTGGCGCAAAACGTGATACCGATTACACTGGTTTGCAAAAAAATATTTTTTGTCTGAGGCAAGAATGTGAATAGGTGTTTTTTTACTAATTTGTGTGTGCTGAATTCAAATTTATAAACAGTTTTGCTCTATCACCTCTAGTTTTCTGTCTTTTAAATAGTCTCATTTTAGTATATACAGAGTATATACGTGCTTATTTCACCAGTTGCAGCAGCTTATTACAGATAAAACAGGATAGATAAAGAACATTGACGGAATAAATATACTTCGATGACACAATGTACACAATTCATAGTACCGCAGACAGTTAGAAGTGTGTTTTCTTAGATGATCTGCTGTATTCCGGGATGTCACGCAAGAGCATCCAGCAGAAGTCTCTCATCATGCCGGGGTTCCACTTGCCTTGGTAGTTGCTCTCCATCTTCGTAATGTCTTGGTGGAATCTTTCTCCGTACTCATCACTCACTGCTCCAAGGTTTGGAGGGAAGAAGTTGAGGTGGGAATGGAGAAAATGAATTTTGAGTGACATTCGGCATCCAATATCCTCATAAGTCTTTAGCAACTTCTAATACAGGCTTGGTAATTTGGTACGCGTGTGTTACCAAGGAAGCCACTACAGACTGACTTAAATGCTCTCAGTTCCTTTAAGGTAAGAAGCTCCTCAAAATCAGTATCCTTCAGCACTTCTTGGATCTGAGGTCCGACAAAGATGCCCTCTTTGAGCTTAGCAGCACTGAGACCTGGGAACACAGTACACAAGTGTTGGAAGGCAGCACCATTTTTGTCCATGGCCTTCATGAAATTCTTCATCAAACCAAGCTTGATATGAAGAGGAGGAAGAAGCACCTTATTCATGTCAACCAAAGGATTCTCCTTGATGCTGTGTTCGCTGTTGATTCAGACGTGTTGGCTATGCTTAACTGCCAAAATCCGTCTTGATATATAGCTATATATATATAATGTAATGCTATCACTTACATTTATTGCATAATAACTAAAAAAGAAGACATAAGTCACACAATATTAGAAATTAACCCTGAATGCATATACGCCTTTATGTACAGTAACAAAATGTACAGTATGCATATCTAATGTCAGGTATCTTTGCGGTAAAGTAAGGAACTGGTGGTAGGTGTGGCGCTCTACTTCAGACGCAAAATCAATCTCCTGGGTCTAGCACTAGTGAAAAGGGGATAGACTCCTCGCTGTTTGGCTGATACCGATTTTAGGCCTCCCCGACGACTACGACTTTTTAACCGTTTAATATAACACAAGAATACCGTATGCGATCTTAAACAAATCGTGGCAACAACAACCCACAAGAAATCGGCTGTAGGGCCACTTGCCTCCTATCATACAAACGATCCGAGTGAAACGAATCAAGACATAGTGTACATTGCAGGAGAAGCCGGGACGAACTCATAAGTGACGTTTCATTCAGCATTGTCAGTGTAAGCCGTCCAGCAAAAGACCTACATTGACCAGCTCTACGCGGATACTGGACGCTACACAGAGGACTTCCGCGGGGGGGGGGGGGATGAATGATAGGGATGGTTGGCAAAAGATTGTCATGGACTTCTAACGCGACGACGACGACGACGATGACGACGATGACGACGATGATGATGATGATGATAGTAATTTTTACTATAAAAATGCATTGGAGAATGATTTTTACTATAAAAATGTATTGGAAATGATTTTTACTATAAAAATACACTGGAAATGATTTTTACTATAAAAATGCATTGGACAATGATTTTTACTATAAAAATGCATTAGAAATGATTTTTACAATAAAAATGCATTGGAAATGATTTTTACAATAAAAATGCATTGGACAATGATTTTTACTATAAAGATATATTGGAAATGATTTTTACAATAAAAATGCATTGGACAATGATTTTTACATATAAAGGGAAATGATTTTTACAATAAAAATGCATTGGAAATGATTTTTACTATAAAATATATTGGAAAATGATTTTTACAATAAAAATGCATTGGCAAATGATTTTTTACTATAAAATATTGGAAATGATTGGAAATGATTTTTACTATAAAATATCGCTATAAAAATGCATTGCAAATGATTTTCTATAAAAATATATTGGAAATGATTTTCATACAATCGGTAGACGGATATCAGATTTCAGAGGATGTTTTTTTATGTTACCATATATGGTAACACCAAGAAAGTTCATTGTACGATGTTGCCATCAAGGTTTATGAATAAACATGAATACTCCCCACCGATACTCCCCCACTATGACTCATATGACAAAGCATCAATGAATAAATAAATATATTTGATGAAATAAATAAATAACTGGTTACACTTTCTATAAGTTCTGAAATATTCCCCAAATCTTCAACAAAAGTAATGTGAAGCTGTTTTAAGCATCTATATTTATGAGTGTTGAATCTGATGGCAGAAAAAATGTTAGGAATGTGGCGAGGAATTCTTTCACGGCAGCTGGGATCGCACACAAACCCAACCAAAGAATAAGTGGAACAGAAAATGTAGATAGATTGATAGATGTGATCATTCAGTTACCTAGATATATATAGATAAATAATGAATGATTGATACGCTCACATACGTATGCGCATATATATATATATATATATATTATATATATATATATATATATATTGAATCACTTCGAAGTGCCATCATCAGGGGTGATGTGTTCCAGTTT
>CM042172.1:8636435-8643935 GCA_023376005.1 Doryteuthis pealeii | reverse complement strand
TTACTCCAAGACCCAACATTCCAGCGCGTGGAAGGAAGCTCTAAGAGCGATGCCATTCGTGTCTACCTCCTCCTATCGCTTAAGTTCGAATGCAATGATTATATTTCAAAAAGAGGTCATAAGCTTTCAATAAAAAATATCTTAGATCTGTATGGTAAAGTGGTTAGCTGATGGTGGGTGTGGCGCTCCACCTCATATGCAAAAACATACATAGTTTAACTTTAACGTCATTTATTTACCCCAAGACCCAACATTCCAGCGCGTGTGAAAGAGTTCTAAGAGCGATGCGACCCGTGTCTACCTCCTTCCATCGCTTAAGTTCGAATGCAATGATTATATTTCAACAAGTCGTCCTAAGCTTCCAATAAAGATATATTGGATCTGTGTAGTTAAGTGGGTAACTGATGGTAGGTGTGCCGCTCCACCTCATATGCAAAAACATACATGATTTAATTTTAACGTCTTTTATTTACTCCAAGACCCAACATTCCAGTGCCTAGGAAGGAGCTTTAAGAGCGATGCCACTCGTACCTACCTTTTTCGATCGCTTAAGTTCGAATGCAATGATTATAGTTCAACAAGATTTCATAAGCTTTCAATAAAAATATATTGTAAATATAATAGTTCCGGAGCATGATTGATGCTGTGATCGACGCTAATGACGGTTTATTTTGAGTGAAACTTGTTGATAGTAGTGTAATTTCCGTGACTGTTTAATTACTTTACAATCCATTAAATTTTGTAGTTACCAAGCACTTTTTCTTTTTTCTCATGAAACTGTCAAATTCATCTCGAACACCCTGTATGTATATATATATATTATTTATATTTTTTGCTTGAAGGCAATTACAATGCGTATATCGCATAAATTTCGATAATTATAGAAGATAATAATGACAAGTGAATTTCGGTAAAGAATTATTCTGTGTGTAGAATATCGTACAGACTGTTTATATATACAGAAATGCCGATAGGTACGCTTACTGCATCCTGCGTCCCCGACGTACAAAAATCTAAAAGGACGCAATAAAATCGTATCCATGCGTCCCTAAGTTTTTTTTTCTTCCTTTATCATTTGAAGCTAACTGTAAATACATTTCAATAGTTTCTTAGAAACGAATTACACAGGATAGGTTACAAAGTAGGAGTTTAATTATAAAACAATCTCTGGTCTTGCGCTAGTGAAAAGGGGATAGACTCATTCACTGACAGGCTGACACTGCCAATAGGCCAATCTGCCTCCTTTTTTCTTTATTTCCATGACTCTTCTGCTGAATTATCGTTAACTTTAAAATTCAAATATTACACTTCATTTTCATATACTTACATGCTGTCGAATTCATATCCATTTTTCCTGATAGATTAAATTTTATATACATGCCATCCACTGACACCGTGTTTCGACGTATCACGTTTCTTCAGTGTGACTAGACATTAGCTGGCTACCTCCAGCCGGGATGGAAATCCGATCGATTTATCAGCTATGCTTCTTAACCACTCGGCCATTTTAACTGATAAATACATGTGTATATATGTAAAGGCCGCCAGAGAATGACACATCCGTTTTATAAGAGATCATTGACTACTCTCCAGCTATGGGTAAAATGGGCTCTTTAACATTGGCTAAGTAATCTGTATAGGAGAAGGAAAACCCTGAATTCAAACCTGTTAAACTCCGTTTAAGAAATTGACCTTGTGTCACATCCTGCTCGTGCGGAGGGGTTGGTAAATATATATTGAGATAGTCCATTAAACTTAAATAGGTCTCTCTCTCTCTCTCTCTCTCTCTCTCTCTCTCTCTCTCTCTCTCTCTCTCTCTCTCTCTCTCTCTCTCTCTCTGCCTCCTTTTTTTATTTCCATGACTCTTCTGCTGAACTATCGTTAACGTTAAAATTCAAATATTACACTTCATTACAAAATGAATAGGCTACAGAGTTGTTGAATCTCTGTGCCCATTTCATAAGTTCTTATTCATGAACCCAAAGACATAGTTTAGCTTTTGACGTCTTTCATTTTCCCCAAGACCCAACATTTCTGCACGCCATTTAAGCGACGCCATTTGCGATCGCTTAGGTCAACTTTCTATTACTCTTAGCTGCTTTTTTCCCGCGGATTTCAGCTCTCACGTGACATTCACAACGAATTAGAATGTCCATCAGTCGTCAATCAAATTACTGGTTATTTACATTGTTCAAAATATCAATACCGGGGGTCATAAAACAAAACTAAAAATTTGTAAAGCAAACGTAAGACAAAATTATTTTAGTACTAGAGTGGTGAATACATGGAATAAACTATCATCATCAATAGTGAATGTCCCATCTCTAAACTCCTTTAAGGCAATGTTAGATAATCTGTGGAAAGAGTATAAATATTCTGTGGAATTAAGATGAATGTTTATAAGGAACAGCTGACTGGTCTCAGACCTAATATACTAGTTGAAAAAGATATTATTATTATTATTATTATTATTATTATTATTATTATTATTCACTCCTTTTGAGTTTTTCACGTCAGCGTTTGCTAATGGTCTTTCACTGGAGTCGGAGTGACAACAAGTCTCCTCAGGTCTCCGGGACTCTTCTGAGTATTCTGGCAGATTGCAGCAGTGCAGTGTTCTGAATGGTATGAATTCTTCCTCTGATTTCCAGATTTTCCAATCTTTTTTCTAAGTTTTTTGAGACCGTTCCAATTGCACCAACGACAATTGGTATCACTTTGACTTTCATATTCCATAACTTTTTCAGTTCTCTGGCAAGGTCCAGTATTATTATCATTATTATTATTATTATTATCATCATTATTATTATTATTCAAATCTTGTATTCTGGTTTTCGCGCGGAAATTTCACGGTGGTTCTGTTCTCGTTTCTATTTAGTGTAATGATGTGTCATCTTGTTAGTTTATTCAAATCTTATGACATTGAATTTACACTTTGTTGCTGTTAAGTTGGAAATAACATAAAGGAATAGGCTGCATCTTCTTATAGAATTCTCACGATATCATCATGGAAGAATAACAAAGTCTAGTGGTATTGTAACACGCTGCTGGGGCACTCTGGCTAGGGGTAATAATGCCTTGGCTCCGAATACACACATACACACATATACATACACACACACATACACACACACATACATACACACACATACGTATATATGTATTAAGTTGGGGAATCGTGAACATATGGACACACACATACACACACACAGACACTCACACACAGACACATACGTATATATATAAATTAAGTTGAGGAATCGTGGACATATGGACACACACACACTCACACACACATACGTATATATATATATATTAAGTTGAGGAATCGTGAACATATGGACACAGACACACACACACACATATATATATATATATATATTATATTATATATATATGACTCATTAGGATTGATATCACTACTTGCTCTACTTAGGTATCGAGCACTCTTTACATTCTAGCTCTAAACAAACATATATATATATATATATATATATATATATATATATATATATATATATATATATATATATATATATGGGAGAATATGTGCTTAATTGAAGTCGAACCTAATTTTTGAAAGTTAATTCATTAATAATTAATTAGGCGGGATTACCTATTTTAAATGTAAGGCTATATATATATATATATATATAAAGGGAATTACTTAACGGTAAAACATATTGGGTTAATCTTAATATTTGCTTGATATAAGTGTTAATCAGATGTCAGTGTTATAACAAATATAAAGTGCTCAATACGTTAGTAGAGCGGATTTAGTATTATAGTGTGTATAGAAATAATCTACTCGAGTTAAATCCACTGAATTAATCCAGATATTTATTGATTACAGTTACCTGCGGGAGTTCATATTGTAATTTTGACCGTTGAAAACAGAATCATCCACAGACACAGCGGCTCGACTTCAACGGCCACCTCTAGCCGGGAACAAGACCCGGCTGAATATTCATCTTTCAAGCCCCTTTACCCTCTCGGCCATCAGCAACAGTCATTAAGAGGCGAACAATTAATTGGGACATACTTACGTTGATGTTTAGAATCACCAGAGAACTCAAGTCTGTAAACAACAGTAACAACAAGTAAATGCCTTACGCGCTATATTATATATATATATATATATATATATATATATGTGTGTGTGTGTGTGTGTGTGTGTGTGTGTGTGAGAGAGAGAGAGAGAGAGAGAGAAGAGAGAGAGAGAGAGAGAGAGGGGCATACAAAACTTGGTTGTAAGGGATGATTCTATATGTGATTTCTAAGACACTGTATTATTATTGTATTATCCAGTATGTATAAATACAGTGAATCTTTAAATCACTACAGAGAGCTCAATGTATAATAATCTTTTTAGATTATATACAGAGTAATATTTATCTTTAAAAAGAAGGAAAAACTCAACACCGTTATTCCATAATAAATTTATTTCGACCAAAATTTATAAATCTAAATTGATAGTTGTACTAATAAATTATTGGCCGGTTTTTTTTCCATTGCCACAAGGGTTTACTAAGATTTTGGTATATCTATCTATCTATCAATATATATATATATATATATATATATATAATCCAAAAGTCCGTAGAAGAAATCTTCCTTACGACATAGGTTTTTTTAAAAAAAAAACCTGTCACAGTTTTCAGAGCTCAATGTGTACTCTTACGTGTTAGATCACAGAGCAAATTTATAAGTAAAAATATAACAAAAGACTTGGAATTTTTGCATTATATATATATATATGCTCCCACTTTGGTCGAGCACTTTAAATAGGGATTTAATTGCGGATTCACCGTATCTGGCGCGCAGCTAAGCCTCGCTTTGTTTACAATAGTTTGAGGCCTCTTGTGAATTAAATATTTTCCTATATTTGACAGCTGCCTCTGGCCGTTCGAGTAAGAGGATTGGTGAACGAAAGTTCATTCGGGTCTCAAACCCGGCCAGGGGTAGCTGTTAACGGTATAACCACACTGATGAGAAGTGATACTTCGAAACACGTGTCTGTGGATTACTTATATATATATATATATTATATATATATATATATATATATATATATATATATTATATATAAGGATAGGAGGTTAGGAGTCAATACGACAGAATGTGTAAAGAATAGAGGGCAAATCTGGCTGTTCCTTTGTCCATATTTCCCTCTATTCTTTGCCATATATATATATATATATATATATATATATATATATATATATATATATATATAAAATGTTGTTCTGGTTCCAACGGGAGAAAATTCAATATTTTATTAAAAAAAAAGGAAGGTCCGCAAAATGTATTTTGTTCTCAGAAAAAAAAATTTAATTCTTTTTGTTTTACATATGCAACACGTGTTTCAGATCTTCTGGTATCTTCTTCAGGCTTTGATTGATAATATGAAAATAATAATAATAATAATTTTCATATTATCAATCAAAATAATAATAATATCAATCAAAATAATAATAATGATAATTTTGAAAATAATAATAATAATAATTTTCACATTATCAATCAAAATAATAATAATAAGAAGAATTTTCATATTATCAAAGCCTGAAGAAGATACCAGAAGATCTGAAACACGTGTTGCATATGTAAAACAAAAAGAATTAAAAAAATTTTTTCTGAGAACAAAATACGTTTTGCGGACTTCTTTTTTTTTATTATATATATATATATATATATATATATATATATATATATATATATATATATGACTGCTATATTTGTAAATAGACAGTGCTCAAAATCATTTATAGAGCATTTATATTTAAGTTAAGGGAGTGTGGACATTGAGTCAACGCCGCCTGCTTACTGGCAGTTTCTTGGTCTGAAGATCGCATAGGCGAGAAATTGTCAGTAACCAGGCGAATTACGAGTGGAACGAATTAAACTCATTAGTCAAAATACCACTGTATATAATATACATTACGTAAGTATTTGTATTTACTAAATAATAATTTACTAGTTATTTATAAATTCACTAATCTACTGACATACGGTGTCTACTAGTTACCGTACTATGGTATATATATATATATATATATATATATATATATATATATATATATATTATATATGTGAAAATAAAATGGAAATTAATCCGACAGTATGAATAAGATATAATGAAAAAACAAACGATGTTTACAACTGAAATAGGCTCATCAGAAGAGAAAGTGTGCAAACCGTTTCGGGGCCAATTCTCTTGACGGTTTTAAATTGGGCCGAGTGTTGCTTTTTAAAACCGTCAAGAGAATTGGCCCCGAAACGGTTTGCACACTTTCTCTTCTGATGAGCCTATTTCAGTTGTAAACATCGTTTGTTTTTTCATTATATCTTATTCATATGTATATATATATTAATAAGTCATCCACAGTCACGTGTGCCTGTTCAGTGTGGCTAGGCGCAACTATCTTTGGCTAGGGTCGAACTCAGACTGACCGTTTGGCAGCCTGATATCTTATCCCCTCGCCCACTGACAGCTGTAGCGGTGACTGGTGTTTTTTAAACTATAAAGTATATAGGTTTGTTTATGTATTTTACGGTCACAGAGAGATCAAATTTCCGGGGAAACGATATATATATATATATATATATATATATATATTATATATATAGAGAGAGAGAGAGAGAGAGAGAGAGAGAGAGAGAGAAAGAGAGAATAGATATTTCATGTAACTAGATGTTCTTTCTCTCCTTCTCTCTCTCTCTCTCTCTGTATATATATATATGTAGATATATATATAAATATATATATGTGTGTGTGTGTGTGTGTGTGTGTGTGTGTGGATAGAGAGACAGGACAGACAGAGGCATATATATATATATATATATATATATATATATATATATATATATATATATATTATGTGTATCTATTTTTGCCTCTGCCTGTCTCTCTAATCCATAATATCCTTAATTAGTTAAGTTTAGAAAACTTTAGATGGTGGATCATTGCCAGACGAGGCAGAAAGGTTTATGGGGTATTAGGGTCTTAGTGCAAGAGGAGAATGAACTCAGCTAAAAATTCAGACTTGTGGTCATGTCCAAATTATAGTTTTCTACATAGCGCCAATCTTTTGGGTGCATTTATATTGACAAACAGCGTGGGTTAGGTATAATGACTATCAATCTGTGTGTATATATATGAGAGACAGGCAGAGGCAAAATAGATCATTATTATATAATTATAATATTATTAATATATGTTGTGTAGTTGTTATGTGTGTATTTAGTGTTTTGTGTGTGTGTATGTAGTATTGGATAGTTATGTAGTAAAGAGATGAGGCAGAAGAGATATTGGTGAAAAAGAGGAGTACAAGAGAGAGAAAAGATTGAAAGAAAATGATATATTTTGAAAGATGACATGGTGTTCTCTGTAACGAAAAGAAAGGAAAGAATAGGGAAAGGGGCAGTAATGTGCATATATATATGTGTGTGTGTGTGCGTGTGAAGTGTGAGTGTGACGTGAGCTTACAGCAACAACTA
>CM042172.1:8610116-8632616 GCA_023376005.1 Doryteuthis pealeii | reverse complement strand
CCAGATAATCAGGATTTACAGTTTTTGCATTTCTTCTTGGACGATTTGGACGGTCTCATTTTTAACCAGAGCGTGTTGCAAGATGATAACGATCGGTAGATTAAGGAAGAAGCGTATTAATATATAGATGTTTTTATAGAAAGCATTAAAATAGCTTTTAAAAGTGTTGATATGTGGTTGGTTTTACGGCATGTCAACTGTTGTTGGGTTATTTTATGGCAAGGATGTTTTGTTTTATTCATTCTTGATAGGTATTCAATATCTCTTTTATTTCTTTTACACCCTTTAACAAGTCCTCTTTTTCTTTCTTTCTTTCTTTCTTTCTTTCTTTCTTTAATTACTTCTTTTTCTTTCTTTCCTCATTACTTCTTTCTTTCTCTCTCTCTTTTTAATTTCTGTCACTCTCTTTGATGTCCTCTTTTTCTTTCTTTTTTCTTTCTTTAATTCTTTCTTTCTTTTTTCTATTTCTTTTACTCTCTTTGATGAATCCTCTTTGTCTTTGCCCGTTTTTTCTTTCATTCTTTCTTTTCCCCTTTCTTTCTCTTTCTTTTTTATTTCTGTCATTCTTTTTCTTCTTTTTTTCTTTCTTTCTTTCTTTAATTCTTTCTTTCTTTTTTCTATTTTATCTACTCTCTTTGATGGATCCTCTTTATCGTTGTCCCTTTTTTTCTTTCATTCTTTCTTTCACTTTCTTTCTCTTTCTTTTTTACTACTTTTATACTCTTGATAAGTCCTCTTTTTCTTGGCTTCTTTCTTTCTTGGCCCATTTCTTTCTTTCACTCTCTTTCTTTGCCTCTTTCTTTCACTCTCTTTATAAGCTCTCTTTAATGTTGCTTCTTTCTTTAATTATTTCTTTCTTTCTTTTTTTTAATCACTTTATAAAGTCCTTTTTTCTTTCTGTCTTTCTTTCTTCTTTCTTTCTTTCTTTTTTCTTTTTATTTCTTTTTACTCTCTTTAATAAGTCCTCTTTTTCTTTGCTTCTTCTTTCTTCTTTCTTTTTCTTTCTTTCTTTTACTCTTTTTTAATAAGTCCTCCTTTTTCTCTTTTTCTTTCTTTCTTTCTTTCTTTCTTCTCTTTCTTCTTTATTTCTTTTACTCTCTTTAACAAGTCCACCTTTCTTTCCTTCTTTCTTTCTTTCTTTCTTTTTTCTTTTTATTTCTTTTACTCTCTTTAATAAGTCCTCTTTTCTTTGCTTCTTTCTTTCTTTCCTTTTTCTCTTATTTCTTTTACTCTCTTTTAATAAGTTCTCTTCTTTCTCTTTCTTTCTTCTTTCTTTCTTCTTTTTTTCTTTTTATTTCTTTTACTCTCTTTAATAAGTCTCTTTTCTTTGCTTCTTTCTTTCTTTTTCTTTCTTTTTACTCTCTTTAATAAGTCCTCTTTTCTTTGCTTCTTTCTTTCGTTTTCTCTTTTTTCTTCTACTCTCTTTAATAAGTTCTCTTTTTCTTTGCTTTTCTCTTTCTTACCCTTTCTTTTATTTCTTTACTCTCTTTAATAAGTCCTCTTTTCTTTCGTCTTTCTTTCTTTCTTTCTTTTTTATTTCTTTTTCTCTCTTTAAAAATCCACTTTTTCTTTGCTTCTTTCTTCTTCTTACCCTTTCTTTTATTTTCTTTTACTCTCTTTATAAATCCTCTTTTCTTTGCTTCTTTCTTCTTTTTTTTCTTTTTATTTCTTTTTCTCTCTTTAATAAGTCCTCTTTTCTTTGGTTCTTTCTTTTTTCTTTCTTTTTTCTTTTCTTTCTTTTCTCTCTTTAATAAGTCCTCTTTTTCTTTGCTTCTTTCTTTCTTTCTCTTTTTCTCTTTATTTCTTTTACTCTCTTTAATAAGTCCTCTTTTTCTTTGCTTCTTTCTTTCTTTCTTTTTTTCTATTTCTCTTTATTTCTTTTACTCTCTTTAATAAGTCCTCTTTTTCTTTGCTTCTTTCTTTCTTTCTTTCTTTTTTCTCTTTCTTTCTTTACCTCTTTAATAAGTCCTTATCGCTTATTGTATTTTTTTCCTATTGCATCCGTTGCTATAACATATCAAGCAACAACAACACAGCGCAATAATTATCATCAACAACAGTATCTCGTAACCTTGCTTATATAAGATCCCGATTATTACCGCAAATAATGTTTATCCTTTTTCCTTCCTTCCTTCTTTCCTTTTATTTTTCTTTCTTTTTTTTTCTTCATTTTTTTTCATTCTTTACATACACACAACCAATTTCAGTAGACATTTGCTTCCTCGCCTTAAATATACACAGATATACTTACGATACGCACAAATCGCCAATGAAAATGTTTTCATATATCACCCACGTCTTATTCGGCGACTGCCTACTCGAATATGAAATCTCGCCCACGTCTCGTGCCCACGCATCTAGAATCTCGCGTCGACGGTTTCCTTGGAAGAGGCCGTCTTTGGTTACGGCTAACTTCGTCCGCGCGCGGCTATAAAATCTAATTGTGAATAAATCAACGCGAGAAGAAAATAGTCTTTCCATTCAAAAACATGACTTGCAGTTATGGATAAAAAAATAAAAAAAGATTTCTTTTTTTTTTTTAATTATTATTATTATCAGCAAATCTACTTATGTGAAAAGAGACCGCCATCTTTTTTCGTGAAGTGAAGGCTGCTATTTTTATTTCACGGAGTCTTCAGTCATCTGCGAGGTGTGTTAAAAAGGTATGGAGACTGAAGCAGGCGACAATGAATTAAACGTTAATTTTTTTTCAAAGCTAGCTCTCCACCTCAACCCCTACTTGGCTTTCAACACACGTATTCAAGAGGGATCTCCATTTATCAAAGAATCCTTAGAGCATCTTTTTTTTGTTATATTACGGTAGAGCAAAAATTAAAAATAACGGTAATTCTGAATTAACAGGGATTTTGCTGAACTTGTGGCTGTTATTTGGTTGGTTACTCCGGTTCGTGGGGGTGGGGGAGGTGGACTTGATTAATTGGTTTCTTTCTTTCTTTCTTTCTTTCTTTTTCTTTTTCTCTTCATTTATTCATTCTTTCTTTCTTTCTTTTTCTTTCATTTTTTTCTTCTTTCATTTTCTTTCTTTCTTTCTTTTTCTCTTCATTTATTCATTCTTTCTTCTTTCTTTCTTTTCTCTTTCATTTATTCATTCTTTCTTTCTTTCTTTTTCTCTTTCATTTATTCATTCTTTCTTTCTTTCTCTTTCATTTTTCATTCTTTCTTTCTTTCTTTTCTTTTCATTTATTCTTTCTTTTTTCTTTCTTTTTCTCTTTCATTTATTCATTCTTTCTTTCTTTCTTTTTCTCTTTCATTATTCATTCTTTCTTTCTTTCTTTCTTTTTCTCTTCATTCATTCTTTCTTTCTTCTTTCTTTCTTTTTCTCTTCCATTTATTCATTCTCTTTCTTTCTTTTTCTCTTTCATTTATTCATTCTTTTTTCTTTCTTTTCTCTTTCATTTATTCATTCATTTTTTCTTTCTTTCTTTTTCTCTTTCATTTATTCATTCTTTCTTTCTTTTTCTTTCATTTATTCATTCTTTCTTTCTTTTTCTCTTTCATTTATTCATCTTTCTTTCTTTCTTTTTCTCTTTCATTTATTCATTCTTTCTTTCTTTTTCTCTTCCATTTATTCATTCTTTCTTTCTTTTTTTCTTCTTTCTCTTCATTTATTCATTCTTTCTTTCTTCTTTCTTTTTTCTCTTTCATTCTTTCTTTCTTTCTTTTCTCTTTCATTTATTCATTCTTTCTTTCTTTCTTTTTCTCTTTCATTTTTCATTCTTTCTTTCTTCTTTTCTTTCTTTTTCTTTCTTTCTTCATTTATTCATTCTTTCTTTTTTCTTTTTTCTCTTCATTTATTCATTCTTTATTTCTTTCTTTCTCTTTTTCTTTTTCTTTCTTTCTTTCTTTCTTTTCTTTTCTTTTCTTTTTCATTTTCTTTCTTTCTTTCTTTTTTTATTTTCTTTTTTTATTATTTTTGTTACTTTTTAATACGTTCACCTTTTTCTTCTTTTTTTCTTTCTTTCCTTCTTTTCAGTTACTCTCTTTGTTATTCTTTCTTTCATTTGTTTTTCTTTTTTCTTTTTTTCTTTCTGGTTAAATCCTATTTAATGGAAATAAATTCACCATCGTATGTCACCCCACCGAAAGAAAAAAATACTAAAAATCAGGGAATTAATCGAATTTAATTAAATTTTCAGTGTTGATATATTAATGAATAACCAATATAATGAAGCAGTTATTATATTTGAAAACTCTTACATTTTTCAGGTCAGTTAACTTTGAACCACATATCTTTGAGGCGTAACACAGATTCACAAACATACGTGGTTTATACGATGGTGGAATTTATGTCTGTTAATTTCGATTTAACCTTCTTTTTTTTTCTTTCTTTCTTTTTCTTTCTTCTTTGCTTGTTTAGTTTTTCTTTCTTTCTTTCTTTCTTTTGTTACTTTCTTTAACACGTCCACTTTTTCTTCATTTTTTTTCTTTCTTTCAATTATTCACTTTATTAGTCTTTCTTTCATTCGTTTTTTTCTTTCTTTCTTTCTTTCTCTATCTTTCTCGTGTCTCTCTTCTTCATCAATTTCTTTCTTGGCTATATACTACGGCATGTATATTCCGAAGAGGTTTTGTTTTATTCATTCTTGATGGATGTTCAATTCTTTTTCAAACTCAATTTTTTAAAAACATTTTTTTAAAACTCATTTTTCTATTTAACCTATTGATGGGACTCTAAGATATATTCATATTCCAGATATTCAGTGGATCTGGGAGTAATGGTGATGCAGGAGTACTCAAGTTAGCTGTTGGTTTTTGGAGGAGACAGCCGTGTCTCCAAAATGGCTATTTCTTTCACGCGTGATAGTTAACTAGGGTTAAATAAAGACTGCTGAAATATATTCAAATTTTTGTTCGTTACTAAAAAGTAACAACGAGCACAGAGATGGAGAATACCCAAGAAGTCCCAAGCGATCAGACTAGAAGAGCAGAGGACCAGCCCAGATACCCAGATAGACGATAACTGAGTGAACCAGCACAGAAGAGGCCACCTAGTAAGGTAAAAGAGCTGGTCAAGAAGACCGAATAAGATAAGAGCAATATGATATAAGGTAAGTGTAACGTTGCGCGATCACTTTTATTCTGTGCTGTTCGACTGGATAACTTGACAGATAGTTTAACCAAGACTGTTTACAAAAACAGTAAACGATAAAGGAAAAAACTGAAGACTTGCTTCCACAGAAAACTTGCTTGAAGCCTAAAGGATGGCCACAAAAATCGTAACAGGTTATGGGTCCAGGAATACAAAGGATCTCCGCTGGACAAGCGCTGTTGCTTGAAGCCTAAAGGATAGCCACAAAAATCGTAACAGGTCATGGGCCCAGGAATACAAAGGATCTCCGCTGGACAAGCGCTCTTGCTTGAAGCCTAAAGGATGGCCACAAAATCGTAACAGGTTATGGGCCCAGACCTCCAGACGTAAAAACAATCTCCTTGTTCTAGCGCTAGTGAAAAGGGGATAGACTCCCTCGCTGTCTGGTTGATACCGACATTAGGTCACCCAGACGACTGTACTTACTTATGAACATAGATAGATAGACAGATATGAACAGAATAAATTAGATAGATATGAACAGACAGGGATATATATATATATATATATAGAGAGAGAGAGAGAGAGAGAGATAGATAGATAGATAGATAGATTTATCTATATCTATATATCTATATATATATATATATATATATATATATATATATAGATAGATAGATAGATAGATAGATATGAACAGAATAAATTAGATATGAATAGACAGTGGTAGATAGATAGATAGATAGATAGATATGAACAGACAGCGGTAGATAGATAGATATATATAGAGATAGATAGATATGAACAGAATGAATTAGATAGATATGAACAGGCAGTGGCAGATATATATATATATATATATATATATATATATATAGAGAAGAGAGAGAGAGAGAGAGAGGAGAGAGAGAGAGATTGAACAGAATGAACTAGATAGATAGATATGAACAGAATGAACTAGATAGATAGATAGATAGATAGATATGAACAGACATAGATAGATAGATAGATAGATAGATAGATATGACAGAATGAATTAGACAGAGATATGAACAGACAGGGATAGATAGATAGATAGATAGATAGATATTAACAGAAGGAATTAGATAGATCGATATGAACAGACACGGGTATATAGATAGATAGATAGATAGATAGATAGATAGATAGATAGATGTTAGCAGAAGGAATTAGATAGATCGATATGAACAGACAGGATAGATAGATAGATAGATAGATAGATAGATAGATAGATAGATGTTAGCAGAAGGAATTAGATAGATCGATATGAACAGACAGGGATAGATAGATAGATAGATAGATAGATAGATAGATATTAACAGAAGGAATTAGATAGATCGATATGAACAGACACGGGTATATAGATAGATAGATAGATAGATAGATAGATAGATAGATAGGAACAGTAGGAATTAGATAGATATGAACAGAGACAGACAGATAGATAGATAGATAGATATGAACAGAATGAATTTTATATATATATATATATATATATATATATATATATATATATACAGACAGGGGTAGATAGATAGATAGATAGATAGATAACATTCTTCTAGTAATTCTTATCTTTATTCCTGGACATAACATGTATTATCTACCAAATTGTCTACTATCTTGCGTTAAAATATCCAAACAATAAATTTCAATATTTCACTCATTTTATTTTATTTTTCCTATTTTATTTTTTATTTTATTTTTTTTCATTTTTTATTTTTTTATATCTAACACAGAATGTGTGTTTATGTAACCAGTAGATGAGAAGAAAGTAAACGTGTTAAAATATCTCCCAACATCATTAGATACCATAAAAGAAGAAGGCCTCACACTAAGAAAGGCAAGAAGCATGCGATATCCCGCACAGACTATCACAGATGCAGACTACGCTGATGACCTTGCACTTCTTGCAGATACTCCAGCACAGGCCGAGTCACTACTGCATAGCCTAGAGAAGGCAGCAAATAATATTGGCCTATATGTGAACTCCGATAAAACTGGGGTCATAAGTTTAAAAAAGAAAGGAGACATATCTACACTCGACGGTAAGCCCCTAAAGCCAGTAGAACAATTCACATACCTAGGTAGTAATATCTCATCTACAGAAAGCGATATAAATACACGAATAGGAAAAGCATGGTCGGCCACAAACAAATTATCAGTCATATGAAAATCCGATCTCACCGACAAGTTAAAGCGAAAATTCTTCCAGGCTGTGGTTATATCAGTACTGCTGTATGGCTGCACCGCCTGGACCCTAACCCTTGAGAATAAGCTAGATGGGAGCTGCACAAGAATGCTGCGTGCGGTATTGAACAAATCGTGGAAACAGCACCCCACGAGGAAACAGCTGTATGGCCACCTGCCCCTGCCCCCCATATCACAAACCATTCGAATTAGACGGACAAGGCATGCTGGACACTGCTGGAGAAGCAAGGACGAGCTCATAAGCAACGTTCTCCTGTGGAAGCCAACACACGGACATGTCAGTGTGGGCCGCCCAGCAAGGACCTATATTGACCAACTCTGCGAAGATGCTGGATGCTGTGCAGAGGACCTATATAGGACAATGAATGATAGGGAAGGTTGGCGAGAGATTGTCATGGATATCCGTGCTTATTGCGCGACATGATGATGATGATGATGATGAATAAAGATTTCTCTTATTTTATTTTATTCATTTATTTTATATATCTAACACAGAATGTGTGTTTATGTAACCAGTAGATGAGAAGAAAAATAAATGACTGTCCGTTTCGGAACAACTAACAAGATAACATGACTATTTTTATTACATTTTACATAAATTAATTGGATTATTCTCCTTATATTTATTGTTTTGATTAATTAAAAAAAAAAGACTGTGAAAATACAAAACAATATTATTCTGCCGCTAGCCAAGTACTATTTCCGACAAATGTCTTAATCGAAAATTTGGTTATCGGACTTCTATAATTTTAATTGAATGATTAGAATAAATAAAAAACGCCTCAGGCACATGTAGGGAGACAAATGAATAATTATCTCCCTTGGATGTTGGGGGGCGTGTCTTTTTTGGACATCTCATGGAAATCACGGGAAAATTCGAGAATCCATCTCTGCCCCTCACCCCCTCTCTGTTCTTTGAACAGTTAAAAGTCTTTGGTTGCTCTACTGGACTTTCACATGTAGGGAGACAAATGCATAATTATCTCCCTTGGATGTTCGTGTCTTTTTTGGACATCTCGTGGAAATCACGGGAAAATTCGAGTATCCATCTCTGCCTCCTTTTTTTTTTCCTCTCTGTTCTTCGAACAGTTAAAAGTCTGCTGTCTTTGGTTGCTCTACTAGACTTTCTTGGATTCTTTTTTAGGCATGGTATTTTTTTAGGGAGAGTCCCCGTGGCGCAGTGACTAACGTGTTGGACTGTGGCATTCGTAGTAAGCGAGCTCGAACTCCAGTGGCGCAATTACGTTCAATCTATATATCAATACGCTTGTTCCTTAATCTTCCGACCGTTATCATCGTGCAACTCCCTCTGGTTAAAAAATGAGACCATCCAAATCAGGGGTTCCCAACCTTTTTCAGCTCATGACCCACTTTGAAACCAGAATTTTTTGTGACCCATGAAATTATTATAATAGAAAAAATATTTCCATTTTACATAAGATATTTATTCAATCAAGATACAACCATATTGACGCACGCACTTTATCTCAAGTATCTAAACTACATTTAATTTTCAGTTCCAATTTAACGACTATCTATTATCAATATTTAATTTTGCAATTTTCCTATATATAGGTATTTGCAAAAAACAACAAAGCTTTCACAAACAAAAAATAAAACTTGAAGAAACAATTCTTCATCTTTAAAATAATCAACCAATTTCAAAAGTTCATTATCTTATTCAGTTGGCATATATAAAGTTAATATATATAAAACATAATATAGGGGCGTATCAGGGGGCGTAAATCTCTCCCCATCTCTCCCCTATTAGTGAATTAATTGACATCTTACTTTCTAGAAATTATAAATTTCCCACATATATGATTGGATTTTGTTTATAAAAAGTGAATGCTCTGAAATCATATAGAATTATAATGTTTCCTTGGTCCACCTGAAGTTTGCTGTGGCCCATTTTGGCCATGTGGCCATAGGTTGGGAACCACTGGACTAGACATTAAAACAAGACATTAAACAAGCATGAATAAAAAAAATCTTAGTATTTAAAATAATATAGATAAATATGAATAAATTGAGATAGATAGATAGATAGATATGAAGATGGATAGTTTTGAATAGACTGAGCTGGGTCGTTATTTTAATAGTCACCGGGTAGCAATTTTTGAGGCCGGGACGCACTTCCTCATAAATTACCCTAGGAAATATAAATTTCCCACATATATGATTGAAATTTGGTGTGGCCCATTTTGGCCACATGGCCATAGATTGGGAACCACTGGACTAGACAATTCCCTACCTCCAAGAACTAAGCGCGTCCGTATATGTCTGGCCTGCACAGGGTGTGTGTGTGTGTAGCGAGTGACTACAGATATTGAACTCGCAGCCTCATCGTCGTGAGGAGTGGCACATAGTCAAACTACTGTCACCTCTGTTGAATATGCAAATTTCGCACGGGTCTCCGAAGTTAAGTAGACTTATTAGAGAGAGAGAGAGGGAGAGAGAGAGGGGAGAGAGAGGGGAGAGAGAGAGAGAGATTAGAGACTTACTTTGAGAAAGGAGATGGTCTTACTTTATCACTTGTTGACATCTTTACTCTGACATGTGGTCATAGGTTGGGAACCACTGATCCAAATCCTCCAAGATGAAAAGCAAAAATGTGAATCCTGATTATTATGCCGAATTCTTATTTCTTATGAGTGTCGTCACCTCAGCTAAATAATGGACCATTCTGTTTTTATTATAAAGAAAGAAAAAAAGGAGATTAGGGGAAAGGTAGAGAGAGTGGGTAAGCGTATGGAAGCGATATCACTAATCTGTTTCAATCGAGCATAAGGAAAAGATGAAAAGAAGGAAAGAAAGAAAAAACGAATGAGAGAGTTAAATCAAGATTAGGGCCGGTTTAGCTCAGTCGGTAGAGCACTTGTCTAGGTAATCGCAAGGTTCCTGGTTCGATACCGGCCCTCGCCAACTCAGCGGATGAGTAGCACAGGGATCTGTGCGGTAAAGTAAGGTGCTGATGGTAGGTGTGGCGCTCCAGTTCAGACGTTAAAACAATCTCTTTGTTCTAGCCCTAGTGAAAAGGGGATAGACTCCCTCGCTGTCTAGCTGATACCGTCGACTGTACTTATTGCAATTGCCTTTAAGTAAATTTTCTTTTATCCACTTTGGATATCCACTTGCTTTTACAGGGTTGCTAATGGTGTACCATTAGGGATCTTCGGTTTGTGCGTGGCTCCCCACAATAATCCAACTTTATGTTCCTCTGACATGGTAGGATATCAGAAAATTAAAGAAACTACTTGTCATTTTGTAAACTTTGCTGTGATATGACACACATGTTTCAGGCTACTTATAGTACCTGCCGTTGCTTAAGTTCTACATAGTGTTGCTCCCATGCCTGACTCCGCTTACAGTACCTGTTATTTAGTGGTTTCCCATCTAAGTCCTTAATAAGCTAATTGCTACTTAACTTCAGTGAGTAACGAGGTTTCAAAGGGCCAGTTTAGCCGAGGCCTACGAAAAGATATTTATTTATATTTGTTTGTTTGTTTATCTAATAATTGATTGTTCATTTATTCATTATTCAGTTTACAGTTTTTTAAATTAAAATTTTAAAAAACATGCAAATCAAAACAATGTTGCTTATCATTTATAAAAAAATGTTTTCAATTTAAAAAAAATATATATTATGAACGAATTTCAGTTATTAAAGTTTAATGTAATGGTATTTGTTTTCTTTATGTACCTCAACGTTGCCTTTACAGGGTTTTTTTAAATTAAAATTAAAAAAAACATGCAAATCAAAACAATGTTTGTTATCATTTATAAAAATTGTTTTCAAATTTGAAATAAATAAAATTATGAACGAATTTCAGTTATTAAAGTTTAATGAAACATAACACTTGTTTATTTACTGTCTTTACGAGACAACGGTATCTATTTCGCTTGCTCTAAGTTGGGCCCACTTTTGTGACGTCACACACCCAAAGAACGGGCCTTTTCTTTCGGTGGCCTCGGTTTAGCTCAGTCGGTAGATCGTTCGGCCAGTAAACCACAAGGTTCCTGGTTCGATATCGGTCCTTGCCAACTCAGCGTATGAGTAGCACAGGGATCTGTGCGGTAAAGTAAGGAGCTGATGGTAAGTGCGGCGCTCCACCTCAGACGCCAAAACAATCTCCTTGGTCTAGCGCTAATGAAAAGGGGATAGACTCCCTCGCTGACTGGCTGATACCGACTTTAGGCCACCCCGACGACTTTACTTTTACTACAGTACCTGCTGTCGCTTAAGTGGTCCACCATCTAAGTATTGAACAAGCTCATCACTACTTAACCCGTGATATACGAGGAACCCGTTCTTATAGAGTAACGAAACCGTAAGTCTCTTATTTCTTACTAAGCTCTGCATAGTCTGGTTCGCATGCCTGAGTCCGTTTACAGTGCCAATTATCCAATGGTCACCCATCTAATTCCATAACAAGCTAATTGCTGCTTAACTTCGGTGATCATAGGGGAACATGTCCCTTCAGAGTAACTAGGCTTGTTGATGTTATTTACCAAGCTTAGATATTTTTTCAGTATCTGCTGTCGCTTAAGTGGTCAACCATCTAAGCATAGCCTGGTTCCCATGCCTGAGTCCGCTTACATTATGTTTTATCCAGTGGTCACTCATATAATTCCCTAACTTACCTTCAATGATATATATATATATATATATATATTTATCATTGAAGGTAAGTTAGGGAATTATATATATATTTGTGGGGTTATTTTCGTATTTGCCTGGGAAGTTGTCTGCCCGTTTAATGTCGCTGGTTCCCACTAGGGGCCTCGCGTATTTAAGCGGCTGATTTGAACTTCTGTTCCTCTTTGCCTGCTGCTCAACCTACGAGACACAATGAGGTAGTCTTATGACCACCCCTTTCTCGTTGGGGCTTCGGCCCTTAACACTGGCCACTCACTGCTAGTAAGTCTCTTATACGATATATGACTATCCTCTACGTTTTTATCTACATTTAGGTATCTCTTTGATACCTAAATATCTTGTATTTTACCATTCATGAATGTGTCATTATCTTTACTCTTGTATATGTATCTACGTACTTTATGTATCTCGTCATATCCAAGAGTAGAGATAATGACACATTCATGAATGATAAAATACCAGATATTTAGGTATCAAAGAGATACCTAAATGTACATAAAAATGTAGTTACGGATACATGACTAAAGGATAGTCATATATCGTATACAAGACTTACTAGCAGTGAGTGGCCAGTGTTAAGGGCCGAAGCCCCAACGAGAAAGGGTAGACCGTGTCTAACCCATGTGGTCTCGTAGCGAGCAACAGGCAAACAGGAAGAGAAGTTCAAATCAGCCGCTTAAATACACGAGGCCCCTAACGGGAACCAGCGACATTAAACAGACAGACAACTCCCCAGGCAAATACGAAAATAACCCCCCACACACACACACACATATATATATATATATATATATATATATATATATATATATGAGTCCACCTACAGAATCTATTATCCAGTGGTCACCCATCTTATTCCCTAACAGGCTAATTTCTGCTTAACTTCAGTGATCTAAGAAGAACGTCCTTTTAGAGTAAGTAGACCACAAGTCTCTTGTTATTTTCTAAGGTTTGCATAGTTGGGCTTCCATACCTGTATTTGCTTACAATGTCAATTATTCCATGGTCACTGTTGGAATATTTTGGTGATGTATTTATTTACTAAGCTAAGCTTAGATGTGGCACAAAGCCAGAAGCATGGGGATGCCCAATGAGAATCGAACTCACTAACAATGGTCTGCGAAACTAGCTTGCTAACCATTACACCACATAAGGTGCCCATATTTTGGTGATATAAGGTGTGCTACAATACACCACTTAATTTTATAGACTAAGCGAGATCACGTGGTTTAAACTTCAGCCAATCAACAGCCCGAATTCGTGGCTGGTTAACTACTTAATCGCTGATACTGAGAGACACCCATTTACAATCATTGACGAAGGACTTGCAAGACTGAGGAGCATCAAGGAACAACCAAAGGATTCTTTACCAAGGATCGCGCTCTGCTTAGCACAAAAGATCTCCGCTGGACAAGCGCTCTTGCTTGAAGCCTAAAGGATGGCCACTAAAATCGTAACAGTCACCCATCTAAGTTCTCAACAGGCTATTTGCTACTTAACTTCGGGGATCTAAATGGGAATCCTTCAAAGTAACGAGGGCTCTTGTTATTTAGTAGTAAAATTTGCTTTGATATGGCACACAGGCCTCAGGTAGTGTTAACATTCAGGGCACAAATGACTTTTTCTCTGAATGTTTGAGATGAGGCTTGAAGATTAGTATTATCTGCATTATTCGGACTATTGTCCTCATCTTCATTGTTATCTGTACATTATATACTATTTCTCTGAATGTTTGAGATGAGGCTTGAAGATTAGTATTATCTGCGTTATTCGGACTATTGTCCCCATCTTCATTGTTATCTGTACATTATATACTATTTCTCTGAATGTTTGAGATGAGGCTTGATGATTAGTATTATCAGTATTATTCGGACTATTGTCCTCATCTTTATTGTTATCTGTACATTATATACTATTTCTCTGGATGTTTGAGATGAGGCTTGAAGATTAATATTATCTGCGTTATTCGGACTATTGTCCTCATCTTCATTGTTATTTGTACAACGTTTCGGTCGATATACCTAAATAAAGGGTTAGGTTCAAAGTTCCGTGATGGCTCCCGAATACGACAAGAAAGTTCCCGATTTCGAAAAGAAGGTTCCCAAATCCGAGAAGGTTCCCGAGTCCGACAAGAAATACCTGAAGAAGGCCGGAGGGTATATCGGCCGAAACGTCGTACAAATAACAATAAAGATGAGGACAATAGTCCGAATAACGCAGATAATACTAACAAACAACTTTGTTTAATTTTTGAGATGAGACTTGATAATCTGTATTTAGACTTATCCTCATTTTTTTCGTATACAAACGTTTCGGCCGATGTTCCCTCCGGCCTTCTTCATGTGATTCTCGTCGAACTCTGGAACCTTCTTATCAAATTCGGGAGCCTTCACGGAACTCCGAACTGAACACTTTATTCAATCCACAGGGGTAGACTGTTGTCATTTCGCTAACCAAGTGTTAAGTATTCTATGTTATTATTATAGCCCGTGGTCAGGATTGAACCTGCAACCTATAGATAAGTGTCACTTTGTTTAAAGTTATCCAGTTATTTAAACTACTTAAAAGCCACCATATCGGGCGGCAATTTAGCTAGCTCCTTTAGAGGGCTCTTGATTGAGCCTACAGCCCAACAATGACACTTCATGCATTGAGTAAGTAAAAAGTCGGGGTGGCCTTAAGTCGGTATCAGCCAGACAGCGAGGGAGTCTATCCCTTTTTCACTGTTGCTTGAAATTGTTTGTGTGAAGTGACGACCGAAAGCAACCACAGTAATCAATTTCCCCCAGCCGCAAAAGTCCCCTGACATAGTATTTTGCCTGCAACACTATCACAGTAGTCCTTGCTCAATCCGTCAAAGGTTCACTCGTTCACCGCACGTACCCCTTCACGTTAAGAAGATCAAAAACCAACTCTCTGTGGTGTCAGGAGGTAGTCCTTAAATAAATAAGTAACTGCCCTCACCAAGAATCTTACATCCGGGCTAATCATACACAGCGCTGCCCGATTCGTGCGAAATTTGCATATTCAACAGGGGTGACAGTAGTTTGACTATGTGCCACTCCACACGACGAGGAGTCTGCGAGTTCAATATCTGTAGTCACCCGCTACACTCCCCCCTCGCGCAGGCCAGACATATACGGACGCGCTTAGTTCTTGGAGGTAGGGAATTGTCTAGTCCAGTGGCTACCAACCTATGGCCACGTGGCCAAAATGAGTTACAGCAAATTTCCGGTGGGCCAAGAAAATATTATAATTCTATATGATTTCAGAGCATACTTTTTATATAAAAAAATCCAATCATATATGTGGGAAATTTATATTTTCTAGGGTAATTTATCAGGAAGTGTGTTCCGGTCTCCTACCTCAAAAATTGCTACCCGGTGACTATTAAAATATTAAAATAACGACCCAGCTCAGTCATATTTATCTATATTACTTTAAATACTAAGATTTTTTTATTCATGTTTGTTTAATGTCTTGTTTTTAGTTTAAATAAACAAGAATTACGACAAAAAAAAGAAATACATTTACTTGTCGAAAATATCTATCTATCTCCATTTGTTCGTATCTATCTATATTATTTTGTTTGTTTATCTATCTATCTATCTCAGTCTATTCCAAACTATATATCCATCTTCATATCTAAACAAGAATTACGACAAATTACGATAAATAAACATTACGACGAGCTGGGGTTGCTATTTTAATAGTCACCGGGCAGCAATTTTTGAGGCAGGAGACCGGGACGCACTTCCTCATAAATTACCTTTTCTACAAAGTAAGATGTCACGGTAGGGGAGAGTGGGGAGAGATTTACGCCCCCTGATACGCCCCTATATTCTGTTTTATATATATGAACTTTATATATGCCAATTGAATAAGATAATGAACTTTTGAAATTAATTGATTATTTTAAAGGTGAAGAATTGTTTCGTCAAGTTTTATTTTTTGTTTGTGAAAACTTTGTTGTTTCTTGCACATGCCTATATATAGGAAAATTGCAAAATTAAATATTGATAATAGATAGTCGTTAAATTGGAACTGAAAAGTAAATGTAGTTTAGATACTTGAGATAAAGTGTATGCGTCAATAGGGTTGTATCATGATTGAATAAATATATTATGTAAAATGGAAATATTTTTTCTATTATAATAATTTCATGGGTCACAAAAAAAATTCTGGTTTCAAAGTGGGCCATGAGCTGGAAAAGGTTGGGAACCCCTGATTTGGATGGTCTCATTTTTAACCAGAGGGAGTTGCAAGATGATAACGGTCGGAAGATTAAGGAACAATCGTATTAATATATAGATTGAACGTAATTGCGCCGCTGGAGTTCGAGCTTTTTTTATTATAATAACTAGCAAATATATGCACCCTACGGGTGCAAGTATTTAAGTTTAAATGTAATAAAATATTAGATTAAATCAGAAAGGCAAATGAAACTAATTAAGAATTCAAATAAAAAGATTTGAAACGGAGGGGGTATAATCGGAAAATAGAACAACTGAAACTTACTCTTTCATCACTTCCGTTTTTCAATGCTAAATTTTCCTAATTTAACTATTTAGTTAAAATAGGAAGTAAAGGATAAAATTACAGTTATTTCTTCTTGTTAATGAATTTCTTTTAGGATTTATTGAAGAGATTTTTACTCATATTCATTAAGATAAGACCAAACAATTAGAAATCAATAATACCAAGCACATTTTTATTAAAATCAGTTTTTTTTAATATCAATATGCAAATTAGCTTTACGTTTACACTGAAAACTGGTATTTTGTTGTATATATAAATACAATTGCATGTTATTAGTATTTAGGTAAGGCCAACAGTATTAATAATGTCATACAGTTCTATTATTAATCGCGGTTTAAATAGAAATAGCAATCATGGAGAATGTGACGTAAATAACTAAGGGAATTGTGACTTGAGTAGGAATATAGTTTCGGTTACAGACAGAAAAACACACAATCTCCATTATAATAAGATTTCATAGGCCACAAAAAATATTCTGGTTTCAAAGTGGGCCATGAGCTGAAAAAGGTTGGGAATCTCTGGTCTAGTCCACAGGTTTAAATGGTCAACTAAGTATTAAACAGGTTCATCGCTGCTTAACTTCGATGATCCGACGAGAACGATGCTTTCAGCGTGACTTTAACGCAAAACTAGGACTATTTATTCACTAAACTCTAATTAGTCTTACTCCCACACAAACCATTCAATAAATAAAACATGCCAGACATTGTTGGAGAGGCAGGGACGAACTCATAAGTGATGTTCTCATGTGGACACATACACATAGATATACCAGTATAGGCCGACCAGAAAAGACTTACATCGATCAGCTCTGTATGGGTACTGGATGTCGTGAAGATGACTTTCCAGGAGCAATTTTACGGAACCTATTGTCCAATGGTCACCCATCCAAGTCCTCAACAGGTTAATTGCTACTTAACTTCGGTAATCCAGCGGGAGCGGATGCTTTCAACATGATCGTAATTCCTGAAGCGTCACTGGCTGAGTAATGAATCCACAAATGAGTGGTAATTATTCGGGCCTCACTGTTTTCACCGATCCTGTCCAACCACACCTGCCCTACCCCCAACTAAAAATGGCACCACCAACGTGACGTGACGGTTGCCCGTATTGACACGTGGGCGAGAATATCGAACTAAAACGTACAGAGAGAGTTGAGAGAGATAGAGAGAGAAAGCGAAAGAGAGAGAGAGAGAGAAAGCGAGAGAGAGATGGAAAGAGAGAGAGAGAGAGAGAGAAAGAGAGAGAGAAAGTGTGAGAGAAAGAGTGAAAGCGAAAGAGAGAAAGCGCGCGCGAGTGAGAGAGAGAATGAGAGAGAGAGAGAGAGAGAGAAAGGGAGAGAGGGGGGAGAAAGAGAAAGCGAGAGATACACAGAGAAAACGAGAGAGAAAAGAAAGCGAGAGAGAGAAAGCGAGAGAGAGACAGAGAGAGAGAGAGAAGAGGGAAAGAGAGAGAGAAAGCGAGAGAGAGAGAAGCGAGAGAGAACGCGCGCACAAGAGAGAGACAGACAGACAGACAGACAGAGAAAGTGAGAAAGAAAGAAAGCGAGAGAGAGAGAAAGCGAGAGAGAGACAGAGAGAGATGGAAAGAGAGAGATGGAAAGAGAGAGAGAGAGAGAAAGCGAGAGAAAGAGAGAGAGAAAGCGAGAGAGAGAGAGAGAGCGAGAGAGAGGGAGAAAGCGAGAGAGAGAACGCGCGCACAAGAGAGAGAGAGAGAGAAGCGATAGAGAGAGAGAGAGAAAGCAAGAGAGAGAAGAGAGAGAGAGAAGCGAAAGGAGAGAAAAATCCGCACGAGAGAGAGAAAGCGCGCGTGAGCGAGAAAGAGAGAAAGCGAGAGAGAGAAAGCTAGCGAGCGCGCGGCGAGAGAGAGAGAAAAGAGAGAAAGCGCACGCGCGTGTGTGTGTGAGAGAGAGAGAGAGAGAGAGAGAGAGAGAGAGAAAGAAAGAGAAAGAGGGGGGAAATCTTCCCTCCTCTTTCGTTTTCATTGACTTATTTCACCATTACTTATATTCAAAACGTGCTACTTAAGTAGGTATGTGACCGACGCGAAAAACACGTACGTTGAAACGTGCGCGTTGTGATAGAAGGTACACCACTACTAGAAAACACACACACACACACACACACCGCACACACAAATACACACATGCACACACACACACACACACACAACACACGCACACACCCAAACACCCAAACTCAAATAAACGGTACCGCTCATAAATATTTGAACAGTCAATTGCTTATAATCACTAAATAGAATACAAAAAAACAAAAAAAACAATACCTTTCAAAATCTTCTCTAATAATAAATACTAATGTCAGTGTGTCACATTTTTCAACTTTACCCTAGAGACCGTAGCCCAACATATCATACCATTTTGTAATTAGGTCAACTCCGTGAACAGATTAAAAACATTCCGGGCTGAATCTGGACCCGCAATCCTTCTCTAATGATAAATGCCAATGTCAGTGTGTCTCATTTTTTCAACTTTACTCCTAGAGACCGTAGCCCAACATATCATACCATATTGGACTCAGGTCAACCCCATGAACAAATTAAAAACATTCCGGGCTGAATCTGGACCCGGAATCCCTCTTTAATGATAAATATGAATGTCAGTGTGTCGCATTTTTCAACTTTACTCCTAGAGACCTTAGCCCAACATATCATACCATTTTGTAATTAGGTCAACTCCGTGAACAAATTAAAAAACATTCCGAGCTGAATCTGGACCCGCAATCCTTCTTTAATGATAAATATGAATGTTAGTGTGTCGCATTTTTCAACTTTACTCCTAGAGACCGTAGCTCAACATATCATACCATTTTGGAATCAGGGCCAAATCTGGACCCGCAATCCTGAAACTTTGGATTCCCAAATACTAATTTACTGCGATTGTTTTCGGCGTTATTTATTGTGATTTTTTCAACGATTTTTTTTTTTTTTGTGCGATAACAATTTCATTGAAATATATTTTGGAATAATCGACATTAATAAAGCTATACATTAATGATATATTAGAAAATAAATCTTAAAAATTGATTAAAAATTAAACACATTAATGAAGGAAAAGCATAATAAAAAAAGCAATCAAAAGATAAATAAAAAAATAATTTTGGTTTGATTTGTTTTGTTTTACGGCATATCAACGTCGGTGGGTCATTTAATGCTGACAAAGTTGTGAAATAAATTCATTCTTAATGCATAATATAATTTTGTTCATCAACTCATGTTTTTCTATCTAACCCATAGATGGGACCCTAACAGGTACTACCACTTCGGGTCAGAGTGGATCAGGGAGCAATGGTGATGAAGGGGTGCTCCACATTCCCCAAACCTCCAAAACTGGAACCTCACCATCAGATAGAGTTTAACGTCATTCCCAGGACATGTAGACCCGCAGCCACCGCCTTCTAGCACCTATATGATAAAAAGGGGTTGGTGTTTGCCATAAGGGCAATAGGGTTGGGAAAACCATATAGGTGTCAGGGCTTGACGTGACCAGCCGATTGATCAGAGGGGGCCTCTCCTACCGCCCGTCTAGCCCAAGATAGGGCCAAAGTGGAGTATTGCATGTCATGAACTGCTCATCCACCTGGGCTCTATCCTTAAGCATCACGGGTCGCCACCCACGGCCAACAGGTGGTCCCAGTGGGGGAGTCTTACCCCTTTGCAGAGGTCCAGTCGGTGCATTCTAACGCACCAGCCAACAGGGCGTAAAAGTAATTTTGATATTTCGGACTGTTATCATGCATAAAAACAACATTCAGGCCACAGTAATTTCGGGCTCTGTTCAGGTGTTTATACACAATAAAGATGAAGACAACAGTCTGAAATATTTTAATTAAAATTATTCATATCAAGCTTCATCTCATAGATACATATAAGTATAAGTAAAGGAAGCGCGTGGTGTAATGGTTAAAGTCATGGGAAATGGACTCGTCGCCCCGAGTTCAAATCCTGGATGTGGTAATTGCATTTCACTTAGCGCTAATACCCTTGGGAAATGTATGAATCCTACTCTCCCTCCAGCTATGGATAAATAGTAGGGCAGGCTGGGCTCTTTAACCTTATTTAGGCAACCGGTCTAAGAGAAGGAAAACTTTGAATTCAAACCTATTGTACCGCTTAAGAAATTGACCTTGTGTCACATCCTGCTCGTGCGGTTGGTAAATAGATATAAGTATAAGTAAATAAAAAAAATCATACAAACAAGATTAATAATAAGAATAAGTCGTCGTTGTCGGGGCGGCCTAATGTCGGTATGGGCCATTCAGCGTGGGAGTCTATCCTCTTTTCTCTAGCGCTAGACCAAGGAGATTGTTTTTAGGGCATAAGGTGGAGCGCCATACCTACCATCAGCTCCTCGCTTTACCACACAGACCCCTATGCTACTCATGCGCTGAGT
This sequence comes from Doryteuthis pealeii, assembly GCA_023376005.1. Classification (NCBI taxonomy): domain Eukaryota; kingdom Metazoa; phylum Mollusca; class Cephalopoda; order Myopsida; family Loliginidae; genus Doryteuthis; species Doryteuthis pealeii. The sequence continues at coordinate 8,611,724 of CM042172.1, read as the reverse complement.
TGGTGAGCGCCGGTATCGAACCAGGAACCTTGTGATTCCTAGCCTCAAACGATTGACCTAAACCGGGCCTTATAGTTTAATCTATACGTATGTAAAGGGCAGTTGTGTGTATGTGTATGTCCGGAGGAAACTTCGAAAATAATACAATTAATGACAAAGTAAATATATATACACATTAAATATCACCAGTTCTTGGTTTCTGAGCAAAAATAATATAGATTTGATTTATATTAGTGAAGATACTTTAAAAAATAGAATTTAAATGATAATAGCATAGCATTTTTTTTTTTGCATTTAATATTTTAAATAGTAGACATTAATTTTTATTTCCAGAGTGGCTGGATCAACGGAATGTCTTTCGTTTTTACATAGGGATTTTTAATGGGGCATACTACAAGGATCGAACTCGCGATTCAATAATAATGGAATTGTGAGACTATTTTTTACCTCCCCCACTACCCAGGCAACGCCGAGTAGCCGCTTCTAGTATAAAATAAAGAATAAAATGTAATAAAACAAATATCTTATTATAATGGAGATTGTGTGTTTTTCTGTCTGTAACCGAAACTATATTACTACTCAAGTCACAATTCCCTTAATCATTTAAGTCAAATTCTCCATGATTTCATTCTTTTAAACATTCAGTTATTAATAAAAATTGTTTTACATTATTAATACTGTTGACCATATCTACGTACTAATAACATGCAATTGTATTTATATATACAACAAAATAGCGGTTTACAGTTTGAACGAGAAAGCTAATTTGCATATTGATATTTAAAATTTTATTTTAATAAATATGTGCTTGGTATTATTGATTTCTAATTGTTTGGTTTTATCTTAAGAAATATAAACAATCTCGTGGATAAATCTTAAAAGAAATTTATTTACAAGAAGAAATAACTGTAATATTATCCTTTACTTCCTATTTTAACTAAATAGTTAAATTAGGAAAATTTACCAGTGAAAGAGGGGAGTAATGGAAAATGATGGAATAGTTAGTTTCAAAGTTGTTCTATTTTTTTATTATACCCCCTCTGTTGCAGATCTTTTTATCTGCATTCTTAGTCAATTTCATTAGCCTTTCTAATTTAATATGATATTTTATTATATCAAAACTTAAATACTTGCACCCGGAGGGTGCATATATTTGCTAGTATGGAAAAAGAATATTTACCAATCTATATATAAATATAGATAAAATATTTATTCCTAACTTTTTAAATCCTGGACAACGACTAGTAGAACTGCTTGCACACTATATTTACTTACCTGACCTCGTCGGGGTCCAGTGAGCTTCTGCCGCTGGATCGTTAAGTAAATTAATAGCGTCGATTCTAGGGGGGCTATCCCCCCAGGCAATACCTGCCCTTTGATTTAAAGGGGCAGGGCTGGGTTTATTGTCCAGCGCTTGAGGCGCCCCCTTTGAGGGAGAATGCCGACGGGATCGACGCAATTCTTATGTGCCCACGTTAAAACGAGACCTTGTGTCCAGCCCTCATAAGTGGGATGAGCAGGCAAATACCCTTACCTGGATTAAAAGGGGAGATCAAAGTGTAGTATCTGTTCCAGATGCTGTGCTCTGATCCTTACCTAATCCACTTG
>CM042172.1:8585116-8605116 GCA_023376005.1 Doryteuthis pealeii | reverse complement strand
CTTCGTCGCGCGCGGCCTATAAAATCTAATTGTGAAATAAAATTCAACGCGAAAGGAAAGGAAGAAGGGGAGACAAAAGGAGGGGAGGGAAGAAAATAAGTCTTTCCATTCCAAAAAGATGACTTGCAGTTATGGATAAAAAAATAAAAAAAAAAAAAAAAGAAGGATGAAGAGATATTTCTTTATTTTTTTAAATCTATGTATATACTTATCAGCAAATCGTATGGAATATATTTCTACTTATTGAAAAAAAGAGGCCGCCAAATCCTTATTTTAGAAGTGGTATTGAAGGAGGCTTGCTATTTTTATTTCACGGAGTCTTCAGTCATCTTGCGCGGCGTGTGTTTAAAAAGGTATAACTTGAAGCATGGCGGAACCAATGAATATAATTAAAACGTTATTTTTTTCAAAGGCTAAGCGCTCTCCACCTCAACCCCCTACTTGGCTTTCAACACACGTATTTCAAGAGGCGATCTCCATTTATCAAATGAGAAGGAAAGAATCTTTAGAGCAACTTTTTGTATATACGGGTTGGTAGAGTTAAAATTAAAAATAACGTTTTTAATTCTGAATTACAGGATTTGCTGAACTTTGTGCTGTATGTTAGTTACTCGGTTCGTGGGGGGTGGGGGGAGGTGGACTTGATAACGGGTGTTTCTTTCTTTCTTTCCTTTCTTTCTTCTCTTCATTTATCATTTATTCATCTTTCTTTCTTCTTTTCTCTTTCATTTATCATTCTTCTTTCTTTTCTTTTCTCTCCTTTCATATTCATTCTTTCTTTCTTCTTTCCTCTCATTTATTCATCTTCTTTTTCTTTTTCTCTCTCAATATCTTTCTCTTCTTCTTTCTAATTTCTAGTGTATTCATTCTTTCTCTTCTTCCTATTCATTTATTCTCTTCTTTCTTCTTCTTTTCTCTCATTTTTCTTTTTTCTCTCATTATTCATTCTTTTCCTTCTCTCTTTCATTTATTCATTCTTCCTTTCTTTCCTATCATTTATCATTTCCTTTCTTTTTCTTTTCTTTTTCTTTTTCTCTTTTCCTTTATCTTCCTTTCTTTTACTCTTTCATTTATTCATTCTTTCTTTTCTTCTTTTTTTCTCTTCATTCATTATTTCTTTCTCTTCTCTTTTTCCTCTTTTCATTTCATTCTTTCTTTTCTTTCTTTTCTCTTCATATTCATTCTTCTTTCTTTCTTTCTTTTTCATTATTCTTTTCTTTCTTTCTTTTTTCTCTTCATTTATTCATTCTTCTTCTTTTCTCTTCAATTATCATTCTTTCTTTTCTTCTTTTTTCTCTTCATTCATTCTTTTCTTCTTATTTTTTCTTTTTTCATTTTTCTTCTTTCTTCTTCTTTTCTCTTTCATTATTCATTCTTTCTTTTCTTTCTTTTCTCTTTCCTTTAATTTCATTCTTTCTTTCTTTCTTTCCTCTTTCATTTATTTCATTCTTCTTCTCTTTCTTTTCTTCTTTCATTATTCATTATTCTTTCTTTCTTTTTCTCTTTCATTATTTCATTCTTCTTTCTTCTTCCTTTCAGTTATTTCTTTCTTTCTTTCTTCTTTTTCTCCTTTCATTATTCATTCTTTCTTTTTTTTTTTCTCTTATTTATTCTTCTTTTCTCTCTTTCATTTATTCATTCTTTTTTCTTTCTCTCTTTCATTTATTCATTCTTTCTTCTTTTTCTCTATCATATTCATTCTTCTTTCCTTTCTTTCTTTCTTCTCTTTCATTTATTCATCTTTATTTATTTATTTAATTGTACTTTCTTAATACGTCACTTTTTCTTCTTTTTTCTTTCTTTCCTTCCTTTCAGTACCTTCTGTTATTCTTCTTTCATGTTCTCTTTTTCTTCTCCTCTTGTTAAATACCTACTTAAGGATAATTTCACCCATCGTTGTGTCACCCATCCGAAAGAAAAATACTAATCAAAAAGGAATTTAATCGAATTTAATGAAATTTTCAGTTGTTGATATTATTAATGAATAAAAAATATTTAATGCAACAGTATTTTAATTTTGAAAACTCTCACATTCAGGCCAGTTAACTTTGAACCACGTATCTTTGAGGCGTAACACAGAGATTCACAAAAACATACGTGGTTTATACCGATGGTTGAGAGAAATTTATACCTGTTAATTTCGATTTTTTATTTTTAACCTTCTTTCTTTCCTTTCTTTGCTTGTTTTAGTTTTTTCCTCTCCTTCTTTGTTACTCTTTCTTATTTTAACACGTCCAACTTTTCTTTTTTTTTCCTTTCTTTTTCAGTTATTCACTTTTTATAATTCTTTCTTTCATTCGTTTTTCTTCTTTCTCTATCTTTTGGTGGTCCCTTTTTCATCCATTTATTGCTTCTTCTTTCTTCTTTCCTTTCTTTCTTCTTTGTTGGTCGGATTCTACGGCATGTTAAAACACCTTGTTGGGTTATTATATTCCGAAAAGGGTTTGTTTTATTCATTCTTGATTGAGTCAATTCTTTTTCAAAACTCAATTTTTTTTTAATGGTTTTTTAACGTTTTTTAAAATTTTTTGTAAACTCCATTTTTCTAATTTAACAACCTATAGATGGACCCTAACATATTTACTCTCTATTCCGGCTTATAGTGATCTTGGGGGAAGTAATGGTGACGAAGGAGTACTTCGAGTTAGCTGTTTGTTGGAGGAACAGTCGTGTCTCAAAATGGCCTATTTTTTTCACGCGCGTGATAGTTAAACTAGGTTAAATAAAGACTGCTGAAAATATTCCAATTTTGTTCTCGTTACTAAAAAGTAACAACGAGCACAGAGATGGAGAATACCCAGAAAGTCCCAAAGCGATCCGACTACAAGAACAGAAGGAAGAGGAGAGAGAGACCCACCCCGATACCCAGATAGACCGAACCGAGTCAACAGCACAGAAGAGGCCACCTGAAATATAATTCAATTTTTGTTCGTTACTAAAAAGTAAACAAGAGCACAGAGATGGAAAATACCAAGAAGTCCCAAGCGATCAGACTAGCAAGAACAGAGAGGACCAGCCCAGATAACCCAGATAGACGATAACTGAGTGAACCAGCACAGAAGAGGCCACCTAGTAAGGTAAAGAGAGCTGGTCAAGAAGAGCCGAATAAGATAAGAGCAATATGATAAGAAGTAAAGTGTTAAACGTTGCGGGGATCACTTTTATTCTGTGCTGGATAACTTGACAGATAGTTTAACCCAAGGACCGGTTTACAAAAACAGTGTAAACGATAAAGGAAAAAAAAACTGAAGACTGCTTCCACAGAAAACTTGCTTGAAGCCGAAAGGATGGGGCCACAAAATCATAACAGGTTTTATGGGTCCAGGAATTAAAAGGATCTCCGCTGGACAAGCGCCCGCTCTGCTTGAAGCAAAAATCTGTAACAGTTATTCTATACCGAAAGAGTGGTATCCAAGCAATCATCATCATCCTCATCATCTTCAAAGTGTCCAACAGCTCACATTTCCTTTGACTCTCACCACGTCCCTAGATCTAATGAAAGAAAGAACAGAAAAAGGCTTCACGCTTAAAAAAAAATTTTTTTTTAAAGGCCACGACGCAGGTGATATCCAACAGAAACTATTACTGAGGGCGGAAAAACGCAGATGGATTAGCACTTCAAGCAAATATATCTGCACAATTCGAATCACTAATGCATAGCCCAGAAAAGGCAGCAAGATGCTCGACATATAGATATGAACAGAATAAATTAGATAGATAGATATAAAACAGACAGTAGAAGATAGATAGATAGATATATAGATAGATAGATAGATAGATAGATAGATATGAACAAAATGAAATAGATAGATAGATTATGAACAGACAATGGTACGATATATATGATAGATAGATATGACAGAATAAATTAGATAGATATGAACAGACAGTGAGATAGATAGATTAGATAGATAGATAGATATGAACAGATTGTTAGGATAGATAGATATGAACAGACAGTGGTAGATAGATAGATAGGAAGACTAAATAGATAGAATATGCAACAGAATGAATTAGATAGATAGTTATGAACAGACATGTAATAGATAGATAGATAGATAGATAGATAGATAGATTGTTAGCAGAAGAAATTAGATAGATCCGATATGAACAGACAGCGGTAGATAGATAGATAGTAGATAGATTAGATAGATAGAAGATCATGAACAAGATGTAGATAGGAACAGAATGAATAGATAGATAGATAGATAGATAGATAGATAGATAGACATGAACAGAATGAATTAGATAGATAGATAGATAGAATATGAAACAGACATTGGTATATAGATAAATAGATAGATAGATAGATATGAACAAGAAGGAATTAGATAGACAGATATGAACAGAGATAGATAGATAGATAGATAGATAGATAGATAGATAGCTATTAACAGACAGTGGTAGATAGATAGATAGATTTATAGATATATAGATAGATAGATAGATAGATAGATAGATAGATAGGAACAGAAGGGATTAGATAGATAGATAGATAGATAGATATGAACAGAATGAATTAGATACATAGATAGATATGAACAGAATGAATTAGATAGATAGATACATAGATAGATAGATAGATATGAACAGACAGGGATAGATAGATAGATAGATAGATAGATAAGTAACATTCTTCTAGTAATTCTTATCTTTATTCCTGGACATAACATGTATTATCTACCAAATTGTCTCCTATCTTGCGTTAAAATATCCAAACAATAATTTTCAAGATTTCACTCATTTTATTTTATTTTTCCTATTTTATTTTTTATTTTATTTTTTTTTTCATTTTTTATTTTTTGATATCTAACACAGAATGTGTGTTTATGTAACCAGTAGATGAGAAGAAAGTAAACGTGTTAAAATATACAAATAGACTATGAACTCTGAACATCATCAGATACCATAAAAGAAGAAGGCCTCACACTAAGAAAGGCAAGAAGCAGGCGATATCCCGCACAGACTATCACAGATGCAGACTACGCTGATGATCTTGCACTTCTTGCAGATACTCCGGCGCAGATCGAGTCACTACTGCATACCCTGGAGAAGGCAGCAAAGAATATTGGCCTATATGTGAACTCCGATAAAACTGGGGTCATAAGTTTAAAAAAGAAAGGAGATATATCTACACTCGACGGTAAGCCGCTAAAGCCAGTAGAACAATTCACATACCTAGGTAGTAATATCTCATCCACAGAAAGCGATATAAATACACGAATAGGAAAAGCATGGTCGGCCACAAACAAATTATCATTCATATGGAAAATCTGATCTCACTGACAAGTTTAAAGCGACAAATTCTTCCAGGCTGTGGTTATATCAGTACTGCTGTATGGCTGCACCGCCCGGACCCTAACGAGGCGCCTTGAGAATAAGCTAGATGGGAGCTGCACAAGAATGCTGCGTCCGGTCTTGAACAAATCGAGGAAACAGCTGTATGGCCACCTGCCCCTGCCCCCCATATCACAAACCATTCGAATTAGACGGACAAGGCATGCTGGACACTGCTGGAGAAGCAAGGACGAGCTTATAGGGTACGTTCTCCTATGGAAGCCAACACACGGACATGCTAGTGTGGGCCGCCCAGCAAAGACCTACATTGAGCAACTCTGTGAAGATGCTGGATGCTGTGCGGAGGACCTATCTAGGACAATGAATGATAGGGAAGGTTGGCGAGATATTGTCATGGATATCCGTGCTTATTGCGCGACATGTTGATGATGATGATGAATAAATATTTTTCTTATTTTATTTTATTTTATTTATGTATTTTATATATCTAACACAGAATGTGTGTTTATGTAACCAGTAGATGAGAAGAAAAGTAAATGACTGTCCGTTTCGGAACAACTAACAAGATAACATGACTATTTTTATTACATTTTACATAAATTAATTGGATTATTCTCCTTATATTTATTGTTTTGATTAATTAAAAAAAAAAGACTGTGAAAATACAAAACAATATTATTCTGCCGCTAGCCAAGTACTATTTCCGACAAATGTCTTAATCGAAAATTTGGTTATCGGACTTCTATAATTTTAATTGAATGATTAGAATAAATAAAAAACGCCTCGGGCACGTGTAAGGAGACAAATGAATAATTATCTCCCTTAGATGTTCGTGTCTTTTTGGACATCTCGTGGAAATCACAGGAAAATTCGAGAATCCATCTCTGCCTCCTTTTTTTTTTCCTCTCTGTTCTTCGAACAGTTAAAAGTCTGCTGTCTTTGGTTGCTCTACTAGACTTTCTTGGATTCTTTTTTAGACATGGTATTTTTATAGGGAGAGTCCCCGTGGCGCAGTGACTAACGTGTTGGACTGTGGCATTCGTAGTAAGCGAGCTCGAACTCCAGTGGCGCAATTACGTTCAATCTATATATCAATACGCTTGTTCCTTAATCTTCCGACAGTTATCATCTTGCAACTCCCTCTGGTTAAAAAATGAGACCATCCAAATCAGGGGTTCCCAACCTTTTCCAGCTCATGGCCCACTTTGAAACCAGAATTTTTTTGTGGCCCATGAAATTATTATAATAGAAAAAATATTTCCATTTTACATAAGATATTTATTCAATCAAGATACAACCATATTGACGCACACACTTTATCTCCAGTATCTAAACTACATGTACTTTTCAGTTCTAATTTAACGACTATCTATTATCAATATTTAATTTTGCAATTTTCCTATGTATAGGTATGTGCAAAAAACAACAAAGCTTTCACAAACAAAAAATAAAACTTGAAGAAACAATTCTTCACCTTTAAAATAATCAACCAATTTCAAAAGTTCATTATCTTATTCAATTGGCATATATAAAGTTCATATATATAAAACATAATATAGGGGCGTATCAGGGGGCGTAAATCTCCCCCCACTCTCCCCTACCATGAATTAGTTGACATATTATTTTCTAGAAATTATAAATTTCCCACATATATGATTGGATTTTGTATATAAAAAGTGAATGCTCTGAAATCATAAAGAATTATAATATTTTCTTGGTCCACCTGAAATTTGCTGTGGCCCATTTTGGCCATGTGGCCATAGGTTGGGAACCACTGGACTAGACATTAAAACAAGACATTAAACAAACAGGAATAAAAAAAATATTAGTATTTAAAATAATATAGATAAATATGAATAAATTGAGATAGATAGATAGATATGAAGATGGATAGTTTTGAATAGACTGAGCTGGGTCGTTATTTTAATAGTCACCGGGTAGCAATTTTTGAGACAGGAGGCCGGGACGCACTTCCTCATAAATTACCCTAGGAAATATATATTTCCCACATATATGATTGGATTTTGTATATAAAAAGTATGCTTTGAAATCATATAGAATTACAATATTTCCTTGGCCCACCTGAAATTTGCTGTGGCCCATTTTGGCCACATGGCCATAGATTGGGAACCACTGGACTAGACAATTCCCTACCTCCAAGAACTAAGCGCGTCCGTATATGTCTGGCCTGCACAGGGTGTGTGTGTATGTGGCGAGTGACTACAGATATTGAACTCGCAGCCTCATCGTCATGAGGAGTGGCTCCTAGTCAAACTACTGTCACCCCTGTTGAATATGCAAATTTCGCACGGGTCTCCGAAGTTAAGCAGACTTATTAGAGAGAGAGAGAGGGAGAGAGAGAGAGAGAGAGAGAGAGAGACAGACTAGAGACTTACTTTGAGAAAGGAGATGGTCTTACTTTATCACTTGTTGACATCTTTACTCTGACATGTGGTCATAGGTTGGGAACCACTGATCCAAATCCTCCAAGATGAAAAGCAAAAATGTGAATCTTGATTATTATGCAGAATTCTTATTTCTTATGAGTGTCGTCACCTCAGTTAAATAATGGACCATTCCGTTTTTATCATAAAGAAAGAAAGAAATGAGATTAGGAGAAAGGTGGAAATAGGAGGTAAGCGTATGGAAGCAATATCACTAATCTGTTTCAATCGAACATAATGAAAAGATGAAAAGAAGGAAAGAAAGAAAAAGCGAGTGAGAGAGTTAAATCAAGATTAGGGCCGGTTTAGCTCAGTCGGTAGGTAATCGCAAGGTTCCTGGTTCGATACCGGTCCTCGCCAACTCAGCGGATGAGTAGCACAGGGATCTGTGTGATAAAGTAAGGAGCTGGTGGTAGGTGTGGCGCCCTACCTCCAGACGTAAAAACAATCTCCTTGTTCTAGCGCTAGTGAAAAGAGGATAGACCTCCTCGCTGTCAGGCTGATACCGACATTGGGCCACCCCGTCGACTATATCTACTTACATATTTTGCAATAGCTCTTAAGTAAACATATCAAATGCTGCAATAATTAAATTATCATACTGTGGTATATCCAAAGGTCCTGCTAGTTTTGGAATTCCAAACTAGCAAGACCTTTGGATATACCACAGTATGATAATACACTTGGTTTGGTCTGTTAGTTTGTTGGATTTTACGGCATGTCAACCTTTGTTGGGTTATTTTATTCTATACATGCTTGATGGGTATTCAATTTTTTCAACTCAGTTTTATAAAACACATTTTTCTATTTAACCCATAGACATAACCCTAACAGGTACTACCACTCCGGATCAGGGTGGACCTGGGAGTAATGGCGATGAGGAGGTACTCCTCACTCCCCAAAGCTCCAGAATTGGAACCACGCCATTTGATGCCTATTATCGTCATACTCAGGACAATAAGACCCTCATCTACTGCCTTCTAGCACATATATGATAAAAATGGATGGAGATTGCTATAATGACAATCGGGTCGGAACAATCATATAAGTTCTAGGGGTTGACATGACCAGCCGATTGATCGGGGGGGGGCTCTAACCGCCCATCTAAGTAAGGGTCAAAGTGGATTGTTGCACGTCATGGACTGCTCAACCACCAGGGTTCCATCCTTAAGCATCACGAGTCACCACCCACGTTTTGGCTATATAGGGTAGGGGTAGGAATTATCTATAGGCTTACCTTCCTCGTCTCTTAATAGCAGCGGCAACGATTTTCTGGTGGGGGAAATACCTTTCCTCTTTTTAAATTCTTCGATAGAGTTTGTTTGTTTTTTTTAACTTTTTTTAAATTTATTTTTGTCTCCTTTTACGAAAATGACTCCTTTTTCATTTTAAACAAATTTAACTGCTGTGTCTGAGAGCAGCTTGCTAACTATTACACCACCATGAGACACCCAATACTGTTGTATATCCCCAGACCTAAGTAAAGTAAAGTCGTTGGGGCGGCCTAAAGTCGGCATCAGCTCCTTACTTTACCGGACATATCCCTGTGCTATTCATACGCTGAGTTGGCGAGATGGGTTGTTAGATGGGCCGATCAAGTGGTCCACCATCTAAGTATTGAACAAGCTTATCACTACTTAACCCGTGATATACGAGAAACCTGTTCTTATAGAGTAACGAAACCGTAAGTCTCTAATTTCTTACTAAGCTCTACATATTCTGGTTCGTATGACTGAGTCCGTTTACAGTACCAATTATCCAGTGGTCACCCATCTAATTCCATAACAAGCTAATTAATTGCTACTTAACTTCGGTGATCATAGGGGAACATGTTCCTTCAAAGTAACTAGGCTTGTTGATGTTATTTACCAATCTTAGATATTTTTTCAGTATCTGATGTCGCTTACGTGGTCAACCATCTAAGCATAGCCTGGTTCCCATGCCTGAATCCGCTTACATTATCTTTTATCCAGTGGTCACTCATATAATTCCCTAACTTACCTTCAATGATATATAATATATATATATATACATATATATATATATATATATATATATATATATATATATATATATATCATTGAGGTAAGTTAGGGAATTATATATATATTTGTGGGGTTATTTTCGTATTTGCCTGGGGAGTTGTCTGCCCGTTTAATGTCGCTGGTTCCCGCTAGGGGCCTCGCGTATTTAAGCGGCTGATTTGAACTTCTCTTCCTCTTTTTGCCTGCTGCTCGACCTACGAGACACAATGAGGTAGTCTTATGACTATCCCTTTCTTGTTGGGGCTTCGGCCCTTAACACTGGCCACTCACTGCTAGTAAGTCTCTGACACGATATATGACTATCCTTTAGTCATGTATCCGTAACTACGTTTTTATGTACATTTAGGTATCTCTTTGATACCTAAATATCTTGTATTTTACCATTCATGAATGTGTCATTATCTCTACTCTTGTATATGTATCTATGTACTTTATGTATCTCGTCATATCCAAGAGTAGAGATAATGACACATTCATGAATGGTAAAATACCAGATATTTAGGTATCAAAGAGATACCTAAATGTACATAAAAACGTAGTTACGGATACATGACTAAAGGATAGTCATATATCGTATACGAGACTTACTAGCAGTGAGTGGCCAGTGTTAAGGGCCGAAGCCCCAACGAGAAAGGGTAGACCGTGTCTAACCCATGTGGTCTCGTAGCGAGCAACAGGCAAACAGGAAGAGAAGTTCAAATCAGCCGCTTAAATACACGAGGCCCCTAACGGGAACCAGCGACATTAAACAGACAGACAACTCCCCAGGCAAATACGAAAATAACCCCCCACACACACACACATATATATATATATATATATATATATATATGAGTCCACCTACAGAATCTATTATCCAGTGGTCACCCATCTTATTCCCTAACAGGCTAATTTCTGCTTAACTTCAGTGATCTAAGAAGAACGTCCTTTTAGAGTAAGTAGACCACAAGTCTCTTGTTATTTACTAAGGTTTGCATAGTTGGGCTTCCATACCTGTGTTTGCTTACAATGTCAATTATTCCATGGTCACTGTTGGAATATTTTGGTGATGTGTTTATTTACTAAGCTAAGCTTAGATGTGGCACAAAGCCAGAAGCATGGGGTGCCCAATGAGAATCGAACTTACTAACAATGGTCTGCGAAACTAGCTTGCTAACCATTACACCACATAAGGTGCCCATATTTTGGTGATATAAGGTGTGCTACAATACAGCACTTAATTTTATAGACTAAGCGAGATCACGTGGTTTAAACCTCAGCCAATCAACAGCCCGAATTCGGGGCTGGTTAACTACTTAATCGCTGATACTGAGAGACGTCCATTTGCAATCATTGACGAAGGACTTGCAAGACTGAGGAGCACCAAGGAACAACCAAAGGATTCTTTACCAAGGATCGCGTTCTGCTTAACGCAAAGGATCTACGCTGGACAAGCGCTGTTGCTTGAAGCCTAAAGGATGGCCACAAAAATCGTAACAGTCACCCATCTAAGTTCTCAACAGGCTATTTGCAACTTAACTTCGGGGATCTACGTGGAAACCCTTCAGAGTAACGAGGACTCTTGTTGTTATTTAGTAAAATTTGCTTTAATATGGCACACAGGCCTCGGGTAGTGTTAACATTCAGGGCACAAAAAACTTTTTCTCTGAATGTTTGAGATGAGGCTTGAAGATTAGTATTATCTGATTTATTCGGACTATTGTCCTCATCTTCATTGTTATCTGTACATTATATACTATTTCTCTGAATGTTTGAGATGAGGCTTGAAGATTAGTATTATCTGCGTTATTCGGACTATTGTCCCCATCTTCATTGTTATCTGTACATTATATAGTATTTCTCTGAATGTTTGAGATGAGGCTTGATGATTAGTATTATCAGTATTATTCGGACTATTGTCCTCATCTTTATTGTTATCTGTACATTATATACTATTTCTCTGGATGTTTGAGATGAGGCTTGAAGATTAGTATTATCTGCGTTATTCGGACTAGTGTCCTCAGCTTCATTGTTATTTGTACAACGTTTCGGCCGATATACATAAATAAAGGGTTAGGTTCAAAGTTCCGTGATGGCTCCCGAATACAAGAAAGTTCCCGAGTCCGAAAAGAAGTTTCCCGAGTTCGAGAAGGTTCCCGTGTCCGACAAGAAATACCTGAAGAAGGGCGGAGGGCATATCGGCCGAAACGTTGTACAAATAACAATAAAGATGAGGACAATAGTCAGAATAACGCAGATAATACTAACAAACAACTTTGTTTAATTTTTGAGATGAGACTTGATAATCTGTATTTAGACTTATCCTCATTTTTTTTTCATATACAAACGTTTCGGCCGATGTTCCCTCCGGCCTTCTTCATGTGATTCTCGTCGAACTCTGGAACCTTCTCATCAAATTCGGGAGCTTTCACGGAACTCCGAACTGAACTCTTTATTCAATCCACTGAGGTAGACTGTTGTCATTTCGCTAAACATGACAGAGTACAAGTGTTAAGCTATGTTAAGTATTCTATGTTATTATTATAGCCCGTGGTCAGGATTGAACCTACAACCTACAGATAATTGTCACTTTTTTTAAAGTTATCCAGTTATTTAAACTACTTAAAAGCCACCATATCGGGCGGCAATTTAGCTAGCTCCTATAGAGGGCTCTTGGTTGAGCCTACAGACCAACAATGACACTTCATGCATTGAGTAAGTAAAAAGTCGGGGTGGCCTTAAGTCGGTATCAGCCAGACAGCGAGGGAGTCTATCCCCTTTTCACTGTTGCTTGAAATTGTTTGTGTGAAGTGACGACCGAAAGCAACCACAGTAATCAATTTCCCCCAGCCGCAAAAGTCCCCTGACATAGTATTTTGCCTGCAACACTATCACAGTAGTCCTTGCTCAATTCGTCAAAGGTTCACTCGTTCACCGCACGTATCCCTTCACGTTAAGAAGATCAAAAACCAACTGGTGTCAGGAGGTAGTCCTTAAATAAATAAGTAACTGCCCTCACCAAGAATCTTACATCCGGGCTAATCATACACAGCACTGCCCGATTCGTGCGAAATTTGCATATTCAACAGAGGTGATAGTAGTCTGACTACGAGCCACTCCTCGCGACGATGAGGCTGCGAGTTCAATATCTGTAGTCAACCGCTATACACACACACACACACACACACACCCTGCGCAGGCCAGACTTATACGGACGCGCTTAGTTCTTGGAGGTAGGGAATTGTCTAGTCCAGAGGTTCCCAACCTTTGGCCACATGGCCAAAATGGACCACAGTAAATTTCAGGTGGGACAAGAAAATATTATAATTCTATATGATTTCAGAGCAGACTTTTTATATAAAAAAATCCAATCATATATGTGGGAAATTTATATTTTCTAGGGTAATTTACCAGGAAGTGCGTCTCGGTCTCCTACCTCAAAAATTGCTACCCAGTGACTATTAAAATAACGACCCAGCTCAGTCTATTCAAAACTATCCATCTTCATATTTATCTATCTATCTCAATTTGTTCATATTTATCTATATTACTTTAAATACTAAGATTTTTTTTTATTCATGTTTGTTTAATGTCTTGTTTTTAGTTTAAATAAACAAGAATTACGACAAAAAAAGATGCGACCCACCCCCCAAATACATTTACTTGTCGAAAATATCTATCTCCATTTGTTCATATCTATCTATATTATTTTGTTTGTTTATCTATCTATCTATCTATCTATCTCAGTCTATTCCAAACTATATATCCATCTTCATTTCTAAACAAGAATTACGACAAATTACGATAAATAAACATTACGACGAGCTGGGATTGCTATTTTAATAGTCACCGGGCAGCAATTTTTGAGGCAGGAGACCGGGACGCACTTCCTCATAAATTACCTTTTCTACAAAGTAAGATGTCACGGTAGGGGAGAGTGGGGAGAGATTTACGCCCCCTGATACGCCCCTATATTCTGTTTTATATATATTAACTTTATATATGCCAATTGAATAAGATAATGAACTTTTGAAATTAATTGATTATTTTAAAGGTGAAGAATTGTTTCGTCAAGTTTTATTTTTTGTTTGTGAAAACTTTGTTGTTTTTTGCACATGCCTATATATAGGAAAATTGCAAAATTAAATATTGATAATAAATAGTCGTTAAATTGGAACAGAAAATTAAATGTAGTTTAGATAGTTGAGATAAAGTGTGTGCGTCAATATGGTTGTATCTTGATTGAATAAATATCTTATGTAAAATGGAAATATTTTTTCTATTATCATAATTTCATGGGTCACAAAAAAAATTATGGTTTCAAAGTGGGCCATGAGCTGAAAAAGGTTGGGAACCCCTGAATTGGATGGTCTCATTTTTAACCAGAGGGAGTTGCAAGATGATAACGGTCGGAAGATTAAGGAACAAGCGTATTAATATATAGATTGAACGTAATTGCGCCACTGGAGTTCGAGCTTTTTTTTATTATAATAACTAGCAAATATATGCACCCTCCGGGTGCAAGTATTTAAGTTTTAATGTAATAAAATATTGTATTAAATTAGAAAGGCTAATGAAACTAAATAAGAATACAGATAAAAAGATTTGAAACAGAGGGAGTATAATAAAAGATTTGAAACAGAGGGAGTATAATAAAAAATGGAACAACTGAAACTTACTCTTCCATCACTCTCGTCTTTCATTGTTATTTTTTTCTAATTTAAGTATTTAGTTAAAAGAGGAAGTAAAGAATAAAATGACAGTTATTTTATCTTGTTAATGGATTTCATTTAAGATTTATTGAAGAGATTTTGGCTTATATTCATTAAAATAAAACCAAACAGTTAGAAATCAATAATACTAATCACATATTTATTAAATTCGATTTTTTAAATATTAATATGCAAATTAGCCTTCCCATTCACACTGTAAACCGCTATTTTGTTGTATATATAAATATAATTGCATGTTGTCAGTATGTAGACATAGTTAACAGTATTAATAATGTAAGTCAATTTTATTAATAATTGAGGTTTAGATAAAAATAAAATCATGGGGAATGTGATGTCAATAACTAAGAGAATTGTGACTTGAGTAGGAATATAGTTTCGGTTACAGACAGAAAAACACACAATCTCCATTATAATAAGATGTAGTTATGACCAGCAGTATTAATAATGAAAAACAATTTTATTAATAATTGACACTTAACTAAAAATGATTCATGGAGAATGTGATGTATAATAACTAAATGGATAGTGACTTGAGTAGTGATATAGTTTCGGTTACAGACAAACAAACACATAATCTCCATTATAATAAGACTTCATAGGCCACAAAAAATATTCTGGTTTCAAAGTGGGCCATGAGCTGAAAAAGGTTGGGAATCTCTGGTCTAGTCTACAGCTTAAATGGTCAACTAAGTATTGAACAGGCTCATCACTGCTTAACTTCGATGATCCGACGAGAACGATGCTTTCAGCGTGACTTTAACGCAAAACTAGGACTAAACTCTTGATTAGTCTTACTCCCACACAAACCATTCAAGAAGAATAAAACATGCCGGACATTGTTGAAGAGGCAGGGACGAACTCATAGGTGACGTTCTCATGTGGACACATACACATAGATATACCAGTATAGGCCGACCAGCAAAGACTTACATCGATCAGCTCTGTATGGGTACTGTATGTCGTGAAGATGACTTCCCAGGAGCAATGTTACAGAACCTATTGTCCAATGGTCACCCATCCAAATCCTCGACAGGTTAATTGCTACTTAACTTCGGTGATCCAGCGGGAGCGGATGCTTTCAACATGATCGTAATTCCTGAAGCGTCACTGACTGAGTAATGAATCCACAAATGAGTGGTAATTATTCGGGCCTCACTGTTTTCACCGATCCTGTCCAACCACACCTGCCCTACCCCCAACTAAAATTGGCACCACCAACGTGACGTGACGGTTGCCCGTATTGACACGTGGGCGAGAATATCGAACTAAAACGTACAGAGAGAGAGAGAAAGCGAAAGAGAGAGAGAGAGAAAGAGAAAGAGAGAGAGGGGGAGAGAGGAGAGAGAAAGAGAGAGAGAAAGTGTGAGGGAGAGAGAAAGAGAGGGAGAGAGAGAATGAGAGAGAGAGAGATAGAGAGGGAAGGGAGAGAAGGAGAAAGCGAGAGATATACAGAGAAAGCGAGAAAGAAGCGAGAGAGAAAGAAAGCGAGAGAGAGAGAGAGAGAGAGAAAGCGAGAGTGAGAGAAAACGCGCAAGAGAGAGAGAGAGAGAAAGAGAGAAAGCACGCGAGAGAGAGAGAGAGAGAAAGCGCGCGTAAGAGGGAGAGAGAGAAAGCGCGAGAGAGAGAAAGCGCAAGAGAGAGAGAAAGCGCAAGAGAGATAGAGAGAGAAAGCGATAGAAAGAGAGAAAGAGAGAAAGTGAGTGAGAGAGAGAGAGAGAGAGAAAGAGAGAGAGAGTGAGAGAGAGGGAGAAAGCGAGAGAAAGAAAGCGAGAGAGAGAGAGAGAGAGAAAGCGCGTGCGTGTGTGCGTGAGAGAAAGAGAGAGAAAGCGAGAGAAAGAGAGAGAGAAAGCGCACGCACGCGTGTGTGAGAGAGAGAGAGAGAGAGAGAAAGAAAGAGAAAGAGGGGGGAAATCTTCCCTCCTCTTTCGTTTTCATTGACTTATTTCACCATTACTTATATTCAAAACGTGCTACTTAAGTAGGTATGTGACCGACGCGAAAAACACGTACGTTGAAACGTGCGCGTTGTGATAGAACGTACACCACTACTAGAAAACACACACACACACACACACACATGCACACACACACACGCACACACCCAAACACCCAAACTCAAATAAACGGTACCGCTCATAAATATTTGAACAGTCAATTGATTATAATCGCTATATACAATACCAAAAAAGAACAACAAAAAAAAACAATACCTTTCAAAATCTTCTCTAATAATAAATACTAATGTCAGTGTGTCACATTTTTCAACTTTACTCCTAGAGACCGTAGCCCAACATATCATACCATTTTGGAATCAGGTCGATTCCGAGAACAGATTAAAAACATTCCGGGCTGAATCTGGACCCGCAATCCTTCTCTAATGATAAATGCCAATGTCAGTGTGTCTCATTTTTTCAACTTTACTCCTAGAGACCGTAGCCCAACATATCATACCATATTGGACTCAGGTCAACCCCATGAACAAATTAAAAACATTCCGGGCTGAATCTGGACCCGGAATCCCTCTTTAATGATAAATATGAATGTCAGTGTGTCGCATTTTTCAACTTTACTCCTAGAGACCTTAGCCCAACATATCATACCATTTTGTAATTAGGTCAACTCCGTGAACAAATTAAAAAACATTCCGGGCTGAATCTGGACCCGCAATCCTTCTTTAATGATAAATATGAATGTCAGTGTGTCACAATTTTTTTCAAATTTACTCCAAGAGACCGTAGCTCAACATATCATACCATTTTGGAATCAGGGCCAAATCTGGACCCGCAATCCTGAAACTTTGGATTCCCAAATACTAATTTACTGCGATTGTTTTCGGCGTTTTTTATTGTGAGTTTTTTCAACGATTTTTTTTTTTTTTTTTGTGCGATAACAATTTTTATAACATTGAAATATATTTTGGAATAATCGACATTAATAAAGCTATACATTAATGATATATTAGAAAATGAATCTTAAAAATTGATTAAAAAATTAAACACATTAATGAAGGAAAAGCATAATAAAAAGAAAAGCAATCAAAAGATAAATAAAAAAATAATTTTGGTTTGGTTTGTTTTGTTTTACGGCATATCAACCTCGGTGGGTCATTTAATGCCGACAAAGTTGTGAAATAAATTCATTCTTAATGCATAATATAATTTTGTTTATCAACTCATGTTTTTCTATCTAATCCATAGATGGGACCCTAACAGGTACTACCACTTCGGGTCAGAGTGAACTAGGGAGCAATGGTGATGAAGGGGTACTCCACATTCCCCAAACCTCCAAAACTGGAAGCTCACCATCAGATAGAGTTTAACGTCATTCCCAGGACATGTAGACCCTCAATCACCGCCTTCTAGCACCCATATGATAAAAAGGGGTTGGGGCTTGCCATAAGGGTAATAAGGATGGGAAAATCATATAGGTGCTAGGGCTTGACATGACCAGCCGATTGATTGGAGGAGGCCTCTCCGACCGTCTAGCCCAAGAGAGGGCCAAAGTGGAGTATTGCAAGTCAGGAACTGCTCATGCACCCGGGTTCTATCCTTAAGCATCACGGGTTGCCACCTACGACCAACAGGTGCCCCCATTGGGGGAGTCTTACCCTTCTGCAGAAGTGCAGTCGGTGCATTCTAACGCCCCAGCCGACAGGACGTAAAAATAATTTTGATATTTCGGACTGTAGTCCTCATCTTTATCGTGCATAAAAACAACATTCAGGCCACAGTAATCTCGGGCTCTGTTCAGGTGTTTACACACAATAAAGATGAAGACAACAGTCTGAAATATTTTAATTAAAATTATTCATATCAAGCTTCATCTCATAGATACATATAATTATAAGTAAAGGAAGCGCGTGGTGTAATGGTTAAAGTCATGGGAAATGAACTCGTCGCCCCGAGTTCAAATCCTGAACTTGCTAATTGCATTTCACTTAGCGCTAATACCCTTGGGAAAGGTATGAATCCTACTCTCCCTCCAGCTATGGATAAATAGTAGGGTAGGCTGGGCTCTTTAACCTTGTTTAAGCAACCGGTCTAGGAGAAGGAAAATTCTGAATTCAAACCTATTGAACCGCTTAAGAAACTGACCTTGTGTCACATCCTGCTCGTGCAGAGGGGTTGGTAAATAGATATGAATATAAGTAAATAAAAAAAAATAATATAAACAAGATTAATAATAAAAATAAGTCGTCGTCGTCGGGGCGGCCTAATGTCGGTATGAGCCATTCAGCGTGGGAGTCTATCCCCTTTTCTCTAGCGCTAGAACAAGGAGATTGTTTTTAGGGCATAAGGTGGAGCGCCACACCTACCATCAGCTCCTCGCTTTACCACACAGACCCCTATGCTACTCATGCGCTGAGTTGGTGAGTGCCAGTATCGAACCAGGAACCTTGTGATTCCTATCCAAACGCTTAAGTGATTGAGCTAAACCAGACACTATAGTTTAATCTATACATATATAAAGGGAAGTTGTGTGTATGTGTATATCCGGAGGAAACTTCGAAAATAATACAATTAATGACAAGTAAGTATATATACACATTAAATATCACCAGTATTTGGTTTTTGAGCAAAAATAATGAAGGTTTGATTTATATTAGTGAAGATACTTTAAAAAATAAAATTTAAATGATAATAGCATAGTTTGTTTTTTGGTGTTTTTTTTTTTTTGCATTTAATATTTTAAATAGTAGACATTAATTTTTATTTCCAGAGTGGCTGGATCAACGTAATGTCTTTTGTTTTTACATAGGGATTTTTAATGGGGCATACTACAAGGATCGAACTCGCGATTCAATAATAATGGATTTGTGAGACTATTTTTTTACCTCCCCCACTACCCAGGCAACGCCGAGTAGCCGCTTCTAGTATAAAATAAAGAATAAAATGTAATAAAACAAATATATGAAAAAAGAATATTTACCAATCTATATATAAATATAGATAAAATATTTATTCCTAACTTTTTAAATCCTGGATAACGACGAGTAGAACTGCTTGTACACTATATTTACTTACCTGACCTTCGGGGGTCCAGTGATCTTCGTCCGCTGGATCAGGTATAGTAAATTATTAGCGTCGATCCCGGGGGGCGGGGGGCTATCTCCCCAGGCAATACCTGTCCCCTTCATTTAAAGGGGCAGGGCTGGGTTTATTGCCCAGCGCCTGAGGTGCCCCCTTTGAGGGGGAATGCCGACGGGATCGACGCAATTCTTATGCGCCCACGTTAAAACGAGACCTTGTGTCCAGCCCTCATAAGTGGAATGAGCAGGCAAATACCCTTACCTGGATGAAAAGGGGGGATCAAAGTGTAGTATCAGATGCTGTGCTCTGATCCTTACCTAATCCACCCGGCCTCGACTGAGGGTCAACTGTGCTTCGGCCACTGGACTGGTAGAGTACATTTAATAGCGTCAATCCCAGGGGGCCATCCCCCCAGGAAATACATGCCCCCTTGATTTAAAGAGGCGGGGCTGGGTTTATTGCCCAGCGCCT
>CM042172.1:8567616-8575116 GCA_023376005.1 Doryteuthis pealeii | reverse complement strand
ATTATTAAAAATCAAAACCCAAATTTTTAGTGTTTCTTAGTTATAAGCTATCAAGTAGTATGAGAGATTTCAAATCTGAATGACCTCTCGTTTGTGAGTTATAAGTCGACACGTACATACCAAACTTCCTTTTATTTATATATATATATATATATATATATATATATATATATAGAGAGAGAGAGAGAGAGAGATGTGTGTACGCTTGTGTTTCTGTTTATCGTCAATACACACATACATATCTACATATGTGTATGTCTGTGTGTTTTTGTGTATGCGTCTATTGCTAATATATATGTATATGTGTGTGTTTGAGTGTGTGCTTGTTTTGGGCTTTATTCTTAATATGTACACACACACAATCACACAACACCCCACACCCCACCCACACACACACACACACACACACACACACACACACACACATATATATATATATATATATATATATATATATATATATATATAATTTAATATACCAAACTTGTTGGTAAATCCTCGCGGTGAGAAAAAAAACAGCAAATAGATTGATTGTAAAAATATACTACCAAACATCAACCGGGAAGAAAACATTTTTTGAAAAAAAGAAAAGACAATTTATATGCATATATATATATATAAGATATATATATTCATACAAAACCGCCAGGAGACTAAAGCTAATAAGTAAAAAGTGTTCAATACCTAAGTAGAGCAAATAATAAAGATAAATCTAATGAGTCAGACGAACCTACTAAAAGTTTCGCTTAATGCTCTTCAGGGCTAAGATCTGAGTCAGATCTTAACCCTGAAGAGCATTAAGCGAAACTTTTAGTAGGTTCGTCTGACTCATTAGATTTATCTTATATATATATATATATATATATATATATATATATATTCTTCATTTACTTCCTGAAATTGGGGTCATGGGGTGTTTATCTGGAAATGAACATGGTCACTTTATTGCTCCGAGAAATGTTATGAATTACTCAGCATGGACACTATCTAAAATTATATATATATATATATATATATATATATGTGTGTGTGTGTGTGTGTGTGTGTGTGTATGTTGTCTTCTTGATCTATAATGTCTACATGCACTAAAAGATTTACATCTAAAAGTGCGCAAGTCTTTACTAAAGTAATTTAATTTATGTTTGAAGTACTTAGGTTTATGTATATAATTACAAAGTAAATATACACATGTAAAAATATACTTATATTAAGTATATAGAGAAAGGATTTGCTTGCACACGTATCTCGCTAATTATAGATGAGATATATAAATAGATAAATATATACATACATACATACATACATACATCAAACGAATATTTCTAAGTAGATAGATAGATCAAACGACTATTCTAAATAGATAGGTAGGTAGATAGATAGATGGGATGAGATAGATAGATAGATAGATATGTGGAGATTGCAATAGATAGATAGATAGATAGATAGATAGATATATGGAGATTGCAATCAATAGATAGATAGATAGATAGATAGATATGTCGAGATTGCTATAGATAGATAGATAGATAGATCAAACGACTATTTTAAGTAGATAGATAGATGGGGTGTGATAGATAGATAGATAGACGGATAGATCAAACGACTATTAAGTCGATAGATAGCGAAAGAGATATGTGCAGATTGCAATAGATAGATAGATAGATAGATAGATAGATATGTGGAGATTGCAATACATAGACAGATAGATAGATCAAACTATTATTTTAAGTAGATAGATAGATTGATAGATAGATAGATAGATATGTGGAGATTGCAATAGATAGATAGATAGATAGATAGATAGATCAAACTACTATTTTAAGTAGATAGATAGATAGATAGATAGATATGTGGAGATTGCAATAGATAGATAGATAGATAGATATGTTGAGATTGCAATAGATAGATAGATAGATAGATAGATAGATAGATAGATCAAACTACTATTTTAAGTAGATGGATAGATAGATAGATAGATAGATATGTGGAGATTGCAATACATAGATAGATAGATAGATAGATAGATAGATAGATAGATAGATAGATAGATAGATAGATAGATCAAATGACTGTTTTTAAGTAGAGTAATTGACAAGTGGATGAAACGACTATTTTTTAAGTAGATAGATAAACTAATAAATATGAACTTAGTGTGATGGATCATGAATAGATTATAAATAGAAATTGTGTTAATGTATCTTCTCGCTCGACTCAAGCGACAATCTCTAAAAAAAATCAATGTAACAATCGGGATGAACGAACCATTGCCTTCCGTGTTTTTATAGCGGTAACAACGGGAGGTTTCCGTGGCGTAGTGGTTACCGTGCTGGACAGCGACATCGTTGTAACCAAGTACGAGTTCCAGTCATGCCATTACCTTCCGTATCTAATACCTGTGGGAAAGGTATGAACCTCCCTCACCTACCTAACTATGAGTTGAATTGTGCGATAGTGTTCTTCTACGAAGATGGCTTTCGCAATGAATAACCCTCGAAGGTTGATATGCCATTAATCAAAGAAACCATATCGGTAATAGTTTCTTTGGGGAGACCATATGCTAGATTCTGCACGGACACCGGATGCCGTCTACAGGACATACCGAGAATTGATTGCAACAAGGAACGGCTTGTTAATTACAGAGAAAGAAAGAACGAAAAAGAATGAAAGAATGAAAGAAAGAAAGAAGAAAGAAAGAAAGAAAAAGAAAGAAGAAAGAAAGAAAAAAGAAAGAAAGAAAGAAAGAAAGAAAGAAAGAAGAAAGAAAGAAAGAAAGAAAGAAAGAAAGAAAGAAAGAAGAAAGAAGAAAGAAAAGAAAGAAAGAAAGAAAGAAAAGAAAGAACGAAGAAAGAAAGAAAGAAAGAAAGAAAGAAAGAAAGAAAGAACGAATGAAAGAAAGAAAGAAAGAAAGAAAAGAAAGAAGAAAGAAAGAAAGAAAGAAAAGAAAATACAAAAAATGTATAAAGCACCAGAGAGAGAAAAGAGAAATAAATAAACTAGATATATGAAGAAAGAAAGAAAGAAAGAAATGAAAGAAAGAAAGAAAGAAGAAAGAAAGAAAGAAAGAAAGAAGAAAGAAAATACAAAAAATGTATAAAGCACCAGAGAGAAAAGAGAAATAAATAAACTAGATATATGAAAAAGAAAGAAAGAAAGAATAAGAAAGAAAAAAGAAAGAAAGAAAGAAAGAAAAAGAAAGAAAGAAAATGTATAAAGCACCAGAGAGAAAAGAGAAATAAATAAACTAGAATATAAAAGAAATAAAGAAAGAAAGAAAGAAAGAAAGAAAGAAAGAAGAGCAAGAGAAAGAAAGAAAGAAAGGAAGAAAAAAATACAAAAAATGTATAAAGCAACAGAGACAAAAGAAAAAGAAAGAAACTAGAGATATGAAGAAAGAAAGAGCAAAAGAAAGAAAGAAAAAGTACAGCAATTTAGAAATTACAATAAAGAAAAAGAAATACAAGAAAATACAAGAAAAATAAAAGAATAGAAAAAGGAAGAACTGAAGTACAATTAACATATTAAAAGAAAAGAAGAAAATTTAACAGATGAAGAAAGAAAGAAAGAAAGAATGAATGAATGAATGAAGATACAAAAAAAAGACCATATGCTATACTCTGCACGGACACTGGTTGCTGTCTATAGGACATACCGAGATCGATGGCCAATGAGGACTGAATGTTTACAGTGAGCCAAGGGAATCCGTGCTATCATATCGAATAAAATTTTATAATAAAAATCCTTTCTAATGCATTTTTATCGTAAGAATCATTTCCAATGCATTTTATAGTAAAAATTATTTCCAATGAATTTTTATAGTAAAAATCATTTCCAATGCATTTTTATAGTAAAAATCTTTTCCAAAGCATTTTTATAGTTAAAAATCATTTCCAATGCATTTTTATAGTAAAAATCATTTCCAATGCATCTTTATGCTACAATCTGCACGGACACTGGATGCCGTCTATAGGACATATCGAGATTGATGGCCAATGGGGACTGAATGTTTATAGTGAGCCAAGGGAATCCGTGCTATCAGCATGACTTGATGGTGATAGATTGCTATACTGAATATCCTTTCCTTTCTTTTAAAAGTCCAATCTGCAGACGAAGATGACGTCACTCGGTGTCGTCCATAAGTTGTAGACCATCTAGTGGCTAATTAGTCCAATTCTGGACTTACCGATGCGGCTACACAAATTACATGGGAAAATTTCCATCTGCATTCTGTGGTGCATGACGACGAAGACGTCGCTGCTCTGCAACCCTATTGATCTCGATTTTGAGCCGCTCAGCTCCTGTGCGGAACGTGTCCCGCCAAACGTGTCTCTTGGAGACTAGATCTTCCAGGCTTGGAAGTGGAATGGTGCATTTCTTTAGAGTTGTCTTCATATAGTCGTTGAATTGCTTCCGGAGGCCTCCTGCTCTTCGAGTGACTTCTCCGAGTTCATCATAAAGTACTTTACTGGGAGGGGGTCTGTCTGCAGGCATGGGGATGCTGTGACCCAAACACCCTTTGATATATATATATATATATATATATATATATATATATATATATATATTCAGATATGCCACAAAATCCCCACACAAAAAATTCGAAACAGAACACGCATTGAACCTAATTGAGACCATCCCATCGCAACGCCATACTTGAATATATATATATATATATATATATATATATATATAATATACACAGACACACATGCATATATATAAATAAACACACACACGCACGCATATGTAAGGATGGATTGGACATGGGGTCAATAGCGCTTGGCTACAACAGCTTCTCGCCTTTGTGATTATTCAAACCAATATAATATATATATATATATATATATATATATATATATATATATATATATATGCTGTAGATAGAAGGAAAGTGGTCAAGAAATGATCAACTCAAAACAAGTCGCAGGGTGGTACGATAAAGTCTGTGCATACAGACGAAACGTACCACCCTGTGACTTGTTTTGAGTTGATCATTTCTTGACCACTTTCCTTCTATCTACAGCATATCGTCGGATCCTAAACCCATCCACCCTTCCTTCATATATATATATATATATATATATTTGAGATGTATTTTTGTTTCTGTATCCGGTGTTGGAAATACATATACCAGATGTGGGCATAGGTGTGAAGCATTAACGTACTATACTATAGTAATGTTGTTACCATAATATATTAGCCAAGGAATAAATATCAGAAAACTCTCTCTCTCTCTCTCTCTATATATATATATATATATATATATATATATATATATATATAGAGAGAGAGAGAGAGAGAGAGAGAGAGGGGGGAGAGAGAAAGAAAGAAAGAAAAAAGAAATGTACATACATACACGGACACATATATATACACATATATACATACACGCACCCACGCATGTATATATATATATATATATATATATTATATATATATATATATATATACATACATATGAGGTAAGGGTAGCATGGATATGGGAGAAACAGCGCTTGACTTCTTGCCTCTGTGATTATTCAAACCAATTTATATGTATATTATACATATATATATATATAAATATATTTATATGTATATATTTTCACACACACACACACACATATATATTATATATATATATATGTGTGTGTGTGTGTGTGTGTGTGTTGAAAAAATATATATATATATATATATACATATACATATATATATTATATATATATATATATATATATATATATATATATATATTAAACAGTGTCAATTATTTATTAGCCGCAAACCATTTAACTTACTGCTCATTCAAACAGACCACGCACCTGAGATTTATTACAGCATCCCATTGATGCGTGATGTCAAACGACATATACAGTGCGATAAAGAAGTATTTGGACACTTTCGAAATATCTATTTAACCAGCTGGCCGGATTTTACGACATTAGCTCAGTCGGTAGAGCGTCCGCCAAGGAATTGCATGGTTTTGGGTTCGATACCGGTCCCCGTCAACTTTTTTGTGTATGATCATCACAGCTTGTGTAATCTGATCTGAGAAGAATAGTGAGGACTTGACGTTAGGTGTAGCACTCTATCTCAGCACAAAACAATATCGCTAGTCTAATGCTATGGAAAACGGGATAGACTCCCTCGCTGTCTGGTTGATACCGAAAATAGGCCAACTTTACGCCAACTCAGTGTCTTAGCAGCGCAGCTTGTGTAATCTGATCTGAGAAGAATAGTGAGGACTTGACGTTAGGTGTAGCACTCTATCTCAGCACAAAACAATATCGCTAGTCTAATGCTATGGAAAACGGGATAGACTCCCTCGCTGTCTGGTTGATACCGAAAATAGGCCAACTTTACGCCAACTCAGTGTCTTAGCAGCGCAGCTTGTGTAATCTGATCTGAGAAGAATAGTGAGGACTTGACGTTAGGTGTAGCACTCTATCTCAGCACAAAACAATATCGCTAGTCTAATGCTATGGAAAACGGATAGACTCCCTCGCTGTCTGGTTGATACCGACAATAGGCCAACTTTACGCCAACTCAGTGTCTTAGCAGCGCAGCTTGTGTAATCTGATCTGAGAAGAATAGTGAGGACTTGACGTTAGGTGTAGCACTCTATCTCAGCACAAAACAATATCGCTAGTCTAATGCTATGGAAAACGGATAGACTCCCTCGATGTCTGGTTGATACCGAAAATAGGCCAACTTTACGCCAACTCAGTGTCTTAGCAGCGCAGCTTGTGTAATCTGATCTGAGAAGAATAGTGAGGACTTGACGTTTAGGTGTAGCACTCTATCTCAGCACAAACAATACCGCTAGTCTAATGCTATGGAAAACGGGATAGACTCCCTCGCTGTCTGGTTGATACCGAAAATAGGCCAACTTTACGCCAACTCAGTGTCTTAGCAGCGCAGCTTGTGTAATCTGATCTGAGAAGAATAGTGAGGACTTGACGTTAGGTGTAGCACTCTATCTCAGCACAAAACAATATCGCTAGTCTAATGCTATGGAAAACGGGATAGACTCCCTCGCTCTCTGGTTGATACCGAAAATAGGCCAACTTTACGCCAACTCAGTGTCTTAGCAGCGCAGCTTGTGTAATCTGATCTGAGAAGAATAGTGAGGACTTGACGTTAGGTGTAGCACTCTATCTCAGCACAAAACAATATCGCTAGTCTAATGCTATGGAAAACGGGATAGACTCCCTCACTGTCTGGTTGATACCGAAAATAGGCCAACTTTACGCCAACTCAGTGTCTTAGCAGCGCAGCTTGTGTAATCTGATCTGAGAAGAATAGTGAGGAGCTGACGGTAGGTGTAGCAATCTACCTCAGCAAAAAACAATTTCCCTGGTCTAATGCTAGTGAAAACGGGATAGACTCCCTCGCTGTCCGGTTGATACCGACAATAGGCCAACTTTACGCCAACTCAGCGCAGATTGGGTAATCTGATCTGAGCAGTAAAGTGGGGAGCTGATGGTGGGTATGGCAATCCACCTCAGCAAAAACAATCTCCCT
>CM042172.1:8557616-8562616 GCA_023376005.1 Doryteuthis pealeii | reverse complement strand
TAAGCCACCCAGATAAATATCTTCCACTAGGGCAGAAACATAACTACTTCCTAAAAAGATAAGATGAATTGAAACCTGATACCATCACAGGGATCAAGAGAAAATATATAAAAGAAACTTCAGAATTTATCTGTATAGCATTCCCAATAAAGATAGCGGTCTGATGAAGCTCATGGGTATATTCAGATACCTGTGAGTAAATGGTACCATAAACGCATAATAGCCGATTTTTAAGTTTATATATATATATTATATATATATATATATATAAAGTTCGGCTAGCGTTGACATGAAGTAAATGGCGCTTGGTTACTGACAGTTTCTGCGATTTTCAAACCAATTAGAAATGGGCCGGGTTAGCTCAGTCGGTAGAGCCACAAGGTTCCTAGTTCGATACCGTCCCTCGCCAACTCAGCGTATGAGTAGCACAGGGATCTGTGCGGTAAAGTAAGGAGCTGATGGTAGGTTTGGCACTCCACCTCAGACGCTAAAAATAATCTCCTTGGTCTAGCGCTATTGAAAAAGGATAGACTCCCTCGCTGTCAGGCTGATACCGACATTAAGCCGCCCCGACGACTTTACTTTACCTTTAGTTGACGAGAAAACTAACTTTTTGAAACACAAATATTGTTAGAGGTGCGGTGTACATATTTATTGAAAATAATTGTATTGATATTAAACTATTTAATATATATATATATATATATATATATATATATATATATATATAATATACGTGTAGGGCGTAAAACTTGATCTACGTAGAAAGTGTGAGTAATTAATTTCAGTTTTCTGTCAGTGTATAACAGGATGTATCGTAGACTGATTCTGTTATCTCATTTTTCGCGCCATATCTACGTCGATATTCATGACGATGACAACTTCAGTCACGTGGGTCAACTTCTCTTCCTTTTGCGCATGCATTAGATAGGTTAACTTGGTTTATAACCATGTGCAAAAAAAAAAAAAAAAAAAAAAAAAAAAACGCCTAGTCGGCTGCGATAGTTGAATACACCGACTGCATCTATGCAAAGGGGTAAAATCCCCCACCCCAAATGGGACCACCTGATGGTGACTTGTGATGCTTAAGGGCGGAATCCTGGTGGATGAGCAGTCCATGACTTTCAACACTCAACATTGGCACTTGCATTCGTGTTGGGTTTTGCCTGGTTTTTATATTGTTGTGAAGGTTTTTAGGGTTGATTTACCATTAACAACTTAAGCCTCTCACAGCGGCTGACACTCCACTGTGATGCAAAAAATTTCAGAGAAATAGTTGATTCATGTTGTAATTTTCATTTAATACTCTGTAATTTCTTATTCAAACCACCCTAAAGTAAAGCCTTACAGCCAATGGAGTATTGAGTGGAAAAGGTCGGAAGGTAGGTGTGTTGTCGATCATTCTTACTTTCTCTTTTTTCCTCATTTAAGACAGCGGGGCTTAGAATATTTTATTTACCAATCCCTCTGCACGAGCAGGGTGTGACACAAGGTCAATTTCATAGCAGGTTTGTTAGAATCTTTTGGGCCATCGTGGAGCCCTTAATCAAGACCGCTTATCCAGCGCTTATTAGATCCTTGATAA
This sequence comes from Doryteuthis pealeii, assembly GCA_023376005.1. Taxonomy (NCBI): domain Eukaryota; kingdom Metazoa; phylum Mollusca; class Cephalopoda; order Myopsida; family Loliginidae; genus Doryteuthis; species Doryteuthis pealeii. Next base: position 8,561,031 of record CM042172.1, on the reverse strand, counting down.
AGAGTCCTGGGTATTGGTAAAGATCTGTTAATCCTGTAAGTCCGTCCTCAATGAGTGCAGTTAAAATTATGTCAAATGTGTGTGGAGGGCTAGTATTGTATCAACCACGCAGTATTGCTAGTGATTGACTGCAAGATAAACTCACATGACCTTGGCTAGTCTATAAATCCAGGAGGGGAATTAGAGCACACCTTGTATACAAAATTATTCCAACAAGGTTTGATTTCAGAGTTTTCCTTATCTTAGACTGGTTGCCAAACCAAGGTTAAAGAGTCCAGTCTTGCGCTACTATTCACCCATAGATGGAGGGAGAATAGTTGGATTAATACCTTTTCAAATGCAATTAGCCCTATGTGAAATGCAAACAGCCTCATTCGGGATTTGAACTCGTCTTGCCGTGTCTATTTTCCATGACGGTAACCATTACACAACAGGTCTCAGCAAAGCTTAGAGTACGTATCTCCTGCAGAGTTTTAAGACCCCCTTCTCCCCAAAAAGGGGTAATTTTGAAAAAAAAAGCTGTTTGGTTGTGTTCTACGGTATGTCAACCCTTCGTTTATTTCATGCCAAAGACATTTTTTATCATCCTGGTAAGGTATTCAAAAAGTTTTAAACTCAATTTTTTCAAACATATTTCAACTCGTTTTTATCTATTCAACCCATAGATGGAACCCTAAAAAAAAAAAAAAAAAAATATCGGGCTCGTCCGGGATTTGAACCCGGGACCTCTCGCACCCTAAGCGAAATCATACCCCTAGACCAACGAGCCAACTACTAAGACACTACATTTAACAAGTTTAAATTCTGGCTAGTGTTAGAAAGTAAATATATCACAGCAATGCTAACTGCTTCTCACTCGCTCACACAAACGTTAAATCAGCAATTTCTTAACATTCATTGTTATAAAACTACTAAGTGATATATTTACCTAGTGACTAAAAAAAAAAAAAAAAAAAAAACAGGTAATAAAGGACTATTTGTTCGTAAATTCCTACCATAATATAAACTGAACCCTCATTTTATGTCCGTGTTTTTGCAGTAAATTTTTCTTGTACCAGTTATTTCACAATATTAAATACATTTTCTTTATTTATTTTAATATTCACATCAATATTGATATTATAAAAGTTTTTATTTTGTGAGAATGATTAGTTTTAAAGTGGGTGCTCGTTTTACAATTTAGGCATAAATTGCAAAAACACTGACATAAAATGAGGGTTCAGTTTATTTTATGGTAGGAATTTACGAGCAAATAGTCCTTTATTACCACGAAACAAAACAAAAAAAAAAGACTCCGGGTCAGAGTGAACCTGTAAGTAATGGCGATGAAGGACTACTCCACACTACCCAAAGCTCCAAAACTGGAACTTTATCATTATCATATCCAGGACCCTCAGCCACCGCCTTCTAGTACATATGATGAGGGCTGGACATTTGCCATATGGGCAATAGGGTCAGGACAATCATATAGGTGCTGGTGGCCAGCCGGTTGATCGATGGGCCTCTCCGACCGCCCGTTGTAGCCTAAGCAAGTGAGTGTTGAATGTCATGGACTGCTCAGTCACCAGGATTCCGTCCTTAAGCGTCACGAGTCGCCACTCACGGCCATCAGGTGGCCCCATTGGGGGATTTTGGTGTATTCAGTGTAGTTGGTGTATTCAACTGTCCCACCGACAGGGCGTTTTTTTGTTTGTTTTTTTTAATTTTTATTTGTTTTAGTTTTTTTTGCACATGGTTATAAACCAAGTATTCCTATTGTATTTCTTAAGCGGAGTTTACCAGGTTTGAATTCAGAGTTTTCCTTCTCCTAGACTGGTTACCTAGCCATGGTTAAAGAGTCCAGTCTACCCTGCTATTTACCCATAGCTGGAGGGAGAATTGGATGCATACCTTTCCCAAGGGTATTAGCGCTATGTGAAATTCCAACTCTTTTGATATATAAGGCGTGTGCCAGACGGTCACTTCTAAATATAGACTCGTTGGGACTACCACGTGACCACCGAAGATTCCTATTATCCAATCACTGGCAGTGCTGCTGCTGCTGTTGGTGTATTTATAGAGGCCTGATTCTAATCTTAACTCATTAACACTCGGACCATCTTGGACGTGGGACCTAAAGGACACTATCCCACAAGGACTTATTGATTTACTTACTTGTTTACTTTAAGTTCTTCTTACAACTGGAGCCAAGGATGACGGCCAGTTACTCAACACCTATCTAATACAAACAATTCGCAAACAGATCTATTTGACCCATAGATGCGGCCCAAACAGGTACTAACACTCCCGGCGAGAGTGAACCTGGGAATAATGGTGATGAAGGGCTACTCTCCACTTCACCCCGGAGCTCCAGAAATGGAGCCACTGCACTAGAAGCAGTTTAAAGTAATACCCAGGATATCGCTTTTTACGCGGTCTTACCCCTCTGTCACAGCTAGCATATTCTAAGCCCTACCGACAGCACGGGTGAAGGGGTTGGGTAAATACAGAGTTCTTAAGTTTGTTACACGCGAATCTGATAATGAAATAGCAGAACTTTGTTTTGTTTTTGATTTTCCTGGGGGGGGGCGGTTGTTTTTTTAACTTCCGTTATCTTCACAAAGACAGCGTCCTTTGATATTTCAAACATTCGAACAACTTAAATATTTTCTATTTTCTGTTATTTTAATTTTCAACCTCTGATTTCGCGTAGTCTTTACTGTGGAGTCACAATGTCTGAAGAACGTTTACGAAGTCAATGCATTTGTGCGCATGCGCAGAAAATAATAGGTTCGCACAAAAATATTATTTGTTAAAAGAATTGTTGGTTGGTTAAATCTTATGGCATGTAAACCCTTGGTGGGTTATTTTATGCCGAAGGCGTTTTATAAACAAACTAGAAGTGGCTACCCGGCATTGCATTGGTGGGGAAATTTAGTCTCGCAGATCCATTGATTGTTTGGGTCTTCCATAATTGATTTGTTTATGTTTTAATCACGTTTTAATGTTTTTATGTTTTAATGTTTTAATCACGTCTTAATGTTTTTAATGTTTTTATATTTCAACGTTTTAATCAAGTTTTAATCACGTTTTAATGTTTTTATGTTTTAATCAAGTTTTTAGGTTTTAATCATGTCTTAATGTTTTTAATTTTTTTATGTTTTAATGTTTTAACCAAGTTTTAATTACGTTTTAATGTTTTAATGCTTTAACCAAGTTTTAATTACGTTTTAATGTTTTAATGTTTTAATCAAGTTTTAATCAAGTTTTAATGTTTTTATGTTTTAATGTTTTAATCAAGTTTTAATCAAGTTTTTATGTTTTTATGTTTTAATCAAGTTTTTATCACGTTTTAATGTTTTTATCACGTTTTAATGTTTTAATCATGTTTTAATGTTTTAATGTTTTAATCATGTCTTAATGTTTTTAATGTTTT
>CM042172.1:8507616-8542616 GCA_023376005.1 Doryteuthis pealeii | reverse complement strand
AATAATCGCGACCATCCAAACTACAGCATTGTTAAGATCGGCTAGAATACTCAGAAGAGTCCTGGAGACCTGCAGATACAAACAAGTATTTTTCTTCGCAAACCAATGTCATTATTTGTGAATATGTTTATATTTTCTCGGCACAATTAGTCCGCCTATCAACACGATGCATAAGAGCGTCCTTGTCCACATGAGCCTCGCATTCAATTATTTTCAAAAAGCTCCATGCCAACTTTGAAATAATTATAATTGAAGGTGTGTAAACACTTTTATTTGTACAGAGTGCTGCAGAAATACCCCGAAACCATAATTAGGTGTAAATTATTAGTATTAGATAGGAATACTTGAAACCATATAAATTGTGTAAAAATTATTTGTATTAGATAGGAATACTTAAAACCATAATTCTATACAAATTATCAGTATTAGATTAGAATACTTAAGATAAAATTGTGTACATATTATTATTAGATAGGATTGCTTAAAACCATATAAATTGTGTACAAATTATTAGTATTAGATAGGAATACTTGAAACCTTAATGGTATACAAATTATTAGTATTAGATAGGAAAAATTGAAACCTTAATGGTATACAAATTATTAGTAATAGATAGGAATACTTGAAACCATATAAATTGTGTACAAATTATTAGTATTAGATAGGAATACTTGAAACCATAAAACGATGTATCCATTATTTTTATTACAACGACTTTACTTTGTACTTTTTTGTTGTTTTTTGTACTTTTTAAGTACATATATGGCCGGTTTAGCTCAGTCGGTAGAGCGTTCGACTAGGAATCACAAGTTTCCTGGTTCGATACTGGCCATCGCCAAATCTGCGTATGAGTAGAACAGGGATCTATGTGGTAAAGTGAGGAGCTGATGGTAGGTGTAGCGCTCCACCTCAGACACTAAAATAATCTCCTTGGTCTAGCACTAGCGAAAATAGGATAAACTCCCTCGCTGTCTGGCTGATATCGACATTAGGCCACACCGACGACTTTTTAGATATGAACACTTGAAACCCTATAAATTATGTACAACGTATTAGTATAAAATAGGAATACTTGAAACCATAAAACGACATGCCCATTATTTGTATTGATTATCGTTACTTGAAGCCATAATTGTTTACAAATGATTGTATAAAAGAAGATATAAAAATAAAAATTTAACAATCAGACCAACTTGAATTTAGCATTAAATCTATACATGTATAAATGGCAGTGCTTATGTGTTGTATATTGTACAATCGGAAATAGGAATTTCCGGTTAAATTAAACAAAGAAAAGACGAAAAAAATGTCAAAGGACTTTATCCCGGTAAAAGCGAACAGAGAAGTTAAAAAACGGAAGCGCGGCTTTCCGATCAAAGAAGCAGGGAGAAGATAAAGGAATATATAACAAATGTCCGTTATCAGATCAAAAGATAAAGATGCGTTGGAGTACCTATCAATATAAAAGGCCTGAGGGTTCGAGCCGACAAGTCAGTCAGACAGGAGACAGTGGACGGAGAACAAGTGAGCGACAGACGCTCACGGTCCATTGCAGCCAACGGCTGTGGGAACCACCAGCCCATTTACCTCACCATCCCAGCAGTAGTAGTAGTCATTGTCAACGCTCGCCGCCCACCACGTACAGCCGAGAAGAGAAATAGTCAAAACTCCTACTATACCCATGTGTTGTGGTTTCTTAAGTCTGGCTACTACATACTTCGCCACGTGGCCATATATATCGCAACGACTACTTACTTACACGATTTAGAGTAGCAGCGTGAATTTGAAGCCGCTATATAACATATAGAATTTGATGCCAATACGTAACATATGTATGTCCGGAAGAAACTATGAAAATAAAACAATTAATGACAAAGTAAATATGTTGTATAGCCGACTACTGGAATTCAATAAAACCACAGACATGTATATATAAAAATAGGACCCGTCTTTATTTTCTTCGGTGTGTGGGTGATGAGGGGCGACGAGTGTTCACAATGAAAATGCCCTAGCGATGGTGAGGGCGGTGACGAGTGTTCACAATGAAAATGCCCGAGGGTAGCTGATGACAGCGGGACGCAACGAGGCTACCTTCTCGGCTGCTCGCTGGAGACTGACTTGACCCTTCGTCCGCTGGCCTTTTTATACAATATGCCCACGCATTTTTATTGTTTGATCTGATAACGGACATATATAATTCTTTATCCTTCTCTTCACTGGAAGACTCCGCTTCCGTGTTCCTTTTTTCTTTTATCTATTTCTTCATCTTCTCCCTGCTTCTTGACCGGAAGACCTCTCTTCCATTCTCCCCTTTTTTTAATATATATTTTTATCTTTCTCTTTGTCTTTTTGCCGAAAGCTTCCTCTTCCGTTGCACGATAATGCAACAAATATATATACACATTCACTATCACCAGACATTGCTTTTTGAGCAAAAATAATGAAGATTAGATTTATATTAATGAATATTATTGAAAAAAATAAAATTTAAATGATATCAGCATAACATTTAATATTATTGAAAAAAATAAAATTATTGAAAAAAAATAAATAATATTATTGAAAAAAATAAATAATATTATTAAAAAAAATAAATAATATTATTGAAAAAAATAATATTATTGAAAAAAATAATATTATTGAAAAAAATATTATTGAAAAAAATAAATAATATTATTGAAAAAAATAAATAATATTATTGAAAAAAATAAAATTTAAATATCAGCATAACATTTAATATTTTAAATAGAAGACTTAATTATTCTTTTCAGAGTGGCTGGATCAATGCAAGATCTTTTTTACATTTTAATGGGACATCTTATGAAGATCCAACTCGTGATTCAATAATAATGGATCTGTGAGACTAACTGATTACCTCCCCCAGTATCCAGGCAACGCCGGGTAGCCACTTCTAGTAACCCATAAAAGGTTGAAATGTCGTTATACAGACAAATCAGACCTAAAATCTTCTATGTTTTCCTTATTCGTTATTTATCCTAATTTTCTCTTGTATCTTTGCAAAACAATGTCATTATTTGTTATGTTTATATTTTGTCGGTGCAATTAGTCCGCCCATCAACACGATGCGTTAAAGTGTTCTTGACCACAAAAGCTTGGCATTCAATTATTTCCAAAGAGTTCCAAACTAACTTTGAAATAATAATATAATAATTGAACCAATGGAAAAATTCTTATTTTCTTCCTTTGTAGCACAAGATGAAAATAAAAATAGTTATACAGTTTCAATCATTAAATCCTTTAAAGTCGGTTTTAAACTCTTTGGAAATAATTGAAAATTGAATGAATATTATTAATTCTAATTAATTCATTCATTTTTCACTTTAATTTGATTTACTACATTTTTGTTGATGGCTTTCTTTTTGGAGAGGGGGGGTCTTTTTTTTCTTGTTATTTTTTTTTCCGGTGTTTTTTTTTCCATGCCTTGTCCCAAAAGAAAAATGAATAAAATAATATCAAGTTTCCGGGAAAAAAATCTACTTGTGATAAACTGTAAGAAATTTGGTCTTATTAGAAAAAAAAAAGATATTTATTTGAATTTCGACAGCAAAAATATTTTTATTTCTATTATTAAAAAATATAAGATGTCATTACATTTTTTTATGAAAGAGTGGAATGAAAATTAATTTTTACACAGCCCGGGGTTTTTTTTATTTATTTATTTATTTATTTATTTATTTTATTTCTATTTTTATTTCTATTTTTATTTATTTTATTTTTTTTTTTTTGCTAGTTATTTTTAATTGGTTTAGAACTTTTTAGAAATAATTGAAAAATTAATTAATGAATATTATAATTCTAATTAATTCATTCATCTTTTAAATTTTAATCTGACCTACTACCGTTTTTTGTTGTTTGTTTTTTATTTGGGGGGGGAGGGGGTCTTTTTTTACTTTTCTTTTTTTTCTTTTGTTCTTTGAGCCATTTCATTACTACATATTTCACTTGCTCATCACTGGAGTAATGTTTGCTACTCTTCGGCCCCATGAAATAGGGTTTGAGAAGCAAACATTATTCCAATGACGAAGAAGTGAAATATGTAGTGAAGAAGTGGCTCAAAGAACAGTCAACATAACTTTACGGGACAGGGATACGTGTTCTCATTCAAAGGTGGAACATTGTTATTGAGAGAATTGTGACTATGTGGAGAAGTAGGGATGTGATCCACAGAGGACCAGCTTCATTTTGATGTATGATATATGCTCCTGTGTTGGTAATTATACCTGTACTAAAATGGCATTACTTTTACTCATACTTATATATATATATATATATATATATTATATATATTATATATTATATATATAATAAAGATAATCTACTGAGTCAGACGAACCTACTATTAGTTTCGCATAAGCTCTTCAGGGCTTAAAATCTGACTATTATATGAATATATATATATCTTATATACATTATATACATATAAATTGTTTTTTATTTTGGCCAATACTATACCAATAGAATTATTTTTTGTTGGGGAGTCAGATTTTAGCCCTGAAGAGCTTTATGCGAAACTAATAGTAGGTTCGTCTGACTCAGTAGATTATCTTTATTACTTGGCTCTACTTAGGTATCGAGCACTTTTTTACAGATTAGCTTCTCCTAGCGGTTATATGAATATAATATATCTATATTTACATATTATATACATATAATTGTTTTTTCTTTTGGCCAAATACTATACCAATAGATTATTTTTTGTTGGTACGAATATCTTGGTCTTTCTTTTTTTCAAAAATTTTTTCTCCTGGTTGATGTTTGGTAGTATATTTTTACAATCAAACTCTCTGCTGGTTTTTTTTCTCTCCGCAAGGATCTACCAACACGCTTGGTATTCTTAAATTATATATATTATATATATATATATTATATAATTTCTCGCAAATCCTCCTCCACCATTCCCTTACATTCTTACAAACTTGTGAGCTCCCCTTCTACAAATTTCCTACTCCACTGTTCGTTTAAACGGAACCTGTAAGTCCCTTCTACTACTAAAATTCCTTACTGCTACTGCTCATTTTAAAAGCGAGGACAACAGAACATTCACCAGTTTCACAACTGATGATCTGGCACAAAGACGTGCAGAGAAAGCAATTGTGAAAAAACATTTGGTGTATTGCTACACCAATTTCCACCCAGATATTAAAAAGAGGTCCAGACAAATTGGAAAGATCGAACAAAAACTTCGTCTGACAGAGATTGTCAGTAGAGTTTAACAAACACGTAATATTAATATATATATATCTATCATATATATTATAGTTATTTTTTTTTTATTATGATTGGAGAACATGATATAAAGTGCTCAGATCTATTGTATCTCTCTCATTTTTNACACAGTGTGAGAGATTACTGATAGTTAACCGATAACTAATAGCTGGGGGATAGTGGAGATATAGTACGGAGTAGGCAGCATATCAGAATAAATGAGAGACAGAGAGAAAGAAAAGAAAGAAAGCAAGAAACGAAAGAAAGAAAGAAGAGAAGTCACTGATGAGATCAGTATTTGGAAAGGTAATAGATAGATAGATAGGATACGTGGTTGGTGTGGTAAGTCTTTTGTTTTAGCGGCATATCAACCTCAGATAGATAGATAGACTAGATGAATGATAGGGATTGATTGATTTGAAAAGGGTGAGTAGATAGAGTAAGAGTAGATAGATATATACATACATTCATAGATACATGATATTTCATTTGATATCTGGCCAAACTGTTGGGAGTGTGAAGATAATTTGTGCCATTTCGACAGGATTAGACCACGCCAAATAATTACTTTTAAAAATCAAAATTTGAACTAATGAAGGAGATTTTGGTTAAAAATTCAATAATAGTTCACATAGTGTTCCTATCTGTAATACACTGGTTATCATAGATATTGAATTGAAAATAATTTTGACAGACGCTACTTCTAATACATTTGAGGAACGGGGCACACGTGGGCTGGTAGATGGTTGTCATCGATAGGAATGAACTGCGGTGACAATTCAAGTCGCTGAATGAGGCGTTGTGCATTGTACACACACACACACACATGTACAGTGAACGTGGCTGGAATAAAATGATGGGGGAGCAGTTCTCAGGGGCACGACGGGGGTCGGACGCGGGCGCGCGACGGACAGGGTGGCAGCGCAGCAGAGGGGGGAGCAGGCAAGAACAGGCTAGGACTCTATCATCATAGTACGTTGAGTAGAGGAAGTGGCCCTGGCTTACTATGGGGTCCCCCCCGTAGTGCTTTTAGTCTATATAGCATTACAGCAAAGGGGCGCCCGCTGCGCCCTTCGGTGGCGCGCTCGGCGGCGGCCAACGACGGCGCGGGCGGCCCTCATGTGGAACGCCTAACTCAGAGTTTCACACACATAGAGTATGCCTTCAGGTTAGCTATGGCCTACACAAGATACTTGATTTATATGGCAGGTCGATTACACCACGTATCGGTGTGTGTGCTCACATGCTGCTCAGGCGTTGTGTGGTGTGTGTGTTGCTGGCTCTGTGTTTTGCAATAAACGGTTGATTTTATCGCTCAAAAAACACACACACCCGTGTAATCACCTGCCATTAATGAATATCTTAATTAATCCAGTAGATTTAACCCCTGAAGATCCTTATGATGATGAAACTCGGAAGTAGGTTAATATACCGATGTACCTTTATGTTAATAAATTTGCTCTACAACGTATTTGAGCACTTTATATTGTGTTATATCACTGTCTTATCATGTGTAGAAACTTGAATCAACTAACCACTGTGGACTATTTTCACGGTAAGTCACCTTTCCACAAATTACCATATATATATATATATATATACCAATATCATATAATATATATATATATTTATATATATTATATATATATATACCAAAACCCCTCTATATTGTTTTCTTTTTCTAATAAATCTACCTGAATGACATTGGCATCTGGACTTCATTAACCTTGGTTAGGCAACCAGTCTAGGAGAAGGAAGAAACTCTGATCAAACCTGTTAAACATCGCGTTAAGAAATTGCCCTTGTGTTCACATCCTGCCTTCATGCGCGGAGAGATTGGGTATATATTATATTATAATTATAGTATATATATATACTATATATATATATATTTTGGTGTGTGTGTGTGTGTGTGTGTGTTGTGTGTGTGTGTCGCTGGTGTGTGTGTGTGTGTTGTTGGATGGCAAACAGCCTATCAGGACTTAAACTCGTATGCCCTCCCAAAAAAAACAAAATCAGCTATGATATTTCAATTATGAATTTGAGTTTTCCTTCTCCAACAACGGTTGCCATAGCAAGATTAGAGCAAGTAGTTTTTGTTTCTTTGTTTGATTGCATATCAACCTTTATGGGTTATTTAATGCTACTGTCATTCACGTAGATTTATTAGAAAAGAAACAATATGAAAGTCATGAATCTATTGGGGTTCCAGCTTGTAACAACGGTCCATGATGATATCGATTGATTCTATTCTAGAAGAGATTAACACAAGTTGGAATTTAACGAAAGCAGATGGACTAAATAGACGACCCGTGAACCTATTGGGTTCCAGTTGTCAACAGCGGTCATCGATGAATATCGATGCTTCTATTTAAAAGAATTTATCATCATGGACCGCTTGTTGCAACTGGAACCCAATCGGTTCACGGATCGTCTATATTATTTTCTTATTGTTATAATTCTATGAAAGGTCGCAGAGTTGCATTTCAATTAAAAAGAATAAATAAGAATAGTATATATATATAATATATATATATATATTATATATATATATATATATATATTGTACTAACGAAGAACATGCTATATTAATCTGTCTTTCTTCCGGGAATAATCACGCAAGAAGATAGAGGTTACCATTCTTTCTCAACAAAAACGATCAACTGCTTTCTCCTATGGATGAACAAAACAACCACGAAAGAATCTTTTTTAGGAGATCGTATAACATTTAATACTGGAAAGCCAGGACATGCAAAGTAATGAACATTTGGAAAAGTAACAGTAACAATAAAAAAAAACGAAGTAAGTTCTTCAAGTATCTGCGATATTTTAGGTATGGCGCTGAAACATTGGACATTCACTATTGGGGTACTGTATCGCAAAATAAATACCTCCTTTGTTTTAGTATTATCTGCGTTATTCGGACTATTGTCCCCATCTTTATTGTTATTTGTACAACGTTTCGGCCGATATGCCCTCCGGCCTTCTTCAGGTATTTCTTGTCGGACTCGGGAACCTTCTTTTCGGACTCGGGAACCTTCTTTTCGAACTCAGGAACTTTCTTTTCGAACTCGGGAACTTTCTTGTCGTAATCGGGAGCCATCACGGAACTTCGAACCTAACCCTTTATTCAGTCCTCGGGGGTATCCTGTTTTCATTCCGCTAACCATAGCTGGGATAGGAGTTGTGTTGATTATTTTGCTATGTTACTGCCTCTACTCAAGATTGAACCCAGAATCCAGAGATAACTGTCACTTAGTACTGTCTTAACCTAACTACCTTATCCATTAGGCCATGTCTCCTTCGTTTTATTAAATGATTGACTGGAAGGTTAGAAATATTCAAGGGAGGTAAATGTTGTTTTAGAGATATATAAAACCCTGATGATACTTCATATAGAATACTGTACTTGTGCATAGTCTCCAGTATCTAGGGCTGGGGCTTTGGAGTGTAATTGGGGCCCTAGGAACGGTCTCCAGTGATCTAGGAAAGAGTCTAGATGACCTGGAAATCAGAGGAAGAATCGAGACTATCCACACTACAGCATTATTGAGATCGGCTGGAATATTCAGAAGAGTCCTGGGGACATGAGAAGACTTGCTGTCACTCAGCCCCCCGTTAAACCACCAGCTAAGGCAAATGTGAAAAACTCTAATTGAGTGTAAACAATAATAATAATAATAATAATAATAATAATAATCTATTAATAATGGAGATTGTCTGTATTTCTGTCTGTAACAAAAACTACGTCATAGCTCTATGTCACAGCTTATGTCACAATATTCTTATGCTATATACACCCAAAATTTGATTAAGCAATTGTTTTTTACTCTCGTCCTTTTTTTTTTTTTTTTTTTCAGTAACAAGAAGTTAACTAAAAAGTTTACAAATAAATAAATACCTACGATTTTGTGTAAAATTGATGCGGAAAATATTCAAAATAATTGTTTGATTATTACATGCATGCAACATTTTATTTGAGAGGGACGGGGCTCAGTTTTCATTTCAAATTGTTTTATTTATTTATTTTTTTACTCCTTTAATAAATATGAGGATTTTGCTTACTTATGATACAAACCCTCTGACATTGAATTTTTATCTCCCACCCTCTCAGGCAATGTCTTTCAAAAATTAATTTTTACGACGCCCGGAGGGTATTTTCTGTTGCTAATAATAATAATAATAATAATAATAGTTGGACCTTTCCAGAGAACTGAGAAAACTGTGGAACATGGAGGTAAAGGTTGTGCCAATTGTAATTGGTGCCCTTGAAACGGTCCCCAAAGATCTGGAAAAGAATTTGGGTGAATTGGAAATCAAAGGAATAATCGAGACCATCCAAACTACAGCATTGTTAAGATCGGCTAGAATACTCAGAAGAGTCCTGGAGACCTGCAGATACAAACAAGTATTTTTCTTCGCAAACCAATGTCACTATTTGTGAATATGTTTATATTTTCTCGGCACAATTAGTCCACCCATCAACACGATGCATAAGAGCGTCCTTGTCCACATGAGCCTCGCATTCAATTATTTTCAAAAAGCTCCATGCCAACTTTGAAATAATTATAATTGAGGGTGTGTAAACACTTTTATTTGTACAGAGTGCTGCAGAAATACCCCGAAACCATAATTAGGTGTAAATTATCAGTATTAGATTAGAATACTTAAAACAAAATTGTGTACAAATTATTATCATTGGACAGGTTTGCTTAAAACCATATAAATTGTGAATAAATTATTAGTATTAGATAGGAATACTTGAAATCATAAAACGACGTGTCCATTATTTGTATTACGTATATATAATTCTATAATATTGTATTAAGTATATATATATATATATATATATATATATATATTTGGGAGAATATGTGCTTTTAATTTTAGTCAGATTTGTTTAGCCTTACATTTAAGTAGTTAAATCCCGCCTAATTAACCATAAATGAATTAACTTTCAAAAAAATTAGGTCTGACTAAAAATTAAAAGCACATATTCTCCCAAATACACTGTCGGCTGAAAATAGCTAAAGTTTTACATTTGCATATATATATATATATATATATATATATATATATATATATATATGTATATAATATTGTTAAATGTATTTTATATGTGTTTATTATTTCGTTTATTATATACATTTTTTGTATACTTTTCAGCTCAGTCGGTAGAGCGTTCGGCTAGAAACCACAAGGTTCATAGTTCAATACCGCCAACTCAGCGTGTGTGCGGTAAAGTAAGGAGCTTATGGTAGGTGTGGCGTTTCACCTCAGATGTAAACACAATTTGCTTGGTTTAGCACTCGTAAAAAGAGGATAGACTCCCTCGCTGATTGGCTGATACCGATTTTAGGCCACCCCGACGGATTTACTTTGTACTTTTTTGTTGTATTAAGTACATATAAGGGCGGTTTAGCTCAGTCGGTAGAGCGTTCGGATAGGAATCACAAGGTTTCTGGTTGGATACTGGCCCTCGCCAAATCTGCGTATGAGTAGAACAGGGATCTATGCGGTAAAGGGATGAGCTGATGGTAGATGTAGCGCTCCACCTCAGACACTAAAATAATCTCCTTGGTCTAGCGCTAGCGACAATGGTATAAACTCCCTCGCTGTCTGGCTGATACCGACATTAAGCCGCACCGACGACTTTTTAGATATGAACACTTGAAACCCTATAAATTATGTACAACGTATTAGTATAAGATAGGAACACTTGAAACCATAAAACGACACGCCCATTATTTGTATTGATTATAGTTACTTGAAGCCATAATTGTTTATAAATGATTGTATAAAAGAAGATATAAAAATAAAAATTTAACAATCAGACCAACTTGAATTTAGCATTAAATCTATACATGTATAAATGGCAGTGCTTATGTGTTGTATATTGTACAAACGGAAATAGGAATTTCCGGTTAAATTAAACAAAGAAAAGACGAAAAAAATGACAAAGGACTTTATCCCGGTAAAAGCGAACAAAGAAGTTAAAAAACGGAAGCGAGGCTTTCCGATCAAAGAAGCAGGGAGAAGATAAAGGAATATATAACAAATGTCCGTTATCAGATCAAAAGATAAAGATGCGTTTGAGTACCTATCAATATAAAAGGCCTGAGTGTTCGAGCCGACAAGTCAGTCAGACAGGAGACAGTGGACGGAGAACAAGTGAGCGACAGACGCTCACGGTCCATTGCAGCCAACGGCTGTGGGACCCACCAGCCCCTTTACCTCACCATCCCAGCAGTAGTAGTAGTCATTGTCAACGCTCGCCGCCCACCACGTACAGCCGAGAAGAGAAATAGTCAAAACTCCTACTATACCCATGTGTTGTGGTTTCTTAAGTCTGGCTACTACATACTTCGCCACGTGGCCATATATATCGCAACGACTACTTACTTACACGATTTAGAGTAGCAGCGTGAATTTGAAGCCGCTATATAACATATAGAATTTGATGCCAATACGTAACATATGTATGCCCGGAAGAAACTATGAAAATAAAACAATTAATGACAAAGTAAATATGTTGTATAGCCGACTACTGGAATTCAATAAAACCACAGACATGTATATATAAAAATAGGATCCGTCTTTATTTTCTTCGGTGTGTGGGTGGTGAGGGGCGACGAGTGTTCACAATGAAAATGCCCGAGCGATGGTGAGGGCGGCGACGAGTGTTCACAATGGAAATGCCCGAGGGTAGCTGATGACAGCGGGACGCAACGAGGCTACCTTCTCGGCTGCTCGCTGGGGACTGACTTGACCCTTCATCCGCTGGCCTTTTTATACAATATGCCCACGCATTTTTATTGTTTGATATAATAACGGACATATATATTTCTTTATCTTTCTCTTCACCGGAAGACTCCGCTTCTGTTTTCCTTTTTTCTTTTATCTATTTCTTCATCTTCTCCCTGCTTCTTGACCAGAAGACCTCTCTTCCGTTCTCCCCTTTTTTCTAAATATATATTTTTTTATCTTTCTCTTTGTCTTTTTGCCGGAAGCTTCCTCTTCCGTTGCACGATAATGTAACAAATATATATACACATTCACTATCACCAGATATTGCTTTTTGAGCAAAAATAATGAAGATTAGATTTTTATTAGTGAAGATTATTGAAAAAAAAAAATTTAAATGATATCAGCATAGCATTTTTTTACATTTAATATTTTAAATAGAAGACTTAATTATTCTTTTCAGAGTGGCTGGATCAATGCAAGATCTTTTTTACATTTTAATGGGGCATCTTATGAGGATCCAACTCGTGATTCAATAATAATGGATCAGTGAGACTAACTGATTACCTCCCCCAGTATCCAGGCAACGCCGGGTAGCTACTTCTAGTAACCCATAAAATGTTGAAATGTCGTTATACAGACAAATCAGACCTAAAATCTTCTATGTTTTCCTTATTCGTTATTTATCCTAATTTTCTCTTGTATCTTCGCAAAACAATGTCATTATTTGTTATGTTTATATTTTGTCGGTGCAATTAGTCCGCCCATCAACACGATGCGTTAAAGTGTTCTTGACCACAAAAGATTGGCATTCAATTATTTCCAAAGAGTTCCAAACTAACTTTGAAATAATAATATAATAATTGAACCAATGGAAAAAAATTTATTTTCTTCTTTGTAGCACAAGATGAAAATAAAATAGTTATACAGTTTCAATCATTAAATCCTTTAAAGTCGGTTTTAAACTCTTTGGAAATAATTGAAAATTGAATGAATATTATTAATTCTAATTAATTCATTCATTTTTCATTTTAATTTGATTCACTACATTTTTGTTGATGGCTTTCTTTTTGGAGAGGGGGGGTCTTTTTTTTCTTGTTATTTTTTTCCCGGTGTTTTTTTTCCATGCCTTATCCCAAAAGAAAAATGAATCAAATAATATCAAGTTTCTGGGAAATAAATCTACTTGTGATAAACTGTAAGAAATTTGGTCTTATTAGAAAAAAAAAAGATATTTATTTGAATTTCGACAGCAAAAATATTTTTATTTCTATTATTAAAAAATATAAGATGTCATTACATTTTTTTATGAAAGAGTGGAATGAAAATTAATTTTTACACAGCCCGGGTTTTTTTTATTTATTTATTTATTTTTTTATTTTATTTCTTTTTATTTATTTTATTTTTTTTTTTTTGCTAGTTATTTTTAATTGGTTTAGAACTTTTTAGAAATAATTGAAAAATTAATTAATGAATATTACTAATTCTAATTAATTCATTCATCTTTAAATTTTAATCTGACCTACTACCGTTTTTGTTGTTTGTTTTTTATTTGGGGCGTAGGAGGTCTTTTTTTTCTTTTCTTTTTTTTTCCTTTGTTCTTTGAGCCACTTCTTTACTACAGATTTCACTTGCTCGTCACCGGAATAATGTTTGCTACTCTTCGGCCCCATGAAAGAGGGTTTGAGAAGCAAACATTATTCCAATGACGAGGAAGTGAAATCTGTAGTGAAGAAGTGGCTCAAAGAACAGTCAACATAACTTTACGGGACAGGGAAACATGTTCTCATTCAAAGGTGGAACATTGTTATTGAGAGAAATGGTGACTATGTGGAGAAGTAGGGCTGTGATCCACAGAGGACCAGCTTCATTTTGATGTATGATATATGTTCCTGTGTTGGTAATTATACCTGTCCTAAAAAATGGCATTACTTTTTTTACTCACTTATATATATATATAATATATATATATATATTATATATATATATATAATTTCTCGCAAATCCTCCTTCCACCATTCCCCTTACATTCTTACAAACTTGTGAGCTCCCCTTCTACATATTTCTACTGCCACTGTTCGTTTTAAACGGAACCTGTAAGTCCCTTCCTACTACTAATTCCTACTGCTACTGCTCATTTTAAAACCGAGACAACAGAAACATTCCACCAGTTTCACAACTGATGATGGCACAAAGACGTGCAGAAAGCGCTTGTGAAAAAACATTTGGTGTATTTGCTACACCAATTCCACCAGATATTAAAAAGATGTCTAGACAATTGGAAAGGATCGAACAAAAACTCGTCTGACAAGAATTGTCAGTAGAGTTTAACAAACGTATATATATAATATATATAATATATATATATATATATATTATATTAAGTTTTTTTGTTAGTATTATTGTAGAATGATTATAAAGTGCTCAATTACTTTTGTAAGAGCTGTATTTATTTATTTATAGTCACCAATACAATTAGAAGTTCGTCTTACCAATGGTTTCGGAACATCACTTTTAGGTGATTATCCGTCATCAGAAACATTTCAAAAGTGAACATTTCTGATGACGAATAATCACCTAAAAGTGATGTTCTGAAACCATTGGTAATACGAACTTTTAAATGTATTGGTGACTATATATATATATATATATATATATATATATATATATATATATGGAGAAATTATTGTCGGATTAACCTCCTTACATTTCACCCATATATATATATATATATATATATATATATATATCAATGTGCATGGTTGGCACTATTATACTTGAAGAAGCAGTTGTAATTCTACGTACAGTGTTATTAGAAGAGTGCTCAATATCTCTGATAGAGCGTTAATAAATAAATAGATAAATAAATATTTTAGTTTTCTTGCTACCATTGGTTTCTTGCAGTGTAGCAGTTGCCTGATGACTGCTACACAGCAAGAAACCAATGGTTGCAAAATTGTTCCAATGTAAATAAATATAAACTAAAATATTTGTCTATCTATATTTGTCTATCTATCTATCTATCTATTTATTTATTTATTTATAGTCACCAATACATTTAAAAGTCCGTTTTCCCAATGGTTTCGGAACATCACTTTTAGGTGATTATCCGTCATCAGAAAAAAGTGAACGGATAATCACCTAAAAGTGATATTCCGAAACCATTGGTAAGACGAACTTTTAATTGTATTGATGTCTATAAATAAATAACTAAATAAATAAATATATATATATATATATATATATATATATATATATATATAATATATATATAAGTAAAGTCGTCTTCGGGGCGGCCTAAAGTCGGTATCAGCCAGTCAGCGAGTGAGTCTATCCCCTTTTCACTAGCGCTAGACCAGGAGATTATTTTAGCGTCTGAGGTGGAGCACCACACCTACCATCAGCTCCTTACTTTACCGCACAGATCCCTGTGCTACTCATACGCTGAGTTGGCGAGGACCGATATCGAACTAGGAAACATGTGGTTTCTAGCCGAACGCTCTACCGACTGAGCTAATAGGACAAGCAAACCCTACTGTAGATTTTACAAAATGTAAAGGCTGAAAAATATCCGGGACCGGGATGATGACGTTTTTTCGAAGAGCTCGTTTCAAGATGGCATATTCGATTCTCTGTAAATCAGATATTTTACAACCATTGTAAATCACTTTTTTTTCCTAATTGATCGATTTTCCGTCATCAACATCTACACTGAGCGCCTTGGGGTTGTTTTGACGACATCCATAAAATCTTTCTTTGGTTTATGTCTTGGATGTTTACCACCTTGGGTTACAATGTCATATACCCTCTTTGGGTATATACACAACAGTTCTTTTGTGTCAGGGAGACAGAGAGAGAGAGAGAGAGAGAGGGGGGGTAGACGGAGAGATATTTAGATAGATACATAACTTACTTGCTGTTACTTTCTTTCTTTGGCAATTTGTGATCCCTAGTCTTCTTTCTATTTTATCCCGCCAAGTCGCTATGTTGGATTTTACCTTGGATCTAGTCTTCTCTCCGGCTATTTGTGATCGTCTAGTCTTCTTGCTTTTAGTCTTCTCTTGCGTCTTCATTTTCCATCTAAGACATTGATTAATCAACAACGCCCGTTGCTTTTCAAAGCTTTTATTTGCCTTTTCTAACTAACTCATCGCGCGGAGTGACAACCGACTGAAACACGTCAGTTTCACCCAGTATCTGGCTATCAACTGAGGACCTAACTAGATTATGACTTGCGATATTTTTAGTTGGGACGTACCTCTGTAGTAATGTCGCATCTACAAAAAGCGATTTCAACAGATGGATAATGAATCGAGGTACATCGGTAGTAATGTCACATTTACAGAAAGCGATTTTAACAGATAGATAATGCATCGCAGTACCTCGGTAGTAATGTCGCATCTGCAGAAAGCGATTTCAACAGATGGATAATGCATCGAGGTACCTCGGTAGTAATGTCGCATTTACAGAAAGCGATTTTAACAGATAGATAAGGCATCGCGGTACCTCGGTAGTAATGTCGCATCTACAGAAAGCGATTTCAACGGATAGATATTGTTGGGGCGTACAGGGATGGAAATAATCGGTACGCTAGATTGCCAAGATTCAATTCTAGTTTTAATTCTAAAAAATAAAGTTAATTTCTTTTGTCATATCAAGAAAAGGGAAGGTAGGTGATGCTGCTGCTTATTACGAGGGAATATATATATATATATATATATATATATATATATATATATTATATATGAAGTGGACAAACAATCTGTTTGAGATGGCAATAGCTGACAATTTGGGGGGGATTATGTGCTTAATTGAAGTCATACCTAATTTGAAAATTAATTAGTTTTAATTAAATGAATTAGGCGTGCATATCGGTTTAAATGTAAGGCGTAAACAAATCGAGAAAAAGTCGATCTCTGTATGTACATTTCAGCCTATTAGGCCTCATCTGCAGAGTTATAGACAGGGCAGTTCTTTGTGCGGGATTCGAACCATACCTGTCAGGTTGACAGGTGGGGACTCTAACCATTACACTAGCTGGCTTAACCAGATTTTCTCATTTTATTTTAAACTGATATATATATATCGCACTTTTTTGGGTTGATTTACAGCATGACATTATGAAGTATGGTTCGAATCACGCACAAAGCACTGCCCTGTCTATAACTCTGCTGATGAGGCCTAATAGGCTGAAGTGTACATACAGAGATTGACTTTTTCTCGATTTGTTTACGCCTTACATTTAAACCGATATGCACGCCTAATTCATTTAATTATAACTAATTAATTTTCAAATTAGTTATGACTTCAATTAAGCACATAATCTCCCAACCCCAAATATATATATATATATATATATATATATATATATATATGTCTGTGCCCAGCATGGGTATGAGTTCGTGGATGCGTGCTGTCTGGCCAGGAAGACGTGACTCCGCGAGAGGTAACGAAACGATGCTGATAAAACGTCACATCATGTTATAGTAGTTGCGCACTTATGATTGTCAAGTTGATTTGGCGAGTTTCATGTGTGGCGTGTCCGGTTGGCCTAGGGGTAGAGTCTCTGACTCTACGTCCTGGGATCTCCGGTTCGATCTCTGTTGGGGGAGATCATAGGTATACACTGCTGATGAGACCAAAATTAGGTCGAAACAGCTGTACAGTGTTCCTCACGTCGCACATGTTATTCGCCGAATTTGCTTGTTATGATTAATCGAAATATATTATATATATATATATATATATATATATATATATAACTGTGAGTTAAAAAGTAATGCCATTTCGTTTAGGACAGGTATAATTACCAATATAGGAACATGTATCATACATTAAAATGAAACTGGTCCTCTGTGGATCACATCCGTACTTCTACACATAGTCACTGTTTCTCTCAATAGCAATGTTCCACCTTCGACTGAGAGCATGTATCCCGTAAAATTATGTTGACTGTTATTTGAGCCACTTCTTCACTACAGATTTCATGTCTCAAATCCTCTTTCATTGGACCAAAGACATGAAGGTGCTAAATCTGATGAGTATGGAGGATGCGGTAAAGTTGTCCACCCGAATAAGGTGATTTTCTCCCTTGTCCTGATGCTTGTGTGTGGTCGAGCATTGTTTTACAATAAGGAGGATATCATCGATTGGCAAGTTGGGTCTTATTCGTCGGATTCTTTCTCTGAGTCTTGTTAGTGTCTCAATGTAGATCCTAGTTTTATGAAAAAAAAAAAAAAAAAAAACTTCACATAAAATTAAGAAAATGGCATTACTTTTTGACTCACCCTGGTAATCGCTACGCCAGATTGCCAAGATTCAATCCCAGTTTTAATTTTTAAAATAAAGTAAATTACTTTTGTCATATCAAGAAAGGGGAGGGTAGCACCAAATACAATTTTTATCACTTTGACACTCATATTCCACAGTTTTTTCCAAATTCTCTAACAAGGTCTAGGTCTGTCTGTCTGTCTATCGGTCTGTCTGTTCTCTCTCTCTCTCTCTCTCTCTCTCTCTCTCTCTCTCTCTCTCTCTCTCTCTCTCTCTCTCTCTCTCTCTTTATATATATATAAGACACTTAAAAAAATGTTTCCACCAATAAAAAAGACACTTGAAAAGAAAAAATGCAATATGATCACCCCTGAATGAGGGAGGTGAAATGTATGAATATAAAATGAGTTTGGCCATGTGCCTGTCTAAATAAAAATATCAGTGGTCTGAAGAAGCTCGTGGGCATACTCGCGAGTGGAAATGGTCCATAAACACGATACCATGGTATTTAAGGCCTTTTATTCCCAAATAACTTTGCTCTGTTTAATAATTAAACATTGAGCTCTCATACAGAACCTGAACTCTACAACAAACTACTGGTAGAGAATTAGGACCCGCCTAGAATCACCTTGTACCAAGAAACTTGGTAGCCCAAGTATATATATATATATATATATATATATATATATATATATATATATATATATATATATATATATATATTATATTCAATCCAGATATTTCATTTTCTATTTAAACTTTCTGTTTCTCTTTAGAAGCTATCTTGCAATTTATCTATATCTATCTATCTATCTATCTATCTATTTCATTCTCTCTCTTTTATTTCTCTTCCCCCTCTTTTTATCTCAGGCTTTCTCTCTTTTCAGTCATTATTCACCCCCTCTCTATCTCCCTCTCTCTTTATCTCAGTCTTTCTTTCTCTCTTCTCCATCACTCACTTTTTCTATGTTTCCCTTTCTCTCATTCTCTTCACTTTTACTCTCTCTCTCTCTCTCTCTCTCTCTCTCTCTCTCTCTCTCTCTCATTCTCTCTCACTCTCTTCTCTCTCTCTCTCATCTTCTCTCTTTCTCTTTCTCTCTCTCTCTCTCTCTCTCTCGCTTTTGAGCCTTCTCTTAAGCGATAGCAGGTACACCAAGAAACCTGCTATCAAAATGATGTGATTCGGCATTAAATTACCCGAAAAGGGTTGATATGCCGTAAAGACAAAGCAAACAAACCAGCCATTTCTCTCCAATTCCACTCACTCTGATCTCTCTCTCTCTCTCTCTCTCCCTCTCTCTCTCTCTCTCTCTCTTTTTCTCTCTCTCATTCTCTCTCACACTCTCTCTCTCTTTCTCTCTCTCATTCTCTCTCACACAACACACTCTCTCTCTCATTCTCTCTCACTCACTCTCTCTCTCTCTCTCACTCTCCTCTCTCACAACACTCTCTCTCTCTTTTTCTCTCTCTCATTCTCTCTCACACACACACTCTCTCTCTCTCTCTCTCATTCTCTCTCACTCTCTCTCTCTCTCTCTCTCTCTCTCTCTCTCTCTCTCATTCTCCTCACACTCTCTCTCTTCTCTCTCTCTCTCTCATTCTCTCCACACACACACACTCTCTCTCTCTCTCTCTCTTCTCATTCTCTCTCACACACTCTCTCTCTCTCTCTCTCTCTCTCTTTCTCACTCTCACTCTCTCTCATTCTCTCTCTCACACACACACACACACACTCTCTCTCTCTCTCTCTCTCTCTCTCTCTCCTCTCTCTCTCTTCTCTCTCTCTCTCTCTCTTTACCTTAAGTAACAGCTGCTATCAAAATGACGTGATTCGGCATTAAATGACCCGAAAAGGGTTGATATGCCGTAAAACGAAGCAAACCAACCAACCAACCTTTTCTCTCCAATTCTACTCTCTCTCTCTCTCTCTCTCTCTCTCTCTCTCTCTCTATCCACGCCATCCCTCTCTCTCCATCCACTCCATCCCTCTCTCCCCTACCTACCGTCCAAATTGTTCATACTCCCTTAGGCACATCCATTTCATTTTTCCATCGTCTCTACCCACCGACCATTATTCACTTCCAGTTTTGCGCCGGTTCGAAAATGTCTGTAAGAGCCACGAATGGTGGAATAATTCTTCGGAAATGTCATCTCCAATTAGAGATTTTTTTTCCTGCTATTCAAAAACAGGTATTTCTCTTTTTTCTTCTTCATTTTTTTTTATACTAATTTGCCGTTACGGTAAAGAGCGTAGATTAATTAAGTCCTATGTCAGTAATGGTCTGACTATACGCATGAAAAGTGATTGCTTGGAAAAATTAATGGATACGAAGAAGCAAAGCAGCAGCAGCAGGAGTAAGAGTAGGAGTAAGAGTAGTAGTAGTAGGAGTAATAACATTTTGGATACAACAGCGAGAATCTGATGTGCGAGGATATGCACTATTTCTCTTGTTTTATAAATTACTACGACGTTGGTGTTAATGCATAACGGTTTTTTCACTAAAAAGGGCACGAAGCAGAAAATACGCGGCGGGGACTATTGATACATAACGAATAGGGATCGTTTAGCTCAGTCAGTAGAATGTTCGGCTGGGAACCTCAAGGTTCCTGGTTCGATACCGACCCTCGCCAACTCAGCGTATGAGGAGCACAGGGATCTGTGCGGTAAAGTAAGGAGCTGATAGTAGGTGTGGTGCTCCACTTCAGATGCCAAATACAATCTCCTTGGTCTAGCACTAGCAAAAAGGGGATATACTCTCTCGCTGTATGGCTGATACCGACAATAGGCCACCCCGACGACTTTACTTTTTACTAGTATTGACGGTGAAATGGTAAAATTTGTCAGGCACTAAAAGACAATCTTCTTGGTCTTGCGCTAGTGAAAAGGGATAGACTCTCTCGCTGTCTGGCTGATACCGACTTTAGGCCACCCCGACGACTTTACTTTTACAAGTATTGATGGTGATATGGTAAAATTTGTCAGACACTAAAAGACAATCTTCTTGGTCTAGCGCTAGCAAAAAGGGGATAGACTCCCTCACTGTATGGCTGATATCGACAATAGACCACCCTGACGACTTTACTTTTTACTAGTATTGACGGTGAAATGGTAAAAATTGTCAGACACTAAAAGACAATCTTCTTGGTCAAGCGCTATTGAAAAGGGAATAGACTCCCTCGCTGTATGACTGTTATCGACTTTAGGCCACCCCGACGACTTTACTTACTAGGCATAGCCTATCATTTTAGCAATAAGCGTAGAACAATTTTAAAATAATATTTTAAGTTGCATTGTGGACTTTCACTTTTTTTCCTGTACTGTACTGTAGAGTATCCGACTAGGGACTATAAGGTTCCGGATTCGATACCGGCCTTCGCCAACTCAGCGTACGAGTTACACAGGGATCTGTGCGCTTAATGTGAGTAGATGACATTAGGTGTGGCGCTCCACTTCAGACGTCAAAACAATCTCCTTAGTCTAGCGCTAATGAAAAGGGGATAGACTCTCTCGCTGTCTGGCTGTTATCAACTTTAGGCCACCCCAATGACTTTACTTACTAGGCATAGCCTATCATTTTCAGCAAGAAGAACAATTTAAAATGATATTTAAGTTTTTGCATTGTGGACCTTCACTTTTTTGGTAGCTCAGTCGATAGAGCAAACCGACTATGAACTATAAGGTTCCGTGTTCGATACCGGCCCTCGCCAACTCAGCGTACGAGTAGCACAGGGATCTGTGCGGTTAAAGTGAGTAGCTGATAGTAGGTGTGGCGCCCTATTCAGATGCCAAAAACAATCTCCTTGGTTAAGCGCAAGTGAGAAGGGGATAGACTTCCTCGCTGTGTGGCTGATACCGACTTTAGGCAACACGACTTTACTTAGTACTTTACTTTTTAATTTCTATTTTTATTGAGGTTTCCAGCAAAATTAGGCATGCAACTAAAAGTCAGTTTAAAAAACCGGAAGAGGAACAGGAATCCAATAGGAGGAACATGCGTCCGCAGGAAGATTGGTTGGCTGGTTGGTTTGTTTGTTTGTTTGTTGGTTGGTTGGTTGGTTGGTTGGTTGAATTTAACGCTATATCGACCCTTTCCATTTTAATTGGTTCTAATTAGTCGTAAGTAGCAATTAAGTCAAAAACTGACTCGTCCCACACTTTACATTCTGCCTATCACTTTCACCCTCTCTATGTATATCTTGATTACCTCCTTGTTATATATGTTAGGTTCTCTGTGTGAGTAAGAGAGATATAGAAGGGTGATTGTGATAGAGACATTTAACTACTCTCTTTATATGTATGTTAAGATTCAGCGACGAGCTATAGCTTAATAAAATTCTACGATCCATTTAAACTTAAAACAGGTCAAACATTCCCTTTCTTAGGAATCTTACAAAATGAATTTAATGGGGTTTTTTACTCCCTAGTTAAATTTTAATTTAATTCACTTTGCAAACTCTATTTTGTGCCGAAGACTATTTTCTTTTATCTATTCTTGCTGGACAGAATATTTTAAACTCACTTTTTATCTAACTAACCCATAGATGACTCTAACATGTACTACCACTCCGGGTCAGAGTGATCCTGGGAGTAATGGCAATGAAATGGTACTCCACACTTCCCAGAGCTCCAGAAATGGAACTACATCACTAGATGCAGTGTAACATCATACCCAGGACACTAAGACCCTCAATCACCGCCTTCTAGCACATATATGATAAAAAGGGCTGGAGGTTTGCCATGAGAGCAATAGGTTCGGGACAATCATATAGGTGCAAGGACTTGACGTGGCCAGCTGATTGATCCGTGGGCCTCTCCGACCGCTCGTCTAGACCAAGTAAGAGCATGGTGTGTTTCATGGCATGCTCAAGGACGGAATCTTAGTGGCTGAGCAGTTCATGACATGCAACACTCTACTTTGCCCCTTACTTAGGCAAGACGGGCGGTCGGAGAGGTCCTCTCTGATCAATCGGCAGGTCACGTCATGCCATAGCATCTATATGATTTTTCCTGACCCTCTTTCCCTCATGGCAAACCCATAACCCTTTTTATCATATATATATATAAAGGCGGTGATGTTAAACTTCATCTTGTGGTAACGTTCCAGGTCTGTCTGTCTGTCTGTCTGTCTGTCTCTCTCTCTCTCTCTCTCTCTCTCTATATATATATATATATATTATATATATCTCATCCGAGTTTCCTCTCTCGTTTACATACCCGATGTATGATGTACGATGTCAATGTGGGTATATAACACAAAATTGTAAATACTAATTATCTGATGTTGCTTATCCGCCGAATTCTTCTTTCTCATGAGTGTCGTCCCCTCAGCTAAATAATGGACCATTCCGTTTTTATCAGAAAGAAAGAAAGGATATGCTACACAGAAAAAATATGATAAGAAAGAAAGAATGTAGGAGAAAGATAGATTCATCGACTTTATGAGTGACAAGCTGCAAAGATCTGTTAAACTTGTTCAGATAAAGGCACATAGTTGACATGGTGGTTGGCATCCTTCCGTCTGCGAAAGACGATGGCGTAGTGTCCAAAGGTTTGTTTTTTTTAACTACATAGCCTGGGCGGGTTGATATGGAGGATGTGCTGTTGCCCAAGCAGCAGAACCCCCTTCTCCACATTGGATTGTTGGCATCCTTCCTTCTACTAAAGACGATGGCGTAGTGTCCAAAATTATTTTTTTAAAACTACATAGCCTGGGCGGGTTGATATGGAGCATGTGCTGTTGCCCAAGCAGCAGATCTCCCCTCTCCACACTGCCGCTGTAGTCCAAAGGAAAGGTAAGAAACCAATGCATTTTGACAACAGCAGTGTCACAGAAGTTGTTGTGTAACGCTGAAGTTCAGCGTTACTCCATCTTAAGGACTCCAGCTCCGGATTTGTTTTTTTGGGGTTTAATCCCCTAAAAAGCACATAGAGCAAAGCGACATCTGAAATATTCGAAAAAAATCTCCAAGACGGTTTGACATTCCGTTAAAATTAATTTAATCTCCTTGGTGATTTTTTCGGACAAAAGAATTAAAACCGTCAAATTAATTAAGAAGGTTTTTTTTTTTAAACGTAAATCCAATAAGAAAAAAAAATAAAGAAATAAAAGAATAAGAAAACATGTTCTTAATGGCGGGAAAAAAACACTTCCGTTGTTTTGAAAAGATAAAAACAAAAAACATTGTAACTTGCCGGTGACGTCATCAGTGAATCAGGGAATTTGGAGAGCAGCGATTGGTTGTTTATTGGCTGGTGGGGGATTATTGAGAAACGAATAGAGAAGAATGGAGATGAATGTGTGTTATTTAGTTGTGTTGGGGAAAGTTGTTAAATAAGAACGCTCTTTAAAGATATAGAGACGTTTACAGCACAGAAGGTATGTGTGTGTGTGTGAGAGAGAGAGAGGGGGGTGAGAGAGAAAGAGGGAGAGACAAACAGAGAGAGAAAGCGAGAGAGAAGAGTTAGAGGTGTTTACAGCACAGAAGGTGTGTGTGTGTGTGTAAGAGAGAGGGTGAGAGCGGGGAGGAGAAAGAGAGATAGAAACAGAGAGACAGAGAGAGCTAGAGGGATGTTTACAGCGCAGGTGTGTGTGTGTGTGAGAGAGAGAGAGGGTGAGAGGTGAGAGAGAAAGAGGGAGAGGACAAACAGAGAAAGAAAGAGAGGAGAAGAGTTAGAGAGATGTTTACAGCGCAGAAGGTGTGTGTTTGTGTGTGTGTGTGTGTGTGTGTGAGAGAGAGAGAGGTGAGAGAGAAAGAGGGAGAGACAAACAGAGAGAGAGAAAAAGAGAGAGAAGAGCTAGAGAGATGTTTACAGCGCAGAAGATGTGTGTGTGAGAGAGAGGGGAGAGGGGGAGAAAGCGAGAGAGACAAACAGAGAGAGCGAGAGAGAAAGACATACCTTCTCTCTTTCCTCCCACCTGTTCTCTCTTATCCGCGGTGTCTCTTTCTATTTCCGTCCTCTCTGTCTTCTCTCCTCTCTACTCTCTCTCTCTAACACATCATCTCTCTCTCTCTCTCCCCACCCCTCTCTTCCTCAAATCTCTCTCTCTCTCTCCTCTCTCTACATCTTGTTGTCTCTCTCTCTCCCGTCTCGGGACAGCCCGCCCCCCTTCCGGGGCCCCATTTGTCCCACACACATAACAGAAAAACATATGGCCCTGCCGTCCGTTTTCGGAATTGTGACACATGCACCCACACGCCTCTCGCGGTTCCCCCACTTGTATGCCAACCCGCCCCTCCGTCACTCCCTCCAGGCCACCGCCTTTTCTGCTGCCCCGACCCTGTGGCCTGGCCTTCGAGGGCTGGACCCCCCCCTCACCCCCCCCCCCCCACCCCCCCCCCACTCCCGCCCCACCACCCCCTCCCCCCCGCAGCCCCTCGCGGCCCTGCGCGCACTCTTCCTGGCCTTGGTGTTTCCCCCGTGTTTGGTCCGCTTGTGCGCCGCCCCCGTGCCTGCTCCGGCGTTTCTCCGCTTCGGCCCGCCGCCTGGGGGTTCCGGCCCTCGCCACCGCCCGTGCATCGTCGGTTTTTCCCGCCGCAGTGCCTGCCCGCTGTTCTGTCGGCCTTTCCCCCCTCCCGCGGCCGCCTCCCTGCCTGGGAGCCCTCCGCTCTGGCCCGCGCCTGCGGGGGCTCCGGCCCCCTCCCCGCCCGGCTGTTGGTCGCCCTGCTCCCCTCTCCCGCGGCCGCCTCCCTGCTGGGCGCCCTTCCCTGGCCCCCGCCCGCGGGGGCTCCCCGCCCCCTCCCCGCCAGGGCCTGTTGTCGCCTGCTCCCCCTTCTCTCCCCGCGGCCGCCTCCCGGCCTTGGGCCCCTCCGCTCTGGCCCCCGCCCCTGCGCGGGCTCCGGCCCCCCCTCCCCCGCCCGGCTGTTGTCCGCCTGCTCCCCCCTCCTCCCCAGGTCGCCTCCCGGCCGTGGCGCCTCCCTCTGGCCCGCGCGCTGCGGGGCCTCCGGCCCTTCCTCCCCGCCCGGGGCTGTTGTCGCCTGCTCCCCCCTCCTGCGGGCCGCCTCCCTCTGGGCGCCTTCCGCTCTGCCTCCAGCCTGCGGGGGCTCCGGCCCCCCTTCCCCGCGCGCCGGGCTGTTGTCGCCTGCCCCCCCTCCTCCCTCACGCGGCCCGCCTCCCTGCTGGGCGCCTTTCGCTCTGGCCCGCGCCTGCGGGGGCCCGGCCCCCTCCCCCGCCAGGGCTGTTGTCGCCCTGCCTCCCCCTCCTCCCCCGGTCGCCTACCGGCGTGGGCGCCCTCCGCTCTTGCCCGCGCCCTGCGGGGGCTCCGGCCCCCTACCCCGCCAGGCCACCGGTGCACTTTCCTGCGGGGTGTCCGACTGTTGTTGTCAGGCGGTTCCCCCCTATCCCGCGGCCGCCTCCCGTCCCTCCTCCTCCCGCTGTGGCCCGCCCTCCCGTCCCCCGTGGGCGCCCTCCCTTCCGGCCGTCGGCCCTGCGGCCGTTCCGGCCCCCCCCGCCAGGCCCGGGGCCGCGTGCTTCCCCTGTGCCTGCCTGCCTGCTGCTGTTGGCCCCCGTCCCCGCGCCCTCCTTCCTCCTCCTCCTCCTCCTCCTTCTTTTTGTTTCACTTTTTGTGCGCCTTCGTTCTCTCCTTGCTCCTAGCGTCGGTCTCTCTCCCCCCCTCCCTCCTGTTGCCTGGTTGTTGGCTTTCCGGCTGTCCCCCTTGTTGGGTTCTTTTCTGACCCCGTCTCGTTTTGTTTTCTTTTTTCTTCCTGTGTCTTCCCCTTTCCGGCCTGTCCCCCTTGTTGGGTATCTTTTTCTGCCCCTTACGTTTTTGTTTTCTTCTTTTTTTCCCTCCGTTCCCCTTTCCGGCCCTGGTCCCCTTGTTGGGTTCTTTGTGCCGCCCCCGTTTTCTTTTCGTCCTTCTTGGTGTGTCTTCCCCTTTCTTTTGCCCCCTCCCTTTTTTCCCCCGCCCCTTCCCCCCCCGCGGCGGCTTTCGGCTTGGCTTCCGCCTGCTGTTGGGCCCGCCGCCGCCGCGCGCGCCGCCGCCGCCGCCGCCCTCCGCCTCCGCCGCCGCCGGCCGCCGCCACGCCGCCCTCGCCTCCTCCCCTCCTCCTCCTCCTACCTCCTCCGCCGCCGCCGCGCCGCCGCCGCCGCGTGCCCCTTCGCCCGCCGTGCCCACCCGCCTCATCCGGCTTTGCCCTCGCGTCCCCCCCCCCCCCCATATCCCCGCCCCCTCCCCTTTCTGCCCCGCCCCTTCCCTCCGTTCGCACCCCCTCCCGTCCCGCGCCGCTCCTCGCTTGCTCCCTCTCCGCCGTTCCCTCGTCGCGCTCGGCGGTGCTTTGCCCCTGGCCCTTCCAGTGCTTCCTCCTGCCCCCCTCGTCCGGCAAATGGGCGTCCCGTGTCCCCTGGTCCCCCGACCGTTTGTCCGCCCGCGCCGGCCTGTCGAGTCGTTCGTCGGCTCCTCGTGTCCGTTGGCGGCCTTCCGGCGCCCGCTTTTCCTCCCCCTGCTGCGGCGCGCTCTTTTCCCGCTCCGCTCCCCCCCCCGCCGCCGCTCCCTCCCCTCCGCCCGTTTCCCTCCGGCGCGCCGTCTCCTGTTTCTCCTTCTCTGGCGCTCCTCCTTGGCCTTGTGTCCTGCTCTCTTTGCCTGCTTGACCTCCTGCTCGTGTCGGCTTTGCTTTTGCGCGCCCCCCCAATTTCTCGGTCTTCCTAGTCCCCCCGCGCGTGTTTGCTCGCCCGTGCCGCTGTTTTCTGGTGTTTGCGACTGTGGTTGTGTGTGTGTTTGATGTGTGCCCCCCGTTGTCTTTCCCCGGTACGCGCGCCTGCCGCTGTCCTTTCGCTCCGCCTAGCTCCGCCCCTGCCCGCACCCTTCCTTTTTCTTCGCCTCCGCGCTGTGTCCCGGTGCGGCCATGCCGGCTGTCTTTCCCCAGCCGCTCCGCCCCCTGCCCGCCCCTTTCCTTTCTTGTCGCCTCCGCGCCTGTGTTCCCCCCGTCGCGTGCATGACCCTGTCTTTCCCCCGCCCTGCTCGCCCCCTGCCTGCCCCGGTTCCTTTTCTTCCGCGCTCCGGCGCTTGTTCCAACGGTCGCGCGCATGCCGCTGTTTCTTACCGCCTGCTCCGCCCCTGCCTGCCCGTTCCTTTTCTTCGCCTCCGCGTTTGGTTGCTCGCCCGCCCACTGCCTTCCCCCGTTTGTCGTCCCCCTCCGTGCGCCCATCTTTGCCGCCTGCCGCTGTCTTTACCCCGCCGGCCCTGCCGCCTGCCTACCACGTTCCTTTCTTCCCCGCTCCGCCGCTGTGTTCCCGCCAGTGCGGCGCGAGCACGGGTGGCTCCACTTCTTCCCCTCCTCCGCGCCCTCGGTTATGCCTTTTCCTTTGTCCGACCGTCCCCCTCAGGTGGTGAAAGGCCCCTGCCTTTTCGTACTCCTGCCTCCGTGCCGCTACACTACACATACTGACTACATTCACGACACACCGGCCGCTCCCTTGTCCGTCTGCTCTTCCTTTTATCCCTCCTCCTCGCTCCCTACTGCCCCCGGCTTTCTACTCCGCGCTTCGCCTCTGTTACTCGACATCTGTTTCCCTTTGTCCGCCTGTCCATACACGCATCATCCTCCTACCATCTTCTCCTCCTCGCCCTGCTATACTTTACCGCGCGCCCTGCTTTCGTCGGCTGCTTCCCGGTCGGCCACCTCTCTCCGAGCGCCTGCTTTCGTCGGCCGCCTCCCCGGTCGGCACCCCTCTCTCGCTCCGACCTGCTTTCGTCGCGCCCATGGTCCCTTCTTTTGGCCCTTCGGCTCTCGTTCTGCGCTTTCCCCGCCTTTTCCCTCTGTGCCCTTGTCGCTCTTTTGTCTCGCCGCACCGCCGCCTTTTGGCCCGCCTGTCTCTGGTTCTTGCGTCCTCGCGTTTGGGCCTTTGCCCCTCTTGTCTCCGCCGCTCCGTTTGCTCCTTAGGGTGTGTTCTCGAGCCTTCCCGCACGTTTCAGCCCCCTGCCTCCGTCCGCCGTCGCTGCCTTGCCCCGCGTATATATATAGACACACACAGTTGCCTCGCCGCCGTACCTTTGCTCCTCCGTTCTCCCCTGTCTGCCTTCCATCCCTTCGCCTGGGTGGCGCACCGGCGTCCGGGGTTTCCACCGTCACGCGCCGCCCTTCTGGTTCTTCGCCCCGGTTCCGTTGGGTCGTGTCCTTTCTTCCTGTCTCCCGGGGGCCTTTGGGGCTTGCACCGCCCCGCACCGGCTTTCTGGCGCCAGCGAGCCCGCCTCCGATCCCACCACGCTGTTCGTGTGGCCGGGTACCCCTAGCGGGCGCCCGCCCTTGCCGGCGCCCCCTGCCCCGGGACCTCGCTTCGCCCTCACCATGAGCCGTCCCCGCTTCCTGCCGCCGTGGGTGTGCACTCCCCCCTCCGGGCCCCCTCGGCCGTCCACACCCTTCGGTCTTTTTTTTTTTTCTCGCTCGCCCCGCTCCGGGTCGCCGTGTTTGTTGGGGGTCCGTGGTGGCGCTATCTCGGCTCGCCCGCACCGCGCGCCTCCCGTGCTTTCCGCTCGCCTCGCTCCCCTCCCCTCCCTCTCTCTTTCTCCTGCCCAAGCCCCCCCGCGCCTCGCCATCACTCCCCCCCTTTTGCCTCTCCGCCTTGCGTGTGTTGTTTTTTGCCCTCCCGACGCCTTCCTCCTCCCTCCCCCCCCGTCCCCTTATTGGTCCTCCCCCTCTTTGGCACTTCTCGCCTTTTTTTTCGCTTTTCTCTCCCTCTTTCCTTTACTTTCCTGCCTGCCTCTCCTGGTCAACCTGTGCCTGCCCCCCCTGGTCCAGCTCCGCCCTCTCTCTCCTTCTCTCTCTCTCCTCTTCTCTCTCTTCTCTCTCTCCCTCTTCTGCGCGTCACCACCCGCCGCTGTGTTTTGCTCTGGCTTTTTTTTCGCCGCCCTTTTTGTGGCGCCTCTGTGATTCCTTGCGTCGTCCCCTAATTTTTTGCCCCTTCTTCTTCCTCCTTCCTGCATTCGGCGGGCCTCCCTCTTCCCTTAGGCTCACCCCATCGCGCCCCTTCCCTCTCTGTCTCTCCCTTTCCGCCTCTTAGGCCTCCTCCGCCGCGCATCCTCGCCCGGCCGCCCGCTCTCTCGTCTCTCTCTCTCTCTCTCTATCTATCTCTCCCCCTCATTATTCTATCTCTATCTCTCTCTCTCTCTATCTCTCTCTCTCTCTCTCTATCTCTCTCTGCACCCGTTTCCCTTTTGCGCGCCGGCATCGCCCGCTGGTTTCGCTCCCCCGCCTCTTCCCCCCCGCCTGTGTCGGTGCGTGCCCTTTTGCCCCCCCTCGCTTCTTGGCCCTCTGCCCCCCCCGCCCCCCCCCCGACCTTCCGCCGCGCCCTCTCCCTCCTCCCTTCCTGGTTCCTTCTCTGCCTTCGTACCCTATAGCTCTTCTTCCCCCCTCGTCTCCCCCCTCTGGCCGTGTCCCCCTTCTCTTTGCCCGCCTTGGCCTGC
Source organism: Doryteuthis pealeii (assembly GCA_023376005.1). NCBI lineage: Eukaryota > Metazoa > Mollusca > Cephalopoda > Myopsida > Loliginidae > Doryteuthis > Doryteuthis pealeii. The sequence goes on along the minus strand of CM042172.1, from coordinate 8,511,978 downwards.
GGCGGCAGGCGTTCCCCCTTCACTGTCCGCGGCTTTGTATCCTCCGTCCGTCCCCTCCCCTTTTTTCCCGGCGTCTCCTCCCTACCCTACTTGCCCTGGCCAACCCTTCGTTCTGCCCCCCCCCTACCCATGTTTGCGGTTCCCCCCTCTTTCCCCGCTTTCTTCGCTCGCCTTTCCTCCTGCCCCTGCCCTCCGGTCCACCCCGCTTTGCGCCCCCCTCCTTTTTCCTTCCCCCCTTCGCTGCCCACACCTGGTCCCCTCCTTGGTTTTGGGCGCCCTGCGCGTACTCCTCCCCGCGGGACCCCGCCGTCCGCCCGATCCGCGCCCACGCCGAGCGCCTGCGCGCTCGGCCGCGCTCGCCCTTCTCGTCTGTTTCCCTGCCCCCGGCAGCCCCGTGCGTCTCCACTCCCCGCGGGCCCCCGGCCGGTCCCGCCCGCGCGCGCGGCGCCGCGCGCGCGCGCGCGCCGAGAGCGCGCGCTCGCGCGCGCCGCGCGCCCGCCGCGCGCTGCGAGCTCGCGGCGATCGCCCTTCTCTGTCTGTTTCCCTGCATCGCCCCCCGACCAGCCCGCCCGCCGCCCTCAGCCCGCCCGCACCCTCCGGCAACCGCCCGCGCCCGCGCACCCCCCGTCCGGCTTTCGCCCGACGCTTCTTATTCTTTTTTCCATCTTTTGTTATCGCTCTTCCGCAACGATCTCCCCGTTGCCCTCGTCCCATTCTCCTACCGTCGTCTCTCCCTGGGTCTCCTTCTTCGCCGTCCTCACCCTTGGCTAGCTGCTCGTGCCCTTCCCTGTTTCATTAGCCTCTCTGTCTTCCCCCTTCCTCCTCGATCTTCTCTCCTCACGCTGCGTTCATCCACTTTTGCTTTCTCCCGGCTTTTTTTCATGTTTCGTTTTCATGCCCCGCCCATTCTCCTCTTATTCCGTTCCTTTTAGGCTTGCCTTCATGTTTGCCCACCCTTCTGTTTTTACTTGGTTTTTCTTGGCCCCTCCCTTTGCCTCCGTTCCCCACCGACCATTCTCCTTTCCTCTCTGTCTATTATTTCTTCCCTCTATGGGTCTCTCTTTGCTACCTCCTCGTTATCTGATTGTTAGTTTTGCTGGCGCGGGCGCTGATCGCGCTTCGAGCGAGAGAGATAGATAGAGAGAGAGAGAGAGAGAGAGAGAGAGAGGAAGAGGAGAGAGAGAGGGTTCCTAGTATTAAATAAATGTAAACCAAGAATGTTTTTCCTCGTTATATTTCGATGGTTATTTAAAGAAAATCGCCATTTGAGGGGACGGGTGAGAATATGAGTATAAGAGAGAGGAGAGAGAGAGAGAGAGAGAGAGAGAGAGAGAGAGGGGGGGAAGTGACAGAGGAGGGGTATTCATAGTATCAGATAAATGTAAACCAAGTAAGGTTTCCTTGTTGCATTTTTCGATGGTATTTACCAATTCCCCAATGTTGGCAGGGGGCATTAAACCGGTCGGTTTAATGTGGGAAATCACAGAAGTGAAGTTTTTTAGGTGGGTGGGAGCACAGATTAGCCTAGTTCCGTCGGCATTCCCTTAAAAGGAGCGCCTCGGGAATTTAACGTAATAAACCGATTTTAACACTTTTACCGGCGCCGGCGACAAAATGGAAAATTCTGAAGGATTCTGTTTTTTTTAAAATTCCCTGTACTCTTCGCGGAGTTCCGTCCCGGCCTCCTGCACAAAAAACCGCTAGCCGGTGGCATGATGAAAAAAAAACCCAACAAAACCAGTTACGTTCAAGTCCGTAGCCGAAGTGGTGTCACTTGAAAAAAAAACAACACACACACACAAAAAAAAACCCCCCAACCAACTAACGGGCGTTTTTCATTCTATCTATCTTTCTTCTTTCTTTCCAATTCATTCTTCTTCCTTTTTCTTTTTCTTTCTTCTTTCTTCTTTCTTTTTTTCCTTTACATTGCATCTTTGTTTTTACTTTCTTTTTTCTTTTCTTCGTTTATTTCTTTTATTACATTATTTTTGTTCCTTTTTTCCTTTTCTTAACTTTTCTTTCTTTCTTATTTTCTTTCTTTTTCTTTTTTCTTTCTTTCTTTCTTACCTCTATTGCGTGGGTGGCGAAACAGACAAAATAATTTCCTGACATGCTTGTCCAAATAATCTGTTGTGTCTATTTGGCAGAACCAGACAGCCCCCCCCAGACACAACACACACATCCTTCTTTCTTTCTTCTTCTTCTTCTCTTTCTTTCTTTCTTTCTTTTACTTTTGTTCTTTCCTCTTTTTTATATTTCTTTACTTTCTTGTTTTTTCTTTTCTTCTGTTTTCTTATTTCTTTCTTTTTTCTTCTTTTTTATTTTCTTTTCCTTTTTCTTCCTTCTTTTTTTCTTTACTTTCTTTTCTTTCTTTCTTTCTTTTCTACTTCTTTCGTTTTCTTTCTGTTTTTTTCTTCTTATTACTTTCATTTTCATTTACTTTTTCTTTCTTTTCTTTCCTTTTCTCTACTTTCTTTCTTTTTCTTTTTCTCTTTTTCTTTCTTTCTTACCTCTCTAATTTGCGTAGGTTGACCAAAACAGACAAAAATAATTTTCCTGATATGTTGTGCACATAATCTGTTGTGTCTATTTGGCTGAAAATCCAGAACCCCCCCCAGACACACACATACTTTCTTGTTCTTTCTTTCTTTTCTTTCTTTCTTTCTGTTCTGTGTCTGGGTACATTCATAAACAAAATCCATTCTGATTATAAAGGTTGTTTCATATCTTTCCCTTCCTAGTCCATTTTTTTCTTTCTTTCTTTTTTTCTCTTTTCTTTCTTTCTTTCTTTCTTTCTTTCTTCTTTTCTCTTTCCCCCACCCTCTAATTGCGTGGGTGGCCAGATGGATAAAAAATAAATTTTCCTGATATGCTTGTGCAAATAATCTGTTGCGCCCTCTTGTCAGAAATTCAACTGTCCACCCCATATATATATTATATACATACATATATATACATATATATTATATATTTATATAATATTATATATATATAATATATATATTGTATGTGTCCAATCGATTTGTTAAACCAAGAAAGGATATAAGAAGACAACTTGTGCAGGCAGGTGGTGGTTGTGGGGAGTGTATTACTATCTGTGCAGCGTACGTCTGTACCACTGTATCGTGTGTATGTTGTGCATTGTGCGTACGTGTGTGTAGTGTTGAGAGTGTGTATGTGGTGCGGTGTACTTGATTCCTGTGTTTACGTAGGGATTGACCAGTGGTTTGATGAGGGTCACAAACGGACAAACAATAAACCATAAGACAGTCTCGGAACATAAACAACCTGAGAGGGCAACGAGTAGCGGGGTTCGATGGATTTTGATTATTTGAGATGCAAGTAAACATAGTTTATTGGTATTCCATCATGAGGCTAGATTTTACAATCGAAATGTACTGGGTAAGAATTATAGTATGTGGCCTACCTTTTGAATGTGGCCTACGAAATCAAATGTCTCTCTTTTATAGTAGTGACCTACTTTAAAATGTGGCCTACGAAATCATGTCTCTCTTATAGTAAGTAGCCTACCTTTTAAATATGGCCTACGAAATCATGTCTCTCTTAATAGTATGTGGGCCTACATAAAAAGCATATTATAAGGTTATAATAACTGCTAACGTAACCTAACCCTATTTCAGAATTTTAGAATATTTAAGAATTAAATAGATCTCGGGTATTAGCGTCATGTGTAATGCAAACAGCTTCGTCCAGAGGTATTTGAACCGGTCGACGAATCTCATTCTATGACTCTAACCATAAAAAAGCATACAAGGTTATAATAATAACTGCTAACCCTAACCCTATTTCAGAATATTTTAGAATTAAATAGATCTTGATCATGGTAAATTAGGATAAATTCTTTTTTAATTATTCTTAATTATTACATAGCACTTATGACTGAATTGCATTTCTTGAAAATATGAATATATGTAAAAAAATAATTAGTTCATATGACAAGCTGAAGCGACAGTTTCTTCCAGGCTGTGGTTTGTATCGGTGGTACTTGGCTGCACCACTGGAACCCTACGAGGCGTCTTGAAAATAAGCCTAGATGGAAAGCTGCACAAGAATGCTAACGTGGCAGTCTTGAACAACAATCGTGGAAAGCTGCACCCCCACGAAGAGACAGCTGTACGATCACTTGCCTCCCATCTCTCAAACTATGCGAAGTATAGACGGAAGCATCAGGACAACTGATGGAGGCAGACGACTCAATAAGGCGACATTCTCCTTGTAGAGCCAACAACATGGACATGCAAGTTGGGGCAGCCACAGCAAAGACCTACATTGACCAGCATGCGAAATGTATTTGCTCAGGCAGAGGACCTCTCAAGTGATAGGGAGGGGTTGGCGAGAGAC